>CM031628.1:37024947-37054156 GCA_018398815.1 Conus ventricosus
CTTCCTGGTTAGGCTCCACAGCTGTTGGCGCCTGTTGTGTCGTACGCTGATGTCCCCTTCTTCCTGGTTAGGCTCCACAGCTGTTGGCGCCTGTTGTGTCGTACGCTGATGTCCCCTTCTTCCTGGTTAGGCTCCACAGCTGTTGGCGCCTGTTATGTCGTACGCTGATGTCCCCCTTCTTCCTGGTTAGGCTCCACAGCTGTTGGCGCCTGTTGTGTCGTACGCTGATGTCCCCTTCTTCCTGGTTAGGCTCCACAGCTGTTGGCGCCTGTTGTGTCGTACGCTGATGTCCCCTTCTTCCTGGTTAGGCTCCACAGCTGTTGGCGCCTGTTGTGTCGTACGCTGATGTCCCCTTCTTCCTGGTTAGGCTCCACAGCTGTTGGCGCCTGTTGTGTCGTACGCTGATGTCCCCTTCTTCCTGGTTAGGCTCCACAGCTGTTGGCGCCTGTTGTGTCGTACGCTGATGTCCCCTTCTTCCTGGTTAGGCTCCACAGCTGTTGGCGCCTGTTGTGTCGTACGCTGATGTCCCCTTCTTCCTGGTTAGGCTCCACAGCTGTTGGCGCCTGTTGTGTCGTACGCTGATGTCCCCTCTTCCTGGTTAGGCTCCACAGCTGTTGGCGCCTGTTGTGTCGTACGCTGATGTCCCCTTCTTCCTGGTTAGGCTCCACAGCTGTTGCCGCCTGTTGTGTCGTACGCTGATGTCCCCTTCTTCCTGGTTAGGCTCCACAGCTGTTGGCGCCTGTTGTGTCGTACGCTGATGTCCCCTTCTTCCTGGTTAGGCTCCACAGCTGTTGGCGCCTGTTGTGTCGTACGCTGATGTCCCCCTTCTTCCTGGTTAGGCTCCACAGCTGTTGGCGCCTGTTGTGTCGTACGCTGATGTCCCCTTCTTCCTGGTTAGGCTCCACAGCTGTTGGCGCCTGTTGTGTCGTACGCTGATGTCCCCTTCTTCCTGGATAGGCTCCACAGCTGTTGGCGCCTGTTGTGTCGTACGCTGATGTCCCCTTCTTCCTGGTTAGGCTCCACAGCTGTTGGCGCCTGTTGTGTCGTACGCTGATGTCCCCTTCTTCCTGGTTAGGCTCCACAGCTGTTGGCGCCTGTTGTGTCGTACGCTGATGTCCCCTTCTTCCTGGTTAGGCTCCACAGCTGTTGGCGCCTGTTGTGTCGTACGCTGATGTCCCCTTCTTCCTGGTTAGGCTCCACAGCTGTTGGCGCCTGTTGTGTCGTACGCTGATGTCCCCTTCTTCCTGGTTAGGCTCCACAGCTGTTGGCGCCTGTTGTGTCGTACGCTGATGTCCCCTTCTTCCTGGTTAGGCTCCACAGCTGTTGGCGCCTGTTGTGTCGTACGCTGATGTCCCCTTCTTCCTGGTTAGGCTCCACAGCTGTTGGCGCCTGTTGTGTCGTACGCTGATGTCCCCTTCTTCCTGGTTAGGCTCCACAGCTGTTGGCGCCTGTTGTGTCGTACGCTGATGTCCCCTTCTTCCTGGTTAGGCTCCACAGCTGTTGGCGCCTGTTGTGTCGTACGCTGATGTCCCCTTCTTCCTGGTTAGGCTCCACAGCTGTTGGCGCCTGTTGTGTCGTACGCTGATGTCCCCTTCGTCCTGGTTAGGCTCCACAGCTGTTGGCGCCTGTTGTGTCGTACGCTGATGTCCCCTTCTTCCTGGTTAGGCTCCACAGCTGTTGGCGCCTGTTGTGTCGTACGCTGATGTCCCCTTCTTCCTGGTTAGGCTCCACAGCTGTTGGCGCCTGTTGTGTCGTACGCTGATGTCCCCTTCTTCCTGGTTAGGCTCCACAGCTGTTGGCGCCTGTTGTGTCGTACGCTGATGTCCCCCTTCTTCCTGGTTAGGCTCCACAGCTGTTGGCGCCTGTTGTGTCGTACGCTGATGTCCCCTTCTTCCTGGTTAGGCTCCACAGCTGTTGGCGCCTGTTGTGTCGTACGCTGATGTCCCCTTCTTCCTGGTTAGGCTCCACAGCTGTTGGCGCCTGTTGTGTCGTACGCTGATGTCCCCTTCTTCCTGGTTAGGCTCCACAGCTGTTGGCGCCTGTTGTGTCGTACGCTGATGTCCCCCTTCTTCCTGGTTAGGCTCCACAGCTGTTGGCGCCTGTTGTGTCGTACGCTGATGTCCCCTTCTTCCTGGTTAGGCTCCACAGCTGTTGGCGCCTGTTGTGTCGTACGCTGATGTCCCCTTCTTCCTGGTTAGGCTCCACAGCTGTTGGCGCCTGTTGTGTCGTACGCTGATGTCCCCTTCTTCCTGGTTAGGCTCCACAGCTGTTGGCGCCTGTTGTGTCGTACGCTGATGTCCCCTTCTTCCTGGTTAGGCTCCACAGCTGTTGGCGCCTGTTGTGTCGTACGCTGATGTCCCCCTTCTTCCTGGTTAGGCTCCACAGCTGTTGGCGCCTGTTGTGTCGTACGCTGATGTCCCCTTCTTCCTGGTTAGGCTCCACAGCTGTTGGCGCCTGTTGTGTCGTACGCTGATGTCCCCTTCTTCCTGGTTAGGCTCCACAGCTGTTGGCGCCTGTTGTGTCGTACGCTGATGTCCCCTTCTTCCTGGTTAGGCTCCACAGCTGTTGGCGCCTGTTGTGTCGTACGCTGATGTCCCCTTCTTCCTGGTTAGGCTCCACAGCTGTTGGCGCCTGTTGTGTCGTACGCTGATGTCCCCTTCTTCCTGGTTAGGCTCCACAGCTGTTGGCGCCTGTTGTGTCGTACGCTGATTGTCCCCTTCTTCCTGGTTAGGCTCCACAGCTGTTGGCGCCTGTTGTGTCGTACGCTGATGTCCCCTTCTTCCTGGTTAGGCTCCACAGCTGTTGGCGCCCTGTTGTGTCGTACGCTGATGTCCCCTTCTTCCTGGTTAGGCTCCACAGCTGTTGGCGCCTGTTGTGTCGTACGCTGATGTCCCCTTCTTCCTGGTTAGGCTCCACAGCTGTTGGCGCCTGTTGTGTCGTACGCTGATGTCCCCTTCTTCCTGGTTAGGCTCCACAGCTGTTGGCGCCTGTTGTGTCGTACGCTGATGTCCCCTTCTTCCTGGTTAGGCTCCACAGCTGTTGGCGCCTGTTGTGTCGTACGCTGATGTCCCCCTTCTTCCTGGTTAGGCTCCACAGCTGTTGGCGCCTGTTGTGTCGTACGCTGATGTCCCCTTCTTCCTGGTTAGGCTCCACAGCTGTTGGCGCCTGTTGTGTCGTACGCTGATGTCCCCTTCTTCCTGGTTAGGCTCCACAGCTGTTGGCGCCTGTTGTGTCGTACGCTGATGTCCCCTTCTTCCTGGTTAGGCTCCACAGCTGTTGGCGCCTGTTGTGTCGTACGCTGATGTCCCCTTTTTCCCTGGTTAGGCTCCACAGCTGTTGGCGCCTGTTGTGTCGTACGCTGATGTCCCCTTCTTCCTGGTTAGGCTCCACAGCTGTTGGCGCCTGTTGTGTCGTACGCTGATGTCCCCCTTCTTCCTGGTTAGGCTCCACAGCTGTTGGCGCCTGTTGTGTCGTACGCTGATGTCCCCTTCTTCCTGGTTAGGCTCCACAGCTGTTGGCGCCTGTTGTGTCGTACGCTGATGTCCCCTTCTTCCTGGTTAGGCTCCACAGCTGTTGGCGCCTGTTGTGTCGTACGCTGATGTCCCCTTCTTCCTGGTTAGGCTCCACAGCTGTTGGCGCCTGTTGTGTCGTACGCTGATGTCCCCTTCTTCCTGGTTAGGCTCCACAGCTGTTGGCGCCTGTTGTGTCGTACGCTGATGTCCCCTTCTTCCTGGTTAGGCTCCACAGCTGTTGGCGCCTGTTGTGTCGTACGCTGATGTCCCCTTCTTCCTGGTTAGGCTCCACAGCTGTTGGCGCCTGTTGTGTCGTACGCTGATGTCCCCTTCTTCCTGGTTAGGCTCCACAGCTGTTGGCGCCTGTTGTGTCGTACGCTGATGTCCCCTTCTTCCTGGTTAGGCTCCACAGCTGTTGGCGCCTGTTGTGTTGTACGCTGATGTCCCCTTCTTCCTGGTTAGGCTCCACAGCTCTTGGCGCCTGTTGTGTCGTACGCTGATGTCCCCTTCTTCCTGGTTAGGCTCGGCTCACTCGGGTCAGGTCACGCCACGTGTTTACCACCGCACGTTCGGTGTACAGCTTAGAAGGCGTGGAAAGGTGTTAAACGGCGTAACTCAACCGGAGAACGCACACTCTGCATGGGCCAGGCTGTTTATACAATGTAACCAGGAAAGAAAAACACCAGTTCATATCCTGTAGAGAGTTTTGAAAAAGAAAAAAAAATCAGTTAGTATTCTAAAGAGTTAAAAAAAAAACCACCAGTTCATATCCTATAGAGAGTTAAAAATTAAAAAAAGACATCAGTTCATGTCCTATAGATGGTTAAAAAAACAAAACAAAACAAAAAAACATCTGTTCTATCCTACAGAGTTATTAAAAAAACAAAAACAAAAAAACATCAGTTCATATCCTATAGAGAGTTGGAAAAAAAAAACATCAGTCAATATCCTATGGAGAGTTCAGAATAAAACATCAGTCTATGCACTATAGAGAGATAAAAAAAAATCTGCTGACTCTCCTATCAAACCAAGGACATTATTATTATTATTATTATTATTATTTCTGGTGAGTGGCAGGAGGAGGGGTGATGGGAAACGGGGGGGGGGGGGGGGGGGGTAGGTGGGGAATAATACCTGAAAGAATCTATCGGAAAAAGAAAAAATTGACTTGAGCACCTAAAGACAACATGGTAAAGTAAAAATTAAAAAAAAGTGTTAACGTGGCATTAGCACTGACTTAAAATAGTATCAGGTGTTTCTTTTGATCCTCGTTAGTCTAGCCCACCTCTCTTCGCTAGACTGATTAGGCCGTGAGAAACGGTCAGAATAGTTAGTTCGATCTAAGTGCCAACCTTTGCGACAGTCCTAAAATGCGAACAGACTCGCTCCCAGACGACATATATATATATATATATATATATATATATATATTATATATATATATATATATATTCAATTATAAACAAAGCTTACTCTTATGCCTTAGATTGAAGAAATAGGGGGAGACAAGCATATATATCTGCAGTGGTAGATAATTCTGCCTGACTAACAGTATGTGCTTGAGTGGGTGATGGGAAATAATAAGTGCTTCTCAAAATGAGCCTTCAGCAAGCTTATAGTCTTCAAGGGGAGACAATCTCCAATGGGGAGGAAACTCACTAACATATAAGTCCTAGTCAGATATCGACATTTTGAAACCTAATTGTTTTTTCTCAGTGACCGCAGAAAGTGGTAATTTGACTCCTCTGCCATTTCAGTTTTAAGAAGAATGCTATCCCAGAAAAAGGCTGGTGTGCAGTACCGTAGTATGTTTGTTGAGTTTCAAAAAACCAACCAAAGGTGCCACCTAAGAAGCAAATGAAAATCATAAAGAGCAAAAACAAGCTACATTTTCTTGTGAAAAGTAGAAAATATAAAAAGATAACCTCTTAAGACACAAGTGCTGAGGGCCAGTTCTTGGAATGAATCCGCAAGGGACTAAATTACAATAAACTAATAAATTCTAAGGATAAGTACCGAGCACCATTCCAGCAACTTACAGAGCAGCTTGGTGTTGCAATGACTGCAAGAAATATTCAATTGTAAACAAAGCATGCTCTGATGTCTTAGATTGAAGAAATAGGGGGACCACTGCCGATATGTATGCTTATTTTCCACTATTTCTTCAATCTAAGACATAAGAGCAAGCTTTGTTTATAATTGAATAAATTGGTTGGTTGTGTCTTAAATGGTTATCTTTTTATATTTTCTACTTTTCACAAGAAAATGTAGCTTGTTTTGCTCTTTCATGATTTTCTTTTGCTTCTTAGGTGGCACCTTTGGTTGTTTTTTTGAAAACGCAACAAATATACTACGGTACTGCACACCAGCCTTTTTCTGGGATAGCATTCTTCTTAAAACCGAAAGGAGTCAAATTACCACTTTCCGCGGTCACTGAGGAGAAACAGTCAGGTTTCGAAATATCGATATCTGACCAGGAGTTATGTGTTAGTGAGTTTCCTCTCTATTGGAGATTGTCTCCAGTATTTTATATTTTTAGGACTGTCGTGAAGAACGTGTAGTTGTTCTTTGAGCTAGAGTTTCAGTGGAGGATTTAGAGGATTATGACTAACATCCAAGGGCACCCTGAAGATTTTGCTTTCGGACCTGTATTCTAGTGTGTTAAGTCTTCTATGTGTTAAGTCTCTATGGGCTTTCCGCTTTGCACGGTGAAGGACGGACCTGTATTCTAGTGTGTTAAGTCTCTATGTGGTAAGTCTCTATGGGCTTTCCGCTTCCGCTTTTCACGGTGAAGGACGGAGAGGGGGTAGGTAACCACGGCATTAAAAGTCTTGGATCATGTCTTCACCGTTAGCTTTCAAATCTGCAAGATTAGAACAAATGTGTCGTAATCGTAAAAAGTGGCTGGCAGGTACATTACTTAGGCAATGGCAGGATGTGTATTAAATGTAAAACGCAGGTATGCATGAGCATCGGTCTGTTTGGTGCACACCGTCGCGCTAACAAAGTTACACAAATCAGCGAAAGAAATAAAACATCATGCCTATGACGTAAAGAATAACTTTTGAGGACAACGTAAGAATGATAAACTCATTCCGTATGCTTACGCATCAAAAATAGTTTCATTGTTCTGCAGAACTACACGCTCCAATAATATAACCCGGTGTGATATATCATATTAGTACATTAATTAATTAAGCAAAATAATCTAGTGATTGTTCTATAATTCAAACTACCAAGTGTTGTATACAATATAAGCCAACCAGCGAGTGGACGGCGGAATGATTCTTTAACGGACAAGTTCAGAAGAGCAAGACGAAGGAAGCAGACATGAGACAGGGCAAGGAGAAGATTGCGGTTGAAGAAGCAGCATGTTGAAGAGGAAAGAGGTCACCACCGTACGACAGCAAGTTGTGGAAGAGGCCACCCCGTACTTGAACGCCAAGACACAAAGGGGGCGAGATCCTGTGAACCAGCGACGGGGTATTGAGTCATTTGCCCAAGGACCGTCACTGGGTTGTCGCCATTGTTTGGCAAACAAGGGTTGTGCGCGCTGAGGTAGATACACTCATTTATTTCACATAACACTCCGATCATATTATTATTCAGGTTTTAACTAATCGATCACACTAACTAATCCGTTTGTGTAAGCCGTATCGTTACGCCGCGTGTATCTACGACATACTATACGACTCAAGTTCTATTCCGAGTTCCGATCTATTTCTATTCACTTGAAGTTGAAGTTTAGTTTAACATCGTTGCACGATGATTGATTCATTGCCGGGGTAGACTAGATGATCGACATCCTCATCTATCGATCACCCCATCAGCACCTTATCATCATGTGTTGTATTGATCATGCTTTATTTTCAACCATCTTCATATCCCGTGCAAATCTACTTCACCTAGTATATTATGAATGATGAGTAATGTTATCTTCAAGCCATTATACCTACCAAATCCCTAGACTGTAGCATATGATTTTCACAACAATATTGATCGATAAGTGAATGAATGAAATGTAATAGTAACGAGCTATGGAACAATGTGTTTAATGGCGAAGAATTTTTGTTAAGATTTATTTATTTTAAAGAAGAATGAATGCAGTAGAGAGAGTGAAGGATGATTATGTTCCATACGGGCGGAGGAGGAAGCAGAAAGAAAAAATAGTATATCAATGGATCACTAAGTAGTGGCGGTGTGTCGCCTTGCAGGTTTTTCTATTTCTTTCATCATCAACATCTGGGTCCATCAAGACGTACTACATGAGACGAGACGGAGGAGTCACTGCAAGTTCATCAGCAAGACGACTGGATCAAGATCAACATTTCACATCATCGATCATCCTTCGCTTCACAAGATAAGTAACATGTTATTTTCATCACCCAAGAAATACGTCGTACATCCAGGAAGGTTTTCAGCAACCAGGACGGAACAACGCACGAGTGCGCACAGTTCAACAAAATGCATAGGAAGAAGTGACATTACTAAAACGATGTTTTCCTTTTGTTTTTGTGTTTTCGTTATTGATTTTGTTTACGTAATTTTGAATTGTGCATTGACAACATCTTCACGTACCACACACTTCACCATTGCATCATTCACCTCGCCCAGGCCCATCAAAACACATTATTCGTCAAATTATCATCAAAATTAAAGTCATTAAATCATTGTTCATTCTACATCTCCATCTCTGTTGTTTATTGAAAGAGAAAGGGAGGAGTGCGGTTATTTCATTCTTCTGCAACCCCAACAACTGAATGTGTGTGTGACGCACACATCGGTGCTTAACTATACCTGTTCTCAAGTTTCAAACGGATTTCCAAGAAAGGTGTTTCAGTAAAAGACTTGTTTACTGTAAATATGATGGAGGGTGGAAAGAATTCAGAAACTGACTGTAACAGTCAAGGTCTGATTCGATACCTGTCCACAACAGTAACAAGTCATCAGTAAACCTTTTCCAGTGTTCGGTGTCGATTTTGACCGGACTCAGTTCGAGTACGTTGCTTTCCAACTTTTGCTTTCTATCGCATCATGAGGAGTGCTCGTACATAGACTGACTACAGCAATAGTTAATAGTTTAGTTGTTTGGTGGTGGTGGGGGGGGGGGGGCAGCTTTTGGTGCGCCATTCGTTAACAAGCTTGAGTACATAAAAATTAATCATGTTGAGTCTTGTACACGGCTGGTATAGTCTCTAAGCAAATAATCTACAAGTTTAGAAAGAGTTTCTGTAGGTCCTCCAACATTAGAGACTATGGGGCGAACAGGGGGGTTGCAAGACTTTTGTGTACTTTAGAAAAACTGTAAAAGATATGCGTTCTTGGGTCTAGCCTAGCCCTTTTATGTGTGTTTTACATAGGACTTGCTCTTTAGTTCGTCTATGATCATGTCAGAATCCGTTGCCAGCTTAGGAGTAGGGTCATGGTCAACACGCTCATAATCTGTGGGGTGTTAAGTAATCTAAACGTTTTCCTGTATATAATACTGTCCAGTACCTTGGACTACTGACCCTAACTGTTCTGTTTTGGACGAGTTGTTTGAGTTCTTGGAGTGCTCTACGGTCACTGGAGGTTACGTTGTCTCTTGGTTTTCTGCTGGGCTGGTGGGTAGCAGCTAGTCGCTCTGTGACTTCAGAATATGCATCCAGTGCCACAGCTTTTCCCATAGGGGGGGGGGGGGGGGGTGTAAAAGATTTCTTGTGTTAAAACGAGGGGGAGTGTCTTCCTCATCATCGTCTTGATTGCTGTCATAAAAGATTCTTTTTAACAATCCTCATGTACAACCTGGATTATTCACTGTGTGTCCAGAGTCCGAGGAGTTAGGCAGAATTGGGATCCAAGGATCAACACGTTCAACTGCTCGGGGGAGAGTTCAACAGTAGAAAGATTGAGGACAGTTTCAGAGAGGATTTTTTTTACTTCGTGGGGTCGATAACGGTCGATAACCGGCTTTAGTCGGGGACATCTGTACAATAGGAAGAGTTGCATTTTGGCGTATGATGCAGCGCACTTGGGTATTTTCAGCTGATAAAATTTGATGTGGCCGTCTGTTAGAACCAACAATTTCTGCATTTTCATGAATGTCTTGTTGCTGGGTTTTGCTGTTTGAGGTCACTGTGCAGTTTAATCGGACATGTTCCTACTTCTTCACATTCCAAGTAGCTGAGGCACTGACCGGTAATTTACGTATTAGCACGAAGTGTCCTGGCTTCCATTTGTGGCGAAGTCTGTTCATCTTCCTTGCTATAGGCAGGTTATACCGCCAAAGTGTGTCTGTCGGCCAGTGGACATACAGCTGCTTCATTTCTCACTGGTCAGTAGCTGTGAGTTCAGTCCATCTTCTCCACCCACACAACTGGCCTTTTTTCTGTGCCCTCTTTGTCTTCGCATGTTGACTGTAATGTTGTGGGACATCTCCACATTAATCAAGACATCACTGTGTCTTCGATGCGCGCGTATGTGTGTGTGTGTGTGTGTGTGTGTGTGTGTGTGTGTTGTGTGTGTGTGTGTGTGTGTGTGTGTGTGTGTGCGTGCGTGCGTGCGTGTTAAGGGGAGGAGAAGAAGGAGGGACAGGGGAAAGAGAAGGATGGGGTAGATTTTACATGTGTATAAGGTTGCCTAAAAGCACAGCAGCAGCATAGACAGACAGAAAGACTGATATACAGACAGATGGATAAACAAATATTAGAGAGGATGGATGGAAGACAGAGATGTGTGCATATATATATGTGTGTTACACACCTTGAAACATGCATCACGTGATTAAAATCCAAACCGAATTCAATACAAAACAACTAAAGTTTAGGTAAGGGAGCGAGCGTAATCGGGGGAAGGGGGGTTGTGGGGGGGGGGGGGGGGGGTCTTCAAAACCTTTCAGACAAGCCGACAGCAAAACGAGCAGAACCATCCCGATGACGACCAGGACAATTGACTATTGACACAATAATGACACAGGGAACAATACGTCTGTCTGTAGGAAAGTGATGGTGACGATTTGTGACTATTGACACAACGATGACACGGGGAACAACATGTCTGTTTGGAGGAAGTGATGGTAACGATTCGTGACTATTGACACAATAATGACACAGGGAACAACACGTCTGTTTGGAGGAAAGTGATGGTAACGATTTGTGACTATTGACATAATAATGACACAGGGAACAACACGTCTGTTTGGAGGAAAGTGATGGTGACGATTTGTGACTATCGACACAATAATGACACAGGGAACAAAACGTCTGTATGGAGGAAAATGATGGTAACGAGGGCTAAACAAGACAAATCGAAATCAAAATATGTAGAGTCCAGTCATGATTATGAAAAAATTCAAATCATGAGTCAGCTTACGGGAATTATGTTTGGGTCCTGTTTGGATGGTATTTGTCTTCTTGTTTACACACACACACACACACACACACACCACACACACACACACACACACACACACACCCTCCCCCTTGTGGTTCTCCTGCCTCCTCCACCTTCCTTCATAAACCACCCCCAATCCTCTCCCACCCGTTCATTATACCCGACATTGTTCGCATATCAAAATGTATTTAAATAATTCTTAAATGAGTGTGCCTTAGTTTGTACCTGCAAGTGTTTGTTTGTTTTGTTTTGTTTTCGTGGATCTCTATGATTTGTGAAAGTCTGTTATACATAAACAAACAAGCAAGCGAGCAATATTTATGCTTCGTGAAGATTTGTTATCAAACAAACCACAATGAAAACAAACAAACAAGTTACAAGACTTGACTTGTTACTTGCTTGCCCTTGTTTTTGGCGGACTCGCTAAGGATTTTTTTTTTTTTAAGTTACCACATGCGGTCGCCTCACTTTAAAACTACTGAAAACGATGTTTAAAAAGGTCATACAAAAGGTCATACAAAAGGTCATACAAAACAATGCTCAACTGTCTTTTGAAAACACGACTTTCTTCAGTCAGTATCTTTTGTAACACACGACATACTATGCGCCGTGTATTTACATTATAGGTGATTCAAATCCAGAACGGCTCAATGTGAGAACAATGTTGTAACAGTTTACTGCGAACGCGAGTAAAACGCAAAATAAAAAAGCTAATTAAAGTGGTGGGAGAGAGAGAGAGAGAGAGAGAGAGAGAGAGAGAGAGAGAGAGAGAGGGAGGGAGGGGAGAGAGAGAGAGAGAGTATGAGGAGGCGTGGGGCGGGGAACATTTTTCCTCCACACGTGATTCACATGATGTGACGGCAAAGCACGCACGTACATTCATCTGAGAAGCAGGAAAAGTAAGCGACACCTACACTAATAGGTAACCTGAGAGAAAGGATCTGTTGCCATGACGGAGACCAGGGCGAACCACAACAACAGCAAACAAACAAACACTACAAAACAAAATCCGACTGCCTGCAGTCACGATCGTGACAAGATCTGCATTAGAAGCCAGTTTACAGGAAGTTTGTTTAGGTCCTGTTTGGGAGGTGTTCGTGTTCCTGTTTCACCTGGGTAGATTCACACACTGTACTGCTGCCCCTTTCACCCCCCTTTATGTCTCCCCCCTACTGCCCCTTTCACCTCCCTTTATGTCTCCCCCTACTGCCCCTTTCACCCCCCTTTATGTCTCCCCCCTACTGCCCCTTTCACCCCCCTTTATGTCTCCCCCTACTGCCCCTTTCACCTCCCTTTACGTCTCTCCCCTACTGCCCCTTTCACCTCCCTTTCTGTCTCTCCCCTACTGCCCCTTTCACCCCCCTTTATGTCTCCCCCCTACTGCCCCTTTCACCTCCCGTTATGTCTCCCCCTACTGCCCTTTCACCTCCCTTTATGTCTCACCCCTACTGCCCCTTTCAGCCCCCTTTATGTCTCTCCCCTACTGCCCCTTTCACCCCCCTTTATGTCTCCCCCCTACTGCCCCTTTCACCTCCCTTTATGTCTCCCCCCTACTGCCCCTTTCACCTCCCTTTATGTCTCCACCTACTGCCCCTTTCACCTTCCTTTATGTCTCCGACCTACTGCCCTTTCACCTCCCTTTATGTCTCCCCCCTACTGCCCTTTCACCCCCCTTTATGTCTCCCCCCTACTGCCCCTTTCACCTCCCTTTCTGTCTCCCCCCTACTGCCCCTTTCACCCCCCTTTATGTCTCCCCCCTACTGCCCCTTTCACCCCTTTATGTCCCCCCCCTACTGCCCCTTTCACCCGCCTTTATGTCTCCCCCCTACTGCCCCTTTCACCCCCCTTTATGTCTCCCCCCTACTGCCCCTTTCACCCCTTTATGTCTCCCCCCTACTGCCCCTTTCAGCCCCCTTTATGTCTCCCCCCTACTGCCCCTTTCACCCCCCTTTTATGTCTCCCCCCTACTGCCCCTTTCACCTCCCTTTATGTCTCCCCCCTACTGCCCCTTTCACCTCCCTTTATGTCTCCCCCCTACTCCCTCCCCTCCCACCTGCCTGTGAATTACACCCGACACAATTTTGCTTATGAAAATGACATTTTAAATCATATGAGGTTATGTTAGTCTGAAACTTTACTTCTAATCTTTTTTGTTGTTGTTCTTTTCGTTTTATGGAAATCTGTTAAATAATTAAACAGACACAATAACTATGCCTAATAAACAAACCAACAACAACAAACGATTCAAAAGTAAAACAAAAATTGCTAGACAAAACAACGCTCGATTTTTGTTTCTTTGTTTGTTGTTGTTGTTGCTTTTAACACGAGTGTGTTAAGTTAGTATTCTCCATATCCCATCTCGATTTTTGTTTCTTTGTTTGTAGTTATTGTTGCTTTTAACACGAGTGTGTTAAGTTAGTATTCTCCATATCCCAATCGTTACACGATGCAATACGATATGTGCCTTGTGCATGCAAACAGTGAAGGAAGTCCAAAACAAACTTTGCACAAGATCGACGTTTATTGTTGCATACATGAGTTTGACAGATACCCTAATAAAAAGAAATGCAGCTAAGGGAGGGAATGAGATCAGAGGAGAAGGTTCCTGGGATGGGATATTTCCCCTCTACTCGCAATGGTAAAACGAACAGAAATTCTTGACAAATATGAAGTTAAAACATTCTTTTGAAGATCAGATCTTTTCATGCAGTTTCAACTAAACAGATGTACATCAAAAATAATAAATGTTTAACTCATCACTGCGCTACAATAAAATGCATTTAGATATATCTTACCAAATATAGTGATGCAACACTATGGTGAGTTAACAGTAGGTTATAAATCAATCAGCGAAGTTGCACACAAGCAGCAAATAAAAACAGTCGGTTTTGTTTTAACAATGACAGACCTTTACAGAAACGTATAACCTTTACATTGCTGACAAAATTATAAAAAAAAAATGGTGGTAATCAGAGGAAAGTCTTGAATGTATGGAGCATTTACAGTAAAGCAGCAAACATGTCAAAATTAAAAAAGACGTGATATGTATATCAGAGTTTTTACTGACACAGATTTAGAATACATCGGCATCCTGCCGAGGAATGCAGAACTGATACTACCATTTCTGACTGAGCTAGATCACTGGCATGAAGTTTCCGCCCCTAAGGAGAGGAAGGTGCGGGAACAGAGACTTGCCAAGTATGATCCCAGTTGCAGTGCAGCGTCCGATGGTCAGAGAGTGTGGAATCTGCCCAAAGTTAGCACTCTTTGATACTCTTCTGGGATAGATAAAGACGGGTTGGGTGGCTGTGAAAAAGAGGACAGACGGGTGGGATGCTTGTGTTACAGGAAAGAAGGAACAGGTAGAGGAAGGGGGGAGGAAAGAAGAGGGGAGGATGTCTAGGTGTTCGAAGTAAGGTAGTAATAGGCTGTCACCTAGTGAGAACTTATGATGTCATTTACTACTGCAGTACAACTCTGACTGTCATATACACGTCCTGTGCCTGTCGTTCAGTACATTTCTACGACGTCATTTACTACTGCAGTACAGCTCTGACTGTCATGTACACGTCTGTGCCTGTCGTTCAGTGCATTTCTACGACGTCATTTACTACTGCAGTACAGCTCTGACTGTCATGTACACGTCCTGTGCCTGTCGTTCAGTGCATTTCTACGACGTCATTTACTACTGCAGTACAGCTCTGACTGTCATATACACGTCCTGTGCTGTCGTTCAGTACATTTCTACGACGTCATTTACTACTGCAGTACAGCTCTGACTGTCATAAACACGTCCTGTGCCTGTCGTTCAGTGCATTTCCAAGAATAGCTACAATATCAAGACCGGTCAAGCTGGAGATGAGAACGTGTCTGTTAGACACTTCTAACTTAACTCTTTTAATTGTGCCTTTTCTTCTTTTTTTTTCTCATGTCTCAACTTCTGTGCCGCTTTAGTGATATTGCCGCCACACCATTAATTCTGGCTCTCAGTCTACAGCCACATATCGCCTTGTCCTCTCACAGTCCTGACACTGACAATCCACAGGGAGCAGTCGCGTGGCACCCCACCAGTGGAGACACTGCACTGCCGCCTAGTCGCTTCAATGGTGTTCGGTGGTGCCTGCTCTGATTCAGTGTACTGAAGACACCACTCAGAAAGCAGCCTACTGATTGCTCGGTCGCAGAGCCAACCCGAGTGAGCGCCCTTCCGTGAAGGTCACCACCACGTCCTTCAACCACAGTCCACGTGACCCTGTCCGTATTGTTGACCTCAAGAAAAGGTCATCAAGGGTCATAACCCGGAGAGGAAGTGAAACAGATCACCTCGACAGCAGGCGATGTAAGGACAAACAGTTTGACACTTTGAGGAGGAGGAGGAAGATGATGACATGGAGTTCCCTTTTTGTCAGAGTTGCACGACAGAACTGTACTCTGCGCTTACTTCCATCCTATATCCGACATCAGGCCTGAGAGATACAGACTTCCGCAGTATTGGTCAGAACATTTGAGCAACACTCTCAAAAATGAATCTGCGTGCGTGAAATTTGAATATGTGTTTCCAGTCTTCCGACTTAAGCCAGTAGCAAACTCAATTCTAGGTAGGAGCCACCCGGGACATAAGAAAATCCAGCAAATAAATATACTTTATGGAAATCGAATCAACAACCTCCCAGTCTGGAATCTACGATACGATGCTACCCATTGCACTATGGTGACTTGTCTGATTGCCCCCACCATCCTCCCCACCACGCCATACATTGCATGTACTGTTGCTGTTCGTTTGGCATCACCAAAACTTGCGATAGGTCTTATCAACTGATCGCTCGGCTGGACACATTGGTTCAGTAAATGAATGTACACACCTCTATTTTTTCTCATTGGTCCCAACTGCTCTTCGCCCGTCATCCGCCTGTGGTGTGTCTTCGCTTCATGTGAGTCAAATAGGCATTGCCTCTCCGAAATCCGACGTTTCGATTCACTGATGTACTTAAAAACAATGCATGCATATGAAAGGCAGCTGCACGGCTGTGAGAAAAGACCATGTCTTTTTATGAAGATACGTGTGAATAGGAAGATGTACACTGACTATGTGTCACTTTATTTTCAGGAGAAGGTAAGCATCTCTTAGTGCTCACCAAACGTTCATGGTTCCAAATGTTCACAACAACAGAAACTGCTAACGTTTTCAGGCACATCCTGATATGATTACCTTTTTTCGTTTGTTTGCTTTGTGGCCCATTTTGTGCTGATATCTATGTATGTAATGGCATGTCCTTGTGTTATTTACAATGTTGAGCTTAGAACTTACTTCGATGCGCGGGCTGAAAAACACAGTGCGATGGCAAAGAAAGGTTAATGCCTATATATGATATAAAACAACAACAACAACAACAACTAAACATGGGAAATTCATATTTAGTTTTATGCATAATCACTTGAAAGCATAAGAAAAAGTTTACATTGCTGGGAAAAGAGTTGGTATTCAAACAATTCATATTACAAGTACGTGCTGCCTTGAATAACAGACAACAATAGGAATTAATCTTTTTTAATGCACAAAACACACAATTCTTGTTTTCAATAGCTCTCAAAAAGATTATAGCATCTAAATATTCGCAGCTGCATAGTCTTTGCAATCAGGTTTTCGATTTTTTACAAATGGAAGGACATTTAAAACTTCTTTACATTTTCTACGAAAATGAAAACTAAAAACAGCAAAACATGACAATTTAAGAAACACAGAAAAATGAATGGAACACAGAAAAATGAATGTATATTGTGTGTGTGTGTGTGTGTGTGTGTGTGTGTGTGTGTGTGTGTGTGTGTGTGTGTGTGTGTGTGTGTGTGTCTTTTTGTATTTTGTCAATATCATATCAGACTTTGTTACATCCAACTTTCAATGAGTTTTATTCTCTGAATGTTTCTCTGGAAGCAAAATCAATATTTCCAAATTCCAGTTTCATATCATCATCATCGGCACCATCATCAACATCATCATCTTCAACAACAACAGCATCAACATCATCACCATTATTCCCATTATTATCTTCATTAACTTCGTCGCCATGGTTGTTAAGGTCATCATCATTATAATAATTTACATTTATGATATTACACGTAATGATCTTCATCCTTTCTCATGTGCC
Organism: Conus ventricosus; assembly: GCA_018398815.1. Classification (NCBI taxonomy): domain Eukaryota; kingdom Metazoa; phylum Mollusca; class Gastropoda; order Neogastropoda; family Conidae; genus Conus; species Conus ventricosus. Next base: position 37,041,977 of record CM031628.1, read on the forward strand.
ACAGGATCGTGTTACGCTGTGTTCAAACGAAAATAGCTCAGCATCACTAAAACCACAATATCATGTGGCAAAAAGAAACAAACTCAAGCCGAAAAGAAGCATGCAATGTAAACTACAATCACATCAGTTCTTAGTTACATCACTAACCCCCTAAGACAGATCTGTGTAAGCAGTATTCCAATCTTGCACCAAGCTGATTTTTTACACTCTCAACCTAAAAGATAAGAATATAAAAGTACAGCAAGAACAAATACAAAAAAGAAAAAAAAATAGCACAGTGGCTACTACACTGTACAATAGCACCAACGTCAGTTACACAACTTACGTGTTACCGCTCTTTGCTCCCAAATACGACGTCTATGTGTGTTGTTGTGCTATTAGCGGGTAAGAAGGCTTTGCATGAAAAAACAACCTTATTAGTTTAAATGTAGATACAAACACATGCAAACTAGAAGAGCAGTAGGGGAACACAGACCTCCGACCAGGTACTAGTCTCACCATCCTTCTTCGCCTCATGTGAGTCAAATAGGCATTGCCTCTTCGAAATCCGACGTCTCGGTTCATTGACATACTTCAAAACTATGCATGCATATAGAAGGGCAGCTGCACAGTAGTGGCGAAAGACCATGTCTTTTTATGGAGCTGAATGTGAATGGGAAAAGTGTACATTTTGATATGTGACTTTGTTTTCAGGAGAAGATAAGCATCTCTTAGTCCTCACCAAACGTTCATTGTTCCAAATGTTAACGACAAGAGAAACTGCATACTTTTTCAGATATGTCTGGATATGATAACTTTTGTGTGCTTGCTTTGTCCCCATTTTGTACTGATATCTATGTCTGTAACACCATGTCCTTGTGTTATTTACCATGTTGAAATTACATCTTACTTTAACGCGTGAGCTGAAAACCACAACATGATGGTAAATACTTATATAAAACAACAACTAAAGATGGGAAATTCGTACATTCACTTTCAGGCATGATTATTTCAAAGCATAACAAAACGTTTACAAATGTTTGGGAAAAAAGTAATATTCGGATACTTCAAATGCTTAAAAGACAATTCTTCTTCTCAAAAGCTCTCTAAAACATTGTAGCATCTAAAAATTCGTAGCTGCACAGGCTTTGCAATTAGCGTTTTTTTAACAAATGGAAGGAGATCTAAAACTTCTTTACATTTTCTTCACACACAAAAAAAAGCAAAATATGACACAGTTGCAGACACACAGAAAAAGGAATGGGACTTGAAAAATTTTCATGTTTTCGTTTGCGTCTTTTTTTATTATGTCAATATCACATCAGACTTTGTTACATCCAGTTTTGAATTATTTTTTTTTTTATGTGAATGTTTCCCTGGAAGTAAAATCAACTATTTTCAAATTTCACTTTTATATCATCATTATTGTCATCATCAACAACAACAGCATCAACATCATAACCATTATCCCCATTATCATCTTCATCAACTTCGTCGTGGTTGTTAAGTCATCATCATTATCATAATTAACCTTTATGACAACCCTCGTAATGATCTTATCCTTTCTCGTGGACCACAGGATCATGTTCGGCTGTTTTCACAGAAGAATACATCAGCATCATAAAACCATCATGGCGTGTGGCAAAACAAACAAACCTTTCAAGCCAAAAAGACACATGGAATACAGACTACAATTACATCAGTTGTCAGTTACATCACTAACCCACTACGACAGGCAGTGCTCGGATCATCCACCATGCTGATTATTTTTTTTCAACTTCTACCTAAAAGATGAAAATGAAAAGGTACAATCAAGACCAACAACAACAACAAAAGGGAAAAAAGATAATACCTACTGCTCTGTACATACAACACCAATGCCAGTTAAACAAGTTATGCTCTCTTTTTTTCCAAGTACAACGTCTCGTGTGGTCTCGTGCTATAAGCAGGTGAGAAGGCTGTATACGAAAAAGTAACCTTACTAATTGTAGATACAAACACATCAAAAGTCCTCTTTTCACCATTTAAGCAAGTCCTCTTTTCACCATCTATCAAGCCCTTTCTCACCAGCTATCCGAAGTCCTGTTTCCACCGTCTATCAAGCCCTCTTCTCATAAACTGTCAAACGTCCTCTTCTCACCAGCTGTGAAAAGTCTGTTTTCCACCGTCTATCAAGCCCTTTTCTCATAATCTATCTAAAGTCCTCTTTCACCATCTATCAAGGACTCTTCTAACCAGCTGTCGAAAGTCCTGTTTTCACACATCTATCAAGCCCTCTTCTCACCAGCTATCCAAAGTCCTCTTTTCACCATCTATCAAGCCTTTTTCTCACCAGATACCACTTTTCGCTCTTTTTGTTAAACTCCTTTCTCATCAGCTATCAACTGTTCTTACCAGCTACCAACCTCATTTTTCCCCCAAACTATTAAATTTTGTTCCAAAGAGCTACCAAACCCTGCTCTCTTGAGCCATTGAGGCCATCATGTATTCACTGCCTGCCACATAATCAAGTCACCACTTTAAATATTTGCAGAGATTTTCCTTACGTCCTTCAAGAATTTCCTGGAGGTTTTCGTTTTTCTCTTCTTCAGAGATTCGCCGTCATTTTCTTCACATGGCTTTGTTGTTCTTTTTTGTTGTTGTTGTTGTTTTTTAATTTCGGAAACGGTTTTGTTTAAATGTCCTTTGAACATTTTCCCGATCATTTTCTTTACATTTTCATTAAGAATTTCCACACTTTTAAATTTCCGGTCTTTTAAATGATTTTCTGTCACGTCACATTTCTTTCCTCTCTATGTGTTGAGCAGGTCGAATTAGTTAATACCTCCTTTTTTTCTGTTAAATTTGATGAGTTTTAGAGCAGTCTAACCACTCTTCTTTGTGTTTTAGTAATCCTCCTAAGATGGAGTTGGTCTTCTGCCTTCAGGCGTGATTTCGTATCAGACGAAGCTGGCTCCTCGCTGAACCCCGTGTTTTCGTACTGTGCCTTCGACGAACTTTCCGGTGCAATGACGTCACTGTTTTCATACTGGTGTTGGTCCATCGTGCCTTTCTCTGTTCGCTCTGTACGTTGCTCTGAAACAAAGACAGGGCGCTGGTGGGGGTCTGCCAGACAGACTGGAAGAAAGGAGGAGAGAATCCTGAGGCCAACATCTGTTGTATTCGATTGGGTTTGGTTTGTTTTGTTTTGTTGTTGGTGTTGTTGTTTTCTTTTCGGTTCAAATGTCTTACAAAACGTATAATGACGAAGCGCGCACGTATGTGCAAAGCACACACACACACACACACACACACACACACACACACACACACACACCACACACACACACACACACACACACAGCTGCACACATATTCGCAAACACACACACACACACACACACACACACACACACACACACACACACACACACACACACACACACACACACACACACACATGCACTCACACGCATAGACAGACAGAGACTATAATAAAACAGGTGAAACAGAGAACTATGAGACAATTATTGTTCACGTCATTCACCCCAACATTGATCCAGATTTGCTGTAAGAATGTTATTGTTCACGTCATTCACCCCAACATTGATCCTGATTTGCTGTAAGAATCTTATTGTTCACATCATTCACCCCAACATTGATCCAGATTTGCTGTAAGAATCTTATTGTTCACATCATTCACCCCAACATTGATCCAGATTTGCTGTAAGAATTTTATTGTTCACGTCGTCATTCACCTAAACATTGATTCAGATTTGCTGTAAGAATGTTATTGTTCAAGTCATTCACCCCAACATGGGTCCAGATTTGCTGTCGAGTTCTTTGCAGAAGCCATTTGTAATTCCTGATCAGACAACGCTCAGATTTCAGGTCAGAGTACGGAGCACTCCTTCACTACTTTCCCCTACCTGGAGGACCGATCTGCTGGTAGTGGTCCAGCTCGGTGTAGTTGTGGTCATCGTCCTGTCGGCCTGTCGCTGGTCCGGCGTACCGAGGCTCACCTGGTCAACAGGTGTCACCCCACTGTTAGTGTGACGTGGTCATACAATAGACCCTTTCACTCAGAACAATAGTATAAACACTGTTTCCACTGGACATGTTAACGCCAGATGTCAACAGGTGTCACCCCACTGTTAGTGTGACGTGGTCATGCAATAGACCCTTTCATTCTAAACAATAGTACGAAGCACTGTTTCTCCTGGACATGTTAACGCCAGATGTTTTCCCTTTCATCCTTCATGCCAGCACATCAGCGTTGCACCCACGCCGCTCATGCCGCCTCCTCTCGTACTACTACTACTACTACTACTACTACTACTACTACTACTACTACTACTACTACAACCATAATACTGTAACTTTCCTGTAACTCCTCTCCCTCTTCTACTGTAAGTATCGTTATCATGATTACCACGATTACTATATTCATTATTGTCAGTATTGTTATGGATTATATCATCAACATTATTATTATCAATAGGAGCGGCAGTGGTCGTAGCAGCAGCACCAATAGCAGTAGAAGTAGCAGCAGCACCAATAGCAGTAGAAGTAGCAGCAGCACCAATAGCAGTAGAAGTAGCAGCAGCACCAATAGCAGTAGAAGTAGCAGCAGCACCAATAGCAGTAGAAGTAGCAGCAGCACCAATAGTAGTAGAAGTAGCAGCAGCACCAATAGTAGTAGTAGTAGCAGCAGCACCAATAGCAGTAGTAGTAGTAGCAGCAGTAGTAGAAGTAGCAGTAGTAGTAGTAGTAAGCAGCAGCAGTCTCTTTATCTCAGTACCGTTATGATTATCATTATTTTAACCCGTCATGTCTCCGCCTCAGCTTCGTTTCCATTCCCTCGCCTTTAGCACCCAGTTCCAAGAGAGACAGGACTGTTCGTCGTTCGTTTTCATGGCCGTGAAGACCAGAGAGGTCAGAGAGACAGGACTGTTCGTCGTTCGTTGTCATGGCCGTGAAGACCAGATAGGTCAGAGAGACAGGACTGTTGGTCGTTCGTTGTCATGGTCGTGAAGACCAGAGAGGTCAGAGAGACAGGACTGTTGGTCGTTCGTTGTCATGGTCGTGAAGACCAGAGAGGTCAGAGAGACAGGACTGTTGGTCGTTCGTTGTCATGGTCGTGAAGACCAGAGAGGTCAGAGAGACAGGACTGTTCGTCGTTCGTTGTCATGGTCGTGAAGACCAGAGAGGTCAGAGAGACAGGACTGTTCGTCGTTCGTTGTCATGGCCGTGAAGACCAGAGAGGTCAGAGAGACAGGACTGTTGGTCGTTCGTTGTCATGGTCGTGAAGACCAGAGAGGTCAGAGAGACAGGACTGTTGGTCGTTCGTTGTCATGGTCGTGAAGACCAGAGAGGTCAGAGAGACAGGACTGTTGGTCGTTCGTTGTCATGGCCGTGAAGACCAGAGAGGTCAGAGAGACAGGACTGTTGGTCGTTCGTTGTCATGGCCGTGAAGACCAGAGAGGTCAGAGAGACAGGACTGTTGGTCGTTCGTTGTCATGGCCGTGAAGACCAGAGAGGTCAGAGAGACAGGACTGTTGGTCGTTCGTTTCCATGGCCGTGAAGACCAGAGAGGTCAGAGAGACAGGACTGTTCGTCGTTCGTTGTCATGGTCGTGAAGACCAGAGAGGTCAGAGAGACAGGACTGTTCGTCGTTCGTTGTCATGGCCGTGAAGACCAGAGAGGTCAGAGAGACAGGACTGTTCGTCGTTCGTTGTCATGGTCGTGAAGACCAGAGAGGTCAGAGAGACAGGACTGTTCGTCGTTCGTTTCCATGGCCGTGAAGACCAGAGAGGTCAGAGAGACAGGACTGTTCGTCGTTCGTTGTCATGGCCGTGAAGACCAGAGAGGTCAGAGAGACAGGACTGTTCGTCGTTCGTTTCCATGGCCGTGAAGACCAGAGAGGTCAGAGAGACAGGACTGTTGGTCGTTCGTTGTCATGGCCGTGAAGACCAGAGAGGTCAGAGAGACAGGACTGTTCGTCGTTCGTTGTCATGGCCGTGAAGACCAGAGAGGTCAGAGAGACAGGACTGTGGTCGTTCGTTGTCATGGCCGTGAAGACCAGAGAGGTCAGAGAGACAGGACTGTTGGTCGTTCGTTGTCATGGCCGTGAAGACCAGAGAGGTCAGAGAGACAGGACTGTTGGTCGTTCGTTGTCATGGCCGTGAAGACCAGAGAGGTCAGAGAGACAGGACTGTTCGTCGTTCGTTGTCATGGTCGTGAAGACCAGAGAGGTCAGAGAGACAGGACTGTTCGTCGTTCGTTGTCATGGCCGTGAAGACCAGAGAGGTCAGAGAGACAGGACTGTTGGTCGTTCGTTGTCATGGCCGTGAAGACCAGAGAGGTCCGAATACATTGGGTTTGTTTTTTGCTTTGTTTATTCTTTCGTCAGGCGGCGCAGTAATTCTGCTGTTGTCAGGCGGCGCAGTAATTCTGCTGTTGTCAGGCGGCGCAGTAATTCTGCTGTTGTCAGGTGGCGCAGTAATTCTGCTGTTGTCAGGCGGCGCAGTAATTCTGCTGTTGTCGGGCGGCGCAGTAATTCTGCTGTTGTCAGGCGGCGCAGCAATTCTGCTGTTGTCAGGCCGTGCAGTAATTCTGCTGTTGTCAGGCCGTGCAGTAATTCCGTTGTTGTCAGGCCGTGCAGTAATTCTGCTGTTGTCAGGCGGCGCAGTAATTCTGCTGTTGTCAGGCGGCGCAGTAATTCTGCTGTTGTCAGGCGGCGCAGTAATTCTGCTGTTGTCAGGCGGCGTAGTAATTCTGCTGTTGTCAGGCGGCGCAGTAATTCTGCTTTGTCAGGCGGCACAGTAATTCTGCTGTTGTCAGGCGGCGCAGTAATTCTGCTGTTGTCAGGCGGCGCAGCAATTCTGCTGTTGTCAGGCCGTGCAGTAATTCTGCTGTTGTCAGGCCGTGCAGTAATTCTGCTGTTGTCAGGCCGTGCAGTAATTCTGCTGTTGTCAGGCGGCGCAGTAATTCTGCTGTTGTCAGGCGGCGCAGTAATTCTGCTGTTGTCAGGCGGCGCAGTAATTCTGCTGTTGTCAGGCGGCGCAGTAATTCTGCTGTTGTCAGGCGGCGCAGTAATTCTGCTGTTGTCAGGCGGCGCAGTAATTCTGCTGTTGTCAGGCGGCGCAGTAATTCTGCTGTTGTCAGGCGGCGCAGTAATTCTGCTGTTGTCAGGCGGCGCAGTAATTCTGCTGTTGTCAGGCGGCGCAGTAATGCTGTTGTTGCTCTTGTTTGGATTTCCGCCTGCAGTCCCCCCAGCCTGGAACCTTGTGTGAGAACCTTGTGTGAGAACCTTGTGTGAGAACGGACACATTTAAAACCATAAGAAAATGAGAACATGGTGATGGTATAAACAGCTAGTGTCCATCATCTCGAGGGCTTTTAGTTTAGCGAACATTCAGAATAAACGTTCCTGCATATAAAATGTGAGTATGTGTGTGTGTGTGTGCGCGCACGCGCGCGCGTGCATGTATGTGCATGCGTGTGTGCATGTGCGTATGTGTGTTTCTCTGAATGAGTGTGTGAGTAGTGTGCATGCATACGGTTATGTGTGAGTGAGTTTGTGTGTATGCGTTTTGTGTGTGTGTGTGTGTGAGTGAGAGGGAAGTGAGAGAGAGAGAGAGAGAGAGAGAGAGAGAGAGAGAGAGGAGAGAGAGAGAGAGAGAGGAGAGAGAGAGTTAATGAGAAAGAGAGAGCGAGAAAGACAGACAGAGAGAGAGAGAAAGCTCAAACGAGATAACTCACGTCTCCTCTTCCATAAACAGATGATGACGATAATCAAAGCGATGATGACGATGGCTGCAATCCCGCCCACGACTCCCCCAACCAGTGCAGCATCGCCATCATCGCTGCAGGTGTTGGGCTTTCCTGTGGTCGCTGGCTCTGGTGTGGACTCCCAAGGGCTTTCTCCTGGTGGTTTTGAAGCGTACATAAAATAGAAAAGAATGATTTAAAACGGAGAACGAAAGGAAAGACAGACACAGATGACACTAAGCTTACTGCTGCCACTGTTGCTGCTGTTGTTGCTGCTGCATCACTAATGCTATCTATAACAGCTTGCTATCATCACCACAGCACTGTCACCTCTACACCACCTCAAACACCACTTTCACTTTACCACCACTGCTGCTGTTGTTGCTGCTGCATCACTAATGCTATCTGTAACAGCTTGCTATCATCACCACAGCACTGTCACCTCTACACCACCTCAAACACCTCTTTCACTTTTACCACCGCTGCTGCCTCCATCACCGATACCACCACAGTCACCCTCAATGGCAACAATCTGCACTTTCCGCCGACGTGTAGTCCTAGGCTTGGTCAGCCGCCGCCTTTTTGGTCTACGGTGTAGACTTGTACCAAAGTGCTGGACAAGACCCCATTTTTGTGCCGATTGATATCATCACAATGCTTTCTACAGCTCTACATGCTATTTACAAGTGGATGTTTAAGGCTCTATACTGTCCTGTATCGTCTAACGTTATCTTATTGCTAACTACCACTGTACAAGCCGTCTACGTTATGTGTAAAGTAGGCCTATGCCCTGTTCTGTCCGCTGTCAGCTGATGTTTTTACAACAGTATTAACGCTACGACTGTACATGCACTCTGCACTGGGTAAATATGACCCGACTCTGGCCTCTGAAAACGGGTGTCATCGCAATACCAACTATTACTTTGCAAGTAGTCCAAGAAGTGGTCGTATAAACCCTTTGTCAAACTAGCCAAGCCTCTCGCCAAAGAGTAGGAAAATGTCTTATTCTTGCGCTCGCTCTTTCCCTCGCTTCACGGTTTTGTGATTGCACCAAAGACTGGTTTAATAAACAGACAACTGCAGAACTGTGTCTCTGTGGTGATCAATTTCATCTAGCAAACCCTACAGAGAGTTATATACTCGTTTCACACATGGCTGCCTATATGTAAAATAAAAATTAGTCATGGAAAAACAACAAATGCAGTAATGTATATACTCGAGGATTTTAAAACAATCGTAATCAACTTACTAGAACTACAGACATCCTTAAAACAGATAAAGCTAAGCCGAGTACGGCTTGAGTGCAACAGCCATTGTGAGATCGCATATCCTCACTCCTTGCATTTAGAACACCGGCCGTGTCGTCTGCTTCTGTGCTGGAGAAAGTGGATTTGAGAAACTCATTTGAGATACAAATACAATGACAAGAAAAGTTGGGGGGGGGGGGGGGGGCGTCATAAAAGACAGATAAAACGGGATTTGTATTGTACGAGAAAGACTTCAGCCTGAACATTCAACTTGATGTCAATGGTACTGAGAGCCCATCTTCGTTTTGCCCGTGGAATTGTGGCAGCATCTCATTGGCCAACAGTGACACACACTGACTGTCCCGTCAGCCAGCTGTCTGTTTGACAGAACAAAGGGAACAAAGACTGTGGCCAATAGTAATAAGCCACTGTCTGTGGAGGGACCCTGTGATCCTGTTGCCCAAAATAGTCGCATTATTGAACTGTGTGTTGAACAGGGTGTGCAGTAATCGTGAAGTTCAATGACCCGTGGTCGTTAGTCTGTTACACTGACTGCACAGTCGCCTGCCTAACAACTGCAGTTGGAGGACGTCACGGTAGTCGGACAAACAGTTGTTGAATCATCTCTCTATCAAACTGGGACCAGGTGAGTTTAGAGGAGAGCAACTGCAGATCAAAGAGTCACATGATTTGGACAGAACTCGTTCCTCCTTTTGGCGCCTCAACCAAAGGGAAGATGGTACGCGAGCAAACGGTCAGAATCCCGAACAATAGTACATGTATTCTATAGTCCGTAGACAGAAAATGGAGCCTTTTCAAAGAAAAGTTAGCGATGAAAACAAGCACAAAAAGGAAATTTGTGCTTATAGGACAAGAATTATAAACGATTCTATTTGCGTACTACAAGAAAGTCCGATTGGAAACTCTCCTCTCCCTCTCTCTCTCTCTCTCTCTCTCTCTCTCTCTCTCTCTCTCTCTCTCTCCACACACACACACTCACAACAACAACAACAACAATAAAGCCCACTCCCCCTTGAATGCTAACTTTTCTCCATCAGTGTTACTGAAATGTGATGAACACACGACTTATTCCAAAACAAATCACAGATCATACCCAGCACTAAAATGGTCACAGTAGCCGTTGCCCGGTAAAGAGTTGATCGGGGGTTCCAGTTTGCATAGCACGTACACTGAGAGCCATTATCCCTGGCCGTCAGCGGGTTGATCTCAATGGTGCTGGTGACCACTGTCTGACCATTCTCGGTGGACGTACTGTCCACATTGTCCCCATGACTGCCGCAGTAAAACAAGACAGCGACCACCGGGGGATTTCCGCCCGTCACCGTACAATTGAGGACCAGAGAGTCTCCCTCCATGCAGGTGGTGTTTCCGCTGATCTGGGGCGGTGAGGATGGAGGGTCTGAAAGGGAGTGTTGTACACATGGAGGCAACCTTGGATGATTTTACAAATTACCAAGAATCAAACTACAATTGTGACGTTTAGCTGCAGACTCACACGCACTAGCTCCTCTACCCACGTGTACATGTACACGAGCATACCAATGTCCAAGACATGCACAAAGTCACTTAAACATACCTGCCACCCACATGTATGCTCATCTACAAATGGATCAGTTCATGATAATCATGTTCACGCAGTGTACACTCATGCACACCTGTGAGGGGCACATTCCAACACACTTGTTTACAAAGCACACTCATATATATGCAAACTTACCATTATTATCTTTACTGTTATTGTTACTATAATTATTGTTGGTGTTGTTGTTGTTATCATTATCATTAAATGTACTTATTTAGCGCCTATACTCGGTTTGAGACCAAACTCTAAACGCTTTACCTTCCACATTTTCCTTTACACAACGACCTGCCTACCTGAGTAGAACAGTCTGAAGAGCTGCCTGTTGGCGCTTCATGTAGTTTTTCCCTGCATCATTCAGTTTTTCAGTCAATTTTTCATTCATATTTTCATTCTGTCGGTGCATGCTATGCATATACGAGTCATCCATACCAAGGGCCAAACCAGGCTTCTATTCCGAAAGATGGTGCAAGATTACACATGTTTGCAAAATGTTATGCAAACATTAGCACTCGCATAACTTATGCCCACAAATATACCTGCATGCGCACAAGGAGGGAGGGGGGTGCGTGTGGTGTGTGTGTGTGTGTGTGTGTGTGTGTGTGTGTGTGTGTGTGTGTGTGTGTGTGTGTGTGTGTGTGTGTGTGTGTGTGTGTGTGTGTGTGCACGCGCGCTCGTGTTTGTGTCTGTGTGTGTGCTTTTATGTCAAGTTCAACACTTAACAATATCACTTGACTTTGTTTTAGATATATAGATATTAACATGGTTTTAAACCCACAATCTGACATGCTCTTCTTTTTACTGCAGGCTTTTTGTACTCCCAGTTCTTATAGAACAGGGAGTACTTTAGAATGGGAACGAAGAAATGCTGTCTGTATGTGTGTGTGTGTGTGTCTGTCTGTCTGTCTGTCTGTCTGTCTGTCTGTGTGTCCGTGGTCAAAATGTGTTCCACTCGCTCCAGACAAAACTACTGGGCCGATCTTTCTGCAAAATCTGTACGAATGTTCATTATGGGTCAAGGATGATGCCCGACGTTTTAGTTTACCGCTACAGCCGTTACTAACGGCTGTAACGGCCTGTAATGGGTTTTTTTCTTTATGGAATATCTCCGAAAGTACTTGGCCGATCTTTGTGAAAATTAGCAGGTATGTTCATTATGGGTCACGGATGATGCCTGATGTTTTAGTTTGCCCCGTTATAGCCGTTACTAACGGTTGTAACGGCCTGTAACGGTTTTTCTTCTTTATGGAATATCTCAGAAAGTACTTGGCCAATTTATAAGCGGTTTGGATGATCTTGTGACAAATCGGATCCTCTGTCCACATGTAAGTGGTGTAATGCTGAAAATGGATTAAACAACCGTTAAAAACCGTTATTCTGCCGTTATTTCTTATATATAGGTTGATTTTAATGAAATTTGGTATATAGAAAGGTTATCACACACAAATGGCACTTCTATATAGTGTTCCAAAATTGGTTAAACAGTTCTTGATGTCCAATTGATGAATTGATAGTAAAGCTTTGCCTGAGGGTAAATATGTTAATGCATTGTCAATAATTATCCAATTGATGAAATTTGATATGAAGGTATTACAATGATCC
>CM031628.1:37055156-37062656 GCA_018398815.1 Conus ventricosus
TATAATTTTGCAATTTCATGAACATTCGCACAGAAAACTTGGTGATTATAATAACAATCAGACTGCTCTTCAGATCCGAGGACCAATTCCAGGAAAACCACGGAATATTTTTTTTTACTCATTTTGAAACCAGTTTAGCTGACACGCCATAATACTGACAATGGCAATACATGATGCACGTGCAGACAGTTCACCATCTAGTCTGCATGACGCTGCATAGAAGAGCCAGTGATGGGGCTGAAGCAGACATGCCTCCCAGATGGTAACTTTAACACTCTGGGTCCTCAACTTTTTAATCAGTAATGTAGGTAACTTTTTAATCAGCAATCAGTAATGTAGGTGTGTGAATCTTTATGTTTTTGTGTTTGGTCGGTTTCTAGTTCTGTGTTTTTTATGTGAAATGCACCTGGACCAAATTTCTCATGATGAGATAATAAAGTGTTTCTTATCTTATCTGAACCCCTTCAGCGCCTGTAGTACCGAAATTCCAGACTTTTCCAGTGCCACTTGAATGTCACACTATTGAAGTTATCAAATCTTAAACAATCCCATGCATGAAATATAGAAAAATGATTGTAGCTTAATTAAACTTATCTTGCGTTTCCTCTTCTATTTACATCCTGTATAGTTAGTGAGCCATTGGTTTTAAAAGTGTTAATGGAACCTTTATGAATGAAGAAATGAAAGCTGTGTCAGTGCAATTATGCCAGGCGACAATAGCTGATTACACATGACTGTCACACTCTCCTGTTAGTGTTTTTCCCCCAGCTTGTTTGTTTCTTGTTATTGTTGTTGTTCTTGTTGTTGCTCGTGTAAGTCTGATGAAACGAATCGGCCATGAACGTAGAAATCAAAGTTGAGGTCATCAAGAGAAAAAGAACATGACAGAAATTTTCCTCTCTTGCACGCAGATCGATAAGCGAGAGGGTGATGAATTAGCGCAGCTTCACGTTGGTTGAAGCCTACGTGATGAATGTGTGTACCTCACGCTTCGCCTGTCAGCGTCGAACAGACACCGACACTTGTAAGCTTGGCCAACAAATAGTGGCACCTCTCTCATTAGACAAGTGGTGGAGACTGTGATGTTAGATGCCCAGCCTTCCATTTTTCAGAGTTTCGCCAAACTGTGGGGCACGCAAACTCCGTGGGAAGAGAGAGAGAGAGAGAGAGAGAGAGAGAGAGAGAGAGAGAGAGAGAGAGAGAGAGAGAGAGAGAGAGAGAGAGAGAGAATGCGGAAAGTAATGAGGGAGAGAGAGAGAGAGAGAGAGAGAGAGAGAGAGAGAGAGAGAGAGAGAATACGGAAAGTTAATTATGTATAGGCCATTGCCCCTCATGATGGGATACATTTATACATTTTTTTCAGAACTGACAGTTTGAACAGTGAATCATCCAAAACTCACTTCGTGGTAAATTTAAGAAATATGAGTGGAACGCAACTGAAAGACTTTATAAAGATAGACAGATTCCTGACTTGAGACTGTAATATTTCAGCGGAATGTACTGTGCTCTTAGGTCATACAGAACTGGACAACATAAAGCGAAATGTACCTCACTGTCTTTCTCTTTTAGACAAAGTGGACATTTCAATTCATTTTCACTGTGTGCTCTATAGCGAATACGATGTGCCGCGATTTCAGAAATGCCAAGTCTAAATCTTCCCAGTATGTATCTTAAATGCCTGTCTGAATTGATCCATGAATATATTTTAACGTCAGAGACAGTACAAACGGTTCGGTAAACGTTAAACCTATCACTATCATTAATATGGAAATTCCAGTCTTGCAATCCGCACAGGAGAGAGAGAGAGAGAGAGAGAGAGAGAGAGAGAGAAAAGAGAGAGAGAGAGAGAGAGAGAGAGAGAGAGAGAGAGAGAGAGAGAGAGACAGAGAGAGAGAGAGAGAGACAAACAGACAGACAGACAGACAGACAGACAGACAGACAGATAGACAGACAGGTACAGAGAGAGCGTTTTTAGCCAATCATGTTCACTGTGCTGCAGTTCATCTCACGTTTCTCCTGTACAGAGTCAACCATGAACACCATTATACACAAAATTGTGTGTATTTTGTTTCCATGCAGATACATCATACCAAGTGACCAACTGCACAGTTAAAGTGAACACCTCAACCTCACCCTGGAAAATGTCAGGGTCATGTGACATCAACAAAATCTATGATTCAGATGATGTTTATCGCTGCCAGTGGTTTGAAACTCCTCAATCTGGACCGGTATGTTACTGTCGAATCTCTTAGTGTGTATGTGTGTGTGTGTGTGTGTGTGTGTGTGTGTGTGTGTGTGTGTGTGTGTGTGTGTGTGTGTGTGTGTGTGTGTGTGTGTGTGTGTGTGGTGTGTGTGTGTGTGTGTGTGCGCGTGCGCGCGCGCGCACTTGTGTGTGTGTGTGTGTGTGGTGTGTGTGTGTGTGTGTGTGTGTGTGTGTGTGTGTGAGTGGTGTGTGTGTGTGTGTGTGTGTGTGTGTGTGTGTGGGTGTTAAACATGGGTAATTACGCGCGCGCACGTGTGTTTGTGCGTGTGTGTGTGTGTGTGGTGTGTGGTGTGTGTGTGTGTGTGTGTGTGTGTGTGTGATGTGTGTGTGCTGTGTGTGCGTGTGTTTGTGTGTGTTGTGTGTGTGTGTGGTGTGTGTGTGTGTGTGTGTGTGTGTGTGTGTGTCCATGGTAAACTGTGACATCAGAATTTCGACAGCATTTACAAATGCGGTCTGTCAGAATGATAGATATTGGTAAGTTTTTTAGCCCCCCCCCCCCCCCCCTACTCCGTGTGAAGATGTCTCCAAATTGTAAAATCTTTGCGTGTGTCATAAACGTTTCAGCGATATTTTCAATATTGCGAAAATGAATGTGAGACACTGCAAGCAGTTACAATGTCCAATTTACACTTTCACAGTGCACACAACCAGTACATAAATAAATAGATCAACAGCAAAATCGATTCATGGGAAAAGGGTCCCTCGCAACGACCTCACTCTTAAACAAGAAAAAACGTAGGCCCACTAGAATGAAGTCATACAGCGACGACTCCCATTGTTCACTTTCACACAGACTGTCAGGGAGTGAACCCTCTCATGGAAGGCTCTAAGGGCTTTGACGGACAATGGTTAAAGTGTGAGAGATAAGAGGATCATTGGCCGTAGAGTCCTGAGTAGCGCAGACCCTCAGGATGCGTGAAGGAGGTCATGATTAAGTTGAATTATTGACAGATGACAGTAATCAGCACAGGCGGATAGGACTCCTGAGTTCAAACCTTTAATAGTCAAGAGGGAACAAGTCATCCATTAAAACATCGAAACATCAAGTGAGGTCGGGGTTAGGTCAACCAATGGCTCTTCGGTGAAAGTGAACAGACCCCACTGCATGGACAGTTTACTTGAAGAATAGGAGTCTTTTCATTGTTCAGCTAGTGTTGCTGATGCTATCGTCAGGCGGACTTGAAATCGAGTTGACGAAGTGGTCGTGGCTTTCAAAAAGATAACTACTGTGTGAAAATGACTTGAAATATACTAAGCACGGTTACTGTTGCTCCCTCTGCCAATGATACACCAGAATGTTGGTACAGACAACGTCAAAGAGTCTGACCAGAAAACTGACATTGAAAATAATGCCTTGCCCACCGGATCAAACCTGTCCAGGCTTTTTGATGAGCCTAACTCTCATTCAGGATTTTCATCCTTTCTTCAAGGTGCCCAGTCTCAACTAACTATTCATAATTTCCCAAATCTCATAAAGTCTAACGAGCTTCGGTCAAGTCTTGCCAGACTTGGTTAAATCTTGTGACACTAGAAATCATCCTACGCACTCACACTCAAGCTCAACAAACACGGTAAGAATGAACTGCACAATACTCTCGAACTACACAATATTGTCTTAAATGATCGGGTACGCCTGAATGATTAAAACCCGACAGCTTCTTTACGAAACACTTGTGCCATTGTGTGCAGACTGCGTCAGTTCGATCTCGCTCTGTCAGAGACTTTGCCTTGTGCAAAGGTTTTGTCCTTAGATGGGTCAAGTCATCATTGATAAAAACGTTCTTGTACACTCTCCTTGTTGTGTGTTCTTTCTTGTCTGCACCACAGCAGTGAAGGTGAACTTGATGAGAATGGTATTGAATTACAAAGTTCTTCAGACGTGATGTATGTCTCACGGCCTATTCCCTGAAGTCGAAAGTCAAGGTCTGAGTCAGTAAAAGGAAACTCCCCATCCCTCTAACTCCCCGTCCTTATCTCCATACATTCGAAGGATGTGGGGTACTTAAATGCTTCTCTGCTGTCGCCTTACCTTTGTAACCGCCTTCATTTGAACTTTACCTCTAGGATATTAAGTCCAAACCGCCTTTGACGGTTGTCTTAAGCTGGCAGCAATCTGACACGCGTTGTAAATTGGGAAACGTAAGCCTTAGCATTATTTTTAACTCCTTGACCTGATCCAGCTGGAGCTCTACAAACAAAACACAACTTACAGATCAGTGTGAATGATGCTACAGATATGTCTTATAAAAAAGTGAAATATTTTCAATGTGCTGTTTTACAGGATTCACGTTCTTTCTGGGTTCACATGAATCTGGTCTCGTCATTCAAAGAAGAAGGACGGGTATACTATACAGCAAAGTGCCAGTTCAGTCACCAACCTAGACCCACTGCTGACAGCGTTTATTCATACAGTCTGAAGATCGATCCCTCCAATGATCCTCAATCTGTGTATCATTTTGCACACAACGTTCAAATACGTAAGTACATTTCTTATGTATGCGTACCAAGCAGCCTACAATATCAACCATACGGTGTATTGCCTGAAGCCAGCAGCTATGAATTAGGTCTATGTTGTCTGTCAATGCAACGTCTTTTGCTGGTTCACAGAACACTTGGAATTTGACTTGGATGTGACATTGGCCGTTTGATGAATGTTGGCTGTTCAGACAAGTCTGAACAAAACTCACGATGTAAGTTTTCATCCGATGAGATTTTGTTAATGAAAATGATCTCATCAAGTGCTAGCACAGACAGTGGTCACTTTCATGATCATGGTCATTTGTATGACATCCGGGGATCTAGACAGGATAGCCCGTTGTAGCAGGCACGTGCCACTGAACCTTTCGTGAACTTGCAGACAGCGCTGTGTCGACTGGCGTTTGGAAAGTCTACATCCCATCACAAACACTGCAGTGTAAATGTGTTGACCGTATCGCTAAGGAGTGTAAAATGCATGCAAATTAAGAATACAAAAGCAAGTTTTCAATTCAGACCTACTGGTGAAATATGGACACGCGTTGTCCTTCCAAAAAGTTGAACATGTCATGATTGCGGTACCAGGTGTTACTATACGAAGCTCTTTTCCGATTGGCCAGAAGAAAGGGTTTATTCCGATTGGCTAATGACATTACATTTAGAATGATTGATGCTTCTTTAGCAAGCGACAGTGCATAGGTCCAGTCCTCGTTTCTATCTTTCTTTGGTATTTAATGGAAAGAAACGTCTTTGCTTGTCGCCCTCTGAGTCATGCAATCAAGAATGGCACAGCCAGACCCCAGGACCTCCTATGCACGAGCAGTTTTCCATTTCACTGCAGGAAGTCAATGGTTCTAGAGCCAGAAATGAATTTCCTCCAAGAACAGCAACCCATTGCAGTCCTGAAATCATTGGATGCGTAGTAGAACCTGCTTGTCCACCCCACCCCCCACCATCCCGCCGATTGAATCATTCAGATAGACCTCATCCTGTATTTTAAAAACGGCGTTTATTAGGTACTCTGCGTCTGTATTCGGCTCATAAAGAGTGACCAGTTCTTGAATGTCGACACCAACCAGGAGAAATGTTGGGAATGACGTTTAAGGAGAGACTTTGGGTAGAATGTTAAAGAAATTAGAACTATCGCAAGTACAGCCCATGATCTACTTGTGGACGTCTGTCGGTTACTGGCAGTCAGAATAACCACTCGCCACTAGTGCTCACAAATAGGTTTTTCCATGAGACACTTGTGAGTCAGAAACGAGATGAGGCTGACCGCACTTTACCTACGGTCCATGCTGATCGGACGATATATTGGACTGAGACAGTTTATAGGGGAATAAAGATGATGGACATTGAGTTAGGAAGGAGTCTTGACTTACTTGACTTGACTTAGTCCTCTTCGCTCCTTGAGAACCATGGGGCCTCAACAGCAACCTTCCAGCTCCGTCCCCCAGTTCAGGCTGGAGGCTCTCAGCTCGTATAGCAAGCTCCTCCTCCAGGTCTTTTTTGGGCGCCCTCGCTTCCTCTTGCCCTGCAGGTTCCACTCGAGCGCCTGCCTGGTGATGTTAGAGAGCTCCTTCCGCGCAGTGTGTGGCAGACCCATCGCCGCTTTCTCTTCCTGACCTGGACGTCCATTGGGTGTAGAAATGAGTCTGCATACCGATAACAGACAAGATGGGCCATTGGACGAGACCCGGCCAGAAACTGAAACTAGGGCCACACCAAAAACAAAAAATACGCCAAATTCTTTCCAAGATGATTCAATGGACCCCAGTGTCGATGGACAGTTTAGCATGTCATCGTGTCATCCTCGTTTCTTTGAACCAACCTCTGTTGACCAGGATTGTTTTGATCATAGCAGCAAATTTGTTTTTCCGCGTCTGTTTTCTCCACTTCATGGATACTCGATATGGCTCAGGGGCGGATCAGTTACTTAGAGAGGGGGGGATTCCAAAGTGGGCAGGGGTCCAGGGGCCGCCCAGGCCCCGGTGGGGTCCAGGGGCAAAGACCCGGTGGGGGTCTGGGGGGCTTTGCCCCCCAGAAGGTGAAGATATTTTCACTTTCTGAGGTGCTTTGGAGGCCTCTCCTGGTGTCTATTTACTATGAATCTGTACACAAATATGTCTGGACATTTTTTTGCAGAAAGGCACTGTGATCAACGAAAATACATAAACTTACTTACATAGGTTGACTGAGAGGGACAGGAGGGGCATCCATAGTTGCTCCACTGTTTACAGGAAATTCTTTGGCAGCAACTGCATATAGGACCTATACTTTGTAGCATAGGAGTCCACAGCTGCTTCAATATCAATGGGTATGTCACGATGGACCCTCATGAGCGCAAGACCATTCAGACGGCCTGCTCCCATTGATGTGCGCGTGTAGGTTTTCAACGACCTCAGCCCAGAAATGGTCCTCTTTGCAGCTAAACAAACTGATAAATACGCTGGCCGCGATTTGTATACACTGTGTTGAAAAACTCTTCAACTCCCGCAAGCTTCTCCACACGACTTCTTTCTCTTCGCGATTCGCGCTCGTAAACAAAGAGAGCGCAAGGGAAGTAAGTCTGCCGATGTTGAAAGATACGTCTTTCCACCACATACTTTCAAAAGAATCAGCATCCGCACGATGCAGGGGCAGAAAATAAGATGTGTTAACGTGTTAACATGTTCAAATTTATTTCTTTTCTTTTTCTGAGAGATGAATTTGTATTTTTCTTTTTTCAAAAAAGAAATTATAAAGCTGAGTTTTTTTGTTTT
>CM031628.1:37067656-37102656 GCA_018398815.1 Conus ventricosus
GGCCACCATTTGCATGGACAACTGCTTGACACCTGCGGCTCATTGAGTGGACCAGGTGGTTGATGCGTCCCCTTGGCACACCAGCCCACACATGAACGATGGCCTGGTGAAGTTGAGCCGCTGTTGCTGGTCGTGGACGCAGGAGGTCCAACCGTCTGCCAAGTTCATCCCAAAAATGTTCTATTGGGTTTAAATCGGGACTGAGGGCTGGCCAGGGCAGCACATTGACGTTGTTATGCTGAAGAAATTGCTGGGTGGCCCTGGCTGTGTGTGGTCTTGCATTGCCCTGTTGGAATGTCCAGTTTGGGTGTTGCGCAAAAAAAGGAACGACATGGGGTCTGAGCACCTGGTGGATGTAGCGCTGTGCATTGACACCCTGTCCACGACCAGGACCAATGTTCTGAAAGATGACTGGTCCTATGGCGTGGTTAATGCCAATTGCACCCCATATCATAATGTTTGGGCCTCCCCAGGGGTTCCGCTCTACCACACAGGAGTCAGCATAGCGTTCACCAGGTCGACGCCATATTCTGACACGACCGTCAGCCATGTCAATACAAAAACGGCTCTCATCTGAGAACAGTATGCATCCCCACTGCTGCCTGCACCAGTTGATTCGGGCTTGTGCCCACCGCAGCCTGTCCTGCCGGTGTCTTGGTGTCAGTACCGGACCTCTGTGAGGACGCCTACATGCCAGCCCGTTCTCCTGAAGACGCCGCCGCACAGTGTTGAGGCTGATTCGTTGCTGGAGATTCCCAGGCACCTGTCGAGCAGTGTTAGCGGCTGTTTGCCGCCTGTCCTGCAGATGGGTTCGAACAAAATGGCGATCCTCTCTTGATGTGGTGACCCGAGGATGGCCTGGCCGGGGATGATCATCAGTGGTACCAGTGACTCGCATGCGGTGCTGCAGACGATAGATGGTTGAGATGTGGACGTTAAAGATGTTGGCGACCTGCCTGGCATCCACACCAGCCTCCAGATGGCCTAGGGCACGATTGCGTTCCTCTGCTCGTAGTCTTGGCATCTCTGTAGCGCTCAGACGCCAAGTCGTTATCTGAACCTTGTAGCACGGCTTTATAAAGGCTGCATGCCTGCGTACTTGTCGCTGGTTAACTTTGCTCTGCATGGTGTGCACGTGCCTCACATGCAGCAACCAGTTTGCCATTTTTGTTGACCCTCCAATGCCGGGAATGATGTCTTGCTCACACAATTTTTTCACTGCACGTGAGTCTTGGACCCAAACAACTTGCCACAATGGTTCAATATTGTATATTCACCCCTTTTCACCCGAAAAATAGCCTTTCAGTTTTTCGCGTTTTTTATGGAAGTCAGTATATAATCAAACAAACCTTTATTTTTCACTCACGTTTACTTTTTTCCCAGTCCATCCATTTATCACTGTGAACTATTTATTTCAATCGAATTCTCTCTCTAATTCTCTGTCATAACTGTGCTCATTCCCCTTCGAATGGACCAATGGCCTTGCAGAATAGAAACTGGTCTGAAGTCTCTCTCTCTCTCTCTTGTTTGTTTATGAATCCTTTCATGAAATTATATTCCCTTGCTTCTTCTTTCTGTCTCTTTCTGTCTTTCTTTTGTGACTCGGTTCACTAAGGGTCGTTGTTGTTGTGGGGGTGGTAGTGGTGGTGGGGGCGGTGATGGTGGTGGTGTCATGAAATGCGTCATTGATGTTGCAGTTACGTAGCCCCAGACCATTAATGGTTGGGGCCCAAACGCCACAAACAAATGCTGTGTCAGACAGCTGCCACCCTTTCCCCAACGGCCTGTGATCAGCCTCTGTCATAGTCCCCCTGGCACTGCCAAATGAGCTGAACACGTTCAGGTGCGTTGAAACTGCAACTGCAAGCAATACTGACCCAGAAAAATTTAAATTTCTTTCATCCCCCTCTTCCCTCCCCTGCGCGCTGAAATAATGTAGAATTACTATGAATCATATTCTGATAAGCGGCATTGCTCCTCCGGGTGGACTGTTTATTGGGGTGCTTTTTGCTTAACTGAGGTGCACTGCTCTTTGGAACGCATCGCTCATCATGAGTGCACAGTTCATTGGGGACGCCCGCCCATTTTGAGTAAAGTGTCGTTTGTGGTGCTTTGTTCATCTGGAGTGTATTGCTCAGTAGGGGGCATTGCTTATTTGAAGCTCTGTTCATTAGGTTAGGGTGCTTTTTAGTACTCTGAGCATTTGGTCATAGTTTTATCTGAAATGTTCTGTTTTTGGGGCATTGCTCATTTGAAGTGCTCTGATCATTGGGGCTTTGCTCATCTGAAATGTTCTGATCATTGGGTTTTGCTCAATCTGAAATGTTCTGTTCATCAGGATCAGATCAGGGCGTTGTATCAAATACAACTTAGCCTATTAGGCTTTTTACGCCCCTTCTGTATGTAAATATTCCTTTTCTTTTTTTTCGTAACCGTTGGTCCATCCATAGGCTAGCTCAGACCTTTTTATCCATCAAATTCATATATAATTTTTGTTAATAATTCATGTTTATCTATGAGGTTCTTAAAAACATTAATACTAGGTCACGTTTGATGTTAATGTTAGTTTATTCCAAAAGTTGTACTCTTTTAGTAAAAGTAAATTTTTCTTAAATTCGTTCTAGAATATTGTTTAAATATCTTATCTTCACTTTTCCTTGTAACATTCTTCTGCAGAGTACAAAAAAGCAGCTTTAATCAACATCATAATTTCATTAAATACTTGTATGCTTGAATCAAGTCTCCTCTTATTGTTCTTGCCTTAAGTTTTGGGAATTTTGCAGATATTTTTAATCTTTCCTGATATGAGTAATCTTTTATATTATGAATCATCTTGGTTGCTCTTCTTTGTACCTGTTCTAGAGCTTCTGATTGTCTCTTAGCATTGCTACCATACAGTTTTGCCATATTCAAGAACAGGTCTAACTATGTCTTATATAATTGAAAAAAGTGCCCCTTTTCCATAAATGAAAAGGGGTTCTTTTTTTTTTTTTTCCAATCATTCTGTTACCCTTTATTTATACATTTACAATATATTGTCAAATAGTAAATTTTTGTCAAAAGTCACACCTAGGCTTTCTTTTCTTCACATATAATACTTTTTTTTCCTTGCCCCCAATTTTCATTAAAATACTCCTTTTGTGGTTTGTTTTACCAATATAAGTACTTTACATTTTTCTGCATTAAATTTAAAGTTTCCAAGTATCGGAGCACTGTACTAATTTTCAATATCCTTTTGTAATTCCTTATGCAATTTTGGAGAGTTATACGTTTTGTATCATCTGCAAAGATTACATGTACTCATTAATTCTACAGAGAGATCATTTATAAACACCGTAAATAATTTTGGGTTCCAAAAATACTGCCTTGGGGTAACCCACTAATAACATCAGCACGATGAGAGAAGGAACTACCAATCCTTACCCTCTGAGTTCTGTTTGATAAAAAGTCCTAAACCCAACCAAGTATATTTCCTATTATTTCATAAGCCCTCTAATTTCTTTAAAAGTCTTTCATGTGGTACTGAATCGAATGCTTTTCTAAAGTCTAAATACAAAACATCTATATTCTCTCCTTTATCTATCCCTTTGTGAATCCCCATCACTTCTAAAAGTTGATCACACAAGACCTTTTGCACGAAATCCATTTTGACACTCAGCATATAATTTATTTCTGTCATTTTTAATAATAGCCTCTCTAATAAATGATTCAAAAATTTTTGCATATAATGCATGTTAGACTCACTGGTCAAATAATTTCCTGGATCTTCTTGTACCTTTTTTTAATCTGGAATGACTGTACCCTGTTTTCCAATCTGAAGGTACTATAAATTTCCCTTTAACAGATTAGAAAAGAGTAGTAAAGTGGAAGGCCACTCCTCATTTAGCTCTTTTAGTACTCTCGATGGGAGGGCATCCGGACCACATGCCTTATGGGGTTTTAAAGATTGAAGTTTCTTTTTATTGCATCCACTGAAATGTCTACAGTTTCTAACACTATGCCTTTTGACCTTGAAGCTGGACTTAGAACAGGCATATTTTTAGTATCTTTCCCTTGTAATACACTAGAAAAAAATGTATTCA
Source organism: Conus ventricosus (assembly GCA_018398815.1). Taxonomy (NCBI): domain Eukaryota; kingdom Metazoa; phylum Mollusca; class Gastropoda; order Neogastropoda; family Conidae; genus Conus; species Conus ventricosus. Next base: position 37,071,739 of record CM031628.1, read on the forward strand.
AAATATCTGCCTTACCTCTACGCCCTCCACTGTGTCACCATCCTTAGTCACTAAAGGGCTCACTCCTGTATTCATTTTTGTTTTTCGAATTGTACATATCCCAAAGGCTTTTGGTTTTTTGTTTACATTTCCTTTGATAACTTCTTTTCAAATTCCTTTTTTGCTTTTCCCTTTTTTTTTTTATTACAAGTATTACGTGCTTTTTAAAATAATTTTGATAATCTTTCCCCTGCTTTGTGACTAAGAATCTCTGATACATATTATATTTCTTTTTTTTAAAAACTTTCATTGTCTTTGCATTCATCCACTTTTGGTTTCTGTTTTTTTATTCTTAATAATTTGTTTTGGAACGTTGTTTTCCCATTAAAGAATTTAAAAAACTTTTAATTTCCACCCAGCATTGTTCTACACTAAGATCAAAGAGTTTATTCCAGTCAATCGTCTTCAATTCTTCTTTCATTTGCATAAAATTTCCTCTCTTTAAAAATTAAAAGACTGCTTGATTCTTCTTTCCCTTGCTCCTCTCCTAGGACAAAGAAAAACATTAAAACCTCATGATCACTTTTTTGCCTACAGGAGCTAAGTGCTTAATGTCTGATATCATAAATTTCATCATTAACAAGTACTAATCTAGTATATTGATTTTTGGGCCCTCCCTGTGTCTTTTGGTTGTTTCACCATTTGGGTTTAGAAATGCATCCTTAGGTAGTTTATGAACTTGACCTCTTTCTCCAGAGCCATACCAGCCAGTTTAATATCGGGAAATTAAAATCTCCAGTAATACAAACATATTTGAATCTTTCTAATCTAATTTGTTTCAGCAACCAAACATTTTTTCTTTTATTTTCAATTGTTGAGTTTGGACTTTTGTAAATATTCCAATCGTATTTCTGTCTATCCTTATTTAGAAAGGTAATCCACAAGTTTTCACACAGTCCATTTCCTTTTGTAAACTTGTATACTTTGGCATTAATAGAATCCTTCACATATACAGTTTACCTCTTTTGGGATTTTCATTGAAAAATAGTTCATAACCTGGGATTGAATATTCGACAGAATTTACCCCTTTTTGGTTTTTCGCTATAGATTCTGTTACTACCCATAAAGTGAGGTTTATTTTCTTCAGCTAATAGAAGTTTAAATCATCTTTTTTGTTCAACACTCCATCTGCATTTGTGTACAAGAACGTGTAATACAGTTTCCCGCACAGATTTTCTATCTACATACCTTTTAAACTATTCACAAAGTTCTTTTTTCTTGTATTTTGATTGTCATTTTCTTTTTTATCATCCTGGCCAGGCCCAGGGTTTTCCCCTGTACTTTCACCAAATTTTCCCCCCTCTGATTCCAATGTCTTTCTCCCCCCTTTCTCAATCCTTTTTCGAAGCTCTTTTCTTAGTTCTTGGTTCTTTGTCTTTCAGTTGGTGTGTAGTCTGGGTTTATATATATCCCTTTTTTTTGCTCTTCACCCCTGCATTTATTTGTGGGCATTTCTCAATATTTCTTTTTTACCTCCTTGTTTGGACGCTTACTCTAAGCAGTCTCGGTTTGTTCCGATGTTTTATTTACCAAGCCTCACTGGTTCTGGACAGTCTCGTCTTTCAATTGAGGGCAAATCTTTCCCACCATCTTTTGTATATCTCTCCTTCTCCATTTTCATTCTCTCTTCCCCGTTTTCACTCCCACACTCTGGAATATTAGTGAAAATTAATTCAGCTCTCTTTTTTTTTTTGTCAACCTTCTCTTTCCCACAGTTCTGACACCTTCATCTCAACAACCTCCTCAATCTTCTCTTCGAGAGCCTTTCCACTGCACCTTTTTTCTAGTCTCTCCAGCCTTTCCTCCACCCTTTTCGAACAGTCCAATCAGTCCTGTCTAATTTCATTTCCATTCCGCTTTCTTTTCCCCCTCCCCTGCATAGCATCTTCGGCAGATCCATTCTATTTCCTTCTGTCTCAGAATTTTGAAGGTAGCTGAAGTCCCCTTTTTGTCAGTGACGTGCATTCTTATGGGACCACTGTTTACAATCATGGCACGTATACTTGTTTGTCTTCCTCTACCCCACCTCGCACTCCAGGCAAATAAAGAATTTCGCCCTTTCCTCCATTGCCCTTCGACTTTCAGGTTTTTTTTCCCCCTCTTTGAGGTTTTTTTTTTCTATCTTTTTCATTCCCCCCAGTTGATCCCCTTGTACTAGTCTTCCCCCCCTCCTCTAGAATTTTGTTTTGACATATTTTGCTACTGACGCTTGCTTTATTGATTGATTATGAGCTGATATCAATATTTAACAATTACCTTACCTGTTGTCACAAGGAATCTACACAAGCTGCTTGGTTAGTAGTGAAAGTAAAACAGAGCCGCCTTTTTTTTTCAGTAAAGTGCAGCTAGTAACTTGAAAAGAACCTCTTTTCCTTGATTATTTGACTGTCACAACAATATGTCACCATCAAAAATTAAGCCAGAACAATGTTTCTAATCTGTACAGCACTTTTTGTTGTCCGTGGGCCGAAAAAACACTCGTAATTCACAAAAACTTATCGGACTGAACTCTTGAAACTCCTGCCGAGCCAGCCTTGACCTTATTTGAAGTGCTCTGATCATTGGGGCTTTGCTCATCTGAAATGTTCTGATCATTGGGGCTTTGCGCATCTGAAATTGTTCTGTTCATGGGAATAGCTTATTTGAAGTGCTCTGATCATTGCGGCTTTGCTCATCTGAAGTTATGTGTTCATTGGGACATTGCTCATCTGAAGTGCTCTGTCATGGGAATAGTTTAAATTGAAGTGCTCTGATCATTGGGGCTTTGCTCATCTGAAATGTTCTGATCATTGGGGCTTTGCGCATCTGAAATGTTCTGTTCATGGGGAATAGCTTATTTGAAGTGCTCTGATCATTGCGGCTTTGCTCATCTGAAGTTATGTGTTCATTGGGACATTGCTCATCTGAAGTGCTCTGTTCTTTGGGGGCATTGCTCACTTGAAGTGCTGTTAATTGGAGCATTGCTCATCTGAAGTGCTCTGTTCATTGGGGCTTTGCTCATCTGAAATGTTCTGATCATTGGGCTTGCTCATCTGAAATGTTCTGATCATTGGGGCTTGCTCATCTGAAATGCTCTGATCATTGGGGCTTGCTCATCTGAAGTGCTCTGTTCATTGGGTATTGCTCATCTGAAGTGCTCTGTTCATTGGGGCATTGCTCATCTGAAGTGCTCTGTTCATTGGGCATTGCTCATCTGAAGTGCTCTGTTCGTTGGTATTGTTTATCTCAAATGTTCTGATCATTGGGACATTGCTCATCTGAAGTGCTCTGTTCATTGGGGCATTGCTCATCTGAATGCTCTGTTTCATCGGGCATTGCTCATCTGAAGTGCTCTGTTCGTTGGGTATTGTTTATCTGAAATGTTCTGATCATTGGGACATTGCTCATCTGAAGTGCTCTGTTCGTTGGGCATTGCTCATCTGAAGTGCTCTGTTCATTGGGCATTGCTCATCTGAAGTGCTCTATTCCTAGGGTATAACTCATCTGAAGTGCTCTGTTCATTGGGTCATTGCTCATCGGAAGTGCTCTATTCCTTAGGGTATAACTCATCTGAAGTGCTCTGTCATTGGGCATTGCTCATCTGAAGTGCTATGTTCTTTGGGGCATTGCTCATCTGAAGTGCTCTGTTCATTGGGCATTGCTCATCTAAAGTGCTCTATTCATTAGGGCATTGCTTATCTGAAGTGCTCTATTGATTAGAGCATTGCTCATCTGAAGTGCTCTATTCATTAGGGCATTGCCCATCTGAAGTGCTCTATTCATTGGGGCATTGCTCATCTAAAGGGCTCCGTTCATTGGGGCATTGCTTATCTAAAGGGCTCTGTCATTGGGGCATTGCTCGTCTGGCGTGCTCTGTTCATTGGGCATTGCTCATCTGAAGTGCTCTGTTCATTGGGCATTGCTCATCTGAAGTGCTCTGTTCATTGGGCATTGACCATCTGAAGTGCTCTGTTGATTGGGCATTGCTCATCTGAAGTGCTCTGTTCATTGGGGCATTGCTCATCTGAAGTGCTCTGTTCATTGGGGCATTGCTCATCTGAAGTGCTCTGTTCATTAGGGCATTGCTCATCTGAAGTGCTCTGTTCATTAGGGTATAGCTCATCTGAAGTGCTCCGTTCATTGGTGCATTGCTCGTCTGAAGTGCTCTATTCATTGGTCATTGCACATCTGAAGTGCTCTGTTCTTTGGGGTCATTGCACATCTAAAGGGCTCTGTTCATTGGGCTGGATTACTTTTCTGAAGATCTCTGTTCATTTAGGTGCATTACTTCTCTAAACCTGACAGGTTCCCTCCTAATCATTTGAGTAGTAACAACATTTTTTGGGGGTTAATATTTGAATAGTAGCAGTATCGTGCTAGTATCAGCAGGCATATGCCATAACAGAATCTTATCTACCCATGTACTGACTGTATGTGCTGAGTATTATGATAATATTTACTGGCAATGGGCAGAATAGTCTTATCTGCCCATGTGTGGATTGCATGCACAGTGGTCTTCAGAACACACCAACAGGCAGTGAATAAACAACTTAGGTTGAAGCGCCAAAAAAGAGGTGATTTCTTTGTCCAAGTCACGTGACCCACTGATCTGCAAATCGCTCTTCGGTGAACTTAACTCAGGTATGTTTTAATAGAGATACGGTTCAACAACTGTTTGTCCCACTACCGTGACGACCTCCAACTGTAGTTGTTGGGTGGGTAGCTGTGCAGGCAGTGAAACAGGTGAACAACCACGGTTCATTGAACTTGGTGGTTATCGGACATGACAGTTATGTAATGTTACTAATGTTGCAACAAGTGACAACCGGGTCCCTCCAAAGGTTGTGGCCTATCTCACAGTAGGTCGCCATCTTTGTTCTCTCAGACAGACAGCTGGCTGACGGGACAGTCAGTGTGTGTCACTGTTGGCCAATGAGATGCTGCCACAATTCCACGGGCAAAACGAAGATGGGCTCATGGTGCCATTGAAATCAAAGTGAATGTTCAGGCTGAAATCTTTCTCATGTAAAACAAACCCTGTTTTATCTCTCTTTTCTGACCCCCCCCCCCTCCCAACTTTTCTTGTTATTGTATGTCCAATGGGTTTGACAGATCACAGAAAATCCATTCTCTCCAACACAGTAGCAGACGACACCGCCTGTGTTCGATGTACAAGGTATGAATCTCAGAATGGCTATTGCACTCAAGCCATACTTGGCTTAGGATGTCTGTAGTTCTAGTAAGTGGATTACGATTGTTTTAAATCCTCGAGTATAATTATATGTTGCTCCGTTTGTTGTTCTTTTCACGACATTTTCTTGCCGTGAGTGAGACGAGTGTACTGCTCAGTATGGCTTGTTATATAAAAGTGATCCCCACAGATACACAATTATGTTTGGGGCCAATTTACCCGGTTGTCCAAGCAGCGGTCCAGGAAAGGGGGTGGCTGATGGTGATTTGCCTTTCCACTCATCCTGGTTCAATGAACCGTGATTTAGTGATAGAGATCGTGGCCTGTTAAACTGTTTGTTTTTTAATAGGAAAAACCGTGGTTTCCATCGAGTAATTGCTGCCCATCAACAGCAGTTGTTCGTTTATTGAACCAGCCCCTGGTGCGATCACAAAACCGTAAGGCAAGGGAAAGTGCGAACGCAAGAATAAGACGTTTCCTTCACTTCGGTGAGAGACTCGGCTAGTTTGACAAGGGTTTTAAACGACCACATCTTGGACTACTTGCATAGTAATAGTTGGTATTGCGATGACACCTGTTTTCAGGACAGAGTCGGTCATATTTACCCAGTGTAGAGTGCATGTACAGTCGTAGCGTTAATAGTATTGTAAGAACATCAGCTGACAGCGGACAGAACAGGGCATAGGCCTACTTTACACATAACGCAGACGGCTTGTACAGTGGTAGTTAGCAGTAAGATAAAGTTAGATGACACAGGACAGTATAGAGTCTTAAACATCCACTTGTAAATAACATGTAGAGCTGTAGAAAGCATTGTGATGATATCAATTGGCACAAAAATGGGGTCTTGTCCAGCACTTTGGTACTAGTCTACACCGTAGACCAAAAAAGCGGCGCCTGAACAAGCCTAGGACTACACGTCGGCGGAAAGTGCAGAATGTTGCCAGTGAGGGTGACTGTGGTGGTATCGGTGATGGAGGCAGCAGTGGTGGTAAAAGTGAAAGTGGTGTTTGAGGTGGTGTAGAGGTGACAGTGCTGTGGTGATGATAGCAAGCTGTTATAGATAGCATTAGTGATGCAGCAGCAACAACAGCAGCAGCAGTGGCAGCAGGAAGCTTAGTATCATCTGTTTCTGCCTTTCCTTTCGTTCTCCGTTGTAAATCATTCTTTTCTATTTTATGTACGCTTCAAAACCACCAGGAGAAAGCACTTGGGAGTCCACACCAGAGCCAGCGACCACAGGAAAGCCCAACACCTGCAGCGATGATGGCAATGCAGCACTGGTTGGGGGAGTAGTGGGCGGGATTGCAGCCATCGTCATCATCGCTTTGATTATCGTCATCATCTGTTTGTTGAAGAGGAGACGTAAGTTATCTCGTTTGAGCTTTCTTTCTCTCTGTGTCTTTCTCGCTCCGCTTTCCTCATTCACTCTCTCCCCTCTCTCTCTCTCTCTCTCTCTCTCTCTCTCACTTCCCTCTCACTCACACACACAAAACGCATACACACAAACTCACTCACACATAACCGTATGCATGCACACTACTCACACACACACTCATTCAGAGAAACACACATACGCACATGCACACACGCATGCACATACATGCACGCGCGCGCGTGCGTGCACACAAACACACACACACGCACACACATACTCACATTTATATGCAGGAACGTTTATTCTGAATGTTCGCTAAACTCAAAGCCCTCGAGATGATGGAAACTAGCTGTTTATACCATCACCATGTTCTCATTTTCTTGTGGTTTTGAATGTGTCTGTTCTCACACAAGGTTCCATGGTGGGGGGGGGGGGGGGGGGGGGCGCAGCGGAAATCCAAACAAGAGCAACAGCAGAATTACTGCGCCGCCTGACGAAGAATAAACAAAGTAAAAAACAAACACAATGCATTCGGACCTCTCTGGTCTTCACGACCATGAAAACGAACGACGAACAGTCCTGTCTCTCTGACCTCTCTGGTCTTCACGGCCATGAAACGAACGACGAACAGTCCTGTCTCTCTGACCTATCTGGTCTTCACGGCCATGGAAACGAACGACCAACAGTCCTGTCTCTCTGACCTATCTGGTCTTCACGACCATGAAAACGAACGACCAACAGTCCTGTCTCTCTTGGAACTGGGTGCTAAAGGCGAGGGAATGGAAACGAAGCTGAGGCGAGACATGACGGTTAAAATAATGATACTCATAATGGTACTGAGATAAAGAGACTGCTGCTGCTACTTCTACTGCTATTGGTACTGCTGCTACTTCTACTGCTATTGGTGCTGCTGCTACGACCACTTCGGCTACTATTGAAAATGATAATGATGGTGTTGTAATCAATAACAATACTGACAATAATGAATCTAGTAATCGTGGTAATCATGATAACGATACTTACAGTAGAAGAGGGAGAGGAGTTACAGAAAAGTTACAGTATTATGGTTGTAGTAGTAGTAGTGGTAGTAGTAGTAGTAGTAGTAGTAGTAGTAGTATAGTAGTATAGTAGTAGTAGTAGTACGAGAGGAGGCGGCATGAGCGGCGTGGGTGCAACGCTTCTATGCTGGCATGAAGGATGAAAGGGAAAACATCTGGCGTTAACATGTCCAGGAAACAGTGCTTCGTACTATTGTTTAGAGTGTAACCCCCACCACCCGAACAGTCAGTGCGTGTGAGTTATCCCGAGTTCCCTGAACAAGGACGAACAATGTTCTCACTCAATAATTCAACTAAAAAAGATATTTTGAAGTTTACTATATTTTATTTCCTTTTATTACTTCTTTCTTTTTAGCACAAGTAAACACGTCAATTACTAGTACACAATATTTTCAATTGCAAACTGCTGGCTACACTTAAAAAGAAAATGCAGTTTGGGATCATGAACAACGTGAAAGGGCGCAGACACTGCAACCAACACACACAGAGAACAATGTTTTACTAACCTACACCATCACAAAAAATATTATAACACTCAGAACAAACTTTTGTTCAACATAACATTTAGACATACAGTGAATAAGACAATGGCTCTTCAAAAAATACAATTGCATCCTCAACATTAGAACAAAACAGAATTACTCCAAGTCAATACTCGCAACATATGCACACCAATCATAACATTCATTTTAACAATAAACGCACTGTTATATTCACATACTTTGCAGACATACTGTGCAGCTTTTGACAGTCACTATCTCAGTGACCAAGAGAGATAGGAATCTACACTTGCCCTCAACTTCTACAAGGACTAGATATAATTTTTTTTTTTTTCTTTCTTCCAAAATGCAACTTATGTCCCATGGAATGGTAACACCATAGACATCAATGCACAATTTCAACGGAATGGGAAAAAGAGAATTCTTTGTACGTTTTTCATTGTATTAATAAAAGAAAGAATCAAGCTCATCCCATCAAGCCATTTACCATGACTCAGCATATGGAGACACCTCCAATTTCATGTAATGACAGAGAAAAAGCCTAGTCATCTCAACCGGATCAATGAATTAGACTTCAACTCTACTAACAACAGTTACACCATCTCTCGTAATTTATAAAACGCTGCATCTACCAGACAATAAATAATTTTGCATCCCAACCACACAATAATCGTTATGAAGCAACTCTGAACTACAACAGAGTTCTTCCATCACAAGTCAATTAACCGTTCAATCAGCAATGACAAAAGCAAAACATTAAACCTCACACAATCCAAACTAGTTTCCCGCTGCACAAATGCCAATGAACTAATTGTAAAAAAGAAAACTTAGTGAACCGAACAAAAGGTCCAACATCTACCGGCGCTAAACCAATTTCAACTAATTTTAAACAGAACAAAGGGCCCGACAACGACCGGCGCTGAACCAGTTTCAGCTAATTTTAATCGAACAAGGAACTATGATGTTTGAATGTGTTAATCCCAAAACTTCATTTAATCATTTGTTTCTTCAATTAAAATTTTGTTTCTTCAATTAACTATACTAATCTTTTATCAAACACCTAAAATGAACCATAACATACCTGATTTAATCTCTGCAGGAGCCCTCCACGTTGGTCCAATTCTCCACGCGGTGTGCCACTCCTGACATGCGATTGTTTTCCTTCATTCTTATTTACCACCCATAATAAGAATAATAACAAAATATCCTAACTGCCTATAATGAATAAATAAAAAATGATCATTAACGATCTTAATAATTTCGATCTACAATTTGACTTTCTACCCAAAACAACCAAATAGACTAGCTTAACTTACCAAAATCAACTACGATATTGGGAAGGTTACAATCACCCCTCCTTGAAAAAAATTGTTTACCCTTGTTAACTAACAAGGACAGAGTAAACAATAAAATTAGGTACTGAAGAAAAACATACCTTCTAACGACAAACAGGCAATTATGAACAAAATGGATATAACAATGAAACCAACAACGGATGCAGCCCAAAGCTAGTAAGCAATGGATTTCAGAAAACTCATCCCTTATCTCATTCAAAATTACCAAACATAACATTGTCTTCATAGTAAAAAAAAAAAAAACCAATCAAAAGGAATGAGAAGAACTTGTGTCTCATTTAGATAGGTGCTTTGTCATCTTTTACCACAACAATCCACCAGTACTCATCAGCTAACATAGCATATTTAATATAGCACATTACTAATTGTCATCTCCATCAGAACCCATTCCTCAACTAGAAAACAATTTCAATTTTTGTCACATTTGAGCAATCCAAAATCAAGTCACACACATACAATAACCCAGTTAACAATCAAAATCAACTTAACATAATGACACTGCTAGCATTAGTAATAATAACATGTATCATCCAATCCCGTCTCTCTTACTTCACATCAATCATGACCTAAAGTAAGCCTAAGAGGTCTCAAAACACCTCAACATCCAGACATCTTTTACACTGGTAGCCCACAACATGAAACGGATGTATTGTGAGACTGGGTACAGTTCTAACTTAGCAACTTGTCAAGCTTCTGACGAGAATGCAACACCTCCCTGACAGAATCTGCCCAACCCTGTCTACGAGCATTGGAGTCTTTGGACACAACATGATGAACTAAATTTAAACGATTCACAGGTCGTCGTGTCCTACTTGACCTCCTAGGAACATTGACATTCTCATCATTTAATGACTCAACATTCTCTGTACCTGTCTCCTCTGACCCTGGTCGGACCCCGTTTCACCACCACTGTCTCCAGGTCCATCATATACACTGGAATTGCTAACATTCTGAGGGGTTTGGGGACTTACCAACTCTACAGTTTGATCTTGCCTTGGAACATCAGGTACAAAATCAGGTGCATCAACCCTCAAGTTATAACTTGGTGGGTGGGTAAACACCTCAACTTCAATGTGGCTAACCTCTCCCTCCGTATCAGACATCTTATCTAGGACATCCTCATCCTTATCGGCCTCAACAGACACCGATCGTCTGATCGTGAACCCTCCTAAGGATTCCTTCTGAGCAGGCAGTTTTTTCTCTGGTTTATCACCTGATGGTTCCGCACCCAGTACACCAATAGAATTTTGACAGGTTACATTCACCCCTCCTAGGGAGAATTCAAAACTCTTCCTGGGAATATTTCAAATAGGACATAGCTCAATATGTATCCAACACTCCAAACTATCAAATCAACACCAAATTAAAAGAACAAAATATCAATACAACACAAGATTATGAAGGTGACAACTGAAGTCACGATCAACGCAAACAACATAATGGTTAGGAAATACCCAGTTGGAAAAGAAAAAGAAAAAACTGGTCACTCCAATGCACAAACTTTAAACATACAGTAAAGCATGCAAAAAAAAAATCGTCCAATGACTGAACGCAGAAGTCAACTCCTGAGAACTTGAAAACATAGAAATGGTACCACTAGCTGTCATCAGTGTGCACTGAATGACTTCCCCATCCCAAGTTAAGTTTTCCACCTAGCCTCCCCAGCTTGGTGACTCTGGAACTGTGACATGGGTCAAACCCTGCGTCAGAGTGCCAATTGTGTATGTAGACTGTGCCCACTGATCTCCATCACAAAAGCCTTGACCAGAAAGCTGATGTCTCTTGAGTTTGGAGTTCTCCGCAAAAGCCTTGCCACATTCGGCACAAACATGTACACGAGGGCCGTGGGTATGTAGGTGTTTCCGCATGTCAGAGTTGCCACGGAACATTTTGTTGCAGACCTTATGGGGACATGGCACCGTTCTGGGTACATCGTCGGGAGGCTTCCGTGGCTTTTTCCTTGCAAACTCTGCTAGTTGCTTAGGATCACTAAGATCTAAACCAGGTATGCCACCCGGAGGTAATTTTCTGCCAGTCACATACTCTGTGAAGTCTGCATCTGAGTCTCCTGCCACAGAATCCTCATCTGCCTTGCTGTCATCTGCACCTGAGGCCCACATTGTCACAGGAAATTCGCCTTCCAAAGTCTTGACCTGAACCCGTTTTTGTCCCCATTTTTTGGTGGGGTCGAATCCAGTCCATAGTCACTCAGTCTTTGTATGGCAGATGTACCGATCACATTCCTTGACTTGCCACCTTTTTCCCTCCCTCCTTTTCCCTTTTAGTTGGGATAGTTTTTCAGTGCAATTTCGATTTCGGGAGCGGGCACGGGAATACTGTCCGCATACACAAGTGTGTCTCCAACAACCTCTTTGCGAGTCTGTAACACTACTTCCCAACTGCAGGCTCAGGTAAAGGTTGCAGAGCTATCATAGGTTGAACTGAAATTTCTTCTGTTTTAACAACTGCTTCTACTGGCATTTTAACTGGAATTGCTTCAACCTCCACCTCTGCAATTTCCACTTTGGAGCCTATCACCGACGCCATCTTGTCTATCCTATCCAATGATTCCCTATCTTGGTTGTCAGAAGCAGGCGTGTCCCCACTTTCTGTTGATTTTTGCCCTGGCAAGCGATGTTCTTCAGGTTCCGCGGCTTTGGCCTCGTTTCCAGGGTTTGCCCTGAGTCGCAAGTTTCCCGCTGGAAACAACTTCCTGCCCCCCTTTTGACTTCAGCCCGGAAAAAAATGCTCAGACGAGGCGCAGGAGTGGGCTTCTTCACCGTCACGTTAACCGGCCCAGGCGTAGCAGGTGAGGAGGGTTGGTGGTTGACCCCCTCCAGTTCAGCCAGGCGTTGCTGCAGTGCCTTGAGCCGAGCCTCCAACGCCTGTTCTCTATCTGACCTAACTGCATCTTCTTTACTGTTGTGCTAGTCATGACTGAACTTTATAGTCATACGGTTTATCTATCTCAATACCAATTATCAAAAAATATGTCTATCTCTTTTTGTTGTTGTTGTTTTCTTTATTAATCCCGGACGAGCCCCCAATTTCTGTAACCCCCACCACCCGAACAGTCAGTGCGTGTGAGTTATCCCGAGTTCACCTGAACAAGGACGAACAATGTTCTCACTCAATAATTCAACTGAAAAAGAGATTTTGAAGTTTTACTATATTTTATTTCCTTTTATTACTTCTTTCTTTTTAGCACAAGTAAACACGTCAATTACTAGTACACAATATTTTCAATTGCAAACTGCTGGCTACACTTAAAAAGAAAATGCTGTTTTGGGATCATGAACAACGTGAAAGGGCGCAGACACTGCAACCAACACACACAGAGAACAATGTTTTACTAACCTACACCATCACAAAAAATATTATAACACTCAGAACAAACTTTTGTTCAACATAACATTTAGACATACAGTGAATAAGACAACGCTCTTCAAAAAATACAATTGCAACCTCAACATTAGAACAAAACAGAATTACTCCAAGTCAATACTACCACAACATATGCACACCAATCATAACATTCATTTTAACAATAAACGCACTGTTATATTCACATACTTTGCAGACATACTGTGCAGCTTTTGACAGTCACTATCTCAGTGACCAAGAGAGATAGGAATCGACACTTGCCCTCATACTTCTACAAGGACTAGATATAATTTTTCTTTTTTTTTTCTTTCTTCCAAAATGCAACTTATGTCCCATGGAATGGTACACCATAGACATCAATGCACAATTTCAACGGAATGGGAAAAAGAGAATTCTTTTGTACGTTTTTCATTGTATTAATAAAAGAAAGAATCAAGCTCATCCCATCAAGCCATTTTACCATGACTCAGCATATGGAGACACCTCCAATTTCATGTAATGACAGAGAAAAAGCCTAGTCATCTCAACCGGATCAATGAATTAGACTTCAACTCTACTAACAACAGTTACACCATCTCTCGTAATTTATAAAACGCTGCATCTACCAGACAATAAATAATTTTGCATCCCAACCACACAATAATCGTTATGAAGCAACTCTGAACTACAGCAGAGTTCTTCCATCACAAGTCAATTAACCGTTCAATCAGCAATGACAAAAGCAAAACATTAAACCTCACACAATCCAAACTAGTTTCCCGCTGCACAAATGCCAATGAACTAATTGTAAAAAAGAAAACTTAGTGGAACCGAACAAAAGGTCCAACATCTACCGGCGCTAAACCAATTTCAACTAATTTTAAACAGAACAAAGGGCCCGACAACGACCGGCGCTGAACCAGTTTCAGCTAATTTTAATCGAACAAGGAACTATGATGTTTTGAATGTGTTAATCCCAAAACTTCATTTAATCATTTGTTTCTTCAATTAAATTTGTTTCTTCAATTAACTATACTAATCTTTTATCAAACACCTAAAATGAACCATAACATACCTGATTTAATCTCTGCAGGAGCCCTCCACGTTGGTCCAATTCTCCACGCGGTGTGCCACTCCTGACATGCGATTGTCCTTGACGGAAGTTGTTCTTACTTCGGGTTTTATCATCACTTCCGTTTACATTTGTTTTCCTTCATTTCTTATTTACCACCCATAATAAGAATAATAACAAAATATCCTAACTGCCTATAATGAATAAATAAAAATGATCATTAACGATCTTAATAATTTCGATCTACAATTTTGACTTTCTACCCAAAACAACTAAATAGACTAGCTTAACTTACCAAAATCAACTACGATATTGGGAAAGTTACAAGAGTGAAAGGGTTTATTGCATGACCACGTCACACTAACAGTGGGGTGACACCTGTTGACATCTGGCGTTAACATGTCCAGTGGAAACAGTGCTTCATACTAATGTTCTGAGTGAAAGGGTCTATTGCATGACCACGTCACACTAACAGTGGGGTGACACCTGTTGACATCTGGCGTTAACATGTCCAGTGGAAACAGTGCTTCATACTATTGTTCTGAGTGAAAGGGTCTTTGGCATGACCACGTCACACTAACAGTGGGGTGACACCTGTTGACCAGGTGAGCCGCCATACGCCAGGCCAGCGACAGGGCCCACAGGACGATGACCACAACTACACGGAGCTGGACCACTACCAGCAGATCGGTCCTCCAGGTAGGTGGACAGGAGTGAAGGAGTGCTCCGTACTCTGACCTGAACTCTGAGCGTTGTCTGATCAGGAATTACAAATGGCTTCTGCAAAGAACTTGACAGCAAATCTGGATCAATGTTAGGGTGAATGACGTGGAAAATAACATTCTTACAGGAAATCTGGACCATTGTTGGGGTGAATGACGTGAAACAATAACATTCTTACAGCAAATCGGACCATTGTTGGGTGAATGACGTGAACAATAAAAAATCTTACAGCAAATCTGGATAAAAGTTGGGTGAATGACGTGAACAATAACATTCTTACGGCAAATCTGAATCAATGTTGGGTGAATTACGTGAACAATAACATTCTTACGGCAAATCTGGACCAATGTTGGGTGAATGACTGAACAATAACATTCTTACAGCAGATCTGGATCAATGTTGGGGGAATGACGTGAACAATACATTCTTACAGCAAATCTGAATCAATTTTTGGGATGAATGACGTGAACAATAACATTCTTACAGCAAATCTGAATCAATTTTGGGTGAATGACGGGAACAATAATTGTCTCATAGTTCCCTCTCTGTTTCAACCTGTTTTTATAGTCTTTGTCTGTCTATGCTGTGAGTGTATGTGTGTGTGTTGTGTGTGTGTGTGTGTGGTGTGTGTGTGTGTGTGTGTGTGTGTGTGTATGCGTTTTTGCGAATACGTGTGCACCGGGGTGTGTGTGTGGGGGTGTGGGGTGTGTGTGTGTGTGTGTGTTTTGTGTGTGTGTGGCATATGTTTTGTGTCTCTGTGTGCTGTGCACATACGTACGCGCTTCGTCATTATACGTTTTAAAAGACGTTTGAACCGAAAAGAAAACAAACAACATCAACAACAAAACAAAACAAAAAACAAACCAAATAAAAACCAAAGCGGATGTTGGCCTCAGGATTCTCTCCTTTTCTTCCAGTCTGTCTGGCAGACCCCCACCAGCGCCCTGTCTGTGTTTCAGAGCAACGTACAGAGCGAACAGAAAAAGGGCACGATGGACCAACACCATAGAAAACAGTGAGTCAATCCACCGAAAGTTCGTCGAAGGTACAGTACGAAAACAGGGGGTTCAGCGAGGAGCAGCTTCGTCTGTTGGGCATTACGAAATCGCCTGAAGGCAGACGACCAACCCATCTGAGGAGGATTACGAAATACCAAGAAGAGTGGTTAGAGAGCTCTAAACATCATCAAATTTAACAGAAAAAAGGAGGTATTAACTAACTCGACCTGCTAAAACACATAGAGAGGAAAGAAATGTGAATGACAGAAAATCAACAGAAAATCTTTTAAAAGACCGGGAAATTTAAAAAGTGTGGAAATTCTTAATGAAAATGTAAAGAAAATGATCGGGAAAATGTTCAAAGGACATTTAAACAAAACCGTTCCGAACTATCAAAAAACAACAAAAACCAAAACAAAAAACAAACAAACAAACAAAGCCATATGAAGAAAATGACGGCGAATCTCTGAAGAAGAGAAAACGAAAACCTCCAGGAAATTCTTGAAGGACGTAAGGTAAAATCTCTGCCAAATATTTAAAGGGGTGACTTGATTATGTGGCAGGCAGTGAATACCATGATGGCCTCAATGGCTCAAGAGAGCAGGGTTTGGTACTCTTTGGAACAAAATTTAATAGTTTGGGGAAAAATGGGGTTGGTAGCTGGTAAGAACAGTTGATAGCTGATGAGAAGAGGAGTTTACAAAAAAAAGCGAAAAGTGGTACTGGTGAGAAGAGGGCTTGGCAGCTGGTGAAAAGAGGACTTTGGATAGCTGGTGAGAAGAGTCCTTGATAGAGGTGAAAAGAGGACTTTGGATAGCTGGTGAGAAGAGGGCTTGATAGATGGGGGAAAACAGGACTTTTGACAGCTGGTGAGAAGAGGGCTTGATAGATGGTGAAAACAGGACTCTCGACAGCTGGTTAGAAGAGTCCTTGATAGATGGTGAAAAGAGGACTTTAGATAAATTATGAGAAAAGGGCTTGATAGACAGTGAATTACAGGACTTTTCGCAGCTGGTGAAAAGAGGACTTTTGATGTTTTGTATCTACAATTAGTAAGGTTGCTTTCTCGTATACACCCTTTCCCTTACCTGCTTGTAGCACGACAACACACTAGACGTTGTATCTACAATCAAAAAGGGTTGCTTTTTCCTATACAGCCTTCTTACCTGCTTGTAGCACGACAACACACGTAGACGTTGTACTTGGAACAAAGAGGGGTCAAACATAACTTGGGGACTGGCATTGGTGCTTTTGTACATAGCAGTAGAGTTATTTTTTTCCCCTTTTGTTGTTGTTTTTTGTTCTTGATGTACCTTTTCTTTTTCATCTTTTAGGTAGAAGTTGAAAAAAAAATTTTGGGATGATCCGAGCGCTGCTCTGTCTTTAGTGGGTTAGTGGTGTAACTAACAACTGATGTTATTGTAGTCTATATTTCATGTTCTTTTGGGGCTTGCAAGGTTTTTGTTTTTGCCACATGACATGATGGTTTTATTGATGCGATGTATTCTCTGTGAAAACAGCCGAACATGATCCTGTGGTCAACGAGAAAGAATAAAGATCTTTACGAGGGTTGTCATAAAGGTTAATTATGATAATGATGATGACCTTAAAAAACCCACGACGAAGAGTTGATGAAGTGATAATGGGGATAATGGTGATGATGTTGATGCTGTTGTTGCTGATGATGACAATGATGATGTTGATGATGGTGACGTTTCATGATGACATAAAACTGAAATTTGAAAATAGGGATTTAGTTCCAGAAAACCATTCAAAGAAAAAAAAAATCATTCCAAAGCTGGATGAATAAAGTCTGATAGATATTGACAGGGCAAAAAAGACGCAAACGAAAACATAAATTTTTTTCAAGTGGCCTTTCCTTTTTCTGTGTGTTTCTTAAATTGTGTCAATTTTGCTTTTTTGTGTGAAGAAAATGTAAAAAAGTTTTAGATCTCCTTCCATTTGTTAAAAAATAAAAGCTAATTGCAAAGCCTGTGCAGCTACGAATTTTTAGATGCTACAATCTTTTAGAAGCTTTTGAGAAGAATTGTCTTTTGTGCTTTTGAAGTGTCCGAATATTATTTTTTCCCAAACATTTGTAAACTTTTTGTTATGCTTAAAAAAAATCAAGCCTGAAAGTGAATGTACGAATTTTCCCCATGTTTAGTTGTTGTTTTATATCATAAAGTAAGTATTTACCATGATGTTGTGGTTTTCAGCTCACGCGTTAAGGTTAGTTGTAAGTTCAGCATGGTAAATAACACAAGGACATGGTGTTACAGACATAAATATCAGCACAAAATGGGGACAAAGCAAGCACACAAAAGCATCATGTCCAGACATATCTGAAAAGTATGCATTTCTCTTGTCTTTTAACTTTTTGGAACAATGAACGTTGGTGAGGACTAAGAGATGCTTATCTTCTCCTGAAAACAAAGTCACATGTCAAAATGTACACTTTCCCATTCACATTCACTCCATAAAAAGACAGGTCTTTCCCCACTACTGTGCAGCTGCCCTTCTATATGCATCCCATAGTAATGAAGTATGTCAATGAACCTAAAGGTCGGATTTTGAAGAGGCAATGCCTATTAAACTCACATGAGGCGAAGAAGGATGGTAGACTAGTACCTTGTGGGAGGTCTGCGTTCCCCACTACTGCTCTTCTAGTTTGCATGTGTTTGTATCTACATTTAAACTGATAAGGTTGCTTTTTCGTGCATAGTTTTACCCGCTAATTACACAACACACACAGCCGTTGTACTTGAAAAAAAGAGCGGTAATACGTAAGCTGCGTAACTGACGTCGGTGCAATTGTACAGTGTACAGCCACTGTGCTATTTTTTTGGTATTTGTTCTTGGTGTATTTTATATTCTTATCTTTTGTAGAGAGGGGTAAAATATCAGTTTGGGTGCAAGTTGTAATACTGCTTACACAAAATCTGTCTTAAGGGGTTAGTGATGTAACTAAGAACTGATTGAATGTTGTTTACATTCCATGTTTCTTTTGGGCTTGAGTCATTTTTTCTTTTTGCCACATGACATGGTGGTTTTATTGATGCAGAGTTATTTTGTGTGAACGCACCCTAACATGATCCGTGGTCCATTAGAAAGGATGAAGATCATTGCGAGTAATATCAAAATGTGAATTTTTGATAATGAAAGATAACCTTTTCAACCCGACGAAGAAGTTAATGAAGATAATAATGTAAATACGGGGATGATGATGAAGATGTTGTTGATGATGATGAATTTGATGAGGTGACGATGATGATGATATAAAACTGGAATTTAAAAATATTGATTTGGCTTTCCCAAAAAACTTCAGAGAACACAATCATTTAAAGTTGAAAAGTAACAAAGTCTATTTATGTGACAAACTACAAAAAGACACACACACACACACACACACACACACACACACACACACACACACACAAACACACACACACACACACACACACACACACACACACACACACGCTAGTCAAGGGTAGTTCCTTTTTTTGTGTTTCTTAAATTGTGTCATGTTTTTTCTGGGTTTTTCTTTCCATTTTGTAGAAAATTACAGAAGTTTAAATGCCTTCCATTTGTAAAAAAAAAGAAAGAAAACCTGACTGCAAAGCCTATGCAGCTAAAGAATTTTTAGATGCCATAATCTTTTTGAAAGCTATTGACAAAAAGGATTGTGTGTTTTGTTCACGAAAAAAGATTAATTCCTATTGTTTTTTTTTGTTATTCAAAGGGAGCAAAGTACTTGTAACATGAATCGTTTGAATACTAACTCCAGAAATGCAAACTTTTGTTACGCTTTCAAGTGAATATGCATAAAACTGAACAGCGAACCTTCCCATGTTTAGTTGTTGTTTTATATCATAAACAGTCATTAACCTTTTTCTGGCCATCGTGTGTGTTTTTTCAGCCCACATGTCGAAGTAAGTTCTAAGCCAACGTTGTAAATGGCATAAGGACATGCCAGTACATACATAGATATCAGCACAAAATGGGCCACTAAGCAAACGAACGGAAAAAAAGGTAACATATCACACATGCCTGAAAAAATATGCAGTTTCCCCTTTTTTGTGAAAATGTGGAACCATAAACGTTTGGTGAGCACTAAGAGATGCTTAACTTCTCTTCAAAAAAAAGTCACAAAATGTAAGTGTACACCTTCTTATTCACACTTAGCTCCATAAAAAGACATGGTCTTTTCTCACAGTCGTGCAGCTGCCCTTTCATATGCATGCATTGCATTTTGATACATCAATGAACCGAGATGTCGGATTTCGGAGAGGCAATGCCTATTTGACTCACATGAAGCGAAGACACGCCACAGGTGGATGACGGGTGAAGAGCTGTTGGGACCCAAAGAGAAAAAACAGAGACGTGTACATTAATTTACTGAACCAATGTTCCCAGCCGGCGATCAACTGATGAGACCTATCGCAATTTTTGGTGATGCCAAAAGAACAGCAACAACGCATAAAATGTATTTGGCGTGGTGGGGGAGGATGGGGGGAGCAGTTTTGACAAGTCACCATAGTGCAATGGGTAAACATTGTAGATTCCAGACTGGGGGGGTTGTGGGTTCGATTTCTACAGATCTATTTATCAGCTGGATTGTTTTAGCCCTACTGGCTCCTACCCAGAATTGAGTTTGCCACGGGCTCAACTGAGAAGACTGGAACCCACATTTTCGAATTTTTTCAAAGCATGCAGATTCATCTTTGAGAGTGTTGCTCAAATGTCCTGACCAATACTGCGGAAGTCTGCAAACTCTCAGGCCTGATGTCGGATATAGGATAGAAGTAAGCGCAGAGTACAGTTCGTCGTGCAACTCTGACAAAAAGGGAACTCCATGTCATCATCTTCCTCCTCCTCCTCAAAGTGTCAAACTGTTTGTCCTTACACGGCCTCAGTCGAGGTGGTCTGTTTCACTTCCCTCCGATCATGACCCTTGATGACCTTTTCTTGAGGTCAACATTACGGACAGGTCACGGACTGTGGTTGAAGGACGTGGTGGTGACCTCACGGAAGGACGCTCACTCAGGCTGGTCTGCGACTGAGCAATCAGTAGGCCCGCTTTCTGAGTTGGGGTCTTTTAGTAACAGAATCAGAGCAGGCACCACCGAACGCCATTGAAGCGACTAGGCGGCAGTGCGTGTCTCCACTGGGGGTTGCCACGCGACTGGGTCCCTGTGGATTGTCAGTGTCCAGGACTGTGAGAGGACAAGGCGATATGTGGCTGGAGACTGAGAGCCAGAAATATGTGTGGCGGCAATATCACTGAAGCGGCACAGAAGTCGAGACCCTGAAAAAAAAAAAAGAAGAAAAAAGGCGCAATTAAAAGAGTAAGTTAGACATGTCTAACAGACTCGTTCTCATCTCCAGTCTCACCGTCTTGATATTGTAGCTATTCTTGGAAATGCACTGAACGACAGGCACAGGACGTGTATAGGACAGTCAGAGCTGTACTGCCAGTAGTAAATTTAAAGTCCGTAGAAAATGTAAATGAACGGGCGGCACATGACGTGTATAGGACAGTCAGAGCGTACTGCAAATAGTAAATGACGTCGTAGAAATGTTACTGAACGACAGGCACAGGAAAGTGTAAGGACATCAGAGCTGTACTGCGTAAGTAAATGACGTCGTTTGAAAATGTACTGAACGACATGCACAGGACGTTATATGACAGACAGAGCTGGACTGCAGTAGTAAATGACGTCGTAGAAATGTACTGAACGACAGGCACAGGAGTGTATACGACAGTCAGAGCTGTACTGCAGTAGTAAATGACATCATAAGTTCTCACTAGGTGAAGCCTATTTCTACCTTACTTTTGAACACCTGGACATCCTCCCTCTTTTTTCCTCCCCCTTTCTCTACCTGTTCCTTCTTTCCTGCAACACAAGCATCCCCCCGTCTGTCCTCTTTTTCACAGCCACCCATCCAGTCTTTATCTGTCCCAGAAGAGTATCAAAGAGTGCTAACCTGGGCAGATTCCACACTCTCTGACCATCGGAGACGCACTGCAACTGGGGTCATACTTGGCAAGTCTCTGTTCCCACACCTTCCTCTCCTTGGGGGGGGAAACTCATGCCAGTGATCTAGCTCAGTCAGAAATGGTATTAAACATTTCTGCATTCCTCGGCAGGATGCCGATGTATTCTAAATCTGTGTCAGTAAAAACTCTGATATACATATCACGTCTTTCTTAAATTTTGACATATTTGCTGCTTACTGTAAATGCTCCATACATTCAAGACT
Source organism: Conus ventricosus (assembly GCA_018398815.1). Classification (NCBI taxonomy): domain Eukaryota; kingdom Metazoa; phylum Mollusca; class Gastropoda; order Neogastropoda; family Conidae; genus Conus; species Conus ventricosus. The sequence continues at coordinate 37,093,662 of CM031628.1, forward strand.
TTCCTCTGATTACCACCAATTTTTATAATTTTGTCAGCAATGTAAAGGTTTATACGTTTCTGTAAAGGTCTGTCATTTTTAAAACAAAACCAACGCTTTATTTGCTGCTTTTGTGCAACTTCGCTGATTGGTTTTTTCACCTATTGCTGACTTACCATAGCGTTGCAGCACTATATTTGGTCAGATATCTCTAAATGTATTTCATTGTAGTGCAGTGATGAGTTAAAATTTATTATTTTTTTATGTACATCTGTTTAGTTGAAACTGCATGAAAAGATCTGATCTTCAAAAAAAAATGTTTTAAATTCATATTAATTTTGTCAAGAAATTCTGTTCGTTTTAACCATTGCGAGTAGATGGAAATATCCCATCCCAGGAACCTTCTCCTCTGATCTCATTCCCACCCTTAGCTGAATTTCTTTTTAGTAGGGTGTCTGTCAAACTCATGCATGCAACAATAAACGTCGACTTGTGCAAAGTTTGTTTTGGACTTCCTTCCCTGTTTGCATGCACAAGGCACATATCGTATTGCATCGTGTAACGATTGGGATATGGAGAATACTAACTTAACACACTCGTGTTAAAAAAGCAACAATAACTACAAACAAAGAAACAAAAATCCAGATGGGATATGGAGAATACTAACTTAACACACTCGTGTTAAAAGCAACAATAACTACAAACAAAGAAACAAACATCGAGCGTTGTTTTGTCTAGCAAGTTTTGTTTTACTTTTAAATCGTTTGTTGTTGTTGGTTTGTTTATCAGGCATAGTTATTGTGTCTGTTTGATTATTCAACAGATTTCCATAAAAAAAAGAACAACAACAAAAAAGATTAGAAGTAAAGTTTCAGACTAACATAACCTCATATGATTTAAAATGCCCTTTTCATAAGCAAAATTGTGTCGGGTGTAATTCACAGGCAGGTGGAGGGGAGGAGTAGGGAGAGACATAAAGGGGGGTGAAAGGGGCAGCAGTACAGTGTGTGAAACTACCAGGTGAAACAGGAACACGAAAACCTCCCAAACAGGACCTAAACAAACTTCCTGTAAACTGGCTTCTAATGCAGATCTTTTCACGATCGTGACTGCAGGCAGTCGGATTTTGTTTTGTAATGTTTGTTTGTTTGCTGTTGTTGTGGTTCGTCCCGGTCTCCGTCATGGCAACAGATCCTTTCTCTCAGGTTACCTTGCAGTGTAGGTGTCGCTTACTTTTCCTGCTTCTCAGATGAATGTACGTGCGTGCTTTGCCGTCACATTATGTGAATCACGTGTGGAGGAAAAATGTTCCCCGCCCCACGCCTCCTCATACTCTCTCTCTCTCTCTCCCTCCCTCCCTCCCCCCCCCCTCTCTCCTCTCTCTCTCTCTCTCTCTCTCTCCACCACTTTAATTACCTTTTTTATTTTGCGTTTTACTCGCGTTCGCAGTAAACTGTTACAACATTGTTCTGACATTGAGCCATTCTGGATTTGAATCACCTATAATGTAAATACACGGCGCATAGTATGTTGTGTGTGTTACAAAAGATACTCACTGAAGAAAGTCGTGTTTTCCAAAGACAGTTGAGCATTGTTTTGTATGACCTTTTTTAAAACTTTGTTTCACCGTTTTGTACAGCCTTTTTAAACATCGTTTTCAGTAGTTTCAATGTGAGGCGACCGCAGGTGGTAACTTAAAAAAAAAATTCTTAGCGAGTCCGCCAAAAACAAGGGCAAGCAAGTAACAAGTCACGTCTTGTAACTTGTTTGTTTGTTTTCATTGTGGTTTGTTTGATAACAAATTTTCACGAAGCATAAATAACGATCGCTTGCTTATTTGTTTATGTAAAAACAGACTTTCACAAATCATAGAGATCCACGAAAACAAACAAAACAAACAAACACTTGTAGGTACAAACTAAGGCACACTCATTTACGAATTATTTAAATACATTTTGATATGCGAACCATGTCGGGTATAATGAACGGGTGGGAGAGGATTGGGGGTGGTTTATGAAGGAAGGTGGAGGAGGCAGGGAGGACCACAAGGGGGAGGTGTGTGTGTGTGTTTTGTGTGTGTGTGTGTGTGTGTGTGTGTGTAAACTACCGTTATGAAACTGGAAGACAAATACCATCCAAACAGACCCAAACATAATTCCCGTAAGCTGACTCATGATTTGAATTTTTTCATAATCATGACTGGACTCTACATATTTTGATTTTGATTTGTCTTGTTTAGCCCTCGTTACCATCATTTTCCTCCACACAGACGTGTTGTTCCCCGTGTCATTATTGTGTCGATAGTCACAGATCGTTACATCACTTTCCTCCAAACAGACGTGTTGTTCCCTGTGTTATTACTATGTGAATAGTCACAAATTGTCACCATCACTTTCCTCCAAACAGACGTGTTTTTCCCTGTGTCATTATTGTGTCAATAGTCACAAATCGTTACCATCACTTTCCTCCAAACAGACATGTTGTTCCCTGTGTCATTATTGTGTCAATAGTCACAAATCGTTACCATCACTTTCCTCCAAACAGACATGTTGTTCCCCGTGTCATTTTTGTGTCAATAGTCACGAATCGTTACCATCACTTTCCCCCAAACAGACATGTTGTTCCCTGTGTCACTGTTGTGTCAATAGTCACAAATTGTCACCATCACTTTCGTCAAAAACAGACCTGTGTCATTATTGTGTCAATAGTCACAAATCGTTACCATCACTTTCCTACAAACAGACGTGTTGTTCCCTGTGTCGTTATTGTGTCAATAGTCACAAATCGTTACCATCACTTTCCTACAAACAGACGTATTGTTCCCTGTGTCATTATTGTGTCAATAGTCACAAATCGATTACCATCACTTTCCTACAAACAGACGTGTTGTTGCCTGTGTCATTATTGTGTCAATAGTCAATTGTCCTGGTCGTCATCGGGATGGTTCTGCTCGTTTTGCTGTCGGCTTGTCTGAAAGGTTTTGAAGACCCCCCCCCCCCAACCCCCCTCCCCCGATTACGCTCGCTCCCTTACCTAAACTTTAGTTGGTTTTGTATTGAATTCGTTTTGGATTGTAATCACGTAATGCATGTTCAAGGTGTGTAACACATATATATGCACACATCTCTGTCTTCCATCCATCCTCTCTAATATTTGTTTATCCATCTGTCTGTATATCAGTCTTTGTGTCTGTCTTTGTTGCTGCTGTGCTTTTAGGCAACCTTAAACACATGTAAAATCTACCCCATCCTTTTCTTTCCCCTGTCCCTCCTTCTTCTCCTCCCCTTAACACGCACGCACAGCACGCACGCACGCACGCACGCACGCACGCACGCACGCACGCACACACACACACACACACACACACACACACACACACACACACACACACACACACGTGCGCGCGCATCGAAGACACAGTGATGTCTTGATTAATGTGGAGATGTCCCACAACATTACAGTCAACATGCGAAGACAAAGAGGGCACAGAAAATAGGCCAACAGTGGGGGTGGAGAAGATGGACTGAACTCACAGCTACTGACCAGTGAGAAATGAACCAGCTGTATGTCCACTGGCCGACAGACACACTTTGGCGGTATAACCTGCCTATAGCAAGGAAGATGAATAGACTTCGCCACAAATGGAAGCCAGGACACTTCACGCTAATACGTAAATTACCTGTCAGTGCCTCAGCTACTTGGAATGTGAAGAAGTAGGAACATTTCAGATTAGACTACTGCAGTGACCTCAAACAGCAACACAGCAAGAAGAAATTCAAGAAAATGCAGAAATTGTTGACTCACACAGATGCCCACATCAAATTTTACCAGTTGAAAATATGCAAGTGCCGTTGCTTCATACGCCAAAATGCAACTCTTCCTATTTTACAGATGTCCCCCGACTAAAGGCGGTTATTGACCACACGAAGTAAAAAAAAAAAACCCTCCGAAACTGGCCTCAGTCTTTCCAGTGTTGAACTGTCCTCTGAACAGTTGAACGTGTTAATCTTGGATCCAAATTCTGCATAACTCCTTGGACTCTGGACACACAGTGAATGATCCAGGATGTACATGAGGACTGTTTAAAAGAACTCTTTCATGACAGCTATCAAGACGATGATGAGGAAGACACTCCCCCCTCGTTTTAACACAAGAAATCTTTTTACACTCCCCCTATGGATGGATATTCTGAAGTCACAGAGCGACTAGCCACTCCCCACCAGCCCAGTAGAAAACCAAGAGGCAACGCGATTCAAACAACTCGTTCGAAACAGAATACATGTAATTAGGGTCAGTAGAGCAGATAAAGGTGGCGCTATGGTAATCCAAGATACCAAACTGTATATACAGGAAGATTTACATTACGTAACACTCTCCTACATTATGAACGTGTTGACTATGACCCTCCGTCTAAAATAGCAACTAAGTCTAACAAGATCATAGGCGAACTAAAGAACAAGTCCTATTTTAAACACCCATAAATGGGCAAGGCTAGACCCCAGAATGAGAGAGAGAGAGAGAGAGAGAGAAGAGAGAGAGAGAGAGAGAGAGAGAGAGAGAGAGAGAGAGGCCAGGAAATACCAGCACCTCTGTCAAAGTGGCATTAGACAAGTGGTGGATATTGTAATGTTGTGTGTCCAGCCTTCCATTTTTGAGTTTCACCAAACTGTGGGGCACGCAAACTCCGTGGAGAGAGAGAGAGAGAGAGAGAGAGAGAGAGAGAGAGAGAGAGTCACAAACTTTTCGTGACTTCGATTACTTTTTTCTTTAAATGTAAGTTTGACGTCATGACGTCAAGCAGCCAGCATCCCGACCATATTCTGTATCCAAAGAAATAGTCCTCTGTTAGAAAATATAATTAGCTGTTTAAAGTTCATTGGTCAACTTTTCAAATGAACAGAATAATCATTTCTTCATATCAAGTTTATAATGCTGAAAATGTATCTAAGAATATGGCCCAAGTGCTGGATTAATCTTGTGGTTATGGTTCCCTCGCTAAGCGAGTAGGAGTACACAAGCGTCAGATCTAACGGTTTCATTACTCTGGAAGACGATTGACCAACTGGGCTGCTACAATCGTACGCCGCAGGGCGTTGTTATTTTATTTCTCCCTTTTTCACCAATATCTACCTTCATCAAGGCCTGGATTTAACATCTTCATTTCTTCATTACGACGAAGGAAAAGAAAAGGATATTCCTCGAGGCGTTCTGTGAAGTGCTATGTTGAGAGTCGAAGATCAAAAACCAATGTCAAAACTGTGTTCAGTATTCTATGGAATTTCTTCAAGCAGCAATATTTATTTATATCTTTATGTAATTGACGGTTGAATTATTTATCGTCAGTACATTACAATGGAGGCATCAACGTACAAGGAAGGAAAAGAAAGAAAAGAAAGAAGAGGAAGCCCATGAACAGTTAAAGGTCTACTTTAGAGGTTTTCGATAATTGGTCAGCTTATGGCAGAAATATGAATTGATAAAATTGGTAAAATAAACACCCGATTCGCACCCGATCACATGAAATCGATCAGCGAAAGTGGCATTTTCACCTGTAATCAAGAAAACGGGAGGTAATCAACTAAATCTTGCATGGCTTAACTGCTCTTGGATATGACGTCACATGAGTGTCAGCGACGGCAACAGAAAGCCATTCTGATGGTTCTTGCACATCTCGCTCGGAATTTATCATGTAAAAGCAGTGACTATGATTGCGACAGCCAATGTGACTCTGGGGATGTTTCTGCAAGGCCTTTACCGTATCAGTTTGAACGCTAAGTTCTTTTTACCACGTCAGTTCCATCTGGACCACGGAACGAGCTGTTCAGTTCCAGCTGGACGCCCGAACACAGCATTCCGAAGGCGTACGGACTTTACCGAAGTCTCGAGGGAGGCTACCGACTCACTTCTTGATGCGACCACACGTGGACGGCGAGCGGAGATTCTCCTTCCTCAAGCCTTAACGCGTTCATTCAATTTAACAAGTGTGATCTGTCCATAGATAAGAACAGAATAAACGTGCGACTATCGTACTCATCTGTACGAGCTTACCACTCCGCCTTCAAAGTATACGCGCACAATGCAGACGAAGTTTTTGATCCACTCGAATGGGCTCGGCAATTGTCATGGGTTCGAATCCCAGCCATGGCGTGTCCCAAGATGGGAAAAAAAGGGGCAGCAGAGGGACATCCAGAGTCATGAACCGGGTGTGGCCCAACCCCCCTAGAGTGTCAGGAGATAAGGGCCGAAACACTTGCTTGAAGGGGGCTTCTCTTCTGAGGACTCTCTGCTGCCACGCTCTCCACGAGTTTCTTTCTACCAAAGAAACAGGATATAAGATGAAAGAACACAATATATATAATATATATATATATATATATATATTATATATATATATATATATATATATATAATAATATATATATATAGACATATTAATTTTAATCGAAATGAACAGATTCTTTGATTAAACTGATATATGTTTGACACAAAAGTTAGTAGAAATATTATTGTTATATCTTGTCTTGCGTTTGCAGAGTGGTATTTTTGTTGTTATAAAATTGAAACTGACGCTGCAAACTCTTTGTGAATGGACCTTTGGCCCCACAATAAACGGCGCGGCGTTTAACGCGTGTCAAATGTGTCAAGTCTCTCTCTCTCTCTCTCTCTCTCTCTCTCTCTCCTCCTCTCTCTCTCTCTCCTCTCTCTCTCTCTCTCTCTCCTCTCTCTCTTTCTCTCTCTCTCTCTCTCTCCCCCTCTCTCTCTCTCTCTCTCCTCTCTCTCTCTCTCTCTCTCTCTCTCTCTCTCTCTCTCTCTGTGCGCACGCACACATTACAAAATGAATGACAGCCAAAATATGGCCCCTCACGGTCGGCCGGACTATAAACAACTGGAACTGTAAAAAAGAGTGCACATGCGCATGTGCTTCATTTGGATTCGCGTATTAGTGTATTTGTGGTGTGTGTGAGCATGCGCGCGCACGTGTGTGTTTGTGTGTGTGTGTGTGTGTGTGTGTGTGTGTGTGTGTGTGTGTGTGTGTGTGTGCGTGCGTGCGTGCATGTGAGTGTGTGTGCGTGTGTGTGTGTCTGTGTGTGCATGCGTGCGTGCGAGAGCGCACGTGTGTGTGTGTGTGTGTGTGTGTGTGTGTGTGTGTGTGTGTGTGTGTGTGTGTGTGTGTGTGTGTGTTTGTGTGTGCGCATGCGTGTGTGCGTGAGTGTATTGCGTGTGTGTGTGTGTGTGAGAGAGAGAAAGAGAGAGTGTGTATCGGTGTTTGTGTGTGTGTGTGTGTGTGTGTGTGTGAGAGAGAGAGAGAGAGAGAGAGAGAGAGAGAGAGAGTGTGTGACAGAGAGGAGAGAGACAGAGAGAGGGAGGGAGTGAGAGGGAGAGAGAGAGTGTGTGTGTGTGTGTGTGTTTATGACCAGTTCGTTAAACCTCATCACAAATTATGAAAGCACACGCGAACGCAAGTGCAGACACGCACGCACGCACACACACACACACACACACACACACACACACACACACACACACACACACACACACACACACACACACACACACACACACACACACAACATCCTACACACACACACACACGCATAAACACATGCACACACACACACACACACACACACACACACACACACACACACACACACACACACACACACATCCATGCACGCGCACGTTTTAGGCACTTATGTACCCACGCACGCACGCACGCACGTTCTCTCTCTCTCTCTCTCTCTCTTCTCTCTCTCTCTCTCTCTCTCTCTCTCTCTCTCTCTCTCCTCTCTCATCCTCTCTCTCTCTCTCTCTCTCTTCTGTCTGTCTGTCTCTCTTTTTTCTCTCTCACACGCACACACACATGCACACACACACGCACGCACATACACACACACACACACACACACACACACACACACACACACACACACACATACACGCGCGCGCGCATATGCACAGGCACATAAGGGAAGCGGAACTTTTATTTTCCACAGGAAAAAAAATATATATTTGAAAAAAAAAGCAAAAAACAAACAAACAAAAACACCGTATTGACAAATGTAATTGAAAAATGAGTGAAGGAGGCCATGAGTTCCACAGGTCCAGAACGCCAGAAAAGATATTTCTACAGACATCAGTGCTATGTCTCAAGCGTGACATTTGGTAATGAATTATCTGCTGATCAACATGTGATGTGAAAACAACCCCCTGCACCATTCATTCCAAATAGAAATATAACAAATGTGACATAGCACTCCGAACAGTGCTTTGGCATGCAGACCTGAAACATGAGAACGTCTAATCGAAGGCTCGACGTAGTGTTGGTGGGGTGGTGGTGGTAGTGGGGTGGTGTTGGTGGGGTGAGAGATTGTCCGACCCGTCTCCCATTCTCTCTTTGTAAGAGCGAGTACTTGGAGGAAGCCTGCTTAAATATAAAGCAGGGAGGGAGGGGGGGGGGGGGGGGGGGGGGGGGGAGTATGTGGGGTGTCGGAGGAGGAGGGGGGTAGGGTGGAGGGGAGAAACTGCATAGACGTGCAGGTCGTTTTGAATCGCGTGTATAGACCAGGAAGTTTGTTCTGAAGAGACGAAAGAGAGACACAAACAGTTTCAACTTGTGTGTGTCGGCGTGAACAAGCATTACAGAAGCAAGCGGCTTTCACAGTGGTAGCATTTCTCAATTCGTTTGGTACACGAAGCCAAAGGAGGTGTGAAGCCGTCAAGTGACATCGTGATTTATATCAGAAGGGAAAAGGACGTTTTCACACTGTTTTTCAAGTCACAGGAGTTTGTGTGCTGAGTGCTGAGTTTGTGACGATTTTTCAGGCGGTTTGTGGCTTTTGAGAAATTCGTGTCGATGAAGTAGGGTGAGGTGTTTTTGTTCCCTGATCTCTAGAGATTAGTGTCACGAACTTTGCAAGGACGTAGTGACGATCTTTTCAGCTGTATTGTCACGATCTTTGGAGATGACTGTCACGTTCTTTTTTTGACAAATCTGTGACGAGCTCTTCAGCTG
>CM031628.1:37105156-37112656 GCA_018398815.1 Conus ventricosus
GTGGGTTGCCTCATGACTACGTATTATCTATTGAACCCTGTAGACTGCTGCTGCAATGAAAAGACATGGTGTGGTTTTGTAAGAGAGTGTTGCCTATGACAGGATGCAGAGAACACACACACACACACACACACACACACACACACACACACACACACACACACACACACACACACACACACACACACACACACTGGTTATCTCTACTGTTTAGTTACCCCACTGTCATCAGACAAACAGGTACAGCCACTGTTAGGAGTACAGTGACCTTTCTCTAAACTTATATAGTCCAAAATCAGCCACACACAACATATTTTCCTTTTGTTAACAGGTTACAGTATCAGCCCCTGTGATGACAACAACAAAGTGCAGTTTGAAGAGAGTGGCGATGCTGTGTTGACCTGCACTGGCATAACACACAATGACATGTTGTGGAGGCTGACTGATACAGGTGGTACAGTGTCACAAATTGGCACATGTTCCTGGCCAAGTGGTTCGTGCAGTGTCACGGACATGGACAGTGACTACAGTGTAAGCAGACCCCAGAGATCCAGCAGTGTGCTGACCGTCACAGACAATCCCAGGACCAAGATTGCCGGCACCGTGCAGTGTGCAGGGCTGATGGGGGAAACCTGGAGGACCCTGTCAGCTGTGACGTGCGTGTTGTTTGTAAGTAGTGTTGTACGTCATCCACAGGCGGCAGTTGATTAACTGTTGCTGATTCTCTCTCTGTCTCTGTCTCTCTCTCTCTCTCTCTCTCTCTCTCTACCTCTCTCTCTCTCTCTCTCTCTCTCTCACTCTCTCTCTCTCTCATCAAGCATATCTCACTCTGTCTTTTCTCTCTGACTAGTTCATTCTGTCTCTCTTTCTTTGTCTCTGCCCCCTCTGTCTTCCTCTCATATACATAACAGTAATAAAATCGCATCTTACCGAAGCATTAGGTAATAGTTTAAATCTGCAGTACTTGGATCCAGAATGGGAACAGAGAATTGTAAACAAAACCTCTGTAAGGTCCAGCCCTGATTTGCCTCAGAAACAAAGGAAGATGCAAACTCTAGCTAGACTGTTCTCGTTCTTCGCGAATATGCTACTGATAACAAGTCAAGGACGAGCTGCAGTTTTCAGCAATTCCAGATAAAAATCACTAAAGAAGTGGTCCTCGACTTTTTTTCAGTAACGTGTGTAAATCTCAACTTCTTCAGCGCCTGCTGTAGCGAAACTTCAGACTTTTCCAGTGCCAGTTGAGGATCACACTATTTACAAGATAGCCGCCAGATCAATTCTGCATCTGTTCTTTGTGTCCCACGTGTGAAGTGTCGAAAAACGACTGTAGCTGAAAAAACCTGTCTTGCCGTTTTCTCTTCCATTTACAGTATAGAGCTATCAATTACAGTACAGTTGGTCAGAAATGCAGCATTAGCCCTAACGCTGAACCATCCTGTGGTGTTGGTGAGTCATTGGTTTTAAAGTGCTAACTCACCTCTATGCATGAGGAAATGAAAATGGTGTCAGTATAATTGTGTCAGGCAAGAATTTCGGAATGCATGTGACTGTCACACTCTCCTGTTTGTTTTATTCAACTTGTTGTTGTTGTTATTGTTGTTTATGTTCTTGCTGTTGTTTATGTAAGTCTGATGAACATGAACGTGGACATCAAAGTTGAGGTCGTCAAGAGAAAAGGAGCAAGAGAGTCATTTTTCCTCTCTTGCATGCAGATTGATCAGTATCAGGATGATGGATTAGCGCAGCTTCACGTTGGTTGAAGCCTACGTGATAATGTCTGTACCCCACGCTTCACCTGCCAGCATCAACCAGGCGTGACAGACACCGACACTTTTTGTAAGCTTGGCCAGGAGCTATCAACAGCTCTCTCAGAGTTGCATTAGACAAGTGGTGGAGATTGTGATGTTGTGTACCCAGCCTTCCATTTTTGAGAGTTTCACCAAACTGTGGGACACACAAACTCCCTGGAGGAGAGAGAGAGAGAGAGAGAGAGAGAGAGAGAGAGAGAGAGAGAGAGAGGAGTTGTATTACGACAGCCTGTGCCTCTGGCGGTTTTACGGTCAGTGATCTCGCAATCGTGAATCCATACAGTTTCCTTTTTCCTTCATTTCAACTGATGGGTTTGTATGTTCTGTCGCCAGTCTGATGTGCCTGAGTAACTGGTTGTTTATTGTTGTTTGTTGTATAAGTGTGTCACGAACAGGGTTTTGTCCAGGGGTAATATTCAGGTGGGGAGATCCTTCCTGTTCGTTTTTATTTCCCATCCGACGACAGAAACCCTAGCAATATGTTTTGGGTCCTGTTTTCGTTATTTCTTGTTCCAGTGTAGCCTTTCCTCCATCCTTCCCCCTCCATATAATCTGTTTCATCATCCTCCCTCCTCCCTGTAACTGTCCACGGGTTTCCGCGAGGCCTCGCTGTGTCAGGTCTGACACGCATGCCTCAGTTTTTCTCGGAGATTCTCGTGTTTACTCACCCTAGAATCGAGGCTGACGTTTTTGTCGCGGTGTCGTCTTTGGCACTTTGCGAAAGTCCAGCTCGAGTCGAAGACATATCTTCTCCCTGGTAGCGTTTTCGGGTTCAGCTTCATTGCTGTTTTGATTTCTTCATTGGAATCTTCACCTCACCCCGGAGTGCTATCCTTCATTGGATTGGGCATATGGGTTTTGGTGGTTGGCGACTTGGGAGCTCTCTTCCTGCTGACCAGGGCTGGGGCTGTGGTCTCACGACCATTCTTTTCCTCGTCGGGAGAGTTGGGAGGCCGGTGTTGGAGACGCTGGTTCTTCAGTGAGCAGAGCGTAGCACACGGCTAGCTTTTCACAAGCCTGTTGGAAAGTGACGTTTTGTTCCTTGAGATAGGCTTCTTCGCGTACTTTTCCACGGTTCGTGTAAAGTAAATCACTTATTCAAATTCTAAGGTGGAGGTCGTAATTCTTTCTATCGTTAGTTTCTCTCTAAAAGTTTTGCGTGTTCTGCTGGTTTTCGTCTGCTTCTTGTGCAGGGTTTGTTTTAGTTGTCCTGCTAAAAATCTTGTGAGTGCGAGATATTGCCGGTCGAGTATGGCTCACGGTAGAAAGAAACTCGTGGAGAGCGTGGCAGCAGAGAGTCCTCAGAAGAGAAGCCCCCTTCAAGCAAGTGTTTCGGCCCTTATCTCCTGACACTCTAGGGGGGCTGGGCCACACCCGGTTCATGACTCGGATGTCCCTCTGCTGCCCCTTTTTTTTTTCCCCATCTTGGGACGAGCCATGGCTGGGATTCGAACCCATGACCCTCTGGACATGCTCATTTTCTACTTAATGACTCGCGCTTTAACCACTGAGCCACAGGGACACCTGATATTTGTCGGGAAATTAAGCCTTATGAAGTTCACTTTTGTTCCTCCTTGACCAGATCCAACTTGAACACCTCTCTGCCGCTTCTGCCATTGCTTTGAGGGCTCTGGTTTTTTCCTTCCCTGCAACTGAGAGCTGTTTCATGAGGCTGTATGCAGACGTTCCTACAAATCCCCTAGCTCCAATTTCTGCAGTGAGGACTTTGACATGATAACCTTCTCCCTCAGGCTGTTTGCCAGATCAGCATACTTTTCAGTCTTGTAGATTTGAGCTGCCTCCATTCTGTTCTCATATGGCACCGTGAGCTCGATCATGATCAGCTGCTTGGTTGACTTAGAGTGGACTACTATGTCTGGTCTCATGCCACTCTTGCTGATGATCTCTGGGTGACTCTTCCATTCTGGGAGGTCTGCAGTGCACTCCCAAGTCATCTGCCCCATCCAGCAGACTCTGCCTGCATGTTTCGAGTGGCACTGTTGTTGTTGGCCATGATTTGCTGCCTCCTGCCGTGAAGAATGTTGCGGGTGCTTTTGGAGTCCTGATTCTCCCTTTGTGGGGTTGGTACTATCCCAGACTACTTGTACAATCTCTTTGAGCACTTGGTTGTGCCTCCATGTGTACCTTCCTTGAGCCAGGGCTACTTTACATGAGCTTAGAACATGCTCCACTGTTTGTTTTTCATGGCAGAGGGGGCATGCAGGATCGTCTGTTTTCCCCCACTTCACCAGGTTTGCATTTGAGGGCAGAAGGTCATATGCAGATCTGAATGAAGCTGATCCTGAGAGGGGCCATGTGCCAAAAGTCATTCCAAGTTAGACTTCTTTGGAGTGCATTCTCCCACGTTGTCCATTGCCCTTGCTGGCTCTGCTGGACTGCTTTTTGGAGTCTTTTTTGGTCTTCTTCTTTTCTCATCTCCTGAATCATCATTGTCTCTTTTGGCTTTTCCTTTGGCCTTTGACCACCATTCAGTTTTGGTCACCCCCAGTTCTTGTCTGTTGGTCTGTGTGGTGTCCTGTTATTTCTCTGATCTTGAGACTTTCTTTTGCAGAATCCATCGCCTCTTGAACTTTCCATTTTCTGCCTGTCTTCAGCTGGGGCTTGATTGCTTCTACCACCTTGTCTCCTGAGTCCTCCAGCATGCTTTGAAGTCTGATCTTCCCTGCTTTGTATTCCTCCAGGATGGATTTCAGTGGTAGTTTGAGCTTTGCTTGGCGACAGTACAGCGCGATGTCAGTCAGACAGGGTGGGACACCAAGCCATTTCCTTGTGAACTTGTTGATTTTGGCTTCCATTGCCTCCACTGTGCTGGTGCAGATGTCGTATATCATCAGAGGCCATAGGAGCTTTGGTATCAGCATGAACTGCAGACACCAGACCTTGTATTGCCAGGGAGCCCACACTGGTCAATGGTCCTCCAAGCCTTCTTCCGCCATCTGCTTGGTTTCTTTTGCTCGTTTGTGTGTCTTTCAGCGTATCATCATACCATCTTCCAAGGCTCTTGACTGGTTTTCTGTGACTGTTGGAATGGCCTGGTTGGCAACACTGAAGACCACAGATTCGGCCACTTTTCCTTTCCTCAGTGAGAGACTCCGTGATTTCTTTGGCTTGAACTTCATTCTGGATGAGGCAACTATGTCGTCCAGCCTCTCCAGCACATGACGTGTCTCGTCTTCTCTGGATGAAATCACTGTAGTGTCATCCATGAAGGCCTTGAGAGGAGGCATCTTGTATCCATCGCCAAGGTCTGTTTGTCTCGCGTTTTTTGTTGCTGCTTTCAGATGAGTTCCATTGCCAGCACGAACAGTATCGGGGAAATTGCACAGCCCATTGCAATGCCCACTTCCAAGTTGATCCAATCAGTTGTGTACTCCTTGGTAGAGAACCGCATTGAGAAGCTATTGAAATACTTCTTGAGCATGTTGCGGATGTTCTTTGGCACATGGTACATCTCAAGAGCCAACTGTATCATCTCATGGGGCACAGATCCATATGCGTTTGCCAGATCAAGCCACACTACGTCCAGGTCTCTCTTTTCTGTTTTTGCTTTTTGGATTGCGTCCCAGATCATTGTGGCGTGTTCTACACAGCCAGCCACGCCTGGGATGCCACCTTTCTGGACTGACACATCCAAGTACTTGTTTTCCATCAGGTACTTGGTCAGCCTTGCTGCCATGACAGAGAAGAAGATTTTCCCTTCGACGTTCAGTAGTGATATTGGCCTGAACTGGCTGATGTCACTTGAGTTTTGCTCTTTGGGGATGTACACACCATCTGCCGTCATCCACTGGCCGCTGATCTTCTGGTTTCTCCAAGCCGATCGCAGCAGCCTGTGGAGCCACTCCAGCACCTTGGGACATTTCTTGTAAAGCTGGTAAGGTATTCCGTTTGGCCCTGGTGATGATTTGGCTCTGGCTTTGTCGACCACCTTCTTGATTTCCGCCAATGTTGGAGGCTTGCCATTGAACTGTTCCTCAGGGTTGGTTGGCCACACCAGACCTTGAATGTCGAGTGGTGCTTTGCTCTGTGAGTCAGAGTATGTTTTCCTCAGATGCTGCTCAAGAACTCCTTTGTCCACACTTAGGGTCCCAGATTTTGGCTGCTCAAACAGTGTTCTGGCAAACTGGAAGGGGTCTCTGAAGAAGCGCTCTTGTGTCTTCTTCTTTTTGCTCTTCCTCTTCCTCGCAGATTCCGCTTTGCTGAGGGCGCTGTGTTTTTCTTTCAGGTCTTCCCACAGTTTTTCCAAGCCTTGTTTTTTCAGCTGGCAGTGCGGTCTTCATTTGCTTCTTGAGGTTGTTCTTTTGGACTCTGATCTTGTCCATCTTTTCTTGGCGTCTGGATTTTTTTGGAGGTGTTTTCTCTTTGGGTAGTTTTACTCCATAGGCGTCTCTACATGTGGCATACACAATGTCCCCATATGTGGCTAGTTTGTGTTCCAGGGTGCTTTTCCCTATCAGTGCATCGAGTCTTTGGACGATTTTTGCATCCAGTTTCTCCCAATCTTCAGTTTCGTTTGCTCGTGGCAGGTTGAGTTTCAGGCGCCTGGCATCGAGGGCCTGTGGAAATTCCTTATCCGAACCAACAGCGTGGATGTCCTTGGCACTGTGGTTTAAATCCTGGCCTTGGTCTTCCGACGTCTTATCTGCTGATGCAGTGCGCTGCTGCTCATTCAGATGAGTCTTCACACATCCATCTTTGTCCTGTGGATCTTCATGCCACGGGTGGTAGCGAAACGCTTTCCACAGACACATGGATATTCCATTTGGTCCATGTTCATAGTCCGTTTGGGATTTGCAGTCGTGATTGGTTGAGCACCGATGGATTCATCATTCTCTCCCCCTTTCGGTGAATCCTGGAGCATCTTTTCCTTTTACTTTTAGTAGCCACATGTTTAAGGCAAAGTGGGGAGCCAGCCCACAGAGCCCTTGGTTCTGGTCTTTCCCAGTGTCCTCCGTCTTTCCCGGACGTCCTCCGGCCTATTCCCAGAAGTCAATGGTTTACCCATGCATCAGTAGAAAGAAACTCGTGGAGAGCGTGGCAGCAGAGAGTCCTCAGAAGAGAAGCCCCCTTCAAGCAAGTGTTTCGGCCCTTATCTCCTGACACTCTAGGGGGGCTGGGCCACACCCGGTTCATGACTCCGGATGTCCCTCTGCTGCCCCCTTTTTTTTTCCCCATCTTGGGACGAGCCATGGCTGGGATTCGAACCCATGACCCTCTGGACATGCTCATTTTCTACTTAATGACTCGCGCTTTAACCACTGAGCCACAGGGACACCTGATATTTGTAGGGAAATTAAGCCTTATGAAGTTCACTTTTGTTCCTCCTTGACCAGATCCAACTTGAACACCTCTCTGCCGCTTCTGCCATTGCTTTGAGGGCTCTGGTTTTTTTCCTTCCCTGCAACTGAGAGCTGTTTCATGAGGCTGTATGCAGACGTTCCTACAAATCCCCTAGTTCCAATTTCTGCAGTGAGGACTTTGACCTGATAGCCTTCTCTCCTCAGGCTGTTTGCCAGATCAGCATACTTTTCAGTCTTGTAGATTTGAGCTGCCTCATTCTGTTCTCATATGGCACCGTGAGCTCGATCATGATCAGCTGCTTGGTTGACTTAGAGTGGACTACTATGTCTGGTCTCATGCCACTCTCGCATAGAACAAAAGAATAAGT
>CM031628.1:37117656-37155156 GCA_018398815.1 Conus ventricosus
TTCCACTGTGGCAAAAAATGCTGAGTTAAGACCATCATGATTCAGCGCCATCTTCATGTATGGAATCCACAAAAAGGTGCTAACAATATCTGTAATTCTGCCCCGTTTTATTATGCTATACTTGTACTTGCTAAGAAATTGCCAGTGTTAAAGTTTACCATGAACACACACACACACACACACACACACACACACACACACACACACACACACACCACACACACACACACACTCACACACACACACACACACACACACACACACACACACGACACACACATACACACACACACACACACACACACACACACACACACACACACACACACACACACACATACACGCGCGCTCACACATACACACACACATGCGCGCGCCTACCCACGCAAACACACACACACACACGCACGCATGCACGTACGCACGCACGCACGCACGCACGAACACACACACTCACGCACGCACGCGCGCGCGCGCGCACACCACACACACACACACACACACACACACACACACACACACACACACACACACACACACACACACACGCCCGAAACAGTATCATTACATAGACCCGATTGTTTTACATTTGAGTACTCAAAAAAAGGAAATTTTGTTTGCTTACACTTCTCTCGTTTTGGACAAAAGAGATACATTGCATTTTTGTTTGTTTGTAACTAAAGGAAACAAGATAATATGAAAACTTTGTCACAGTGTGCAGCACAAACAAACTGCATGAATTGAACTAGTCAAAAGTTAAAGTATAAGATTCATCACTATCAGTAACAATACAACGAATAGTACTGACTTTCTCTTTCCAAACAACCTCATCACTGAAGTAGGTAATTAAGCTGATGTTGAGAAACAAAATCGTGAAATGTAGGCACATATCTGTATCTGATTTGGTGTAATGAGCCAGAAAAGTTCTCAACATGTAAAAAGTAAAACTATAAACATGAAATTAGAATAAACACCTCCTCCATCTTCCATTCTATGACGTACACCTCAGCAGATTGTGTCTGTTGTTAAGAATGAACTTTGTACCACGACCAGAAATGTCAAACAATGCGCTAGAGAGTTGAGACAAACCTCAACGAAGAGTCCCACCAGAAAACTGACATGCACAGTGCCTTGCACACAGGAATGAATCTGTCCAGATTTTTTTTTTAACCTACTTCCATTTAAAATTTTCAACCTTTCATTACAGTTGCCAAACATCAACAAACTATTCGTAAACTTTCAAATCTCACAAAATCTAACGAGGTTTGTTCAGGTATTGCGAGATTTGGTTAAATCATGTGATACAACTCGCCTCACGCACTTACATCCAGGTTCAACAAACATGGCAGGAACGAACTTCAAAATATTCTTAGAAAGCACTTAAATGATCATGTATTCCATATTGGTTAAAGCCCGGCATCCTCTGTACGAAAAACTTTTACCATTATGTGCAGAATACACCAGTTCGACTCGTTCTGTCAGAGACTTTGCCTTGTGCGGAGGTTTTGTCCTCACATGGATCAGGTCATCCTTGATAAAACGTTCTTGTAGACTCTCTTCGTTGTGTGTTCTTTCTTGTCTGTGCCACTGCAGCGTTGGAGTGTCTGGCGGTGAACTTAACGAGAAACGATCGTGACTTACAAAGTTCTTTTCCAGACATGGTCGACGTCTTATTGCCAAGTCCCAGTTGTCAAAAGTCTGGGTCTGAGTCAGTAAAAGGAAACACATCAGAGAATTGAACAGCAATAGGTCTTTTAAGGATAAGGAGACCCCCCCTTCTAACTCCCCTTCTCTCATGCAAGCGTTTTGGTCCTTACCTCCTTACATTCTAAGGAGGTGGGGTGCAACCAGTTCATGACTCATGAAGACTCCTCTGCTGTCGTCTTACCTTTGTAGCTGCCTAGATTCGAACTGCATCTCCAGGATGGTCTTCAGTCTTAAGTCCAACCGCCTTGTGACGGGCGTCCAAATCAGCAATCTGACACATGTTGTAAACTGGTAAATGTGAGGTTTAGGAGCAATCTGACACATGTTTGTAAACTGGTAAAATGTGAGGTTTAGGAGCAATCTGACACATGTTGTAAACTGGTAAACGTAAGCTTTGGGAGCAATCTGACACATGTTGTAAACTGGTAAATGTAACCTTTAGGAGCAATCTGCCTCATGTTGTAAACTGGTAAATGTAAGCTTTAGAAGCAATCTGACACATGTTGTACACTGGCAAATGTAAGCTTTATGAGCAATCTGACACATGTTGTAATTTGGTAAATGTAAGCTTTAGGAGCAATCTGACACATGTTGTAAACTTGTAAATGTAAGCTTTGGGAGCAATCTGACACATGTTGTAAACTGGTAAATGTAAGCTTAGGAGCAATCTGACACATGTTGTAAACTGGTAAATGCAAGCTTTAGGAGCAATCTGACACATGTTGTAAATTGGCAAATGCAAGCTTTAGGAGCAATCTGACACATGTGGTAAACTGGTAAATGTAAGCTTTTGGAGCAATCTCACATGTTCTAAATTGGCAAATGTGAGCTTTAGGAGCACTCTGACACATGTTGTAAACTGGTAAACGTAAGCTTTGGGAGCAATCTGACACATGTTGTATACTGGTAAATGTAAGCTTTAGGAGCAATCTGACACATGTTGTAAACTTGCAAATGTAACCATTAGGAGCAATCTGACACATGTTGTAAATTGGTGAATGTAAGCTTTAGGAGCAATCTGACACATGTTCTAAATTGGCAAATGTATGCTTTAGGAGCAATCTCACATGTTGTAAACTGGCAGATGTAAGCTTTAGGAGCAATCTGACACATGTTGTAAACTGGTAAATGTAAGCTTTAGAAGCAATCTGACACATGTTGTAAATTGGCAAATGTAAGCTTTAGGAGCAATCTGACGTATGTTGTAAACTGGCAAATGTAAGCTTGAGGAACAATCTGACATATGTTGTATACTGGCAAATTTAAGTTGGAGGAGCAATCTGACACATGTTGTAAACTGGTAAATGTAAGCTTTAGGAGCAATCTGACACATGTTGAAACTGGTAAATGTAAGCTTTAGGAGCAATCTGACACATGTTGTAAACTAGTAAATGCATGCTTTAGGAGCAATCTGACACATGTTGTAAACTGGTAAATGCAAGTTTAGGAGCAATCTGACACATGTTGCAAACTGGCAAATGTAAGTTTTAGGAGCAGTCTGACACATGTTGTAAACTGGTAAATGTAAGCTTTAGGAGCAATCTGACACATGTTGTAAACTGGCAAATGTAAGCTTTAGGAGCAATCTGACACATGTTGTAAACTGGTAAATGTAAGCTTTAGGAGCAATCTGACACATGTTGTAAACTGGTAAGTGTAGGCTTTCGGAGCAATCTGACACATGTTGTAAACTGGTAAATGTAAGCTTTAGGAGCAATGTGATACATGTTGTAAATTGGGAAATGTGAGCTTTAGGAGCAATCTGACACATGTTGTAAACTGGTAAATGTAACCTTTAGGAGCAATCTGACATATGTTGTATACTGGCAAATTTAAGTTTGAGGAGCAATCTGACACATGTTGTAAACTGGTAAATGTAAGCTTTAGGAGTAATCTGACACATGTTGTAAACTGGTAAATGTAAGCTTTAGGAGCAATCTGACACATGTTTGTAAACTAGTAAATGCATGCTTTAGGAGCAATCTGACACATGTTGTAAACTGGTAAATGTACGTTTTAGGAGCAATCTGACACATGTTGCAAACTGGCAAATGTAAGCTTTAGGAGCAATCTGACACATGTTGTAAACTGGTAAATGTAAGCTTTAGGAGCAATCTGACACATGTTGTAAACTGGCAAATGTAAGCTTTAGGAGCAATCTGACACATGTTGTAAACTGGTAAATGTAAACTTTAGGAGCAATCTGACACATGTTGTAAACTGGTAAGTGTAGGCTTTAGGAGCAATCTGACACATGTTGTAAACTGGTAAATGTAAGCTTTAGGAGCAATGTGATACATGTTGTAAATTGGGAAATGTGAGCTTTAGGAGCAATCTGACACATGTTGTAAGCTGGTAAATGTAAGCTTTAGGAGCAATCTGAAACATGTTGTAAACGTGTAAACGTTAGCTTTAGGAGCAATCTGAGACATGTTGTTAACTGGCATATGTAAGCTTTAGGAGCCATCTGACACATGTTGTAAACTGGTAAGTGTAGGCTTTAGGAGCAATCTGACACATGTTGCAAACTGGTAAATGTAAGCTTTAGGAGCAATCTGACACATGTTGTAAATTGGCAAATGTGAGCTTTAGGAGCAATCTGACACATGTTGTAAATTGGCAATTGTAAGCTTTAGGAACTGTATGTATTTCTTGATCTGATCCTGCTGGATCTCTACAAACAAAATGCAGCTTACAAAATGGAAGTAAAAACTTCTGTATTCCAGCATCGTTACTCAACAAAGTAGAAGAATAAACATTGTTACTTATAACTGGACCGATCAGTGAGAAGGATTCCACCAATATGTCTGAAAAAAGCGAAATAAAGATCAATGTGCTGTTTTACAGGGTGCACGTTCGTTCTCATGGCCCATGGATGTTGTCTCGTCATTCTCAGAAGAAGGACATGTATACTATACAGCAAAGTGCCAGTTCAGTCGCCAACCTAGACCCGCTGCTGACGGCGTTTATTCCTACAGTCTGGAGATTGATCCCTCCAATGGTCTTCATTCTGCACACACCGTTACAATACGTGAGTATATTTCTAATGTATGCGTTTCGAAATTAACAACAGCCTACAAAGTTTATCTTACAACGTATTGCCTGAAGCCTGCAGCTGCGAATTGGCCTGTATTATCTGTCAACACAATGTCTGCTCTTGCTGGTTCACAGAGCGCCTGAAATGTGACCCGGATGTTATGTTGGTTGCCTAACAAATGTTGGCTGCTCAGCCAAGTCGGATCAACACTCACAATGGAAATTTTCACTCGATGAGATTTTGTTGTGGTCACTTTCATGATCATATTCATCAGTATTGAATCCAGGGAGTGGGGAAAGGATTGCCCACTGTAGCATGCACGTGCCACTGGACCTTTCATGAACTTTCAGACAGAGCTGCTTTGACAGGCGTTTGGAAGGTCTCTTTCCGGTCACGAAATTTGCCGTGTGTGTGTGTTGACCGTCTCTCTGATGGGTGTAAAATACATGCAAATTAAAATGCAAAATCATGTTTTTAGTTCAGACCTACGGGTGAAATAGTGATACATGCTGTCCTTCCAAAAAGTCGAACATATTATGGTTGCGGTTGCAGACGTTCCCATACAAAGCTGTCTTCCGATTGTGACTGGCCAGAGAAAGAATATAATCCGATTGTTGATTACATACTTTTAGAATGACCGAGGCCTGTCTAGCAAATGACATGTTTTCTGTATCAGTGTATCGTCCAGTCCTCATTCTTTTTTTCTTTCTTTGGTATTTTATAGACAGAAAAGTTTTCATTCTTCGCCTTCTGAGTCATGCCATCAAGAACGTCATAGAAGATCCCCGTTCCTTCCTCCTGCAAGAAGTTGATGGTTCTGGGGCTGGAAATGAATTTCCCCACAGACACCAACTTACGGCAGTCCTGAACGTTTTAGCTACGTAGTAGAACCTGCATGCCCCCCCCCCCCCCCCCCCCCCCCCCCCCCCCCTTCCTCGGTCCTGCCGTTGAACCTTTCAGACAGAACTCAGCCTGTTTTAAAAAAGAACGTAGCCAGGTATATTTAGCACATAAGAGTGACCACTTCTTCAATATTCACACCAACCGGGAGAATGTTGTGGAGGACGTTTAGGGAGAGACACTGTGCGGAATGCTGAAGAAATGAGAATTATCGCACGTACAGCCAATGCAACATGTCAATGTTTGATGATTAGTGGCAGTCAAATATGAACAATCGCCTTCTTTCATGAGACACAGATATGTTGGAAATAACATGAAACGAACCATACTTTGTCTACCATCCATGCTGATTGGGAGATGTAGGGCCCTCTTTGGTTGAGGCAGTTTATTGGGGAATGGAAAAGGGCAGTTAGTCAGGAAGGAATGCGAATACAGATAACGATTTGTTGGACCATCTGATGAGTCTCAGCCAAGGACTGAAAATAGGTCAAACAAGAAACAGCAACTGAGCCACATTCTTTCCAAAACAATCTAAGGAGCCCCATATTGTGGGATAATCAAAAATGTGATTGTGTCAGCCTTGTTTCTTTTGGACAAATCTTTCTTGATTTGGATTTGTTATGTTTATTACAGCAAACATATTTTTCCCGCGTCTGTTTTCTCCACTGCATACATATATGATATGACTGTTTGATCAATAACTGGATGACTGTATTCACTAGTACATACAATAAAAGATTACTGCATATAGTGCTTAGTCTCAATAAAAGAAAAAAACTCAGTGAAAAGAGATGCAACTCAGAACAGAAGAGTAAGACGCAAGTGAGCTGACAGAGTTAAGTTTTCTTAGAAACGGTTTAAAATGTCTGGTTGGAAGAAGAAAGAAGGCGACCATGTGAAGGAGGGTGGTGACTTTTGTTGAACAGTCAACTGCCAAAAACGTCAGATGCAAACAGTTTACTGCAGAAAATCGTTCACTAACATTTCAAAAAGACATGAAAAGCAAGTAACATCGACAGTGAGGTTTTATTTCGATTTTTGACAAATCGGCATAGCTTAACACATTCCGCCTGTGTTATGTACCATAATTCTAGCCAAAATATATCTAAATTTGGGTCGGTAAATGTTTGTGAGACAGAAAACCCCCAACAACAATCAAGTATTGTGAGTTATTCAGACAAACGGAGGGGGGAGAGGTCCAGAACTCCATTTTCGCTGAGAAAACCTGGTTTAGATACAGAAGAATAATGTACCTGGCTTTGATATGTTAGAGTTAGCCTTAATTTGGTGCCATCCAAATACTGCACAATCTCTCCTCTCTCTCTCTCTCTCACTCTCTCTCTCTCTCTCTCTCTCTCATCTCTCTCTCTCTCTCTCCCTCTCTCTCTCTCTCTTTCTCTCTCTCTTTCTCTCTCCCCTTTAAAATTATCATAAAACTATATAACTCGTTTTCTTGGATCTAATTGACTAAATATGGGATTTGATAGAGAACGCCTGACCATCTCTTGTTTCCAAGGTCCTTATTCTCATTCCTATGAAACAGATACTCATTACATCTGAGCACATTTGAATATTTTGAATGGAAAAATTTTTGTCACTGGGTTTCATTAACACACACACACACACACACACACACACACACACACACACACACACACAGAAAAAATCATCTCACTTTGCAAAATAAAAACAGAAACAGACATTGGAAAATATCAACAGAACAGCAGATGAAAAGTCGAATGTGTGTAAAACAATGACATACAAATGACGTGTTTTGGGGAGAGGTCTTCAACACAAAGTTACTCAACTCACAGAAGTTGCCTTGAAGAATGATGAGAATTATCAATCATCCAAGAAAAGGGGCGTTACGTTTACCTGTTTCGCCTTTTCAGTTAATGCAATCTGAGCACATTTATTAGACCCAGAGCATTTGGATTGTTGAATCCTTGTGGACTTCTCACGTCCTTAAAACGGCCTTGTGCTGATGGCCTTGTGGTGATGGTGGTCTACTGCTTTAGGCTGTAATCCTTTTCAGGAGAGTCAAAGTGCCAGGGCTGTTCAATCGGGATTACGGGGTCTCTGCGAGTCATTTTGTGCACCATCGTTTACTGCTTTGCTGTGGTTTTGTACCAAGTCCTCAACGTTCTCTTCACGAGTGGCTGGACTGGCGTCGTGTCACCTTGGTAACATTGCCCGTCCGGCTGATAGAAGAAGAATCTCTCTCATCACCTTCCGCCGTTGAGAACGACTGCACCGCCTCGTGTCCTCCACTGACTACTACAGCTTGTGCCAGCGGCGTGGTTTGTCATTACGTACTGAAACTTTGTCTGCCGTTCCAAATCCTGCTTCTCGTTTATGACGTCTTTTTTGTTTTCTCCTCGTTTTACAGAACTTTACGTCACGTAGTCAGCGAAACACGAGTATGCCCACTTTTGTGTTTTCTTCTTTTTTTTTGACATGCTGGATCAGCTCATGGATTCTCCAGTCTACAGTCAAAACAGAATCCTAGATTATCCCAATTTTTTAATATATGATATAAACTGGTACAGTAAGAGAGAGAGCGAGAGGGAGAGAGAGAGAGAGAGAGAGAGAGAGAGAGAGAGAGAGAGAGAGAGAGAGAGAGAGAGAGAGAGAGAGGTGGCGGTATTAAGTTAAAAAAGATAGGAACTTTCTACACTCACACACATACACGCACACACAAAGGCTCGCACACTCACATGCACACATCCACACTAAAGATATGCCTCTATTTCTATACACACACATACATATATATATATATATATATATATATTGATAAATTTCTACTTACAGTGTGTGTGCTGTCTGACAGAATCCCCAGCGGGCCCTCCTGTTTTACTCAACTGCCCAGACTCCATGATAAGGGAACCGATGACACCTGTACATGTCAAGCCTCTGCCTCTGAACCTTCAGCCTTGGTGACTTGGTCTGGGTCTGGCACTACTGCTGTCAATGATACAGCAACACTGCCACTGAACGGTGTTCCCAAGTCACTGGATGGACACAGCTACACGTGCAGTCAGTACTGGGGTGGACACAGTACAGGACATCTGAAGACAACTGTGTATAAACTGCACGTCAAGTGTGAGTTTGCACCCCCCCCCCCCCCCAGTGTAAATGTACTTTCACGACTTTTGTCCCATTACATCAATTAAAAAAGCCTGCAGTTTTTTAAAAAAAGCCAGCATGTTAGATTGTGGGTTTAAAGCCATGTCTATATTGTGGGTTTAAAGCCATGTCTATATTGTGGGTTTAAAGCCATGTCTATATTGCGGGTTTAAAGCCTTGTCTATATTGTGGGTTTAAAGCCATGTCTATATTGTGGGTTTAAAGCCATGTCTATATTGTGGGTTTAAAGCCATGTCTACATTGCGGGTTTAAAGCCATGTCTGTATTGTGGGTCTAAAGCTAAGTCTAATATTGCGGGTTTAAAGCCATGTCTATATTGTGGGTTTAAAGTCATGTCTACATTGCGGGTTTAAAGCCATGTCTATTTTGTGGGTTTAAAGCCATGCCTATATGGTGGGTTTAAAGCCATTTCTATATTGTGGGTTTAAAGCCATGTCTATATTGTGGTTTAAAGCCATATCTATATATCTAAAGCAAAGTCAAGTAAATATTGTTAAAGCAATTAACTTGACATAAACACACGCACGCACGCACGCACACACACACACACACACACACACACACACACACACACACACACACACACACACACACACACACACACACACACACACACCTAGTGCGCCTGCAGGTATATTTGTCAGGATAAGTTGTGCGTGTGTGCATGTTTGCATTACATCCTGCAAACATATGTAATCTTGTTACCATCTTTCGGAAGAGAAGTCTGGTTTGGTCGTTGGTATGGATGACTTGTATCTACATAACATGCACCAACAGAATGAAAATATGAATGAAAAATTGACTGACAAACTGGATGGTGCAGGGAATAACTACATGAAGCGCCAACAGGCAGCTCTTCAGATGGTTCTACTCAGGTAGGCAGGTCGTTGTGTAAAGGAAAGTGTGGATTGTAAAGCGCTTACAGTTTGGTCTCAAACCAAGGATAGGCGCTATTTAAGTACATTTAATGATAATGATAACAAAAACACCACCAACAATAATAATGATAACAATAACAGTAAAGATAATAATGATAAGTTTGTATATATGAGTGTTCTTTGTAAACAAGTGTGTTGGAATTTGCCGCTCGCAGGCGTGCGTGAGTGTACACTGCGTGAACATGATTATTGTGGACTGATCCGTTTGTAGATGAACATACATATGGGTGGCAGCTATGTTTAAGTGACTTTGTGCATGTCTTGGACGTATTGATATGTTCGTGTGCATGTAAACGTGGGTAGAGGAGATAGTGCGTGTGAACTTTAAGCTAAATGTCACAATTGTAATTCGATTGTTGGCCATTTGTGAAATCATCCAAGGTTTTCTCCATAACGCGCACTTTCAGACCCTCCATCATCACCGCCCCAGATCAGCGGAAACACTACCCGCATGGAAGGAGACTCTCTGGTCCTCAGTTGTACGGTGACGGGCGGAAATCCCCCGGTGGGCTATGTCACGTTTTACTGCGGAGATCACAACGACAACAGGGACAGTACGTCCACCGAGAATGGTCAGACAGTGGTCACCAGCACCATTGAGATCAACCCGCTGACTGCCAGGGATAATGGCTCTCAGTGCACGTGCTCTGCAAGTTGGAACCCCCGACCCGCTCTTTACCAGGCAACGTCTACTGTGACCATTTTAGTGCTGGGTATGATCTGTGATTTGAAAACTTGGCAATTAAGGGAGAGCAGACTTTGTTGTTGTTGTTGTTGTTGTTGTTGTTGTTGTTGTTGTTGTGTGCTTATGTATGATGTGTGTACATGTGCGTGCGTGCGAGCGTGCGTGCGTAGGTGCGTGCGTGTGCGCGCGCGCACGCGTGCGCGCATGTATGTGTGTGTGTTCTTTTTATCCGTCTGGACTCTCCTTGTTTTAAGCAAAGAGAAAGAGGCGTAATTCTTTTTATTTAATTTTTTTCTTTTATGAATGACTTCTCATTGACAATGTTTCACTTTCTACGAACACTCAACTTAAGACATCTGCCATTGTTTGGGATTTTGATCTTATACCTGTATACCATCTTCTCTTCGCAGCTGTGAACTATGTCCATCAGTAACTAACAAACAAGCCACCAAATCAATAAATTATTGTTTTTCTTATTTGAAGTTGTTTTCTACAAATCCCAGACAAAATAAAATCAAACAAACCTATATTTTTCACTCACGTGTACTGTTTTCCCAGTTCTTTCCATTTATCACTGTAAACTATTTATTTCAGTCGTATTCTCTCTCTAATTCTCTGTCAGAATTGTGCTCATTCGCTTGCGAATGGACCAATGGCCTTGCAGAATAGATTCTGGTCTGAAGTCTCTCCCTCTCTCTAGTTTGTTTATTAATCCGTTCATGAACTTACATTCCCTTGTGTCTTCTTTCTGTCACATTCTGTCTTCCTTTTTGTGACTCAATTCACTACAGGGTCGTTGTTGTTGTTGCTGTTGTTGTTGTGTCACGATATGCGTCATTGATGTTGCAATCAACATAAACCTGGACCATGTATGGTTGAGGCCACGCCACAAACAATGATGTCTCAGACAGCCGCCACCCTTTCTCACGGCCTGTGATCAGCCTTCTGTCATAGTCCACCCTGGCACTGCCACATGAGCTGAAGCACGTTCAGTGTGCGCTGCACTGCAGGCTGCAAGCAATATTGTTCCACAGACGAATCAATCGATCAGCACCCCTCCTCCCTCCCCTGCACTGCAAGAATAATGTTTAATCACTATGATCATACTCTGTTTAGTGGCATTGCCCTTCTGGGTGCACTCTTTATTGGCGGTATTGCGTCTCTAGGGTGGACTGTATATTGGCGGCATTGCTCCTCTGAGGTGCACTGTTTATTGGCGGCATTGCTCCTCTGGAGTGGACTGTTTATTGGCGGCATTGCTCCTCTGGAGTGGACTGTTTATTGGCGGCATTGCTCCTCTGGAGTGGACTGTTT
Source organism: Conus ventricosus (assembly GCA_018398815.1). Classification (NCBI taxonomy): domain Eukaryota; kingdom Metazoa; phylum Mollusca; class Gastropoda; order Neogastropoda; family Conidae; genus Conus; species Conus ventricosus. Next base: position 37,129,388 of record CM031628.1, read on the forward strand.
ATTGGCGGCATTGCTCCTCTGGAGTGGACTGTTTATTGGCGGCATTGCTCCTCTGAGGTGCACTGTTTATTGGTGGCATTGCTCCTCTGGAGTGGACTGTTTATTGTCGGCATTGCTCCTCCTCTGGGGTGCACTGTTTATTGGCGGCATTGCTCCTCTGAGGTGCACTGTTTATTGGCGGCATTGCTCCAGTGAGGTGAACTGTTTATTGGCGGCATTGCTCCTCTGGGTGCACTGTTTATTGGCGGCATTGCTCCTCTGGGGTGAACTGTTTATTGGCGGCATTGCTCCTCTGGGGTGCACTGTTGATTGGCGGCATTCTCCTCTGAGGTGCACTGTATATTGGCGGCATTGCTCCTCTGGGTGCACTGTTTATTGGGGTGCACTGTGCCTCTGAGGTAGACTGTTTATTGGCGGTATTGCTCCTCTGAGGTGCACTGTTTATCGGCGGCATTGCTCCTCTGAGGTGCACTGTTTATTGGCGGCATTGCTCCTCTGGAGTGCACTGTTAATTGGTGGCATTGTTCCTCTGGGGTGCATTGTTTATTGGCGGCATTGTTCCTCTGGAGTGCACTGTTTATTGGCGGCATTGTTCCTCTGGAGTGCACTGTTAATTGGTGGCATTGTTCCTCTGGGGTGCACTGTTTATTGGCGGCATTGTTCCTCTGGAGTGCACTGTTAATTGGCGGCATTGCTCCTCTGGAGTGCACTGTTAATTGGTGGCATTGCTCCTCTGGAGTGCACTGTTTATTGGCGGCATTGTTCCTCTGGAGTGCACTGTTAATTGGTGGCATTGTTCCTCTGGGGTGCACTGTTTATTGGCGGCATTGCTCCTCTGGATTGCACTGTTTATTGGCGGCATTGCTCCTCTGGGCTGCACTGTTTATTGGCGGCATTGCTCCTCTGGGTGCACTGTTTATTGGGGTGCACTGTGCCTCTGAGGTACACTGTTTATTGGCGGTATTGCTCCTCTGAGGTGCACTGTTTATTGGCGGCATTGCTCCTCTGAGGTGCACTGTTTATTGGCGGCATTGCTCCTCTAGAGTGCACTGTTTATTGGCGGCATTGCTCCTCTGGAGTGCACTGTTTATTGGCGGCATTGTTCCTCTGGAGTGCACTGTTAATTGGTGGCATTGCTCCTCTGGATTGCACTGTTTATTGGCGGTATTGCTCCTCTGGGCTGCACTGTTTATTGCGGCATTGCTCATCTGGAGTGGACTGTTTATTGGCGGCATTGCTCCTCTGAGTGCACTGTTTATTGGTCGCATTCTCCTTTGAGGTGCACTGTTTATTGGCGGCATTGCTCCTCTGAGTTGCACTGTTTATTAGCGGTATTGCTTCTCTGAGGTGCACTGTTTATTGGCGGCATTGTTCCTCTGAGGTGCACTGTTCATTGGCGGCATTGCTTCTCTGAGCGCACTGTTTATTGGCGGCATTCTCCTTTGAGGTGCACTGTTTATTGGCGGCATTCTCATTTGAGGTGCACTGTTTATTGGCGGCATTCTCATTTGAGGTGCACTGTTTATTGGCGGCTTTCTCCTTTGAGGTGCACTGTTTACTGGCGGCATTGCTCCTCTGAGGCGCACTGTTTATTGGCGGCATTCTCCTTTGAGGTGCACTGTTTATTGGCGGCATTTTCCTTTGAGGTGGACTGTTTATTGGTGGCATTGCTCCTCTGAGGTGCACTGTTTATTGGCGGCATTTTCCTTTGAGGTGCACTGTTTATTGGCGGCATTGTTCCTCTGAGGTGCACTGTTTATTGGCGGCATTCTCATTTGAGGTGCACTGTTTATTGGCGGCATTGCTTCTTTGAGGTCCACTGTTTATTGGCGGCATTCTCCTTTGAGGTGCACTGTTTATTGGCTGCACTGTTCCTCTGAGGTGCACTGTTTATTGGCGGCATTCTCCTTTGAGGTGCACTGTTTATTGGCGGCATTGCTCCTCTAGGGTGCACTGTTTATTGGCCGCATTGTTCCTCTGAGTGCACTGTTTATTGGTGGCATTGCTCCTCTGGGGTGCACTGTTTATTGGCGGCATTGCTCCTCTGAGGTGCACTGTTTATTGGTGGCATTCTCCTTTGAGGTGTACTGTTTATTGGCGGCATTGCTCCTCTGAGGTGCACTGTTTATTGGCGGCATTGCTCCTCTGGGGTGCACTGTTTATTGGCGGCATTGCTCCTCTGGGGTGCACTGTTTAATGGCGGCATTGCTCCTCTGGGTGCACTGTTTATTGGCGGCATTGCTCCTCTGAGGTGCACTGTTTATTGGCGGCATTGCTCCTCTGGGTGCACTGTTTATTGGTGGCATTCTCCTTTGAGGTGCACTGTTTATTGACGGCATTCTCCTTTGAGGTGCAATGTTCATTGGCGGCATTGTTCCTCTGAGGTGTACTGTTTATTGGCGGTATTCTCCTTGAGGTGCACTGTTTATTGGCGGCTTTCTGCTTTGAGGTGCACTGTTTATTGGCGGCATTGTTCCTCTGGTGTGGACTGTTTATTGCAGCATTGCTCCTCTAAGGTGCACTGTTTATTGGCGGCATTGCTCCTCTGAGGTGCACTGTTCATTGGCGCATTGCTCCTCTGGGGCACTGTTTATTGGCGGCATTGCTCCTCTTGGGTGCACTGTTTATTGGCGGCATTGCTCCTCTGAGGTGCACTGTTTATTGGCGGCATTGCTCCTCTGGGGTGCACTGTTCATTGGCGGCATTGCTCCTCTGGGGTGCACTGTTTTATTCGCGGCCACGTCTTGGATTACGTTCATGGTAATAGTTTGTATTGCGATGACACCTGTTTTCAGAGTCCAGAGTCCTGTCATATTTACACAGTGTTGAGTTCATGTACAGTCGTAACGTTAGTAGTATTGTAAGAACATCAGCTGACAGCGGACAGAACAGGGCATGGGCCTACTTTATACATAATGCAGACGGCTTGTACAGTGGTAGTTAGCATTAAGATAAAGTTAGATGACACAGGACAGTATAGAGCCTTAAACATCCACTTGTGAATAGCATGTAGAGCTGTAGAAAGCATTGTGATGGTATTAATCGGCACAAAAATGGGGTCTTGTCCAGCACTTTGGTACTAGTCTACACCGTAGAGCAAAAAAGCGGCGGCTGACCAAGCCTAGGACTACACGTCGGCGGAAAGTGCAGAATGTTGCCAGTGAGGGTGACTGTGGTGGTATCGGTGATGGAGGCAGCAGCGGTGGTGAAAGTGAAAGAGGTGTTTGAGGTGGTGTAGAGGTGACAGTGTTGTGGTGATGATAGCAAGCTGTTATAGATAGCATTAGTGATGCAGCAGCAACAACAGCAGCAGCAGTTGCAGCAGGAAGCTTAGTATCATCAGTGTCTGTCTTTCCTTTCGTTCTCCGTTTTAAATCATTCTTTTCTATTTTATGTACGCTTCAAAACCACCATGAGTAAGCACTCGGGAGTCCACACCAGAGACAGCGACAGGACAAAGCACTCGGGAGTCGCCATCAGAGCCAGCGACAACAGTGAGCGGCGCAACAAGCACCACAGGACAGCCCAGCACCAGCAGCGAAGATGATGGCGATGCTGACTTGAAACTGGCAGTTGTGGGCGGGATTGCAGCCATCATCATCATCGCTTTGATTATCGTCATCATTTGTTTGTGGAAGAGGATACGTAAGTTATCTCGTTTGAGCGTTCTCTCTGTCTCTGTCTTTCTCGCTCTCTCTCTCTCTCTCTCTCACTCTCACACACACACATAAAAATGCATACACACAAAGATACACACACGTAAGCGTGTGCATGCGCACTACTCATTCAGAGAAACACACATACGCACATGCACACGCGCATGCATATACATGCGGGTGCGCGCACACACAGACACAGACAGACAGACAGACAGACAGACACACATACACATCTTTTTTGCAGAAACAGTTATTCTGAACGTTCGGTAAACTCAAAGCCCTCGAGATGATGGACACTAGCTGTTTATACCATCACCATGTTGTCATTTTCTTATGGTTTTTAAATGTGCCCGTTCTCACACAAGGTTTCAAGCTGGGGGGACTGCAGGCGGAAATCCAAACAAGAGCAACAACAGAATTACTGCGCCGCCTGACGAAAGAATAAAAAAAGTTACAAAAGGACCCCCCCCCAAAAAAAAAAAAAAAGCAACAACAACAACAACACCAAAAAAAAAGCAAAACAACAAACAAAAAACAAAGCAAAACAAAAACAAAACCAGCAACGACAACAAAAAATAAACAAACAAACACACAAAACTCATTCCGACCTATCTGGTCTTCACGGCCATGAAAACAAACGACGTATAAAGTGGAATGAAATAGCAGACAGTCTTGCAAAAGAAGGAGCAAATAGAAATGCTGAAAATTTATTAAACAGTCCCTTAGATTTATCCGCTTGTGAATTAATCCAAATCATGGAAAAATATGTACATAAGAAGATTTTAAGTGAAAAAATGTCTAGTTTACCATCGTGTCCCAGGCACATTGTCAGATTAATTCATATGTTAAGGCTGAATACTTGGAACACTAAATATTCTCATGGTATTACTTGTGTCTGCAGAGAAAACATTTCTGTACATCATCTTTTATTTGAATGCTCAGTGTTGACCACGCTCTATCAGGAGAAAGGTATTGAGATGACAAACTTTGGTAATGTTAGTACTGTCTTATATGGTTCCCATGTTGCTGAAATTGCCATGGTTATTTCGCAGTCACCGGTTGCAAAATTTTTATAAAGATCAATACTAGGGTATTTCACTTATGTAAGCATGCACATATCAGACGTGGGTTGAAAGTACTCACGTGGATGATAAATTAAGTGTGGAGTTTTTTGTCTTTTTTTTTTTTTAAATAAGTGTCTAATATCATCTGGCGATGAAAAGACATTAAATAAACCACTGAACTGAACTGAACTGAACTGAAACAAACGACGAACAGTCCTGTCTCTCTTGAACTGGGTGCTAAAGGCGAGGGAATGGAAACGAAGCTGAGGCGGAGACATGACGGGTTGAAATGATGATAATCATAATGGTCATGAGATCAAGAAACTGCTTCTGCTACTTCTACTGCTGCTGCTACTATATTACCATACTACTGTTGATACTAATAATGATGGAGATGTAATCAATCATAATACGGACAATAATGAACATAGTAATTGTAATAATAAAAGCGATACTTACAGATCAAGAGAGCGAGGAGTTAGAGGACAGATACAGTATTATGAATATTATAGTGGTAGTAGTAGTAGTAGTAGTAGTAGTAGTAGTAGTAGTAGTAGTAGTAGTAGTAAGTAGACCGGCGTGGATGCAACGCTGATATTGTGGCATGCAGGATGAATTGAAAAAAAAATCTGGTGTTAACATGTCCAGTAAAAACTGCTTCATACTATTGTTCAGAGTGAAAGGGTCTATTGCATGACCACGTCACACTAACTGTGGGATGACACCTGTTCACATCTGGCGTTAACATGTCCAGTGGAAACGTGCTTCATACAAATGTTCTGAGTGAAAGGGTCTATTGCATGACCACGTCACACTAACAGTGGGATGACACCTGTTCACATCTGGCGTTTAACATGTCCAGTGGAAACAGTGCTTCGTACTAATGTTCTGAGTGAAAGGGTCAATGGCATGACCACGTCACACTAACAGTGGGATGACACTGTTGACCGGTGAGCCTCTGTACGCCGGACCAGCGACAGGCCGACAGGACGATGACCACAACTACACGAGCTGACCACTACCAGCAGATCGGTCCTCCAGGTAGGGGGAAAGTAGTGAAGGAGTGCTCCGTACTCTGACCTGAAATCTGAGCGTTGTGTGATCAGGAATTACAAATGGCTTCTGCAAAGAACTCGACAGCAAATCTGGATCAATGTTGGGGTGAATGACGTGAACAATAACATTCTTACAGGAAATCTGGACCATTGTTGGGGTGAATGACGTGAACAATAACATTCTTACAGGAAATCTGGATCAATGTTGGGGTGAATGACGTGAACAATAACATTCTTACAGGAAATCTGGACCATTGTTGGGGTGAATGACGTGAACAATAACATTCTTACAGCAAATCTGAATCAATGTTGGGTGAATGACGTGAACAATAACATTCTTACAGGAAATCTGGATCAATGTTGGGGGTGAATGATGTGAACAATAACATTCTTACAGCAAATCAGGATCAATGTTGGGGTGAATGACGTGAACAATAACATTCTTACAGCAAATCTGGAATCAATGTTGGGGTGAATGACGTGAACAATAACATTCTTACAGCAAATCTGGATCAATGGTGGGGTGAATGACGTGAACAATAACATTTCTTACAGCAAATCTGGACCATTGTTGGGGTGAATGACGTGAACAATAACATTCTTACAGCAAATCTTGACCATTGTTGGGTGAATGACGTGAATAATAACATTCGTACAGCAAATCTGGATCAATGTTGGGGTGAATGATGTGAACAATAATTGTCTCATAGTTCTCCTCTCTGTTTCACCTGTTTTATAGTCTCTGTCTGTCTATGCGTGGGAATGTGTGTGTGTGTGTGTGTGTGTGTGTGTGGTGTGTGTGTGTGTGTGTGTGTGTTGTGTGTGTGTGTGTGTGTGTGTGCGTGCTGTTTGCGAATACGTGTGCACCGGGGTGTGTGTGTGTGTGTGTGTGTGTGTGTGTGTGTGTGTGTGTGTGTGTGTGTGTGTGTGTGCATATGTGTGTGTCTGTGTGTGCTGTGCACATACGTACGCGCTTCGTCATTATACGTTTTATAAGACGTTTGAACCGAAAAGAAAACAAACAACATCAACACCAAAACAAAACAAACCAAACCAAACCAAAACCAAAGCGGATGTTGGCCTCAGGATTCTCTCCTTCTTTCTCCCAGTCTGTCTGGCAGACCCCCACCAGCGCCCTGTCTGTGTTTCAGAGCAACGTACAGAGCGAACAGAGCAAGGCACGATGGACCAACACCAGTATGAAAACATGACGTCATTCCACCGGAAAGTTCGTTGAAGGCACAGTACGAAAACACGGGGTTCAGCGAGGAGCCAGCTTCGTCTGATTACGAAATCACGCCTGAAGGCAGAAGACCAACTCCATCTGAGGGGATTACTAAAACACAAAGAAGAGTGGTTAGACTGCTCTAAACATCATCAAATTTAACAGAAAAAAAGGAGGTATTAACTAACTCGACCTGCTCAACACATGAGAGGAAAGAAATGTGACATGACAGAAATCAACAGAAAATCGTATAAAAGACCGGAAATTTAAAAGTGTGGAAATTCTTAAGAAAATGTAAAGAAACATGATCGGGAAAATGTTCAAAGGACATTTAAACAAAACCGTTCCGAAATATTAAAAAAACAACAACAAAAAACAAACAAAAAACAAACAAACAAAGCCATGTGAAGAAAATGACGGCGAATCTCTGAAGAAGAGAAAACGAAAACCTCCAGGAAATTCTTGAAGGACGTAAGGAAAATCTCTTCCAAATATTTAAAGTGGTGACTTGATTATGTGGCAGGCAGTGAATACCATGATGGCCTCAATGGCTCAAGAGAGCAGGGTTTGGTAGCTCTTTGGAACAAATTTAATAGTTTGGGGGGAAAATGAGGTTGGTAGCTGATAAGACAGTTGATAGCTGATGAGAAGAGGAGTTTACAAAAAGAGCGAAAAGTGGTATCTGGTGAGAAGAGGGCTTGGCAGCTGGTGAAACAGGACTTTTGACAGCTGGTGAGAAGAGGGCTTGATAGATGGCGAAAACAGGACTTTCGACAGCTGGTTAGAAGAGTCCTTGATAGATGGTGAAAAGAGGACTTTGGATAGCTGGTGAGAAGAGGGCTTGATAGATGTGAAAATAGGATTTTGTATAGCTGGTGAGAAGAGGGCTGATAGATGGTGAAAACAGGACTTTTGATAGCTGGTGAGAAGAGGGCTGATAGATGGTGAAAACAGGACTTTCCACAGCTGGTTAGAAGAGTCCTTGATAGATGGTGAAAAGAGGACTTTAGATAGATTATGAGAAAAGGCTTGATAGACGGTGAAAACAGGACTTTTCGCAGCTGTGAAAAGTGGACTTTTGATGTGTTTGTATCTACAATTAGTAAGGTTGCTTTCTCGTATACAGCCTTCTTACCTGCTTGTAGCACGACAACACACGTAGACGTTGTACTTGGAACAAAAGAGCGGTCAAACATAACTTGTGGGACTGGCATTGGTGCTTTTGTACAGAGCAGTATGTATTATCTCTTTGTTTTTTTCCCCTGTAGTTGTTGTTCTTGATGTACCTTTTCATTTTCATCTTTTAGGTAGAAGTTGAAAAAAAAATGTTGGATGATCCGAGCGCTGCTCTGTCGTAGTGGGTTAGTGGTGTAACTAACAACTGATGTATTGTAGTCTATATTCCATGTGTCTTTTCGGCTTGAAAGGTTTTTTGTTTTGCTTTGTTTTGTTTTGTTTGGTCACATGACATGATGGTTTTATGATGCTGATGTATTCTTCTGTGAAAACAGCCGAACATGATCTGTGGTCAACGAGAAAGAATAAAGAGATTACGAGGGTTGTCATAAAGGTTAATTATGATATATGATGATGACCTTAACAACCACGACGAAGAAGTTGATGAAGATGATAATGGGGATAATGGTGATGATGTTGATGCTGTTGTTGCTGATGATGACAATGATGATGTTGATGATGGTGACGATCATGATGACATACAAACTGAAATTTGAAATAGGGATTTTAGTCCAGAGAAACATTCAAAGAAAAAAAATCATTCAAAGCTGGATGTAATAAAGTCTGATATGATATTGACATGGCAAAAAAGACGCAAACGAAAACATGAATTTTTCAAGTGCCATTCCTTTTTCTGTGTGTTTCTTAAATTGTGTCATATTTTGCTTTTTGTGTGAAGAAAATGTAAAGAAGTTTTAGATCTCCTTCCATTTGTTAAAAAAATAAAAGCTAATTGCAAAGCCTGTGCAGCTACGAATTTTTAGATGCTACAATCTTTTAGAGAGCTTTTGAGAAGAATTGTCTTTTGTGCATTTGAAGTGTCCGAATATTATTTTTTTCCCAAACATTTGTAAACTTTTTGTTATGCTTTGAAAAAAATCATGCCTGAAAGTGGAATGTACGAATTTCCCATGTTTAGTTGTTGTTTTATATCATAAGTAAGTATTTACCATGATGTTGTGGTTTTCAGCTCACGCGTTAAGGTTAGTTGTAAGTTCAGCATGGTAAATAACACAAGGACATGGTGTTACAGACGTAGATATCAGCACAAAATGGGGACAAAGCAAGCACACAAAAGCTATCATGTCCAGACATATCTGAAAAAGTATGCAGTTTCTCTTGTCGTTAACATTTGGAACAATGAACGTTTGGTGAGGACTAAGAGATGCTTATCTTCTCCTGAAAACAAAGTCACATGTCAAAAATGTACACTTTTCCCATTCACATTCAGCTCCATAAAAAGACATGGTCTTTCCCCACTACTGTGCAGCTGCCCTTCTATATGCATGCATAGTATTGAAGTATGTCAATGAACCTAAAGGTCGGATTTTGAAGAGGCAATGCCTATTTAACTCACATGAGGCGAAGAAGGATGGTGAGACTAGTACCTTGTCGGAGGTCTGCGGTCCCCCTACTGCTCTTCTAGTTTGCATGTGTTTGTATTACATTTAAACTGATAAGGTTGCTTTTTCGTGCATAACTTACCCGCTAATTACACAACACACACAGCCGTTTGTACTTGGAAAAAAGAGCGGTAATACGTAAGCTGCGTAACTGACGTCGGTGCTATTGTACAGTGTAGCAGCCACTGTGCTATTTTTTTTGTATTTGTTCTTGATGTATTTATATATTCTTATCTTTTTGTAGAGAGTGAAAAAAATCAGCTTGGTGCAAGATTGTAATACTGCTTACACAGATCTGTCTTAAGGGTTAGTGATGTAACAAGAACTGATGTGAATGTTGTTTACATTCCATGTTTCTTTTCGGCTTGAGTCATTTTTTTTCCATATGACATGGTGGTTTTATGATGCAGAGTTATTTTTGTGTGAACGCAGCCTAACATGATCCTGTGGTCCATGAGAAAGGATGAAGATCATTGCGAGTAATAATCATAAATGTGAATTATGATAATGATGTTAACCTTATCAACCACGACGAAGAAGTTGATGAAGATAATAATGTGAATACTGGTGATGATGATGAAGATGTTGATTGATGATGATGATGTTGATGATGGTGACGATGATGATGATATAAAACTGGAATTTGAAAATATTGATTTGGCTTCCAGGGAAACATTCAGAGAACACAATCATTTAAGTTGAATGCAACAAAGTCTATGATATGACAAACTACAAACACACACACACACACACACACACACACACACACACACACACACACACACACACACACACACACACACACTAGTTGAGGGTAATTCCTTTTTTGTGTTTCTTAAATTGTGTCATGTTTTACTGTTTTACTTCCATTTTTGTGGAAAATGTATAGAAGTTTTAAATGTCTTCCATTTGTAAAAAAAATAGAAAACCTGACTGCAAAGCCTATGCAGCCACGAATTTTTAGATGCCATAATCTTTTTGAAAGCTATTGACAAAAAGGATTGTGTTTTGTTCATTAAAAAAGATTAATTCCTATGTTATTTGTTATTCAAGGCAGCACGCACTTGTAACATGAATCGTTTGAATACTAACTCTTTTCCCAGAAATGTAAACTTTTTGTTACGCTTTCAAGTGAATATGCATAAAACTGAACATGCGAACTTCCCATGTTTAGTTGTTGTTTTATATCATAAACAGTCATTAACCTTTTTTGGGCCATCGTGTTGTGTTTTTCAGCCCACATGTCGAAGTAAGTTCAAAGCTCAACATTGTAAATAATAAGGACATGCCAGTACATACATAGATATCAGCACAAAAATGGGCCACTAAGCAAACGACGGAAAAAAGGTATCCATATCAGCACATGCCTGAAAAAGTATGCGTTTCTCTTGTTGTGAACATTCGAACCATAAACGTTTGTGAACACAAGAGATGCTTACCTTATCCTGAAAATAAAGTCACACATGGTAAGTGTACACCTTCCTATTCACACTTAGTTCAATAAAAAGACATGGTCTTTTCTCACAGCCGTGCAGCTGCCTTTTATATGCATGCATTGCATTTAGATACATCAATGAACCGAGATGTCGGATTCGGAGAGGCAATGCTATTTGACTCACATGAAGCGAAGACACGCCACAGGTGGATGACGGGTGAAGAGCAGTTGGGACCAATGAGAAAAAACAGAGGTGTGTACATTCATTTAACTGAACCAATTTGTCCAGCCGAGCGATCAATTGATGAGACATATCGCAATTTTGGGGGATGCCAAAAGAACAAGCAACAACACAATGCATTATGGCGTGGTGGGGGAGGATGGTGGGAGCAGTTAGACAAAGTCACCATAGTTGCAATGGGTAACATCGTAGATTCCAGACTGGGAGGTTGTGGATTCGATTTCTTATCAGATCTATTTATCAGCTGGATTTGTTTTGCCCTAGCTGGCTCCTACCCAGAATTGAGTTTGCTACGGGCTCAACTGAGAAGACTGGAACCACATTTTCGAATTTTCACGCATGCAGATCATCTTGAGAGTGTTGCTCAAATGTCCTGACCAATACTGCGGAAGTTTGTACCTCTCAGGCCTGATGTCGGGATATATGATGGAAGTAAGCGTAGAGTACAGTTCTGTCATGCAACTATGACAAGAAGGATTTCCATATCATCGTCTTCCTCCTCCTCCTCAAAGTGTCAAACTGTTTGTCCTTACACGGCCTGCTGTCGAGGTGATCTGTTTCACTTCCCCTCCGAGTCATGACCCTTGATGACCTTTTCTTGTGGTCAACAGTATGGACAAGTTCACGGAGACTGTTGCTGAAAAAACGTGGTGGTGACCTCCACGGAAGGACGCTCACTCAGACTAGCTCTGCGACCGAGCAATCAGTAGGCTGCTTTCTAGGTGGTGTCTTCAGCACACTGAATCAGAGCAGGCACCACTGAACGCCATTGAAGCGACTAGGCGGCAGTGCAGTGTCTCCAGTTGTGGGTGCCACGCGACTGCTCCCTGTGGATTGTCAGTGTCAGGACTGTGAGAGGACAAGGCAATATGTGGCTGTAGACTGAGAGCCAGGATAAATGGTGTGGCGGCAATATCACTAAAGCGGCACAGAAGTTGAGACAGGAGAAAAAAAGAAGAAGAAAAGGCGCAATTAAAAGCGTTAAGTTAGACATGTCTAACAGACACGTTCTCATCTCCAGTTTGACCAGTCTTGAGATTGTAGCTGTTCTTGGAAATGTACTGAACGACAGGCACAGGACGTGTATATGACAGTCAGAGCTGCACTGCAGTAGTAAATGACATCGTAGAAATGTACCGAACGACAGGCACAGGACGTGTATATGACAGTCAGAGCTGCACTGCAGTAGTAAATGACATCGTAGAAATGTACCGAACGACAGGCACAGGACGTGTATATGACAGTCAGAGCTGCACTGCAGTAGTAAAATGACATCGTAGGTTCTCACTTGGTGACGGTCTATTACTACCTGCCTTCGAACACCTAGGCATCATCCCCTCATCTTCTTTCCTCCCCCTTCCTCTTCCTCCTTCTCTCCCGCCATACAAGCTTAACACTCATCTGTCCTTTTTTTTTACACCCATCCATCCCGTCTTCATCTCTCCAAGAAGAGTATCAAGAGTCCTAACTTTGGGCAGCTTCCACTCTCACTGGCCATCGCCACCCACCCATCCTGTCTTTATCTATCCAAGAAGAATACCAAGAGTCCTAATTCTGGGCAGCTTCCACACTCTCTATCCATCGGACATTACACTGCAGCTAGGATCATTCTGGGCAAGTCTCCTTTCCCGCACGTTCCTCTCCTTAGGGGCGAAAACCTTCATGCCAGTGATCTAGCTCAGTCAGAAATGGTAGTATCAGTTCTGCATTCCTTGGCAGGATGCCAGCATATTCTAAATCTGTGTCAGTAAAAAACTGTGATATACATATCACGTCTTGACTAATATTGTCGTGACATACTTGCTGCTTTACTGTAAATGCTCCATACATTTAAGACTTTCCTCTGATTAACACCATTTAATTTTTTGTTGTTGTCAGCAATGTAAAGTTTATGCGTTTCTGTAGAGGTCTGCAATTGTTAAAACAAAACCGACTGTTTTATTTGCTGCTTTTTTGGAACTTCGCCTATTGATTTATAACCTTTCGTTAACTCACCTAGTCTGTATCACTATATTTGGCAAGATATATCTAAATGCGTTTATTGTGGCGCATGATGAGTTTTTACATTTTTATTTTCGATGTACATCTGTGTAGTTGAAACGCATGAAAAGATCTGATCTTCAACAAAAAAAAGTTTTAATTTTCATATTTGTCAAGAAGTTCTGTTTGTTTTATCATTGCGAGTAGAGGGAAAATCCCATCCCAGGAACCTTCTTCTCCTCTGATCTCATTCCATCCCTTAGCGATTCTTTTGTTTTGGTGTCTGTCAAACTCATGTATCCCAAAAAAAACGTCCGATTTTTGGCAAAGTTTGTTTTGGACTTTCTTCCCCTGTGTGCATGCACAAGGCACATATCGTATTGCATCGTGGTAACAATTGGGGGGGATAGGGAGAATACAACTTAACACATCCGTTTTAAAAAAAAAAACAACAACAAAAAACAAACAAAAATCGAGCGTTTTTGTCTAGCAATTTTTTTTTTACTTTTGAATCGTTTGTTGTTTTTTGTTTGTTTGTTTATTAGGCATAGTTTGTTGAAACACATATTCAATTTTCAGGGCACTTAGTGGTTTCGTATTTGAAGTGTTGCTAAAATGTTATACCAATACTGCAGAAGTGTGTATCTCTCAGGCCTGATGTTGGGATATATTGGAAGTAAGCGTAGAGTAGAGTTTTGTCATGCAACACGACAGGAAGGGAACTCCATGTCATCACTTTCCTCCTCCTCAAAGTGTCAAACTGTTTGCCCCTTACATTGCCGCTGTCGAGGTGATCTATTTCACTTCCTTTCCGAGTCTTTGACCCTTGATAACCTTTCTTGAGGTCAACATTACGGACAAGGTCACGGGGAAAATTGTGATGACGGACGTGGTGGTGACCTCACGGAAGGGACGGCTCAACGTCAGACTGGCTCTGCGACTGAGCAATCAGTAGCTGCATCTGAGTGTGTCTTCTGCACACTGAATCCAAGCAGGCACCCAACGAACGCAATTGAAGCGACAGGGGCAGTGCATGTCTCCCTGGTGGGTGCCCAACGCGACTGCTCCCTTGGATTGTCATGGTCAGGACTGTGACTGGACCAGGCAATATGTGGCTGTAGACTGAAGAGCCAGAATTAATGGTGGTGGCGGCAATATCACTAAAGCGGCACAGAAGTTGAACAGGAGGAAGAAAAAAAAAGAAGAAAAGGCGCAATTAAAAGTCGTTAAGTAAACCTACTAACAGACTCGTTCTCATTTTCCAGTTTGACCAGTCTTGAGATTGTAGCTGTTCTTGAAATGTACTGAACGACAGGCAAAGGACGTGTATATGACATCAAGAGCTGTAACTGCAGTAGTAAATGACATCATAAGTTCACACTAGTGACAGCCTATTACTACCTTCCTTCGAACACCTATACATCCTCCCCCTCTTCATTCCTCCCCCCTTTCCTCTACCTGTTCCTTCCATCCGCAACACAAAGCATCCCACCCTGTCGTTCCTCTTTTCACAGCCACCCATCCCGTCTTTATTCTGTCCAGGAAGAGTATCAAAGAGTGCTAACATTGGGCAGCTTCCACACTTTCTGACCATCGGCGCTGCACTGCAACTGGGATCATACTGGCAAGTCTCTGTTCCCAAACTTCCTCTCCCTAGGGTCGAAACTTCATGCCAGTGATCTACTCATTCAGAAATGTAGTACGTTCTGCATACCTCGCGATGCCGAAGTATTCTAAATCTGTGCCTAAAAACGCGGATATACAATATCACGTCTTTCTTAATTTTGACATATTTGCTGCTTTACTGTAAATCTCCATACATTCAAACTTTCCTCTGATATACCACCAATTAGTATAATTTTGTCAGCATGTATAAGGTTATACTTGCTGTAAAGGTCTGTCATTGTTACAACAAAGCAACTGCTTTATTTGCTGCTTTTGTGAACTTCGCTGATTGGTATTATCACATATTGCTAACTACCATAGCCTTGCATCACTATATTTTGGTCCAGATATATCAAATGTATTTTATTGTAGTGCCGTGATGTTAAACATTTAAGTATTTTTTTAAGTACACTTTTAGTTGAAACAGTATGGAAAGATCTGATCTTCAACAAAACAAATGTTTCAACTTCATATTTGTCAAGAAATTCTGTTCGTTTTACCATTGCGATAGAGGGGAAATATCCCATCCTATGAGCCTTCTTCACCTCTGATCTCATTCCCCCCTTAGCTCATTTCTTTTTATTAGGGTATCTGTCAAACTATGTAATGCAACACGAAACGTCGATCTTGTGCAAAGTTTGTTTTGGACTTCCTTCCTTTTGCATGCACAGAGGCACATAGCGAATTGCATCGTGAAACGATTGGGATATGGAGGAATACTAACTTAACACTCTCGTGTTAAAACAACAATAAACTACAAACAAAGAAAACAAACAGCGAGATGGGATATGGAGAATACTAACTTAACACACTCGTGTTTAAAAGCAACAACAACAACAAAGAAACAAAAATCGAGCGTTGTTTTTGTCTAGCAATTTTTGTTTTACTTTTGAATCGATTTGTTGTTGGGGGGGTTTGTTTATTAGGCATAGTTATTGTGTCTGTTTGAATTTCTTAACAAGATTTCCATCAAATAGAAAAGAAAAACACCAAAAAAATAAGAAGTAAAGTTTCAGACTAACAAAACTCATATGATTTAAAATGTCATTTTTCATAAGCAAATTTGTCGGTGTAATTTAACAGGTGGGAGGGGAGGGAAGTAGGGAGAGACATAAAGGAGGTGAAAGGGGCAGCAGCACAGGTGTGTGAAACTACCCAGGTGAAACAGGAACAAGAAACCTCCCAAACAGGACTTCACAAACTTCCTGAAAACTGGGTCTTCAAATGCAGATCTTCTCAACATCGTGACTGCAGCAGTCGATTTTGTTTTGTTGTGATTGTTGTTTGCTGTTGTTGTGGTTCGACCCGGTCTCCGTCATCGCAACAGATCCTTTGCTCCTCATTACCTAGTAATGTAGTGTCGCTTCTTTTCCTGCATCTCAGATGAAGACGTGCGTGCTTTTTGCCGTCACATTATGGGAATCACATGTGGAGAAAATATGTTCCCCCCCGCCAAACGCCTCCCTCATACTCCCTCTTCCTCTCTCTCATCTCTCCCTCCCTGTCCCTCTCTCTCTCTCTCTCCTTCCTCTTCCACTCCTCCTCTCACCTTCTCTCGTCTCTATCCTCCCACTCTCTCTCTCTCACCACTTTAATTGCTTTTTTTTATTTTGCGTTTTAACTCGCGTTCGCAGTAAACTGTTACAACATTGTTTTCTCACATTGAGCCGTTCTGATTTGAATCACCTATTGTAAATACACGGCGCATAGTATGTCCGTGTGTGTACTAAAGATACTCACTGAAGAAAGTCGTGTTTTTTCAAAAGACAGTTGAGCATGTTTTTGTATGACCTTTTTAAACAACTTTGTTTCAAAACCGTTTGGTTACAGGCCTTTTAAACATCGTTTCAATATTTTTGCAATGGAGCGACACGGGCAGGTGGTACTTAAAAAAAATTCTTAGCGAGTCCGCCAAAAACAGGGCAAGCAAGTAAACAAGTCAAGTCTTGTTAATTGTTTGGGTTTTCATTGTGGTTTGTTTTGATAACAAATCTACACGAAGCATAAATAACGATCGCTTGCTTGTTTGTATATGTATAATAGACTTTCAACAAATCATAGAGATCCACGAAAACAAAACAAAACAAACAAACACTTTGTAGGTACAAATTAAGGCACACGCATTTAAGAATTTATTTAACTTCATTTTGATATGCGAACCTGCATGTCGGGTATAATGGAACGGGTAGAAAGGGATTGGGGGTGGTTTATGAAGAAGGTGGAGGAGGCAGGGAGGATCACAAGGGGAGGTGTGTGTGTGTGTGTGAGAGTGTGTGTTGTGTGTGTGTGTGTGTGTGTGTGTTGTGTGTGTGGTGTGTGTGTTTAAACAGAAGACAAATACCATCCAAACAGGAACCCAAACATAAATTGCCCGTAAGCTACTCATATTTGAATATTTTCATAATCATGACTGGAACTCTAACATATTTTGATTTACGATTGTCTTGCAAGTCTATAGCCCTCGTTACCATCATTTCCTCCATACAGACGTGTTGTTCCTGTGTCATTATTGTGTCGATAGTCACTAATCGTCCACCATCACTTTCCTCCAAACAGCCGTGTTTTTCCCTGTTCATTATTGTGTCGATATCACAAATCGTCACCATCACTTTTCCTCAAACAGACGTGTTGTTCCCCGTTTCATCGTTTGTGTCAATAGTCCACAAATCATCACCATCACTTTCCTACAGACCAGACGTGTTGTTCCCTGTTGTCATTGTGTGTCAATGTCACAATTGTCACACACTTGGCCTCAAAACAAACGTATTTTTCTCCTGTTGTCATTATGTGCAATAGATCCACAAAGCGTTACCATCACTTTCCTCCAAACAGACGTGGTTGTCCCTGGTCCTTATTGTGTCAATAGTCACAAATCGTATACCATCACTTTCCTCCAAACAGACGTGTTGTTCCCCTGTGTCATTATTGTGTCAATATCACAAATCGTTACCATCACTTTCCTACAAACAGACGTATTGTTCCCTAGTGGGTCATTAGTAGTGTCAATAGTCACAAATCGTTACCATCACTTTCCAACAAACAGACGTTTGTTCCTTTGTCATTATTGTGTCAATAGTCACAAATCGTTACCATCACTATCCTAAAACAGACGTGTTTTGTTTCCCTGTGGTCATTCTTGTGTCAAGACACAAATCGTTACCATCACTTTCCTACAAACAACGTGTTGTTTCCTGTGTCATTATTGTGTCAATAGTCACAAAACATCATTACCATCACTTTCACCAAACAGACCTGTGACATTGTTGTTCAATAGTCACAAATTCGTTACCATCTCACTTCCCTAACAAACAGACGTATTGTTCCCCTGTTCATTTATTGTGTCCATAGTCACAAATCGTCACAATCATTCCCCCTACAAACAGACGTATGTTCCTGTGTCATTATTGTGTCCAATAGTCACAAATCGTCCACATCACTTTCCTACTAACAGACGTAATGTTCCCTGTGTCATTATTGTGTCAATAGTCACACATCGTTTACCATCACTTTCCTCCAAACAGACCTGTGTCAATATTGTTGTCAATAGTCACAAATCGATACCATCACTTTCCTACAAACGAACGTGTTGTTCCCTTGTCATTATTGTGTCAAAGTTCACAAATCGTTTACCATCACTTCCCTACAAACAGACGTAGGGTTGTTCCATGTGTCATTATTGTGTCAATAGTCAAAAATCGTTAACCATCACTTTCCCTTCCGACAAACAGACGTGTTGTTGCCTGTGTCATTATTGTGTCAATAGTCAAAAATCGTTACCATCACTTTCCTACAAACAGACGTTTTTGTTGCCTGTGTCATTTTTGTGCAATAGTCAATTGTCCTGGTCGTCATCGGTGGTTCTGCTCGTTTTGCTGTCGCTGTCTGAAAGGTTTTAAAGACCCCCCCCCCCCCCCCCCCCCAAACCCCCTCCCCCGATTACGCTCGCTCCCTTACCTAACTTTAGTTGGTTTTTGTATTGAATTCGTTTTGGATTTAATCACGTAATGCATGTTAAAGGGTGTATAACACATATATAGCACACATCTCTTCTTCCATCCATCCTCTCTTTATTTTTATCCATCTGTCTGTATATCAGTCTTTCTGTCTATCTGCTGCTGTGCTTTTACGCAACCTTAAACACTTAAAATCTACCCCATCCTTCTCTTTCCCCTGTCCCCCTTCTTCTCCTCCCCTTAACACCACGCACGCACGCCCACGCACACACCACACACACACGCGCGCGCATCGAAGACACAGTGATTCTTGATTAATGGGGGAAAATTCCCACAACATTACAGGCAACATGCGAAGACAAAGAGGGCACAGAAAATAGGCCAATTGTGGGGGTGAGAAATGGACTGAACCACAGCTACTGACCAGTGAAAATGAAGCAGCTGTATGTCCACTGGCTGACAACACACTTTGGCGGTATAACCTTCTATAGCAAGGAAGATGACCAAACTCGCCACAAATGGAAGCCGGGACACTTCGTGCTAATAACGTAAATTACCGGTCAGGCCTCAGCTACTTGGAATGTGAAGAAGTAGGAACATGTCCGATTAAACTGAAACAGTGACCTCAAACAGCAAAACCCAGCAAAAAGACATTCATGAAAATGCAGAATAATTGTTGGTTCTAACAGACGGCCAAAATCAAATTTTATCAGCTGAAATACCCAAGTGCGCTGCATCTTCGCCAAAATGCACTCTTCCTATTTCACAGATGTCCCCGACTAAAGCCGGGTTAACGACCGTTACGACCCCACGAAGCGAAAAAAATCCTCTCGAAACTGTCCTCAATCTTTTCTACTGTTGAAACTCTCCCCCGAGCAGTTGAACTGTTGATCCTTGGATCCCAATTCTCCCCAAACTCCTCAGACTCTGAACACACAGTGAATAATCCGGGTGTACATGAGGATTTTTTAAAAAGAACTCTTTTTATGACAGCAATCAAGACGATGATGAGGAAGACGCTCCCCCTCGTTTTAACACAAGAAATCTTTTTACACTCCCCCTATGGAAAAGCTGTGGCACTGGATGCATATTCTGAAGTCACAAGCGACTAGCTGCTACCCCCCCAGCCCAGCAGAAAACCAAGAGACAACGTAACCTCCAGTGTCCGTAAGCACTCCAAGAACTCAAACAACTCGTCCAAAACAGAACATTAGGGCCCAGTATCCAAGATCTGGACGATAATTACAGGAAACTTTAGATTATTTAAACACCCCATAGATTATGAGCGTGTTGACCATGACCCTACTCCTAACTGGCAACGGATTCTGACATGATCATAGACGAACTAAAGAGCTTCCTATGTAAAACCCACAAAAAAGAGCTGGGCTAGACCCAAAACGCATATTTTTTACCATTTATCTAAAGACACAAAAGTCTTACCCCCCCCCCCCCCCCCCCCGTTCGCCCCAAAAGTCTCTAATTTTGGGAGGATCTACAGAAACTCTTCTAAATTTGTAGTTACTTGCTTAAAGACAGGGCCAGCCGTATACAAGACTCAACATGATAATTTTTATGTGCTCAAGCTTTTTAACGAAATGCGCACCAAAAGCTGGTCTCCCCCCCCCCCCCCCCCCCCCCCAAACCACTAAACTATAAACTATTGCTGTAGTCAGTCTATGTACAGCACTCCTCATGATGCGATAGAAAGCAAAAGTTGGGAAAACAACGTAAATCGAACTGAGTCCGGTCAAAATCGACACCGAACACTGGAAAAGATTTTCTGATGACATGTTACTTTTGTGGGCGGGGATCGAAAACAGACCTTGACCGTTACAGTCATTCTGAATTCTTTCCACCCTCCATCATATTTAACAGTAAACAAATCTTTTACTGAAACAAACCTTTTTTTGAAATCCGTTTGAAACTTGAGAACAGGTATAGTAAGCACCGATGTGTGCGTCCCCACACACATTCAGTTTTTGGGTTGCAGAAAATGAAATAACCGCACTCCTCCCTTTCTCTTTCAAAGAACAACAAAGATGGGGATGTAGAATGAACAATGATTTAATGACTTTAATTTTTATGATAATTTGACGAATAATTTTGTTTTGATGGGGCCCGGGCGAGGTGAATGATGCAATGGTGAAGTGTGTGGGACGTGAAGGGTGTTTCAAAGCACAATTTAAAATTACGTAAACAAAATCAATAACGAAAAGAACAAAAGGAAAACATCGTTTTAGTAATGTCACTTCTTCCTATGCATTTTGTTGAACTGTGCGCACTAGTGCGTTTTTTCCCGTCCTGGTTGCTGAAAACCTTCCTGGGTGTACAACGATTCTTGGGTGATGAAAATGAAATGTTACTTATCTTGTGAAGCGAAGGATGATCGATGATGTGGAATGTAGATCTTGATCCAGTCGTCCTTGCTGATGAACTTGCAGTGACTCCTCCGTCTCGTCCAATTGGTACGTCTTGATGGACCCAGATGTTGATGCTGAAAAAATATAAAAAACCCGCAAGGCGACACACCGCCACTACTTAGTGACTGTAAATATACTATTTTTTTTTTCTGCTTCCTGCTCCCCTGTAGAAACATAGCATCCTTCACTCTCTCTACTGCATTCATTTTTTCTTAAAATAATGAATCTTTACAAAACTTCTTCGCCATTAAACACATTGTTCCATAGCTCGTTACTATTACATTTCATTCATTCACTTATCGATCAATATCGTTGTGAAAATCATATGCTACAGTCTAGGATTTGTAGGTATAATGTCTTCAAGATAACATTCATGATATTGCTAGGTGAAGTAGATCTGCACGGGATATGAAGATGCTGAAAAAAAGCATGATGAATACAACACATGATGATAAGGTGCTGATGGGGTGATCGATTGATGAGGATGTCGATCATCTAGTCTACCCCAGCAATAAATGAATCCTGGTGCAACGATGTTAAACTTAACTTCAAGTGAATAGAAATTGATAGGAACTCGGAATAGAACTTGAATCGTATAGTATGTCGTAGATAGACGCGGTGTAACGATACGGCTTACACAAACTAGAACAACGACGTCAGCAAATCAGGCTAGTCACCTTTTACAAGTTTCACCACGGCGATATCAAGATCAACTCTGCGCACATCCCTACGCGTTACACCCATCAGTACAACACCAGAAACTCTCACGAGCAGCAGTACAATGTAGAACCCTGCTGCAGAAACTGCAGAAAGAACAGCTTCTTCCCACGCACTGGGAGGGAGTGGAACAATCTTCCAGCTGAGGCGGTGGCATCAGCCTCGCTGGAGACTTCAGATCCTGGATATACCCCCCCCCTCCCCCTCCCCTCTCTCGCTCCCTTCCCCCCTCCCACCCCCCCCCCCCCCACCCCACCCCGCCACCTATCCCTCCCCACCCTCACCTCAGTCCGTCACCCTCCAGTATAAGGCCCACCTATTCATAAGCTGATGATCCAGGCAGCAGCTTTTTGTTCTAACCGTTATGATCCGGAAACCCCCTACTACTACAGTGTCAGAATCTTCAACTTGATGAAGGCGGACACTTAAAGAAAGAAGAAGAAGTTAGTGTGATCGATTAGTTAAAACCTGAATAATAATATGATCGGAGTGTTATGTGAAATAAATGAGTGTATCTACCTCAGCGCGCACAACCCTTGTTTGCCAAACAATGGCGACAACCCAGTGACGGTCCTTGGGCAAATGACTCAATACCCCGTCGCTGGTTCACAGGATCTCGCCCCCTTTGTGTCTTGGCGTTCAAGTACGGGGTGGCCTCTTCCAGAACTTGCTGTCGTACGGTGGTGACTTCTCTCCTCTTCAACACGCTGCTTCTTCAACCGCAATCTTCTCCTTGCCCTGTCTGCTTCCTTCGTCTTGCTCTTCTGAACTTGTCCGTTAAAGAATCATTCCGCCGTCCACTCGCTGGTTGGCTTATATTGTATACAACACTTGGTAGTTTGAATTATAGAACAATCACTAGATTATTTTGCTTAATTAATTAATGTACAAATATGATATATCACACCGGGTTTATATTATTGGAGCGTGTAGTTTTTGAAGAACAATGAAAAAAGTTTTGATGCGTAAGCATACGGAATGAGTTTATCATTCTTACGTTGTCTTCAAAAGTTATTCTTTACGTCATAGGCATGACGTTTTATTTCTTTCGCTGATTTGTGGAATTTTGTTAGCGCGACAGTATGCACCAAACAGACCGATGCTCATGCAGACCTGCGTTTTACATTTAATACACGTCCTGCCATTGCCTAAGTAATGTACCTGCCAGCTACTTTTTACGATTACGACACATTTGTTCTAATCTCGCAGATTTGAAAGCTAACGGTGAAAACACGATCCAAGACTGTTAATGCCGTGGTGCTAGTCTAATATCACCATTGTTGTGAACAGACGTTAAATTAAATCAATCAATGCCGTGGTTACCTACCCCCTCTTCGCCCTTCACCGTGCTAAGCGGAAAGCAGGACACGCCCATAGAGACTTATCACAATAGAATAGAGGTCTAAAAGCAACATCTTCAGGGTGCCCTTAGATGTTAGTCATAATCCTCTAAATCCTCCACTGAAAACCTGGCTCGAAGAACAACTACACGTTCTTCACGACAGTCCTAAAATGCAAAATGCGAACAGACTCGCTCCCAGACTAAAGATGACAGACTTGGATGTATGAAATTTCTCTCTCTCTCTCTCTCTCTCTCTCTGTGGTAAAGAACGTGTTTAAGGTTGGCACTTAGATCAAACTAACTATTCTGACCGTTTCTCACGGCCTTCGTCAGCCTAGTGAAGAGAGGTGGGCTGGACTAACGAGGATGAAAAGAAACAGCTGATACTATTTCACGTTAGTGCCAATGCCCAGCCAACATTTTTTTTTTACTTTATCATGTTGTCTTTAGGTGCTCAAGTCAAATTTGTCTTTTTTCTGATAAATACTTTCAGTCATTATCTCTCCCCGCCCCCCCCCCCCCCAACCCCCACCCCCACCTATCCCCATTTCCCATTTCCCTTCACCCTCATCACCCCCCCCCTCCTGCCACCCAACAGAAATAATAATAATAATGTCCTCGGATTGACAGGAAGAGTCAGTAGAACTTTTTAAAAAAAATCTCTCTATAGGATATACACTGATGTTTTATTTTAAACTCTCTATAGGATATACACTGATGTTTTATTTTAAACTCTCTATAGGATATAGACTGATGTTTTATTTTTAAACTCTCTACACGATATGGACTGATGTTTTTTGTTTTTTTTAAAACTCTCTATAGTATATGAACTGATGTTTTTGGATTTTTTTCCCAACTCTCTATAGGATATGAACTGATGTTGTCGGTTTAAAAAAAAAAACTCTTTATAGGATTGAACAGATTAAAAAAAAAAACTCTCTATAAGATATGAGCTGATTTTTTTTCCAACTCTCTATAGCATTTGAAACGATGTTTAAAAAAAAAAAAAAAAAAAAACCCTCTCCAAAGGATATGAACTGGTGGGTTTTTTGTTTGCGTTTTTAACTCTCTATATGAAGTGAACTGATGTGGGTTTTTTTTTAACTCTCTGTAGGATACGAACAGATGCTTTTTTTAAACTCTCTATAGGATATGAACTGATGGTTTCTTTTAACTCTCTATAGGATATGAACTGGTTTTTTTTTTTTTAAACTCTCTATAGGATATGAACTGATTTTTAAAAAATTCTCTATTGGATTTGAACTGAATTAAAAAAACAACTCTATAGTATATTAACTGATGTTTTTTTCTTTTTTTTTTTTTTAACTCTATAGGATATGAACTGATGTTTCTTTTTTCTTTCCGGGTTACATTGTATAAACAGCCTGGCCCATGCAGAGTGTGCGTTCTCCGGCTGAGTTGCGCCGTATACCACCTTTCCACGCCATCTAAGCTGCATACCGAACGTGCGGTGGTAAACACCCGGCGTGACATGACCCGAGCGAGCCGAGCCTAACCAGGAAGAAGGGGACATCAGCGTACGACACAACAGGCGCCAACAGCTGTGGGTTCACGTCGATCGCCACCAAGTTGACAGACTTCGACCAATCCCCCTTTTGTCTCTGCCTGTCTCTGTGTCTGTCTGCCTGTCTACCTGCCTGTCTGTCTGTGTTTCTGTCTGTCTGCCAGACTGTCTGTCTCTGTGTCTGTCTGTCTACCTGCCTGTCTACCAGCCTGTCTGCCTCCCTTCCTGTCTGTCTCTGTGTCTGTCTGCCTACCTGCCTGTCTGTCTGTCTGCCTTCCTGCCTGTCTGTCTCTGTGTCTGTCTGCCTATCTGCTTGTCTACCTGCCTGTCTGTCTGTGTGTCTGCCTACCTGCATGTCTGTGTGTCTGCCTCCCTTCCTGTCTGTCTCTGTGTCTGTCTGCCTACCTGCCTGCCTGTCTGTCTGCCTCCCTGCCCGTGTGTGTGTGTGTGTGTGTGTGTGTGTGTGTGTGTGTGTGTGTGTGTGTGTGTGTGTGTGTGTGTGTGTGTCCGCCTGTCTGTCTACCTGCCTGTCTGTCTGTGTGTCTGTCTACCTGCCTGTCTGTGTGTCTGTCTGCCTACCTGCCTGTCTGTGTGTCTGTTTGCCTACCTGTCTGTCTGTCTGCCTACCCGCCTGTCTGTCTGAGTGTCTATCTGCCTACCTGCCTGCCTGTCTGTCTACCTGACTGCCTCCTAGTCTGTCTGTCTGTCCGCCTGTCTGACTCCCTCCCCTTCCCCCACCCTCTCACACTTACACCGAGTCGCACAGTTTGTTGTGTATCTCGTGTGAGGAATCAACAGTCGCCCGCCTCTCGTTTCGCACACTGTTGAAAGAGTAACAAGATGCAAAGC
>CM031628.1:37165156-37170156 GCA_018398815.1 Conus ventricosus
GGAAGTATACAGACAGCTGTCTGACACAGATTTCCACACACCACTCTCACCCTCACCTCTCTCCCTCAGCACCAGAAACTCATTCGAACCACAGTCAACCAGGAAGTCAAACCTTATAACTTACCGAAGACAGCCGAACTCCTCATTACGCTAGGCACCCGAACAACGTACTTTCTACTTGCGCCTGAGTTTCAGTTTCAGTTTCATCAAGGAGACGTCACCGCGTCCGGACTAGTCCATATACACTACACCACATCCGCAAAGTTTTGAGACCCCACTGCGCATGATTGAAAGCTGATGGATAAATGAATTGATAACTTTTTCCTTTCTTTCTTTAAGCATACGCAGGCTGATACTCCTGCGGACACTCTCTGTATAGGCTGGCAAGGATTAATCACATCTGCCCAACAAAGGGAGTGGAGTTTTGTGTGCACGACCGTTTTTTTTATCCCGCCATTAAGACAGCCATACTACAGCTTCGGGGAAGGTGCATGCTATGTGTAACGTGCCATCCATACCAACGGCCAAACTGGCCTTCTCTTCCGAAAGTTGGCGATGGGATTTTACGTGTGTGCAAGATGTTATGCGTGCGTCCACACACGGAACCTCGGTTTATAGTCTCATTCGAAGGACTGTATGGGAAATGGAGTCAGAACCAATGTTAACTCCGAGGGAAAAAATCCCCCTGTACCTAAACGGCCCGGCGGAGATTCGAACCCGCAACCCAAGGATCACCAAGATCACGAATCCGGCGCTCTACCAGTAGGTTTTTTCCGGCCCCAATTGATAACTAAGATGAGAGAATTGAAGAAGAGGGTCTCGTGGCTACGACTTGGCAGATGTCTGACCTACGCATTTGCCCAGGTCACTCGGCAGACCATTGTCTCTGGCTCAAGATGCCCTGCAGAACACAGTTCACAGAGCACTGACTCTCCTCCACCCCAGAGTGCAGAGTCCTCCCACATACCACAAGGACACACAACTCACAATTCAATTCAACGTGATCAACTCCTTCAACACAGACCCCACGGTCCAACCCAATCTCCTCTTCTTTCTTTCCCCATCTTTTTGTGTGTGTGTGTGTGTGTGTGTGTGTGTGTGTGTGTGTGTGTGTGTGTGTGTGTGTGTGTGTGTGTGTGTGTGTGCGTGCGTGCGTGCGTCGTTCGTGTGTGTGTGTGTGTGTGTGGTGTGTGTGTGTGTGTGTGTGTGTGTGTGTGTGTGTGTGCGCGCGCGCGCGCGCGGCGCGCGTAAGTGTTTGCTTTATTTGTTTTGTGTTTTATGTTGTTTTCTGTTTTAATCGTACTATTGGCTTTCTACTCATTGAGCATTTCTATTGTTTTCAATTACTACTACTCTACTACTACTACTACTACTACTACTACTACTTACTACTACTACTACTACTACTGCTGCTGCTGCTACTACTACTCTTATTATGGTAGTAGCAGAAGTAGTTTTAGCAACATTATTATTATATCATTTTCATTGTTGACGTTTCTTCTTCTTCTTCTTCTTCTTCTTCTTCTTCTTCTTCTTCTTCTTCCTCTTCTTCTTCTTCTCTTCTTCTCACCATCATCATCGGCATCAGTATTATCAACATGAACATTTTCATCATTCATACTACATAGTGAACTTTGTTTCATTTGTAGTTTCTAAATCAATATACATTAATATTGTTCTTCGATTTTATATTGCTGTCTTTCCTATTTCCTATATCATTATCTCTATTTTCATAATCATGATTATTATTATAACTCGTGGCATCTATTTTTTTTTTTAAAGATTCTCTCTTACTGTCTTTCTCTTTCTTCTCCTCCACCATTCTCTCCTCTTCCTCTTCATTCTGATTATTAACATGAGCAACAGCAGCGGCAGCAGCAGCATTAATGGTAGTAGCAATAGCAGTCAAAGTAGTAGTAGTGGTAGTAGTATTCCCACCATTACCATGTTATTGCAAGTATCCTCATTCCTCACATTCTTCTTCTTCTGTTTGCATCGTTATCGTTATTAGTAAAATTACTATTTTCATGTCATAAGTATCATGATTACATGATTATACTACCATGACTATTATAATTACTGTATAATTTCTTCTTCGTCTTTTTTGTATTGTCATTCGTATTCTTATTTCTTATTACCAGTATCAATATTTTTTCCCATATTGTCTCCCCTTCAACTTCGGTTCCGCTTCGTGGCTTTAGTCCTTCACCTAAGACCAAATTTTGCTCCCAGTTCGAGAAGAAAAACGATCGTGTTTTCGTCCTTCGTTTTGAAAGTCTCGAATGCTGTTTGTCTCGCCTGAGGAAGACTAAATAGGTCGAAATTCGTTGCATTTGTTTTGTAATTTGTTTATCCTTTCAAATGGCGGAGTAGTAATTTTGTTTTGTCTCTTGTTTCAATTTCCATCTGAAGTCACACCACTTTGAAAGCAACAACTCTAAACCTGAGTGAAGATCTCCCCATCTGTTTTGGAATCCATTTCCGAAGAGACAGACAGAGAAGACAGAAAGGAATGCTTTGCTCTACGATGGTGCGGCTGAGTACGAGATGATCCATGTGGATAATGTTCCATAGGTCTATAGGTTCCTACATTTCCTCTGGGGATCCTCACAAGGCTGTTGGCCTGCACACACTGTGCGATTTCAACAGGCATCGGGTGACCAGATTGTCTGACAGTACTGATTGGCCTTGCGACTCGAAATGCACAAGTTTACGTAAAATGCCTTCGTGTTTTTTAAAAATTCCACTCATCCGTTCGAGCCGAAAAATCTCGGAGACTAGGTAGAAACAGTTGAACGAGATTTATTATAACTGACTCTTCAAGAAAAAAAAAAGTCCAGAGGTGCTTTTCATTTTCTTTTCAATATGGTGGTCCGGAACTATCGGATGCAAAAATTGTTCTCCAGTGACTTCCGCTTCGGCGTTTGTTGAAGTCGCTACATTATTTAAAAAAAATATAAGACGCATAAAAAGACATGGTGCATACTTTGGAGTTTGTAAGTGAGCGTAGGCTCTAACGCGTTTAGACAGCACGTCATGATGTGACGTATGTAGTAAAATACCTTCAATGGCAGATTTGTTTATTCAAGAAAATTTGAATAACATTGAGACGGATCCATGACACAGGTATATTTATTTAAGAAAGTTTTGAATAACATTGAAAAGGATCCACGACGCAGATATGTTTATTCAAGAAAGTTTTGAATAACATAGAGAAGGATCCATGACAGATATTTTTATTCAAGGAAGGTTTGAAGAACATGGAGAAGGTTCCATGGCAGAGATCTCACATGTTCAATTAACATTCTGCAGGACACAAAACACTGTCATAGAAGGTTTCTTCTTCTGCCCAGTCAAGACAGAGCAGTGTGATTCCGAGTTACGCTGAAAGACACAAAGTGATCGCTGTTTTTTTTTCCCTCCAGGTCAGAAGTAAACATAAATATGTTAACGATTTCGTTTTTCTATTTAGATCTTGTTTTCTCTGTTACCTTGTAAGCAAACGTTTCTGTTGTGTGTTGACAGGTTACAGTATCAGCTCCTGTGATGACAACAACAAAGTGCAGATTGAAGAGAGCGGCGATGCTGTGTTGAACTGCACTGGCATAACACACAATGACATGGTGTGGAGGCTGAGTACAGGTGGTGCAGTGTCACAAATTGGCACGTGTTCCTGGCCTAGATACACGTGCAATGTCACGGACAGTGATTACAGTTTAATAAGACCTCAGAAAGCCAGCAGTGTGCTAACCGTCACAGACAATCACAGGACCAAGATTGCCGGCACCGTGATGTGTGCAGGGCTGAATGGAAAAAACATGGAGGACACGGTCAGGTGTGATGTGCGGGTTGTTTGTAAGTAGTGTTGTACGTCATTCATAGACGGCAATAGATTAATTATTGCTGATTCTCTCTTTCTTTCTGCCTCTCTCTCTCTCTCTCTCTCTCTCTCTCTCTCTCTCTCTCTCTCTCTCTCTCTCTCTCTCTCTCTCTCTCTGTGACTAGTTCTTTCCATTTGTCACTGCCCCATCCCCACCGCTTCCTCTCTCATATGCATCATAGTAATAGAAAACACAACTAACTAAATCTGCAGCCAAAAAGTGCAGTACTCAAGACAGCAGAATGGAACTAAAGAACAGCAAACCAGACCTCTGTGAGGTGCAGGTAGTGGTCTGCCTCAGCGGCAAACGAAACTATAGATTTCAGTTAACCTAGTATCGTTTTTTCGTGAATGTGTATTCACGAAAAACGATATTAGGTTAACTGAAAAGTGAAGATGGGCCTTGGCTTTTTAGCTGAAGTATTTCAGCTAAAAATGTAAGGCCCATCTTCAATTTTCAACGATTCAAGATACAAACAAAGGAGCTACCATTTCAGCACAGAAAATTTGCGTGATCACAATACCACTTATGACGTAACATTGTGCACATGAATCATCACTCATATGATTGCTGTCCAGATCCGCGAACCAGTTCAGGAAAATCCCGGGATTTTTCAAAATTCATTTTCAAACCAATTTAACTGACACGCCGTAATAGTGACAGTGGCGAAACATGATGCACGTGCAAGACATTTTCAGCATTACCACACTTTCACCATTAATTTGATTCAGCATGACACTGCTTAAGAGTCAGGGATCAGGGCTGAACTAGACAAGCCCACGAGAAGATAACTAGAATATTCTGATTTTGTGATCCTCGGGTTTTAATCCGTAACATCAGTGAGTGAATTTTAACTTTTTTGGCGCCTGTTGTATCCCAGTTTCAGACTTTTCCAGTGCCTTCTGAAGGTCCCTATTTAAAAGATAGTTGCCAGATCGATTCTAAATCAGTTCTCGGTGTCTCACATATGGAATATAGAGAAATGATTGTAGATTAAACCTATCTTGCGCTTATATAGAGGTGTCAATGCTACAGTTCTATGCCTTTCGTTGGTCAGAAATGTAGCATTAACATTAACACCGAACCATCCTGTAGATTTAGTGAGTCATCGGTTTATAA
>CM031628.1:37172656-37185156 GCA_018398815.1 Conus ventricosus
GCTAAGTCAATCGAAGGCTGTTCCGTGAAAATGAACAGACCCAGCGCATGGATTGTTCGCTTGAAGAATAGCAGTCTTTTCTTTGTTCACCTGGTATTGTTGATGCTATTTTCAGGTGGGTTTGAACGCGTATTGACGAAGTGGTCGCAGCTTTCAAGAGGATAATTATTGTTATAAAATGACTTGAAATGTCAAAAGCACGATTACCGTTTGCTCCCTCTACCCATTATACATTGACCACAGACAGTGTGGTCACACTTGCTCTTTTTTTTAGCCACAGGCTGCTTACACATTGACAACGTGCACCATCAGTGTGATGCAATGTTTTAATGTAACATGCATGACGCTTCAGGGAAGAACAGTATCTTTGCCTCACCTGCCTTGGGGACAGATGACAGTTTTCACCTGCCACCGTGTAAAACCACCTGCCATAATTTGACATTCTACATTTAAATACAAAATGGTAAAGAAACCCGTAAGCCACAATTCATCATCTGTCATTCAGTCAGTGAGCAGATGAAGTAGATTCGGCAGTCACTTCGAATGATACGTAGTGATGTTGATGTCATATACAGCAACTGAAAATGACAGTTTCGTAGAATGATACAGCTATTGCAAAATACCAGCAAAATTATGCTGAACTTCTCAGCAAATAATCTAAAAGTATTACTCACGCCCAGCGGGGTGGGAAGGCTGCATTGTTCAACACATGCTCAACATCAGTGTCCACCTGCTTGGACAGTCAGAGAGCTGTTACCACCCCTGCCATATGCTTTAATGTGATATATGGTCCACCTCAGCTCCATATTAAAAAAAGTTAATTCATTCATATCTCCATGTCTGCATGAGAGTTTTGGCATTAACTGTCTGATCTTGGCAAAATGTAACTGGATACTCATTACAGATTTTTGAATATAGTGCCATCTAACAAGGTCTTTTATTAGCGCATAAAGCAGTGGTTACTTAGATTTGTGAAGGGTTGATCTCACTGGTAGAAAAAAAACTGCAGAGTTAAGACCATCGTTAAGTCAGTGCCATCTTCATGCATAGAATCAATGAAAAGGTGTGAATGATATCTATCTTTCTTTCAAGATTTATGATGTTCATGCTTGTACTTGCTAAGAAAATGCTAATGTGAAAATTTATCACACACACATACACACACTCACATGTACGCACACACGCACGCGCCCTCGCACGCACGCACCCTCGCACGCATGCCACACACACAAACACACACACACACACACACACACACACACACAACACACACACACACACACACACACACACACACACACACACAACAGTATAATTACATAGACCTAGTTACACATTTGAGTCTAAAATGTGAATTTTTTGCTTAAACTTCTATGTTTTGGACAAAAGGCATACATTTCACATTTTTCTTGTCTTTTACAACTTGTCACAGTGTGTAACACAAATGAACTCTGTAAGAAATGAACTGGTCAAATATAAGTATAGTATTCATCAAAATCAGTAAAGCGCTGACTTTCTCTTTTCAAACAACTTCACCACTGAATTCTGATTATTTCAGTGTTGTTTATTATCAGTAAGCAAAAGTCCGTATATGATTTAGTTTAATGAACAGGAATAGGTCTCACATTTTAAAGACAAAATTACAAAAACGAAATCATTTTAATCTTCCCGTTCAATGACACTAATCTCAGCAGACTGTGTCTGTAGTAGAGTAAATTAGCCACTTTGCATCCCAACCAGAAATTTAAAAAGAAGTAGTGAATGCGCAAGGGTGTTGGGGCAGACAATGAAGAATCCAACCAGAAAACTCATAAAGAAGGTGCTTTACCCTCAGGCTTTGTGATGGGCCTCATTCCAATAAAGAATTTTCACCTTTTCGTCAAGGTGCACAACATCAACGAAGTCTTCAAATTTCACAAAATCTAACAAGCCTTGTGAGGTGTGGTTAAATCTTGCGATACCTTTACTAGTCCTCACGCACTTACACTCAGGCTCAACAAATATGGCCACACGAACTGCACAATATTCTTACAAAGCACTTACGCGATCATGTACGCCTCACTGGTTAAAGCCTACATCTGCACAAAACACTTTGCCATTGTGTGTAAATTGCAGTTTGACTCGATCTGTTAGAGACTTTGCATTGTTCGGAGGTTTTGTCAGATGGATAAAGCCGTCATTGATAAAACATTTTTGTAAACTCCATTCGTTCTGTGTCTTTCGTGTTTTCATCACAGCAATTGACTGTCTGAAGGTGAATTTGACCAGAACAGATCGTATCTACAAAGTTCTTTTCCAGACATGGTAGACGTCTTATGGCCTATTCACGTATGTCAAAAGTACAGGTCTGTAAAAGGAAACTCACCAGCGACCTGGATAGTATGGAACCTTCAAATGACCCCCCCCCCCCCCCCCTAAGCCCTTTACCCCCCCCCCCCCCCCCCTTCTAACACCCCTTCTCTTCATGCAAGCGTTTTGGTCCATACCTCCCTACATTCTAAGGAGGTGGGTGCAACCAGTTCATGACTCATGAACACTCCTCTGCTGTCGCCTTGCCTTTGTAGCGCCAAGATTCGAACTGCATCTCCAGGAGTCTTGGCCTTAAGTCCAACCGCCTTGTGACGGCGTCCTAAGCACTCAGCAATCTGACACATGTTGTAAATTGGCAAATGTAAGCTTTAGGAGCAATCTGCACATGTTGTAAATTGGCAAATGTAAGCTTTAGGAGCAATCTGACACATGTTGTAAATTGTGAATGTAAGCTTTAGGAGCAATCTGACACATGTTGTAAACTGGTAAATGTAAGCTTTAGGAGCAATCTGACACATGTTGTAAACTGGTAAATGTAAGCTTTAGGAGCAATCTGACACATGTTGTAAATTGGTGAATGTAAGCTTTAGGAGCCATCTGACACATGTTTGTAAATTGTGAATGTAAGCTTCAGGAGCAATCTGACACATGTTGTAAATTGGCAAATGTAAGCTTTAGGAGCAATCTGACACATGTTGTAATTGGTGAATGTAAGCTTTAGGAGTAATCTGACACATGTTGTAAATTGGTGAATGTAAGCTTACGAGCAATCTGACACATTTGTAAATTGGCAAATGTAAGCTTTAGGAGCAGTCTGACACATGTTGTAAATTGTAAATGTAAGCTTTACGAGCAATCTGCACATGTTGTAAATTGGCAAATGTAAGCTTTAGGAGCAATCTGACACATGTTGTAAACTGGTAAATGTAAGCTTTAGGAGCAATCTGACACATGTTGTAAATTGGCAAATGGTAAGCTTTAGGAGCAATCGACACATTGTTGTAAACTGTTAAATGTAAGCTTTAGGAGCAATCTACACATGTTGTAAATTGGCAAATGTAAGCTTTAGGAGCAATCTGACACATGTTGTAAACTGGTAAATGTAAGCTTTAGGAACAATCTGACACATGTTGTAAATTGGTAAATGTAAGCTTTAGGAGCAATCTGACACATGTTGTAAATTGGTAAATGTAAGCTTTAGGAGCAATCTGACACATGTTGTAAATTGGTGAATGTAAGCTTTAGGAGCAATCTGACACATGTTGTAAATTGGTGAATGTAAGCTTTAGGAGCAATCTGACACATGTTGTAAATGGTGAATGTAACTTTAGGAGCAATCTGACACATGTTGTAAATTGGTGAATGTAAGCTTTAGGAGCAATCTGACACATGTGTAAATTGGTGATGTAAGCTTAGTAGCAATCTGACACATGTTGTAAATTGGTGAATGTAAGCTTTAGGAGCAATCTGACACATGTTGTAAATTGGTAAATGTAAGGTTTAGGAGCAATCTGACACATGTTGTAAATTGGTGAATGTAAGCTTTAGGAGCAATCTGACACATGTTGTAATTGGTAAATGTAAGCTTTAGGGGCAATCTGACACATGTTGTAAATTGGTGAATGTATGCTTTAGGAGCAATCTGACACATGTTGTAAGCTGGGAAACAAGCCTTAGGATTGTTTTTTCCTTTTGTTTACTTCTCGACCTGATCCACTGGGGCTATACAAACAAAATACAACTTACAAAATGTAATAATAAACATATGTATTACAGAATCGTAATAACAACAAAGTAGAAGACTGAAACTGTGACCTGTGATTGAACTGATTGGTGAGAATGATTCTACAGTATGTCTTTAAAAAGAAGCAAAATGAATATCGATGTGCTGTTTTACAGGGTACACGTTCTTTCTCAGGGCCATAAATTTGGTCTCGTCATTCACAGAAGAAGGACGGTTATACCATAACGCAACGTGCCATTTAAGTCTCCAACCTAGACCCACTGCTGACGGCGATTATCCTACAGTCTGGAGATTGATCCCTCCAATGGTGTTCATTCTGCACACAACCGTTACAATACGTGAGTATATTTCTAATGTATGTGTCTCAAGTAGTCCACACATTAACCATACATCGTATTGTCTGAAGCCTGCAGCTATGAATTAGGCCAATGTTGTCCAACGCAATGACTTTTTTGCTGGTTCACACAACGCCCGAAATTTGACTTGGATATTATGTTGGTAGCTTAACAAATGTTGGCTGTTCAGACAAGTCTGAAGAAGAAAAAAAGTCACAATGGAACTTTCATCCGACGAGATTTTATTAAACAAAACTAAATATCAGTGTTAGCGCACCGCAAAAAAAAAAAAAAAAAAAAAAGTGGACAAACAAATCACAAGACAAAACATGACGCGTTTTGACCTCTTAAGTCTTCTTCAGGCAAATACAAAACACCCAGGACAACGAAAATGAACGAGCAATCACTTATCTTCATTCACTTCAGCGCCTATCTTGCGCTAAAGTAGATTACGATAAGTGATTGCTCGATCATTTTCGTTGCGCCGAAGTGGATGAAGATAAGTGATTGCTCGTTCATTTTCGTTGCCTAGATTATTTGTATCTTGCCTGAAGAAGACCTAAGAGGTCGAAGTGCGTCGTTTTTGTCTTGTGATTCATTTGCCATTTTTTTTGGCGGTGCGCTATATTTAAAATTTGTTCAGATTTCCGCCTGCAGTCGCCTCACTTTGCAACTTGAGATTTTATCAATGAAAAAGATCAAATCAAGTGCAAGCACAGAGATCACTTCATGATTGTGGTCATATGTATGGAATCTACGGAGCGTAGAAAGGATAGCTTATAGCTGCAGGCATGCGCCACTGAATCTTTGTAAACTTGCAGGCAGATCTGTTTCAACAGGCATTTGGAAAGTCTACCTTCGATCACAAACATGCAGTGTGGAGTGTGTTGACCGTGTGGCTAAGGGTGTAAAATACATGTAAAGTAAGAATACAAAAACAAGTTTTCAACTCAGACCTACTGGTGAAATAAGGACATGCATGCGTTGTCCTTCCTAAAAGTTGAACATGTCAGGGTTGCGGTACAAGGCATAACTATACGAAACTGTGTTCCGATTGATCGGAGCAAAGGGTCTATTCTGGTTGACTAGTAACATTACTTTTAGAATGACTGAGTCCTCTTTAGCAAGCAACATATTTTCAGTATCATGCATCGGTCTAGTCATCATTTCTTTGTTTCTTTGGCATTTTATGGAAAAAAAGGTCTTCGTTAGTCGCCCTCTGAGTCATGCAATCAGGAATGGCACAGCCGGACCCCCAGGACTTTCAACGCACAAGCAGTTTTCCATTTCACTAGGAAGATGTCAATGGTTCTAGAGCCAGAAATGCATTTCTCTGACAACACTAAGAATCCACGACAGTAATGAACTTATTGGATGCGTTGCAGAACCTGCGTGTCCACCCCCATTCGTCCCAACAACCCGCCGATCGAATCATCAAGAGAGAATTCATCCTGTGTTTCAAACAGGGTAACATGGAACTCTGCGTCTGTATTCGGCACATCAAGAGTGACCAGTTCTTGAATGTCGACACCAACCAGAGAAATGTTGGGAATGACGGTTAAGGAGAAACTTGGGTAGAATGTTAAAAAAAAAAAAATCAGAACTGTCGCAAGTAGAGCCAATGATCTACTTGCGGACGTCCTGTCGTTAACTGCAGTCAGATCTGAATAATCACTCGCCAGTCACAACAAATGGGTTCTTCCATGAGACACTGGGAGTCAGAAACGAGGTGAGGCTGACCGCACTGAATCTACCGTCCATGCTGATCGGGGATGTATTGGACTGAGACAGTTTATAGGGCAATAAAGATAATAGCATTGAGTCAGGAAGCAGTCTGCATATAGATAACAGACATGCTGGGCCATTTGACGAAACCCGTCCAGGGACTGAAACTAGGGCCACACCAAACACAAAAAATACGCCTAATTCTTTCCAAGATGATTTAATGACCCCAGAGTCGATGGACAGTTTAGGATGTCATCGTGTCAGCCTGTTTCTTTTAAACAAATCTTTCTTGACCAGGATTGTTTTGATCATAGCAGCAAATTTGTTTTTCCGCGTCTGTTTCTCCACTGCATGGATACTTCATATGGCTGTTTGATCAACAACTGGATGCCTGCATTCACCCTTATATCCAGGAGAAGTTACTGCATAATCATAGTGCTCAGTCTCAAATAGAAAAAAAACTAAGAGAAAAGGCACGCAATGCAGAACAGAAGAGCAAGACGAAGGTGAGCTGACAGAGTTATGTTTTCTTAGTACCGTTTAAAATGTCTCGTTGGAAGAAGAAAGAAGGCGACCATGAGAAGAACGGTGGTGACTTTTGTTTGACAGTCAACTGCCATAACGCCAGAAGCTAACATCTTTATGCAAGAAAAATCGTTTTTCATATTTCAAAAGGACATAGAAAAACGAGTCACGTGCAACAATGAGGTTTTCTTTTAAATTTTGAAAAAATCAGCACAGCTTAAATCCCCCCCCCCCCCCCCCCCGGCCCCTTCACCCGCCTCCTTCTTGGTGTTAGGTGGCTTGAAATATACCTGGATTATTGGTAACTGTTTGATAAGACAGAGAAAAAAAAATCAAACGGTGATCTATTCAGATAAACGAAAGGAAGAGAGGGCAACATCAAACCTTTCTGGAAATCCCGGTAAGATCCAGATGATTGTTATATCTAGCTTCTGATCGGTTACAGTCAGCCTTAATTTTGTGCCATACAAATACTGCTCGCTCGCTCTCCTCTCTCTCTCTCTCTCCCTCTCATCTTCTCAACTCTCTCTCTCTCTCTCATCCTCCTCTCTCTCTCTCTCTCTCTCTCTCTCTCTATCTGAAACTGTAATAAAATCATTTTCATTGATTCTCATCGATTAAAGTTTGGGATCTGAGCGAGAAACACTGTACCGTCTCTTCCTCCTGAAGTCGCTATTTTTGATTCCCATGAATAGATACGCATTAGAACGCAGCACATTAGAGTATGTTGCCTGAAATTTCTGCCAATGGTTTAATCAACACACACAAACACACACACACACATACACACACACACACACACACACACACACACACACACTCACACACACACACACACACACACACACACACGCACGCACGCACGCACACACACACACACACACACACACACACACACACACACACACACACACACACACACACATTGCTTTTTCTGTCCATGCATCTTTTTGTATGTCTGTCATTTTACCTGTCCTATCGATCTCTTTATATATCTACAGAAAGAGAGAGAGAGAGAGAGAGAGAGAGAGAGAGAGAGAGAGAGAGAGAGAGAGAGAGAGAGAGAGAGAGGGGTGAGGGGGGGTGGGGGTGGGTGGGGGCCCGTGGGAGAAGGCCGTGTCAAAAAGGCAACTTAAGACGACACATTATACACACGCGCGACATCACACGCGCGCGCACACGCGCGCGCGCACACACACACACGCATAGACTGCACAAATTCGCGCGTGCATGCGCACACTGACACATACAATTTCTGTGTTTATAGACAGACAGACAGACAGACAGACAGACAGATAGATAGATAGATAGATAGATAGATAGATAGATAGATAGATAGATAGATAGATAACATTAATATGTTTCTACTTACAGTGTGTCTGTTGTCTGACAGTGTAGATTTCTACTACAGTATGTCTGTTGTCTGACAGTGGTAGATTTCTACTTACAGTATGTCTGTTGTCTGACAATGGTAGATTTCTACTTACAGTATGTCTGTTGTCTGACAGTGGTAGATTTCTACTTACAGTATGTCTGTTGTCTGACAATGGTAGATTTCTACTTACAGTATGTCTGTTGTTTGACAGTGGTAGATTTCTACTTTCAGTATGTCTGTTGTCTGACAGTGGTAGATTTCTACTTACAGTGTGTCTGTTGTCTGACAATGGTAGATTTCTACTTACAGTGTGTCGTTTGTCTGACAGAATCCCCAGCGGGCCCTCCTGTTTTACCCAACTGCCCAGACTCCATGATAGAGGGAGACAATGACACCTGTACCTGTCAAGCCTCTGCCGCTGAACCTTCAGCCTTGGTGACTTGGTCTGGGTCTGGCACTACTGCTGTCAATGATACAGCAACACTGGCACTGAACGGTGTTCCCAAGTCACTGGATGGACACAGCTACACGTGCAGTCAGTACTGGGGTGGAAACAGGCCAGAGCATGTGATGACAACTGTGTATACACTGCACGTCAATTGTGAGTTTGCACACCTCACGCACACACACACACACACACACACACACACACACACACACACACACACACACACACACACACACACACACACACACACCACATACACACACACACTCTCTCTCTCCTCTCTCTCTCTCTCCCCTCTCTCTCTCTCTTTCTCTCTCTTTCTCTCTGTCTGTCTGTCTGTCTGTCTGTCTTTACGTTTACTTTACGATATTTTGTCCCATTACATTCATTAAAAACACCGCAGTTAAAAAGACAGCATGTCAGATCGTGCGTTTTGAAAACGTTAATATCTTTTGATCTGAAATAAAAGTCATGTGTAATATTGTCAAACATTACAAGTGAAAAAGAACACACACACACACGTGCACGCTCGCGAGCGCACACACACACACACACACACACACACATACACACATACACACGCAAGCACGCACGCACTCACACACGCAGGCACACACACACACACACACACACACACACACACACACACACACACACACACACACACACACACACACACACACACACACACACACTCACACGCACGCGCGTGCACGGGCACACACACCACACACACACACACACACACACACACACACACACACACACACACACACACACATACACACACACACACACACACCAAGGGCGCCAGCGTGCATATCTCCGGACGGTAGTTAAGCGTGTGTGGACGCGCGCTTAACATCTTGAGCACACAAAACATCCCATCACCAACTTTCGGTATATAAGTACGTCGTGTAAACACGTATTTTGAAATGTGCCACTAACCGGCATGCATGAATGCGCTCTGCATGTACGTGATCATGATTGCAGACTGATGTATACGTAGATGAATTTACATGCAGCTATAAGTTTGTCACTTGATGCCTCTCCTAGGAGGTATCCATAAGCTCCTAGTCCTCTCTGTGTGTGTGTGTGTGTGTGTGTGTGTGTGTGTGTGAGTGTGAGTGCGGTGCGGACAGAGAAGATTGTGTGTGTAAGTTTGCAGCTGAAAGTCACAATTGTAGTTTGATTCTTGCCATTTGTGAAATGATCCAAGATTGCCTCCATGTGTGCAACACTCCCTTCCAGACCCTCCATCCTCACCGCCCCAGATCAGCGGAAACACCACCGGCATAGAGGGAGACTCTCTGGTCCTCAATTGTACGGTGACGGGCGGAAATCCCCCGGTGAGCTATGTCACGTTTTACTGCGGCAGTCATGGAGACACTAGGGACAGTACATCCACCGAGAATGGTGAGACAGTCGTCACCAGCACGATTGAGATCAATTCGCTGACTGCCAGGGATAATGGTTCTCAGTGCTTGTGCCAT
Source organism: Conus ventricosus (assembly GCA_018398815.1). Taxonomy (NCBI): domain Eukaryota; kingdom Metazoa; phylum Mollusca; class Gastropoda; order Neogastropoda; family Conidae; genus Conus; species Conus ventricosus. Next base: position 37,182,612 of record CM031628.1, read on the forward strand.
ACAACTTGGAATTCCCGATCCGCTCTTTACCAGACAACGGCTACTGTGACCATTTTAGTGCTGGGTATGATCTATGATTTGTTTACGAATGATTCATGTGTTTATCACATTCCAGCAATATTGATGAGAAAACTTGGCACTCAAGGAAAAGCGGCTTTGTTGTTGTTGTTGTTGTTGTTGTTGTTGTTGTCGTCGTCATAGTCGTTGTTGTTGTTGTGTGTATGTATGTGTGTATATGTGCGCGCGAGCACATGTGTGTTTGTCCATAGTTTTCCTTTATCATTCTTCACAGTAGCACTTTGCTCAATGCTCATGGCGGCATCATACATTATAAAAGTACCCTTTAGTTGTTTTTTTCCCAAGAGAATAATCGCATGAACAAGCTACAATGGTAAAGAAAAATACAGTCGTCGATCACTATGTGACCACGCCAGTTACCCTCACGCATGTAGTAGCTGACCTCTGAACAATCCTTCAGGAAAAAAAAAATTAAAGAGGTCCACTCTTTCCAGTCTCTCTCTTCAGCGTGATGTTGACTACTGAATGCTGTCTGGAACTGCTAATCAAGTGCTGGCTTTTCTCTGAGCCATATTCTGTTTTGTACCCGCTCCATGGTTTCTGCAGTCTTCTGGTGAGTTCCTGAACTTCATTACCAACTACGCCTTCAGTTCCCCGTGCCAGTTCAAGCGGGTTTTTTTCTGCAGCTCTGCAATCGTATTGACATGAAAACTTAAGGCAGATTCGGGAGTCAGGATCACGTGAAATTGGTTTTCCTCACAGACCGTTGCAATGGGAGAAATTTGGGGCATAAACACCAGAATCAACATGTACTTCACAGACACTTGAGTGAAACGCTGTCGTCATTAAGAACCTATCGTCAATTAGGACTCCAGAGATGATGCTCGAAACATCTGGCAGAGCAGAGGGGAGAGGGAGGGTGCGAGGGTGAGGGAAGGGTCGGAGTAGGGAGGAGGGGAAGAGGCTCAGACACCTCCCCCCCCCCCCCCTCTTCGACCTTCCTTTCCTTCTCCTTCTCCTCCCGCACTTGCAGATCTCTCCTTGTACAAGAACATTATCTTAATTAGTTAGCACCAAGGACATGGACAAACAAAGTATAGGAAAAACACAATGCATGTCGACCTCTTGGGTCTTCTTCAGGCAAAAACAAATAACATTTAGGACAGTGAAAACGAAGAACGAGAAACCACTTATCTTTTCACATTCGGCGCAAGATCAAAGGAAGATCATTCTTCGTTTTCACTGTCCTAAATGTTATTGGTTTTGCCTGAAGAAGACCCAAGAGGTCGAAATGCATTGTGTTTTTGTCCCGTACTTTGTCTGTCTGTGTCCTTGGCGTAACTAACCCCCTCTCTTTCTACATTTTGCTTCATTTTCCGCCCTCGGTCACTCCGTTTTTGAAACTAACATGTATGTTAATGTGTGCCCGTAAATGAAAACAAGTGGGAAAATGCATCAGTTTTAACGCGCGTACAAACATACACACGCACGTGCGTGCGCGCGCACAACGCACACATATCATCTTTACACAAATATATACACATATCATCTTATATTATATATATATATATTTTTTTTTATATCAGCAGTTTGGTGTTTAGACTATCCCACCTCTCCTTTCACAGGTCTCTTAGGTTTGTTTTGTTTGCAGTGTTCGGTCGTTAGCTGTTACCGTATAAATTTCTTCTTCAACCCTATCTCCACCGCACCAGCCTGACCCCATTTGTATGTTTCGTTTTTGCTCACCTGGAGTTCAAAATACTGTCAAATATTTGGAGCCCTCAAACGATCCCATCTCTCCTGGGATGCCTTCGTTCTTTCAGTGTAAACAGTCGGTGCGCGAAAATCTGCAAGGAAGTAATCTGCGTTCGAACTCTCGTTCAGCGAGAGTGACCCCCACATTTTCGTGGGACAGATGCCCAGGGTGGGCACATAAGAGGCAATTTGGCTCCCTCAGTCAAGAGAGAAAATGCCAAATCATGGAACGTAAAAGGTGCGCCTGGACACCTGTGATGTAGACAGTCGGTATCCCGATAGTGGGCTAATATTGGCGTGGGCTTCAAATCAAATATTCAACTTCTACATCCATTTGTTTGAATCATCAACAGAGAGGTGACTGTAATTGCAATGGAAAGACAGGCCACATCTTCCCCTGATTCTTTTTCTCCGGAACAAGCCTGTTTCCTCTGTTCTGTTTGTCTCTTTGATTCTGCATCCGTTGTTATATATAAATTTTTTTTTTTTCCCGCCCTTGCAGTCGTGCTCTGCCCCTCTGTGGCTCATTCTCCTCGCTTTGACCAGGAAGGGTTTTTCTTTCATTCTTTTTTTTTAAGTCGGTGTTTTCCCTCCTCCATTGTTTCAATCCGAAACATGTCAAATCTGGTCGTGATTTGAGACCAGGCTGTGAGAGTGTACAAACTGTTCAAAGTTGACTCTAATAGTCCTTTCTGCGGTGTCTGTTTGCTCGTATGTTTGATAAAAAAACCCAAAACAACAACCAAACAAAAAAAAACAAAAAAAGAATAAT
>CM031628.1:37195156-37197591 GCA_018398815.1 Conus ventricosus
GCCAGGTCCTGGTGATGAGTATCAGTCAGGAGGCGAAAGTCGATAATGAAGTCTGAAATTAATGTGTGTTGAAAGAACCTTTTTTTTTGTAATCGTAGTCAATGCAAAAGATCATGTGGGTTGATACCTCAAGAATCAGCCTGTGCTGTGTAATCATAGTGATGGCAGGTGAGCCTAAACGGAACGAATGCCCCATGATGGAACATTGAAACATCCATCCTCCCCCTGCCCTCCGTTCCCTCTCCCTCCCACCCCTTCCCGAGGATGAAGGGTATAAGTATCCGACCGACCCCATCTCCCACCCCCACCCCGCACCCACCCCCCCACCGCCTTTCTCCTTCTCCTCCCTCCCCCACACTTGAAAATAACAAAACAACTGGAAACAAATTGTAACGCTCTTTGGAGAAAAATGCACTCAAGTTTGGTTGAAAAGCACACCAACAGCAATATAAGGGTAAACAGGTTTGGTCATATTGTCAACACACACCTGTGTGCTAGCCACTTAGGCAAACACTCTCCCGATTCATTTGTTCGAGGGCAAGAGCGATGTTGAGTATGCGCTTGTCTTTCCTCCTTTGTGTCAGGAACACGCAGCAACGAGACTCCTGACCAAGGGAGACCACGCGTCACAAGCGATTATGAAGAAGTGGATTTACCGAACGTGAGTATGGTCTCTCTCTCTCTCTCTCTCTGTCTCTCTCTCTCTCTCTCTCTCTCTCTCTCTCTCTCTCTCTCTGTGTGTGTGTGTGTGTGTGTGTGTGTGTGTGTGTTGGCTCATCCTCTCTCTGTGTGTGTGTGTGTGTGTGTGTTGGCTCATCCTCTGTGTGTGTGTGTGTGTGTGTGTGTGTGGTTAATCACAAACCCACTCCTCACACCCCCCCCCCCCCCCCCTCCTCCACTTAAACCCAGTTTGCTTTCGCATAGACTCCAGTATATTTAAACTTGTTGTACAAAATATTGAAAAGATATACACCTTCTAAACAGATTTATAACATGAAAAAGAACTAATTCTTTCACGAGTAGATTCGCACACCCCCCCCTCCCCTTAAAAAATTGATTTCTTAAAATGCATTCGAAAATTTCATAGATCGAGTTGTGGAGGGGAGGGGGGGGGGGGGGGGGGGGGGTAGAGAACTCAATTATAATAACTTCTGCTTCCGTTGAGTATACTATCTGCTGCAGTTGGAGTTTGTTGGTGTTGGCACTGTCAGTATTGATGAGGTTGTAGCTGTAGTGTCGTGATACTTGCTCTTCTTCTTGCTGTTGAAATGTTGGTTGTGATGTTATTGTCATTCTTTGTTTGTTGTTGTTGTTGTAGCCTTTGCTAAACTTTAGGGGTCATCGTAGTTTCTATTGTTGTTGCTGATGATGAGGTTGTGATTGTGGTTTTGTCATAGCCACTGTTGGTGTTGACGTGGTGTTGGGGTGTCATTAGGATATCTGTTACTGTTGGTGTTGTTGTTGTTGTTGTTGGGGTTGTGTATAACGATTTCTGTGGTTGTTGCTGTTCTTGTAGTGGTTGTAGTAGCAGTTGGATGTCGTGGTTTCTGTTAATGTTGTTGCTGCTGTTGAGGTTATTGTGTCATTATAATTTCCATTTTTGTTGTTGTTGTTGTTGTTGAGGCTGTAGATGTGGTGTCATTATAATTTGTGTGTAGGGAGAGAGAGAGAGAGAGAAGAGAGAGAGAGAGAGAGAGAGAAGAGAGAGAGAGAGAAAAGGGGGGAGGAGAGGAAGAGAGACAGACAGAGAGAGAGAGAGAGAGAGACAGACAGACAGACAGACAGACATACAAAGAGACGGGGCGGGTAGGGGGGAGGGGCTGGGGACAGACTTAAAGGGATCAAGTGTCTGAGTCATTTTTCAATTTTCATCCCACCTCAATTTCGACATAAACAACAGAAATGCCGTTAAAGATTCACGTGTCCAGGTGGCTTCTTTTGCTAAACACACACATACACACACACACACACACACAGACACACGCGCGCGCGCGCACGCACGCACGCACGCACGCACGCACGCACCCACGCACCGCACACACACACACACACACACACACACACACACACACACACACACACACACACATACACACACACACACACACAACCCTAACTGCAAATTGTTACGTGTTCTAACTGTTGGTGATCCTGATCTCGATGCTCAAGCCCTGTGCTCTAGTCCACGTGTTCCTGTGTCTGCAGAAGGAAGCCACCCCTGTGACTGAAGACGACTACAACACGCTGGCCTTCCATCGCCGTCCGTCCGCTGACATCAGGGAGGATCCCGAGGACGAGTACAGTCACATCACTGGAGTCTGAAGGAATGTTGCTGTGAATTACGACCCTTTCCTGAATCAGAGGAGGCTTGGGAAGCGGCTGGGGGGGGGGGGGGGGGGGGGGGGGGGGGGGGGGGGGGGGGGGGGGGGGGGGGG
>CM031628.1:37198591-37203591 GCA_018398815.1 Conus ventricosus
TCTTCATGATTTTCTTCTCTTAGGTGGCACCTTTGGTTGGTTTTTTGAAACTCAACAAATTACTACGGTATTGTACCAGCTTTTTGGTTGCATCTCTTAAATGAAAAGGCAGAGAAGTCAATTACACTTTCCGGGTCGAGGAGAAACAAGGTTTCGAAATATCGGTATATGACCAGGAGTTATATGTTAGTGAGTTTTCCTCCCTATTGGAGGATGTCTCCCCCTTGGAGACTATAAGCTTGCTGAAGGCTCATTTTTAGAAGCATTTATTTATTTTTCTCCATTCACCCACTCAAGCACATACTGTTAGTTAGGCAGAATCATCTACCACTGCAGATATGAATGCTTATTTCCCCTATTTCGTCAATCTAAGACATAAGAGCAAGCTTTGTTTATAATTCAATATATATTATATATATATATATATATATATATATTATATATATGTTAAAATAGGTTTTTTAAAATAGAATCTACAAATTTGTTTCGAGCGCGTTGCGCTGTCATCAGGATGATTTTAACAAATGTTGCTCCCCAAGGGGTCGAGCACTATCAAAATCATTTTGGGTATTTTAACCACACTAATATATATATTATATATTATATATATATATATATATATATATATATATATATATAACAACGGATGCAGAATCAAAGAGACAAACAGAACAGAGGAAAAAAGGCTTGTTCCGGAGAAACAAATATCAGGGGAAGATGTGGCCTGTATTTCCATCGCAGTTACAGTCACCTCTCTGTTGATGATTCAAACAAATGGATGTAGAAGTTGAATATTTGATTTGAAGCCCACGCGCCAATATTAGCCCACTATCGGGATACCAACTGTCTACATCACAGGTGTCCCAGGCGCACTCTTTTACGCCCATGTTTTGGCATTTTCTCTCTCTGACTGAGGGAGCCAAATTACCTCTTATGTGCCCACCACGGACATCTGTCCCACGAAAACTGTGGGGGTCACTCTCGCTGAACGAGAGTTCGAATGCAGATTACTTCCCTTGCAGATTTTCGCGCACAGACTGTTTACCTTGAAATAACCGAAGGCATCCCCAGGAGAGATGGGATCGTTTGAGGGCTCCAAATATTTGACAGTATTTTGAACTCCAGGTGATCAAAAGCGAAACAGACAAATGGGGTCAGGCTGGTGCGGTGGAGGGAGGGTTGAAGAAGAAATTACACAGTAACAAGCTAACGACGAACACTGCAAACAAAACAAACCTAAGAGACCTGTGAAAGGAGAGGCCGGATACTCTAAACACCAAAACTGTGATATAAAAATATATATAATATAAGATGATATGTGCATATATTTGTGTAAAGATGATATGTGTGCGTGTGCGCGCGCACGCACTTGCGTGTGTATATTTGTACGCGCGTTAAAAACGATGCGTTTTCCCACTTGTTTTCCTTTACGGGCACACATTAAGATACATGTTAGCTTCAAAAACGGAGTGACCGAGGGCGGAAAATGAAGCAAAATGTAGAAAGAGAGGGGGTTAGTTACCGCCAAGGACACAGACAGACAAAGTACGGGACAAAACACAATGCGTTTCGACCTCTTGGGTCTTCTTCATGCAAAACCAAATAACATTTAGGACAGTGAAAACGAAGAATGATCTTCCTTTGATCTTGCGCCGAATGTGAAAAGATAAGTGGTTTCTCGTTCTTCGTTTTCACTGTCCTGAATGTTATTTGTTTTTGCCTGAAGAAGACCCAAGAGGTCGAAATGCATTGTGTTTTTCCTATACATTGTTTTTCCATGTCCTTGGCGTTAACTAACTTAAGATACATGTTCTTGTACAAGGAGAGATCTGCAAGTGCGGGAGGAGAAGGAGAAGGAAAGGGAGGTCGAAGAGGGGGGAAAGGTGTCTGAGCCTCTTCCCCTCACCCCTACTCCTACCCTTCCTTCACCCCCCCCACACCTCCCTCTCCCTCTGCTCTGCCCAGATGTTCCGAGCATCGTCTCTGGAGTCCTAATGGACGATAGGTTCTTAATGGCGACAGCATTTCACTCAAGTGTCTGTGAAGTACATGTTGATTCTGGTGTTTATGCCCCAAATTTCTTCCATTGCAACAGTCTGTGAGGAAAGCCAATTTCACATGATTCTGACTGCCGAATCTGCTTAAGTTTTCATGTGAATACGATTGCAGAACTGTAGAAAAGAAACCGCTTGAACTGGCACGGGGAACTGAAGGCGTAGTTGGTAATCAAGTTCAGGAACTCACCAGAAGACTGTAGAAACCATCAAGCGGATACAAAACAGAATATGGCTCAGAGAAAAGCCAGCACTTGACTAGCAGTTCCAGACAGCATTCAGCAGTCAATATCACGCTGAAGAGAGAGACACTGGAAGGGGAAGACCAATTTAAATTTCAGTTTAACCTTTACCGTGCTTCCTGGGTCTTCCATGACCCAGTGACTCAATAAAAACATCATGTCTTATGAACGGATAGAGTGATGCTCACATAATCTTAGGAGTTTGTCAACGATCTTAATAGCCGTTGGTCACAGAAATTTCATGTGTGGGCACAATCAATTATCAGTGTAATTAGTCGCGAATACCCCAGGACCTACACATTTTAACGGGTCGCACATGACCCGTGCCATCAGGTGAGGAATAAGTTGCTGAACCACCCTTTATCAGGTGTGGGTCTTACAAGACCCGCGTGATCTGACTAGGGATAAGCAATAGGGAAAAGCCTCTACAAAATGTGTGGGTCTTGGGCGACCCGCATGATCGGGTCTGTGTAGTCAAAAAACGTCATCCGGTAAAGGTTTAGAGCATTAGATCATTCTAGCAAGGATGACAACTCATCAGCATCATGCTCAACAGACACTGGAGGAAGCAGACTACTTCAGCTACATTGAATCTGTTTTGAGCAAGGATGGCAGCTCATCAACCTCACGCTGAAGAGACAGACACTGGAAAAAAAAAAGTGGTGCGCTAAAGTACTTTACATCTATTAGAATCATATGAGGTGCGCGTTTCACAGAGGCGACGTTGCGAGAATTCTCGCTTGCTTGACAAATGTGAGCGTTTCATGGCACACCCTAGCGGCGAGTGGGACTAGGAAAAGGCGAGATTTCGCTAGACTCTCTCGGCACTGGCTCGCACGCGGGGGAAAATGGCTGACAGCCTTTACGTCCTGTGATTGGTGCATGAAAACTAGAAACGTTCTCTAACTGGTACACAAAACGATCAAAACGCTGACCCTTGAAGAGCTTGAAGAAGAACTCGCATTCTCATTTTGAATTTTTGTCTTGCGTCCATTTATTTACTCGCCTCACCGTTCGCATCCTTTGCCACAAGGATGAGCTTGCTACCTTGCGAGTTCTCGCGTTTATGAAACTCGCCTCATGTGATCCTGTCCAGACCGAATTACGGGCACAACAGACCGCGCGGTCATATTGATTAGAACGTTAATGTCGGCCACGAACACATACGCACTGTGACACTGCCCTTACGACCAGATCACAGCTTCTCCGAGACTGCCCTTGTCAGGGCTGGCGCTCCCGACCCGCCGATTCGCCCCTTCTACGTCATGGCCTTACGCGTTAGCTTTGGACGGTCAACGTCATTGCTGCAAGAATTCCTGGAAATGCCTCAAAAACAATATAATGAATAGAGACGGAGAAGCGGCTTTTTCATAATCTATACTGTATAGAATTTTAACAAAATTAACAAAAAGAGAAAAAAAAGGGAAAACAAGAAGAAAAAAAAATTGCTACGTGTGTGATTCGAACTCGCGACGTTCAGATTGGAAGAGTCGCGTTTTATCCAGAACCCTAGCTGAGCTCCAGCGATTTATCGCTATTGAAAATTCAAATACGCTGCTGAAGATCAGGATCAGGATCAGGACTTGTACGTTGCTGGAACCTTCCTAGGTTATAACAGCAACGGACTGGGCCAGTCGACGAGCATACCACGACAATGGCCGCTGTCAGGCTGCTCTTCCAAGAACCACATGGTCAGACATCTCGGAGGAGAAAACTCTGTGACAGCCTGAAGGATTGTTCCAGAGGACAGCTACTACATTCGTGATGGTAACTGGCGTGGTCACCTAGTGATCGACCACTGTATCTTTGTTTACGTTTGTAGCTTGTTCATGGCGATTATTTTCTTGGAAAAAAAACAACAACTAAAGGGTACTTTTATTATGTACGATGCCACCATGAGCATTGCGCAAAGTGCTGCTGTGAAGATTGATAAAGACACTACGGGCAAACATATACACACACGTGCGCGCGCACCCACACACACATACACACATAGCAACAACGACAACGACGACGACAACAACAACAGCAACAACAACAACAAAGCCCGCTTTTCCTTGAGTGCCAAGTTTTCTCATCAATATTGCTGGAATGTGATAAACACATGAATCATTCGTAAACAAATCACAGATCATACCCAGCACTAAAATGGTCACAGTAGCCGTTGCCTGGTAAAGAGCGGGTCGGGGATACCAGTTTGCATAGCACATGCACTGAGAGCCATTATCCCTGACAGTCAGCGAGTTGACCTCAATGGTGCTGGTGACCACTGTCTGACCATTCTCGGTGGACGTACTGTCCGTACTGTCTCCATGATTGTTGCCGCAGTAAAACGTGACAGAGCTCACCGGGGGATTTCCGTCCGTCACCGTACAACTGAGGACCAGAGAGTCTCCCTCCATGCGGGTGGTGTTTCCGCTGATCTGGGGCGGTGAGGATGGAGGGTCTGAAAGGGAGTGTTGTACACATTGAGACATCCGTGGATGATTTCACAAATGGCCAAGAATCAAACTACAATTGCGACTTTTAGCTGCAGACTTACACACACACAATCCCCTCTGTCCGCATCACACACACACTCACACTCACACACACACACACACACACACACACACACACACACACTCACACACACACACACACTCACACTCACACACACACACACACACACACACACACACACACACACGCATGCACGCACAAG
>CM031628.1:37208591-37215023 GCA_018398815.1 Conus ventricosus
GACCAATCGGAACACAGTTTCGTATAGTTATGCTTGTACCGCAACTCTGACATGTTCAACTTTTAGGAAGGACAACGCATGCATGTCCATATTTCAACAGCAGGTCTGAGTTGAAAACTTGTTTTTGTATTCTTACTTTACATGTATTTTACACCCCTTAGCCACACGGTCAACACACTCCACACTGCAATGTTGTGATCGAAGGTAGACTTTCCAAATGCCTGTTGAAACAGCTCTACCTGCAAGTTTACAAAAGATCCAGTAACACATGCCTGCAGCTATTAGCTATCCTTTCTACGCTCCCTAGATTCCATACAAACGACCACAATCATGAAAGTGATATCTGTGCATGCACTTAATTTGATCATTTTCATTAATAAAATCTCTAATTACAATGTGACTGCAGGCGGAAATCTAAAACAAATTTAAAACATTAGTGTTAGCGTACCGCCAAAAAAAAAAAAAAAAAAACGTGGACAAACGAATCACAAGACAAAAAACGACGCGTTTCGACCTCTTAGGTCTTCTTCAGGCAAGATACAAAATAATCAGGACAACGAAAATGAACGAGCAATCACTTATCCTCATCCACTTCAGCGCAACGAAAATGAAGGAGATATCACTTGCTCGTTCATTTTCGTTGTCCTGACTGTTTTGTATCTTGCCTGAAGAAGACCTAAGAGGTCGAAACACGTCGTGTTTTGTCTTGTGATTCGTTTGTTCACTTTTTTTTTCGGTGCGCTAACATTAATATTTAAATTTGTTTAACAAAATCTCGTCGGATGAAAAGTTCCATTGTGATTTTTTCTTGTTCAGACTTGTCTGAACAGCCAACATTTGTTAAGCAACCAATATAATATCCAAGTCAAATTTCGGGCTTTGTGTGAACCAGCAAAAAAAGTCATTGCGTTGACAGACAACATTGGCCTAATTCATAGCTGCAGGCTTCAGACAATACGATGTATGGTTAATGTTGTGGACTACTTGAGACATACATTAGAAATATACTCACGTATTGTAACGGTGTGTGCAGAATAATTACCATTGGAGGGATCAGTCTCCAGACTGTAGGAATAAACGCCGTCAACAGTGAGCATAGTTTGGAGACTTAAATGGCACGTTGCTTTATAATATAGCCGTCCTTTTTCTACGAAAGACGAGACCAAATCCATGCTTCCTGTGAAAGAACGTGTACCCTGCAAAACAGCACATTCATACTTATTTCGTTTTTTTTAAAGACATATCTGTGGAATCATTCTCACCAATCAGTTCAATCATAGGTTACAGTTTCACTCTTCTACTTTGTTGTAATACGATTCTGGAGTACATATGTTTGTTATTACATTTTGTAAGTTGTATTTTGTTTGTATAGCTGCAGTCAATCCTAAGACTTATGTTTCCCAGATTACAACGTGTATCAAATTGCTAAAAGCTTAAAACATCCGTCACAAGGCGGTTTGGACTTAAGTTCCAAGACCATCCTGGAGATGCAGTTCACATCTAGGCAGCTACAAAGGCAAGGCGACAGCAGAGGAGTGTTCATGAGTCATGAACTGGTTGCACCCCACCTCCTTCGAATGTAAGGAGGTAAGGTCCCAAACGCTTGCATGAAGAGAAGGGGAGGTTAAAGGGGGGTTAAAAGGCTTGGGGGGGTGGGGCGTTCATCTGAAGGTTTCATACTCTCCAGGTCGCTGGTGAGTTTCCTTTTACAGACCTGCACTTTTGACATACGTGAATAGGCCATAAGACGTCTACCATGTCTGGAAAAGAACTTTGTAAGTTACGGTCTGTTCTGGTCAAGTCCACCTTCACACACTCCAACGTTGCTGTGATGCAAACACGAAAGAACTCAGAACGAATGGAGTCTACAAAAATGTTTTATCAATGACGGCTTGATCCACCTGAGGACAAAACCCCCGAGCAATGCAGTCTCTAACAGAGCGAGTCAAACTGCAAGCTGCACACAATGGCAAAAGAGTTTTGTGCAGATATAGCCTTTAACCAGTGAGGCGTAGATGATCACGTATGCGCTTTGTAAGAATATTGTGCGGTTCGTGCTTGCCTTGTTTGTTGAGCACGAGTGTAAGTGCATGAGACTAGTTGAGGTATCGCAAGATCTAACCACACCTCACTAGGCTTGTTAGATAATGTGAAATTTGACAGTTAATGAAGAGTTCGTTGAGGTTGGGCACCTTGACGAAAAGGTAAAAATTCTTTATTGGAATGAGGCTCATCAAAAAGCCTGAGGATAAAGCACTTTCTTTATCAGTTTTCTGATTGGATTCTTCATTGTTGTCTGCCCCAACACCATTGCGCATTGACGACTTGTTTTGAAATTTCTGGTTGGGATGCAAAGTGGCTAATTTACTCTATACTACAGGCACAGTCTGCTGCGATTAGTGTAACTGAACGGGAAGATGAAGATGTTTATTCTGATTTAAATTTTTGTGATTTTGTTTCCAAAATTTTGAGAACTATTCCAGTTCATTGAACTAAATCATATACGGACTTTTGCTTATTGTTGATTAACTACACTGAATAAACAGAATTCATTGGTGAAGTTGTTTGAAAAGAGAAAGTTAGTACTTTACCGATTGTAATGAATATCATACTTACATTTGACAACTTCATTTCTTGCAGAGTTTATTTGTGTTACACACTGTGACACAGTTTTGACAGACAAGAAAAAAGTGATGAAATGTATGCCTTTTGTCCAAAACATTAGAAGGTTAAGCAAACACAATTCACATTTTATACTCCAATGTGTAACTGGGTCTATGTAATCATACTGTTTTGTGTGTGTGTGTGTTTGTGTGTGTGTGTGTGTGTGTGTGTGTGTGTGTGTGTGTGTGTGTGTGTGTGTGCGTATATGTGTGCGTGCGTGTGTGTGTGCGAGGGTGTGTGGGTGTGAGGGTGCGTGCGTGCGTGCGTACATGTAAGCGTGTGCATGTGTGTGTGTGTGTGTGTGTGTGTGTGTGTGTGTGTGTGTCTGTGTGTGTGTGTGTGTGTAATAAACTTTCACATGAGCATTTTCTTAGCAAGTACAAGAGGAGAGGACTGGTTGTCAGAGCTACACAGGCGCCCCACGGACGGGAGTCTAATGGATCAAGGACAAGGACAAGGACAAGCATGAACATCATAAATCTTGAAAGAAAGATATCATTCACACCTTTATATCGATTCTATGCATGAAAATGGCACTGACTTACGATGGTCTTAACTCTACAGTTTTTTTTCTCTACCAGTAAGATAAACCTTTTACAATTGTAAGTAACTACTGCTTTATGCGCTAATAAAAGACCTATTAGATGGTACTATATTCAAAAATATGTAATGAATATCCAGTTATATTTTGACAAGATCAGAGAGTTAATGCCAAAACTCCCACTCAGACATGGAGATATGAATAAATCAACTTTTTAAATATGGAGCTAAGGTAGACCATATATCGCAGTAAAGCACATGTTAGGGCAGTAACAGCTCTCTGACTGTCCAAGCAGGTGATCACTGATGTTGAGCATGTGTTGAACAATGCAGCCTGCATTTAGCTGGGCATGAGTGATATTTTTGGAATATTTGCTGAGAAGTTCAGCATAATTTTGCTGGTATTTTGCAATAGCTGGATCACTCTATAAAATTATCAATTTCAGTTTCTGTTGCTGTATATGACATCAACATCACTACGTATCATTCGAAGTGACTGCCGAATCTACTTCATCTGCTCACTGAATGAATGACAGATTATGGATTATGGCTTGCGCGTTTCCTAGCCATTTTGTACTTATATGTAGAATGTCAAATTACGGCAGGTGGTTTTGAACAGGGGCAGGTGAAAACTGTCATCTGTTCTCAAGGCAGGTGAGGTAAAGATACTGTTCTTCCCTGAAACGTCATCCATGTTACATTAAAACATTGCATCACACTGATGATGCACGTTGTCAATGTGTAAGCAGCCTGTGGCTAAAAAAAAAAAAAAAAAGAGCAAGTGTGAGCACACTGTCTGTGGTCAATGCATAATCGGTGTTTTTGACATTTCAAGTCATTTTCACACAATAATTATCCTCTTGAAAGCTGCGACCACTTCGTCAATACGCGTTCAAACCCACCTGAAAATAGCATCAGCAATACCAGGTGAACAAAGAAAAGACTCATATATTCTTCACGTGAACAGTCCATGCGCTGGGTCTGTTCATTTTCATGGAAAAGCCTTCGATTGAGTTAGCTCCGACGACCACGTTTGGTGCTCCGAGGTTTTAGTGGATGAATTGTCCCCTCTTGGCTAATGAAGGTTTGAACTCTCAAGAGTCCTACCTACCTGCGCTGATGACTGTCATCTGTCAATAATTTCACGATAGCCACGACCTCCTTCAGGCAGCCTGAGGGTCTGTACAAGTTGAGGATTCTTGACTAACTATGTTCTTACCAATTGGCCGACTCTATTCATAACACTATCACACTTCAACCATTGTCCGTTACGTTAAACCCATTACCTTCCATGAGAGGTTTCACTCTCTGACATTCTGTGTAAAGGTGAGTGAGAGTTGTCCCTTAATGATTAAATAATCATTCTCAAAGGCTACGTTTTTCTGTTTGTCAGAGTATAATGGTTACCAGGACCTTTTTCCACGAATTGTTTTTGTTCCTGATTTATATATTCAGTAACTCCGGCACTGTGAAGTAAATCGTCACTGTAACAGATTGCAGTCTCCAGGAAGTATTCATTTTGTTACATTGAAAACATTGCTGAAAACCTTTATCCAAGTGCAAAGTTTTACAGTTTGGTGACATCTTCACACAAGGGGATGGCTGTAAATGTCTTCACAGTATCTATTATTGTCAGACTGCACTTGTAAATGATGAGAAAATTATGATATTACAATTTACAATGCAACACAACCACACACACACACCACACACACACACAACACCACACACACACACACACACACTTCACACACATTCACAGATTTAAAGAGAGACAGCAGAAAACGTCCCGATCCAGTTTTAGGACTTTCAAACCACGGCAGCCATATGATCATTAAAGCATAGTTTTTTGTTCACGTCACATGACCCTGACATGTCCAGGTGGAGGTGGTCAACTTTCACTGTGCAGTTGGTCACTTGGTATTGATTATCTGCATAGAGACGAATACATAATGCTGTATAGTGTGGTGCTTATGGTTAACTCTGTACAGGGGGAAAAGTGGGTGGAACTGGCAGCAAGCAGGCAAATGTGACCAGCTAGAATGATTTCTCTGTATTTGTCTGTTATCTGTCTGTCTGTCTGTCTGTCTGTCTCTCTGTCTCTCTCTCTCTCTCTCTCTCTCTCTCTCTCTCTCTCTCTGTCTCTCTCTGTCTCTCTCTGTCTGTCGTCTGTCTGTCTGTCTCTCTCTCTCTCTCTCTCTCTCTCTCTCCTCTCTCCTCTCTTCTCTCTCTCTCTCTCTCGGAAATTAAAACGCACCTTAAGAAAGCCAGGAGTGAAGGTAAACGTGTACGTTAGTTTTATCCCATATGTGAGACACAGAGAACGATTTAGAATTGATTGGCAACTATCTTATAAACAGGGGACCTTCACATGGCGCTGAAAAGTCTGGAACTGGGGGTACAACAGGCGCCGAAAAAGTTCATATTCACTCACTGACCTTACGGATTAAAACCCGAGGATCACAAAATCAGAATATTCTAGTTTCTTCTCGTGGGTTGTTTGTTTCAGCCCCGATCCAGGGAACTTAAGCGTGTCATGCGGGAAACAAATTAATGGTCAACGTGTGGTAACACCGAAAATGTTTTTGCACGTGCATCATGTTTGCCACTGTCATTATTTAAATTGGTTTGAAAATGAATTTGAAAAATTCGGGATTTCACTGGAACTGGTTCGCTGATCTGAACCGCAATCTTATGGTGATGATTATATGCACAGTGTTAAGTCATAAGTGGTATTGTGATCACGCAAGTTTTCTGTGCTGAAATTTTAGCTCCTTTTTTGTACTTGAATCGTTGAAAATTGAAGATGGGCTTAAATTTTTAGCTGAAATACTTCTCTTTAAAACGCCCAAGGCCCTTTTTCACTTTTCGTTAACCTAATATCGTTTTTCGTGAATACACATTTACGAAAACGATATTACGTTAACTGAAATTTATAGTTTCGTTTGCCGCTGAGGGCAGATCATACTTGACCTCACAGAGGTTGGTTGGCTGCTCTTTAGTCCCATTCTGCTGTCTTTAATACTGCAGTTTTTGGCTGCAGATTTAGTTAGTTGCGTTTCTATTACTATGATGCATTTGAGAGGGAGGGGGTGGGGATGGGGCCGAGGGCAAAGGGAAAGAACTAGTCAGAAGGAGAGAGAGAGAGAGGAGAGGGAAGAGACGGAGAGAGGAGAACAAAAGGGAGACAGAATGAGTTAGGCTGAAAGAAAGAGAGTAAAAAAAAAG
>CM031628.1:37216023-37218523 GCA_018398815.1 Conus ventricosus
ACACACACACACTAGACGTGCTATTCTAAACAAAACTGTCAAAAGAGAGGAAATGAAAAAAAGATATGAACATTATTCACATCTCAGTTCCCACACCCGTGGGTACAGACTGCATGGGAGTAGTAGGATCGCGGAGAGGACCATCAGAAGAAGAAAAAGAGGTGAGTTTTCAGAGCAGTCTTAACAGAAGTGAAAGTAGGCAGTTGACGGACTGCGAGTGGACGTTTGTTCCAGGAGAGTGGGCCAGAAACAGAGAAGTCACGTGGGCTATGACCGCAAAGCACAGGCTGGTTCTTCCAGGTAGCAACCACATGATCTTTTGCCTTGACTACGGTTGCTAAAAGGTTCTTTCAATACACATTAATTTCAGACTTCATTTTCGACTTTCGCCTCCTGACCGATACTCATCAGCAGGACCTGTCTGCTTAGAGCTGGGTCTCTAACCGAGGATAGGCGCTATATAAGCATTCATAATAATAATGATGATGATGATAATGATAATAAAATAATAACAATAATAACAACAACAAGAACAACAATAATAATAATAATAATAATAACAACAACAACAACAACAATAATAATAATAATAGTAATAATAGAAATACTAATAACAGTAATATAATAACAATAATAATAATAATAATAATAATAATAATAATAATAATAATAATACAATAACAATAATAATGGTTGTGTCAGTCCCTCCATGGCATGGCATCTAACTAGTTTCCAGTTCTGATCATCTTAGCCCAGCTGACGACGTGGACCCTTGTTTCAGAGCCGCCATCCTCACACCAAGAAGAAGTCACGTGACAAAGTGACACGTGACAGGGAGAAAAAACACACACGAAAAAAACAACAACAATAGTCTGTGAAAGAGACAAACAATAGAAGCTGTGTTGTAAGTTAACCCATCGACGTGATACGGCATTATTAGCCGGGCTAAGCGCGCCAGGCGTTGCCCTTGATCTGTAGCTTCCAGATTTAAACAGAACACACACACACACACACACACACACACACACACACAGATGTGTGTGTGTGTTGTTGTTGTCTTCAATTTAGACGGTGTGTGTGTGTGTGTGTGTGTGGTGTGTGTGTGTTGTGTGTGTGTGTGTGGTGATGAATGATAAGTCAACACCGCCCACAGAGTCATTTGTTTTTTTTTGTTTATTATTCAAGCTTTCGCCTGTCAAAAGGCTTCCTCAGGAACCAAACCATGGAGATGAAAGTACGATCCGGTTCCCGATGAAGCCTTTTGACAGGCGAAAACTTGAATTATAAACAAATAAACTCCGTAGGCGGTGTTGACGACTTATTATTCATCACCATATTTCATGATCTGCTCGTCGTATCTTCTGTTGGACAGTGCCGGCATTTGAAAAAATTGACAGATCTACTTTTCCTTTATATAATTCATATATGCCGAACGATTAAGTAGTGGGGGAAAACAAGTGCAGGCTAACAATTCTTCCGTCATAGTAATGACTTGGCAAAGATTTTTTTTAATAAAGGGGGCGGGGGGGAGTGAAGATGAAGGAAATGGGAACATAGAATTATAAAAATATATTATAAATATGAAAACCCTTCACTAGCTGCATGACATGAGGAACCATCGTAATCCCTCCTGAAGGCAGATCTATTGGTATTGAATGGTCCTAGACCTTTCGTCCGCTGGACCGGACTTATCAGGAAGACATGGCTGATTGTGTCTGTGCTCTTGGCGTGAAATAGAGACACACCACAGTCCATAATTCTAAACCACCAAGGGTTCAAAAAAGAATCCAACAGCACCCCCCGAAGCAGCCGACCAGCAGAGTATATATACACATGGAATAAAAAAAAAATAAAAAAAAAAAACTCGTTAAAAAGCCATGTGAATAGATAAAAGCTGAGGAGTAGTCACACAGTATCCCACTAGGGTCGTTGTGTGCAATTTTCACCAAAAAAAGAGTTTCCAGAATAAACAAACAAACAAAAAGAGACCACGAAGGCAGAAAAAAAGCAAACGACGATAAAAGAATGACAAAAAACAAATTCTGACAAAAAAAAGACCATGGTGAATAATAGAGTGACATATTAAGAGGAAGCAATTAGCACAGAATTTCCAGAAGGGGAGAGAAAGAGAGCGGGTGCTATTTGTACTGACAAAAAAGCTTCTGGTATGACCAAAGGGACTGACATCTGATGGAGATGTAGTGATGTAGTGTGTGTGTGTGTGTGTGTGTGTGTGTGTGTGTGTGTGTGTGTGTGTGGTGTGTGTGTGTGTGTGTGTACATTACATTTTTTTTTCTTCTTTTTTTTGTATAGGCTTATCGTGCCTTTATTTCTTTCACAGTTTGTTCGTTTTAGAAAATCGTCCTTTCCGTTTATATTGGAAGCACGGCTGTCTGTCCATTTCACCAACTGCTCATGTCTTACCTCCTTGTTTCGGTTTGGCAGCCACAGCAGGCTTCGGAGCGACAGCTGGCTTGGGCTTGGTTGCAGGGACAGGTTT
>CM031628.1:37226023-37228523 GCA_018398815.1 Conus ventricosus
ACGTTGAACACTATGTACATTTTCACAACCTAGCCCCCAAATTACCACCAAACAGGGTTTGCATGTTTCCGATTGTAACGAGGGAGGAAAAACATCGAGTTTGGGGGTGTGTTTTTTTTTTTAAAAAAAAGACTTTTCAGATCAAAGGAGGAAAATAGGGCACGAAGGGACAGAAGACGACGGCGAGAAAAGACAACAAGATGCGAAGCATATAAACGTACTCCCAGTTTTCCAAACCGCTTATAAATCAGCCAAGTGCTTTATGAGATAAGAAATAAAGGCGAAATAACGGTTTTAACGGTTATTTAACCGATGTACACCTTTGAAACTGGTATTTTAGTCCTCACTGGGCTAAAGCCTGTGTACATACCAAATTTCATCCAAATCGGACAATATGTCAAGAATAACGGTTTTTAACGGTCAGATTTTGAAACACTGCATGGAAGTGCCATTTGTGTGTGATGACCTTTCTATATACAAAATTGCATTAAAACCCACCAATATATAAAAAAAATAACGGCAAAATAACGGTTTAACGGTTAAATAACCGATATGCACTTTTGAAACCGGTATTTTAGTCCTCACTGGGCTAAAGCCTGTGTAGATATCAAATTTCATCCAAATTGGACAATATGTCAAGAATAACGGTTTTTTAACGGTCAAATTTTGGAACACTATATAGAAGTGCCATTTGTGTGTGATAACCTTTCTATATACCAAATTTCATTAAAATCGACCTATATATAAGAAATAACGGCAGAATAACGGTTTTTAACGGTTGTTTTAACGGTTGTTTAATGTAAGCATTACATCACTTACATATGGACAGAGGATCCGATTTGTCACAAGATCATCCATACCGCTTATAAATTGGCCAAGTACTTTCCGAGATATTCCATAAAGAAGAAAAACCGTTATAAGCCGTTACAACCGTTAGTAACGGCTATAACGGGGCAAACTAAAACATCAGGCATCATCCGTGACCCATAATGAACATACCTGCTAATTTTCATAAAGGTCGGCCAGGTACTTTCTGAGATATTCCATAAAGAAGAAAAACCGTTACAGGCCGTTACAGCCGTTAGTAACGGTTATAACGGTAAACTAAAACATTGGGCATTATTTGTGACCCATAATGAACATACCTACAAATTTTCAGAAAGATCGGCCAAGTACTTTCTGAGATATTCCATAAAGAAGAAAAAGCGTTACAGGCCGTTACAGCCGTTAGTAACGGCTGTAACGGTAAACTAAAACGTCGGGCATCATCCTTGATCCATAATGAACACCTACACATTTTCAGAAAAATCGGCCCAGTAGTTTTGTCTGGAGCGAGTGGAACACATTTTTGACCACGGACACACACACACACACACACACACACACACACACACACACACACACACACACACAGCATTTCTTCGTTCCCATTCTAAAGTACTCCCTGTTCTTTAAGAACTGGGAGTACAAAAATGGAAAAACCACTTTTCAAAATAAAGGGAGGAAAATATGCCACAGAGGAGCAGAAGACGACGGCAAGGAAAGACAAAAATGGAAGAACGAGTACAGAATCGAAAAGACAATGAGAAAAGACAATGAGAAAAACTATTTTACATCTATCTGAACAAGATGAGGTGCGCGTTTCACAGAGGCGAAGTTGCGAGAATTCTCGCTTGCTTGACAAATGTGAGCGTTTCATGGCACACCCTAGCGGCGAGTGGGACTAGGAAAAGGCGAGATTTCGCTAGACTCTCTCGGCACTGGCTCGCACGCGGGGGAAAATGGCTGACAGCCTTTACGTCCTGTGATTGGTGAACGAAAACTAGAAACGTTCTCAAACTGGTGCACAAAACGATCAAAACGCTGACCCTTGAAGAGCTTGAAGAAGAACTCGCATTCTCATTTTGAATTTTTGTCTTGCGTCCATTTATTTACTCGCCTCACCGTTCACATCTTTTGCCACAAGGATGAGCTTGCTACATTGCGAGATCTCGCGTTTATGAAACTCGCCTCGTGTGATCCTGTCCAGACCGAATTACGGGCACAACAGACCGCGCGGTCATATTGATTAGAACGTTAATGTCGGCCACAAACACATACGTATTGTGACACTGTCCTTACGACCAGATCACAGCTTCTCCGAGACTGCTCTTGTCAAGGCTGGCTCTCACCGACCCGCCGATTCGCCCCTTCTACGTCATGGCATTACGCGTTAGCTTTAGACGGTCAACGTCATTGCTGAAAGAATTCCTGGAAATGCCTCAAAAACAATATAATGGATAAAGACGGAGAAGCGGCTTTTTCATAATCTATACTGTATAGAATTTTAACAAAATTAACAAAAAGATAAAAAAAGAAAAGGGAAAACAAGAAAAAAAAATTGCTACGAGTGTGATTCGAATTCGCGACGTTCAGATTGGAAGAGTCGCGTTTTATCCAGAACCCTAGCTAAGCTCCAGCGGTTTATCGCTATCGAAACTTCAAATACGCTACTGGAGAT
>CM031628.1:37233523-37238523 GCA_018398815.1 Conus ventricosus
TCAGGAAATTTGAGCAACACTCTCAGAAACGCATCAATTAAGTGGATGAAACTCGACTGTGTGGTCCCAGTCTTCCCAATTGAGTCCGCAGCAAACTCAACTCTGGGTAGGAGCCGGTCGGGGCAGAAAAACCCACATGACTCTGATGGGATTCGAACCCACGACCTCCCAGCCGGGAGTCCGCGACGCGAACCACTTCGCCACGGCGGCTGGTCTGGACGGTAGATTCAGTGCGGTCAGCCTCATCTCGTTTCTGACTCACCAGTGTCTCATGGAAGAACCTATTTGTTTAACTGGCAAGTGATTATTCAGATCTGGCTGCCAGTAACCGACAAACGTCCGCAAGTAGATCATGGGCTGTACTTGCGACAGTTCTGATTTCTTTAACATTCTACCCAACGTCTCTCCTTAAACGACATTCCCAACATTTCTCCTGGTTGGTGTCGACATTTAAGAACTGGTCGCTCTTTATGTGCGGAATACAGACGCAGAATACCTAATAACGCCGTTTTTGAAACACAGGATGAGTTTGGTCTGAATGATTCAATCGGCGGGATGGTGGGGGATGGGGTGGACACGCAGGTTCTACTTACTACGCATCCAATGATTTCAGGACTGCCATGGGCTGCTGTTCGTGGGGGAAATTCATTTCTGGCTCTAGAACCATCGACTTTTTGCTACTGAAATGGAAAACTGCTCGTGCATCGGAGGTCCTGGGGTCCGGCTGTGCCATTCTTGATTGCATGACTCAGAGGGCTACAAGCCAAGACCTTTCTTTCCATTAAATACCAAAGAAAGATAGAAACGAGGACTGGAACGATGCACTGTCGCTTGCTAAAGAAGCCTCAGTCATTCTAAAAGTAATGTCATTAGCCAATCGGAATTGACCCTTTGTTCTGGCCAATCAGGACACAGCTTCGCGTAGTAACGCCTGGTAGCACAATCATGACATGATCAGCTTTTTGGAAGGACAACGTGTGTCCATATTTCACCAGTAAGTATGAGTTGAAAACTTGTGTGTTCTTAATTTACATGCATTTTACACCCCTTAGCGGTACGGTCAACACATTCGCACTGCAATGTTTGTGATGGGAAGTAGACTTTCCAAACGCCAGTCGACACAGCGCTGTCTGGAAATTCACGAAAGGTCCAGTGCCACGTGCCTGCTACAATGGGCTATCCTTTCTACATCCCTTGATGCCATACAAATGACCACAATCATGGAAGTGACCACTGTCTCTGGGCAAGCACTTGATCAGATCATTTTTATTAACAAAATCTCTTCAGATGAAAACTTACATCATGAACAGCCAACATTCATCAAACAGCCAATGTCACATTCATGTCAAATTTCAGGCGTTCTGTAAACCGGCAATAAAAGACATTGCGTTGGCAGACAACATTGGCCTAATTCATAGCTGCAGACTTCAAGCAGTACGTTGTATGATTATTCTTCTAGACTACTTGACGTATGGTTGATTTTGCTGACTACTTGAAATGCATACATAAGAAATAATATACTTACGTATTTGAACGGTGTGTGCAGAATGAGCGCCGTTGGAGGGATCGATCTCTAGACTGTAAGAATAAACGCCGGTAGTAGTGGGCATAAGTGGGGCAGTGGTAGTGCACTTTGCTTTATAGTATGTCTGTCCTTCTGCATTGAATGAAGAGACCAATTCCAATGTCCCCGAGAAAGACAGTGAACCCTGTAAAACAGCACATTAAAAACATCGCTTATTTAAAGATATCTGTAGCCTACGATTATTCTCACCGGTGAGTTAAATTACAATTTATTATTTCATTTTTTCTACTTTGTTGCAATATGATGCTGGAATACAAACATTGAACTTACATTTTGTAAATTGTAGTTTGTTTATTGAGCTCCAACTGGATCAGGTTGAGGAGTTTAAAGAAATTCCTAAGAGTTTCGTTTCCCAGTTTATAACACGTGTTCAGATTGCTGAGTGCTTATGAAACCTGTTTCAGGGCGGTTCGGACTTAAGGCCCAAGATCAACCTGAAGGTGCAGTTCGAATTTAGCAGCTGTAACGGTAAGGCGACAGCAGAGGAGTGTTCAGGTGTCATGACCTGGTTGCAGCCCATCTCCTTAGAATGTTAGGAGGTAAGGACCAACTAGTTGCTTGAGGAGAAGAGGAGTTAGTGAAGTGGGGAGTTTCCTTTGAAAGTCTCATGCCGTGCAGATCTCTGATGAGTCCTTTTACTGACTCAGACCTACATTTTGGACTTCTGGAAATAGGCCATGAGACATCAACAATATTTGAAAAAGAACTTGTGTAACTGGTTTAAACAGTTTTATTTCCACGAACAAACTATAAACATACACATTGAACACAAAGCACATTTGCCAGGACAACAAGAGGACTGGCAACACAGTTTGAACTTGTGTAATTCAAGACTCGTTCTCATCAAGTTCACCTTCAGACACTCCAACGCACTGCGATGCAATCAAGAAAGAACTCTGAACGAAGGGAGTCTACAAGAACGTTGTTATCAATGATGACTAGACCCGTCTGACGACAAAGTCTTCGCACAAGGCAAAGTCTCTGATAGAGCGATTCGAACTGGTGCAGTTTGCACACAATGGTAAAAGTGTTCCGCAAAGAAATTCCGGGCTTTAGCCATTAAGACACATAATCAGTTAAGCGCTTTGTAAGAGTATTGTGTATTTCGTTCTTGGCAGGTTTGTTGAGCCTGATCATAAGTACGTTAGACGAGTTGAAGTATTACAAAAAGACTTGACCAAACCTGGTGTGATTCTATGAAATTTCACCGTTTGTGAAGAGTATGGTGAGGTTGGGCACCTTGATGAAAGGCTGATTTTTTTTTGGAAATAAGCTCATCAAAAAGCCTGGACAGGCTGGTTCCTGTCGGCAAGGCACTATCAATGTCAGTTTTCTGGTGGGATTCTTCGTTGCGGTCTGTCCCAACTCCCTTGCACTTTGGTGACTTGTTTTCAAATTAATTTCTGGTCGGGGTACAAAGTGGCTAATGCATTCTATACCACAGACACAGTCTGCTGGGATTAGTGTCAAAGAAAGGGAAGATGAAGAAGATGCCAATTCTAATTTCATGTTTGTAATTTTATTTTCAAAACGTTCAGAACTATCCCAATTCAGTAAACTAAATCATATACGTATTTTTGCTTACACTTCTTTTCTTTTTCAACATCAGCGTATTGTCAATTAACGACACTGAAATAACAGAATTCAGCAGTGAAGTTGTTTGAAACGAGGAAGTCAGTACTCTTCAGTTCACTGATACTGATTTTGATTAATTTTGTACTTTTACTTTTGACTGGCTCATTTCTTGCAGAGTTTGTTTGTGTTGCATAATGTGGGAAGTTTTGCAGACCAGCTGCTTTCATTTAGTAATAGACAAGATAAAGGTTAATTATACGCCTTTTGTCCAAAACATCAGAAGTTTAAGCAAACGAAATGTACATTTTACACTCAAAGGTATAACAACTGGGTTTATGTACTTACACTGTTTTGTGCGCGCGCGCGCGCGCACGCACGTGTGTGTGTGTGTGTGTGTGTGTGTGTGTGTGTGTGTGTGTGTGTGTGTGTGTGTGTGGTGTGACCATGATAAACTTTCACATTGACTTTTTCTCAGCAAGTTCGAGCAGGAACATTATAAAAATTCGCAGAATGATAGTTGTTGCTCACACCTTTCTGTTGATTTTACGCATGAAGATGGCCCCGAGTCGTGATGGTCTCAACTCTACAATTTTTTTCTCACAATTGAAATCAATCTTTTAGAATTGTCATTTTCTTACAAACTGTAATCACTCACAGATATTGCTTTATCTGCTTATAAATGACATATTAAATGGTACCGTATGCAAAAATATGTAATGAACATCAAGTTACATTTAGCCAAGATCACTCCATTTAATCCCACGCAGACATGGAGATACGAATGAATGTATTTTTGAAACATGGATCTAAGGTAGACCACAGATAGTAAAGCAGGTGGCAGGGCAATAACACTATCTGACTGTCCAAGCAGGTGATCGCTGATGTTGAGCACGTGTTGAACAATGCAGCCTGACTGCTGGACACGAGTAATATTTTTGGATTATTTGCTGACAAGTTCAGCATAATTTTGCTGGTATTTTTGCAATATCTGGATCATTCTATGAAACTATCATTTTCAGTTGCTGATGCTCTATATGACATTAACATCATTACATATCATTCGAAGTGACTGCCGAAATCTACTTCATCTGCTCACTGAATGAACGACAGATGATAAACTGTGGCTCACTCGTTTCCTTGACATTTTGTACTTAAATGTAGAATGTCAAATTAGGGCAGGTGGTTTTACACGGGGGCAGGTGAAAACTGTCAACCTGTCCCCAAGGCAGGTGAGGCAAAGATACTGTTCTCCCCTGAAGCGTCATGCATGTTACATTAAAACATTGCATCACACTGATGGTGCACGTTGTCAATGTGTAAGCAGCCTGTGGCTAACAAAAAGAGCAAGTGTAACCACACTGTCTGTGGTCAATGCATAATCGGCAGAGGGAGCAACAGTAATCGTGCTTTTGACATTTCAAGTCATTTTCACACAATAATTATCCTCTTGAAAGCTGCGACCACTTAGTCAATACGCGTTCAAACCCACCCGACAATAGCATCAGCAATACCGGGTGAATAAAGAAAAGACTCCAATTCTTCAAGTGAACAGTCCATGCGCTGGGTCTGTTCATTTTCACGTAATAGCCTTCGATTGACTTAGCTCCAACGACCACATTTGGTGCTCCACGGTTTTAGTGGATGAATTGTCCCCTCTTGACTAATGAAGGTTTGAACTCTGGAATCCTGTCTGCCTTTGCTGGTTACTGTCATCTGTCAATCATTTCACGATAGCCACGACAGCCTTCACGCAGCCCAAGGGTCTGCACAAGTGAATGAGAGCTGTCACTTTCTGAATTCATTCTCGAGGGTTACGTTTTTCTGTTTGTGAGATGGGGAT
>CM031628.1:37241023-37260339 GCA_018398815.1 Conus ventricosus
GGTTCTCGCAGGGAGTCGCCCAAAGCCGACACCCTCGACTCCCAAGCGGGCAGTGAAGAGCGTGTCCCGGGGGGGGGGGGGGGGGGGGGGGGGGACGTAGCTGTTACTGGAGGTCCTGGACGGGGGTCCAGGCCGGCCAGCCGAGACGGCGGGCTCCCCTAGCAGTCCACGGTCCCGACCAAGGCGTGGCCTCGACCAGCGCGTGGCACATCTCGTCCGTGGTCTCAGCCAGAACGTGGCCTCGACCAGCACGTGGCACCATCCAGTTCGTGCTCCAGGTGAAGCCCCGGGAGGGGGGGAGGACGTAGCTGGGAGGAGAGTCGGAGAGGAGGAAAAGAAGAAGGAAGGAGGAAGGAAGAAGGGTACAGCTACCCGTGGGTGACCCCGAAGAGGCGGGTCAAAGGACTCTCTCTACCCTCTGTCCAGTCGAGAGGACAGAGGCGAAGATGCGGAAACAGAAGAAATGATGTCCCTCTCCTACAGGCCGCTGCAGGAATTGAAAGTACTGACTGTACTCTCGACGATAAGGTAAAGAACCAGGACTGGAGCAGGCCCCCCAGAGACATCTTCCGCTCGAGTCAAGAGCTAACCTCTCTCAGCAATGGCGGCCAACATGCCATGCTGCGTCCAGATGGAGCATACTTCAAACTAAAAGAAACGAAGCACGTGCGACAGGTAAAAAGACAGGCGAGAGGCCGACAGACAGAAAGTTCGAGAGAAAGGTCCCGGCCACCCGTGAACTTGCAGGATGAATAGCACGGGCGGTGGAATTAGAGAGAGAGAGAGAGAAAGCAAACCGAAGTTGAGCTGAACCACACCAAGGTGCAACTGCACCAAAAAGCCACCCTAAGGGACGGATACACGACAACAGCAACGACAATAAACAAATAAGTAATTCCGCCACCTAGGTGGGTCGAACGTCGTAGGCCTCGCGACAAACTCGTGACAAACCCCCCTTCTAAAAGCATCTGTTTTCTCTGAGATACAGTGCTCCTTTGAACCTTGTCGCATGTGCAACTTCACAACAATGGGACCGAAACCCATCTCTCTGTGATCGACAGAGTACGATGAATCCAATACAAACATTCCACGATAGAATCACACGGGGAAATACATAATACTACATTATCAAACAACTAAGCAAACCTTCCAACCATGAAGTAACAATCCGAACCATTGGTGATTCACTACCGTTAACTTCACTGAAGTGACAACTGTCACTACACCTGATACAGAGACCAAAAAGGGATATAACCCTGGTTGAGGGGAGGTGTCCCTCTGACGATTTTTCAATGCGCTGACTACGGAGCTCGGCTAAGATAGTCAGCATCCGTATTACAGGAACCCTTAATATGACGAAAGTGAACGCATGACTCTGCAGCTCCACTGCCTAACTCATGAGTCGACGACTGACTGGCCGGATCCGGTCCAAGCACTGGAGAGGATGATGATCGCTCTCCAGTACAAACTTCCGGCCGTACTTCTTCTTGGGCACGCCAGTGCGCGTCCAAATCTGCCTGAGAGATTCAGCAACAGTAGGGCATCGATAGTCCTAAGCGGGACACCTCTGGGTATCGACTCGCATGATTCTACCACTACCGAAGCGTAGCGGTGACCGCGATCGGATGGAGGATTAATGGGTCTCACCAGGTCGACCCCAACCTTGCTGAATGGTTCCCCAACCAGTGGCACTGATCCCGGGGAACACGCCTCAAGCGCCCCTTAGGCGTTGTCCGTTGGCAGGTATCGCAACTGCGGCAGTACTGCCTAACCTGTGAGTCATCCCTGGCCAGAAGAAATCCTGCCTAACTCGCTCGAGAGTCCGCTTGGAGCCCATATGACCTGCCATGGGGGAATCGTGGGCCTGCCGGAGAACAGACTCTCTCAAGCTTTGGGGAACAACAAGCTGCTTGGCCACACGATCTGCCTGAGTGGAAACCCTAAAGAGGATCCCCTTGTGGAGCTTGAAGCTCACCTTGGCGTGTCGGGCCGACTGAGCGGGACGATCCACAAGTTGTCGTAGGCGTTGGACATCCAAGTCCCTGGCCTGAAGACGGATAATGCTAGCAGGATCGGCCCTTGCCAAGAACCTCGTTGAGATCGGCTGAAGAACGGGACGCAATTCCTGTTCCTGCTTCTAGCTTTGCGCGTGTGGTGACTCCCACACACGCCTGTACGGGCAAATCCGTAGACACGGATTGACTGCGTCCGTCTGCGAAGGTGATAGTATTCCCTATGATAAGGGAATACAGAGGTCGCTCCACCGCGATGGCCCATACTTCGCCACAGAAGTAGGGGGTGGAGATAGAAACGAGTACCGAAGGACGGATGGAGGTAAAACCAGCCTCCAACCCGCACACAATCGTAACTGGCGCCCCGCCGGGCTTAGGGGAAACTAAATCCTTATCCACAAAGAGTGTTGATGCTCCCGAATCCCTGATGGTGTCGACCAAGGATGAACCAACAACAGAAAGAAACACTGGGCACTCTGAATCACCAGAAGCTGGGATGGAACCCACTGTTAGCCGAGGCACGAGGATGCTGGAAAGGGACTAGCCCCATGACTACCAGCGGCTTTAGGGCAATCTTTCCTAATGTGGCCGGGACGACCACAAAGAAACAAAATCGGGGTGCTGAGGTCCCCGATGAACTGCCTGCCTTGTTCACCCCACTAGCAGTTGTCGGCACCTTATTGCTATTAAATCCTGCGGAGGCTTCCTCTCCGTATCTGGGCGATGCCCATAAGCCCTGCGAGCTTCAGCAAACACCTCAGCTGTGTGAATCGCGCAGCCGCGAAATCCTGAGGTGCTGTCTCGCCTATCGGATCCTCAACTCTGGGGACACAGTGTTGGTGAGCTGTTCAATGAGGATCAGATCCTCCAGCTCCAATTTAGCTAACTGACGCCAGTACCCTAGCGTTTTGCGCAGCCTATCACCAAACTGCACGAAGGTCTCGTCATTATTCTTCTTCATGGACCTGAACTTCCTCCTGTACGTCTCTCTGGGGTAAGGTGGAAACGCTTACGCAGAGCCAACTGCATGTCTGCATAAGACGCGCCTTCTTTGAGTGAGCACACACTCCCTTGCAGCACCAGATAATCCAGAAAAAAGGTGCATAAGCCTTTTGTTCCTCAGACAATTGTATGAACAAGCAACCTTGTCAAAATGCTCTAAGAACATGTCAATGTCCTCACTAGGTCTGAACTCTGGAAGCTTTAAACTTTGGGCCTCTAACTCTATCACCTGCCTGGTGATTAACCCCCTGGTTTACAGAAGCGGGAGGCCGCGAAAGAAGTTGTTCCATCTCCTCCTACGCAAAGCCTCCATCCTGTCTAGTTCTTCCCTACGGAGGGCAGCCTCCTCCCTACGCTGATCAGCCTCTTCCCTACGCTGATCCTCCTGTCTGGCAGCCTCCTCCCTACGCTGAGCCTCCTGTCTGGCAGCCTCCTCCCTACGAAGAATAGCCTCTTCCCTATGCAGAATCTCCTGTCTGTCAGTCTCCTCTCGGCGGCAGAGCCTCCTGCCTAGCAGCCTCCTCTCTACGTTGATCCAACTCTTCCCGAAGGAGCCTTGCCTCTTCCCTACGCAGAGCTTCCTGCCTAGCAGCCTCTTCACTACGCTGCCGCTCCAGAAACAGAAGGACAGAGGTGATATCCTGAGCGGGGTTCACCACTCCCAGACCCGGGAGGATGATCCGTCTGACCCGTCCCTTGGGTCTCGACTTTCCCATAAGGAAAGTCTTCTGGGGCATGCCCCTTACGAGGGAAGCCTGGAGAGGAGAAGGTTTCGGTCTCTGCGACTCAACAGAAGCCCACAGTTGCTTCGCTATACTCTGACGCTTCCGAGCGCGAAGTGCCAGTCGGGTCTCGACAGGGAGACCCCCAGCGAAGAGGTAGTAAAAGTACTCACTGGACATACCTGCTACAGCACTGGAATAGGTAGAAGTTACCGTAGTCGAAGTACTGGTACTAATAGTAGGGACTACAGTAACATTTGAATACCCTTCTTCTTCGACCCCGCGTCGCCTATCCACCAGCGCCGGACGT
This sequence comes from Conus ventricosus, assembly GCA_018398815.1. Classification (NCBI taxonomy): domain Eukaryota; kingdom Metazoa; phylum Mollusca; class Gastropoda; order Neogastropoda; family Conidae; genus Conus; species Conus ventricosus. The sequence goes on from CM031628.1 coordinate 37,245,070, forward strand.
CGCCATGACAACAATATCCTACAGTTTTCCAAATACAGGGGAAAAACAATTCCACTAGAGAAAAAAAACAAATATTTTAGGGGCGTGTGTATATGTGTGTATGTGTGTGTGTGCGTGTGTGCGGACAAGTTCCGGCTGCTCCCACTCTGGCAACACCGCGCTCTACAGCACGAGCAACAGTGCGGTGGGGCTCACCGAAAAAAAAACAAAACAAAAACTATGTCCGGCTGCCCCCACTCTGGCAAACACCGCGCTCTACAGCACGAGCAACAGTGCGGTGGGGCTGGCCGGAAAAAAAAACAAAACAAAAACCTAGCAGACGGAATCCGGAGAGAGGAAAAAAAAAAAAACATAGTCGTCCGATGCAACCCCCTGTACTCAGCAACCCGGTAGAAAAAAAAAAACCAAGAATTGGCTAAATACAAAACAGGAATGGAAGACTGAGCGGCAAACAGAAGGGCAAGACTTACGGCCGTACCTGCGTGAGGTACCCGGCGGAAGGAGGTCTGGACGCGGTCGACTCCCCTTGGTCTCACCTCGACTCCCGAGTCACGCCGGATGTTCCCTCAGGCCACAACAAGACTCCCTTCACGCTAGAGTCACCCAGCCAACCACCCACGAACAAACACGACAAACTGACTAAACATACAAAACAGACAAAACTAAACAGGTACTCTGCGAAACGAGAGAGAGACAGCCAGAGCCCTTCACATCCCGGACGAGCCCCCACAATTGTCACGACCGACCCCTGGAGGTCTGCCCTGACAGGATCGGTCTAGGTGGGAGTGAAGGGAGTGACTGACCTCACACGCTCCGCAAGAGACCACACAATAAAGATTACGATACAACACCCCATTTATTCACACCAGCAAAATAAACATTCCAACACACGCACCATGCACGATCACAATAAAGCACTCCAACGCACACAACATGCACAATCACGATCAAGCACTCCAACGCACACAACATGCACAATCGCAATCAAGCACTCCCACACCCACAACATGCACGATTATAAATTAAATAATTTCACCATACGACGTACACAATCACAATTACAAAGAAATATTTCCAGTATTGACCCTTTCTCACACCACGGAGTGCGTCACATCCCTGCCCCTGTCAAGTCCGCAGGAGCACCCTGTCGCACTAGGTGCTCCGAGCCGGGTTGGTTCTCGCAGGGAGTCGCCCAAAGCCGACACCTCGACTCCAAGCGGGCAGTGAAGAGCGTGTCCCGGGTGGGGGGGGGGGGGGGGGGGGGGGGGGGGGGGGGGGGGGGGGGGGACCGTACTGTTACTGGAGGTCCTGGACGGGGGTCCAGGCCGGCCAGTCGAGACGGCGGGCTCCCCTAGCAGTCCACGGTCCCGACCAAGGCGTGGCCTCGACCAGCGCGTGGCACCATCTCGTCCGTGGTCTCAGCCAGAACGTGGCCTCGACCAGCACGTGGCACCATCCAGTTCGTGCTCCAGGTGAAGCCCCCGGGAGGGGGGGAGGACGTAGCTGGAGGAGAGTCGGAGAGGAGGAAAAGAAGAAGGAAGGAGGAAGGAAGAAGGGTACAGCTACCCGTGGGTGACCCCGAAGAGGCGGGTCAAAGGACTCTCTCTACCCTCTGTCCAGTCGAGAGGACAGAGGCGAAGATGCGGAAACAGAAGAAATGATGTCCCTCTCCTACAGGCCGACGCAGGAATTGAAAGTACTGACTGTACTCTCGACGATAAGGTAAAGAACCAGGACTGGAGCAGGCGCCCCAGAGACATCTTCCGCTCGAGTCAAGAGCTAACCTCTCTCAGCAATGGCGGCCAACATGCCATGCTGCGTCACAGAGTGAGCATACTTCAAACTAAAAGAAACGAAGCACGTGCGAACAGGTAAAAAGACAGGCGAGAGGCCGACAGACAGAAAGTTCGAGAGAAAGGTACCGGCCACCCGTGAACTTGCAGGATGAATAGCACGGGCGGTGGAATTAGAGAGAGAGAGAGAGAAAGCAAACCGAAGTTGAGCTGAACCACACCAAGGTGCAACTGCACCACAAGCCACCCTAAGGACGGATACACGACAACAGCAACGACAATAAACAAATAAGAAATTCCGCCACCCTAGGTGGGTCGAACGTCGTAGGCCTCGCGACAAACTCGTGACAAAGCTACAATCATTTTTCTATATTTCATGCGTGGGAGACAGAATTGTTTAAGATTTGATAACTTCAATAGTGTGACATTCACGTGGCACTGGAAAAGTCTGGAATTTCGGTACTACGGGCGCTGAAAGGGTTAAGATAAGATAAGATGAAAAAAAAACACTTTATTATCTCATCATGAGAAATTTGGTCCAGGTGCATTTCACACACAAAACACAGAACTAGAAACCGACCAAACACGAAAACATAAAGATTCACACACCTAATTTTCTGATTACTGATTAAAAAGTTACCTACATTACTGATTAAAAAGTTGAGGACCAGAAACCCAGAGTTTAAAGTTACCATCTGGGAGGCATGTCTGCTTCAGCCCCATCACTGGCTCTTCTATGCAGCGTCATGCAGACTAGATGGTGAACTGTCTGCACGTGCATCATGTATTGCCATTGTCGGTATTATGGCGTGTCAGCTAAACTGGTTTTAAAATGAGTTAAAAAAATATTCCGTGGTTTTCCTGGAATTGGTCCTCGGATCTGAAGAGCAGTCTGCTTGTTATTATAATCACCAAGTTTTCTGTGCTGAAATGTTCATTTTTTTGTGAATTTGTATTATAAATTGCAGAAAAAATTGAGACTGGTCCTTGACTTTTTTGTCGGTAGTATATACATTAAAAAAAACCGAGATAAGGTTAACTAGAGTTTGTTTCATCATTTGTCTCTGAAGCAGATCATGATTTGGACCTTAGAGTGGTCTTGTTTGCAATCCCTTAGTCCTGTTCTGTCTCAAATACAGCAGATTTGAACTAAGGTTTTGCTACGTTTCCTGTTTCTGTTATTCATATGAGACAGAGGGGAAGAACTAGTAAGAAGAAAAAGAGAGACAGAATGAAATAAACAAGAGAGAGAGAGGGGAGAGAGAGAGAGAGAGAGAGAGAGAGGAGAGATAGAGAGAGAGAGAGAGGAGAGAGAGAGAGAAAGCAACAGTTAACCAACTGCAGTCTATGAATGACGTACAAAACTACTTACAAACAACGCGCACGTCACAGCTGACAGTGCCCTCCATGGTTCCCCCAATCAGCCCTGCACACTGCACAGTGCCGGCAATCTTGGTCCTGAGATTGTCTGTGACGGTCAGCACACTGGTAGTTCTCTGGACTCTGCTTATAGTGTAGTTACTGTCCATGTCCGTGACACTGCACGTGTTGGTTGACCAGAAACACGTGCCAATTTGTGACTCTGTACCATCTGTACGAGTCAGCCTCCACACCATGTCATTGTGTGTTATGCCAATGCAGGTCAACACAGCATTGTCGCTCTCTTCAAACTGCACTTTGTCGTTGTCATCACAGGAGCTGATACTGTAATCTGTCAACACACAACACAAACGTGTGCTTATCAAGTAACCGAGAAAACAAGATACAGTACGGTTTAGATAGAAAAACAAAATCGTGACTTATTTAGGTCCACTTCTTACCCTAGAAGGAAACAAAAAAAAAAACCATTCAATTTGTGTCTCTCAGCGTAACTCAGAATCACACTGCTCTGTCTTGACCAGACGGGGGGAAGAAACCTTCTATGACGGCGTTTTGTGTCCCGCAGAATGTTAGTTGAACACGTCAGACATGTGCCATGGATCCTTCTCCATGTTATTCAAAACTTTCTTGAATAAAGATATTGGTGCCATGGATCCTTCTCCATGTTATACAAAACTTTCTTGAATAAACATATTTGTGTCATGAATCCTTCTCCATGTTATTCAAAACTTTCTTGAACAAAACTATCTGCCATTGAAGGTAGCTTACTACATACGTCACATCATGACGTGCTGTCTAAACTCATTAGAGCCTGTGCTCATTTACAAACTCCAAAGTATGCACAATGTCTTTTACGCAGCTTATATTTTTGAAATAATGCAGCCACTTCAACAAACGCTTAAGCGGAAGTCACTGGAGAACAATTTTTGCATCCGATAGTTCCGGACCACCATATTGAAAAAAAAATGAAAAGCACCTCTGGACTTTTTTCTTTCTTGAAGAATCTGTTATTATAAATCTCGTTTAAACTGTTCTAACCCAGTCTCGCGAGTTTTTTTCGACTCGAACGGATGAGTGGAATTTTTAAAAACATGAAGGCATTTTACGTAAGTGCATTTCGAGTCGCAAGACCAATCAGTACTGTCAGACAATCTAGTTGCCGGTGTAACGAAAAGTTTTAACTCCCCGAATGGTTTAACTCCCAGCGAGTTGAACTCTTCATTTGTAAATTTTAACTCCATGGAGTTAAACTAGAATATATAAAAACTAACTCCCCTCTGTGTTTCAGTTTCACTCCAGGGGAGTTATTCTGACATACCACCAGAATGACTCCCACCCACCACCCACTCCCCGCACCTCGCTACCACCCAAGCATCTTATATATATATATATATATATATATATTATATATATATATATATATATATACTGAACAACATTAAAAACGCACCGCTTGCCAAAAGACCCAGACAACGTTGGTAGTACAGAATTATTTAATGAAAGTAAGCATATTTGATTACGCATCCATTTTCAATTAAACAAATGTCTGTTCTTGACAAGAATGGCCGAATTCATCTGAAATTAGCTGGTGACTTCACTAGGGTCCATGTCAAAAAGTACACCACGACGAGCATGTCCGTCCGCGAGCTCTAATACCGAGTGTGTCCGCCATTTGCCCCGATGCACGCTTGGCAGCGCCTCCTCATGGAGTAGACAAGGTTGTGGCAGTCCACAAGAACGCCTGTGGCAGTCCATCCCACTCCTCGGTCAGTGCGCGCCTCAAATGATCGAGAGTCTGTGGACGTCTTCCACGGGCCACAACACGCCCCAGCTCATCCCAGACGTGTTCAATGGGAGCCATGTCAGGGGACAGAGATGGCCAGGGCAACACGGCAATGTTGTTCGCCTGGAGAAACGCAGCGGTGGCTCTTGCGGTGTGGGGTCGTGCATTATCATGCTAGAAGAAATGCAGCTCCGGGTGCTGGCCAAACAGTGGGACGACGTGGTTCTGCAGCACCTGCTGGTACGTGTTGGCATTCACATGGTTGTCAAAAAAGTACAGAGGTGTCCGGTAGTCATGACTGAATGCACCCCAAACCATCAGACGCCCCCTCCCCATCTATTGGCTTCAAACACGCAGCAGTTGGCGTAGCGTTCCCCGACCGCCTCCAGACTCTCTTTCTCCCGTCAGCATGAGATAACGCGAAGCGACTTTCGTCAGAGAACAGCACAGCTCTCCACTGACGTCGTGTCCATGGCAGATGCTGGCTGGCCCACTGCAGGCGTTGCTGACGGTGTCTACGGGTGAGGACTGGGCAAACATGAGGGCGTCTTGCATTGAGCCCTGATTCTTGCAATCGACGTCGAACGGTTTTGTCCAGACACTGGACCCCGTCGACCAACCACCTGCGACATGTTTCTGCTGCTGTAAGGAATCGATTACGAAGATGAAGCTGTCGAATGTATCGATCTTGCGCTGGTGTGGTAACACGAGGTTGGCCCGTTCGGCGCCGATCAGTGGTGGAACCAGTTGCTGCCAAACGTTGTGATAGCATTACAATTGTAGAGTGACTGCAGTTCAGTTGTCTGGCTGTCTCTCTCGATGACATGCCGACCATTAACATTCCAATGGCTCGCTCGCGTTCTTGCATAGACAGTCGCGGCATTGTTTTCGGACCACTTCGCCTGGTCGAATGACAACTGATACCGTTTTCCAGTCGGCATGACTTCAAACTTACCATTTGAGACAAAGAAACAGATGTGCTACGTTCAGTCTCGGCCCCAGTGGCAAGAAAAGTGTTTGGGGCGAGTTGCAAGTGGGCGTCACACGAACGTCGGCAAGCGCGGAGAAACCGAGGCAGTGTGAATCTGTGTACCTTAAAAATTGTGTTAATATACCAAATCCAAATACACATTTTTGCCAAATGAGAAATCGGCAAATCAAAACGGTGCGTTTTTAATGTTGTTCAGTATATATATTATATAATATATATATATAATATATATAATATATATATATATATATATATATATATTTATATATATATATTTAAAATGCCTAAAACAATTTTTTAGTGCTCAACCCCTTGGGGAGCAACATTAGTTAAAACAAGTTAAAAGAGGAATCTTAAAACCTATCTACAAATTTGTTTCAAGCGTGTTGCGCTGTCATCAGGATGACAGCGCAACACGCTTGAAACAAATTTGTAGATAGGTTTTAAGATTCCTCTTTTAACTTGTTTTAAATATATATATAATATATATATATATATATATATAAATATATATATATAATATATATATATATATAGATGATATAATTAGAAAGCCTAAAATGACTTTAAAAGTGCTCGACCCCTTGGGGAGCAACATTTTGTTAATAATATTAAAAAAGGAATGCTAAAACTCACTCTACAAATTTGTTTCGAGCGTGTTGCGCTGTCATCAGGATGGCCCTCGGTTTGCCCACCGCCGATGTTATATAGCGTGTGGGCTCCCGTTTGCGGTTGTTTGCACGTGCGGGTTGGCTGCACGTGTTTTTGGGGGCTTTCAGGTTTTTGTTTTGGATGTGTTCACTAACAACGATTTCCATTTATGCCTGCAGTTGTTTACTATTTCTGTTTTGGTGTTTAGAGTTGCTAAGTGTGGTTTGCATAGTATTAACCATTTTTCAGTTAAACATAGGTTGCACCTTTTTGAAACATTGCTGTATGGTGATGCTCTTTTTATGATTTTCCAGGATATATTGAAACCTGGATCAGGAAAACCAACAGAAACTCAACATTCGACGAAAACCAGGGGTTCATATGATGGTGCAGAAACATGTGAACTGGTCGGACTATTCATGCTGCCCAAACATCAAAAAAAAAACTCGGAAAACAAGTCGGACTATACAGAGACGATGGCCTTGCTGCACTGACCAACAATCCAAGAACCATCGAAAACAAGAAAAAGAACTATGCAAAATCTTCCAAAACTACAACTTAAAGATTACCATTGAAGCAAACAAAAAGGTAGTGAACTACTTAGACATAACACTGGATCTCACAATCAATATATAAACCATACAAGAAACCCAACGATACACCCTTTATGTACACACCAAAAGTAACCATCCCCCATCTGTATTGAAGACCATACCCCATGGCATAAAAAAGGGACTATCAAACCGTCATGCAGTGAGAGAGTGTTCAACAATGCAGCAGTAGAATACCAGGGGGCACTACAAACAAGTGGTTTCAATTACAAATTACAATACACCCAGACAACAACACAAATAAAAGAAAGAAAAATAGGAAAAGAAAAATCATATGGTATAACCCCCATACGACGGGAAAGTCAAAACGAACATAGGGAAAGAATTCTTAGAATCCTAACAACTTCATTCCAAAAGAACAAAATTGTCCCAAAATATTTAACAAAACACTGTCAAACATCGTACTCATGTATGCCAACCCCAAAAACCTGATTGATGCATCCCAAAAAAATGAAAATCAACACAGCAAAGAAGGGTGAAGAAAGGAAATCTTGCAATTGCACCAGAAAGAAACAGTGCCCACTAAACAACAAATGTCTTCACCAGCAACATTGTATACCAGGGTACTGTGGGCATCAGAAAATGAAAAAGAAACATACATAGGGATCACTGAAAACCACTTCAAAACCAGATATGCAAACCACAAACAGTCATTTAATAAAGAAAAATATAAAAACCAAACAGACTGAGCAAATATACTCAGAGGCATAAAAAACGCGAAAACAAACTGTATAGAAATTTTGATGTAATTTGGCTACCGATTCCTTTGAACTGGTAATAGAAAGTGAGAAAAAGCAATCGAACACCGCAAAAGTGTCCTTTCAAAGTTCATTCTGGTAGAAAATAAGGTCACATGAACTTGACCTTGACCCTGTGTTAACAGCAGAATGTCAGTATCTGGTTTGTGACCACCTCGAGCATTGATCACAGCTGTGCACCTGCGGTACATCGAGCGCACCAGAGTTTTTGGTCTGCCTCTGGGGTACTTGCCACCACAACCTGGCCCACAGCAACAGCAAGCTGAGCTGCTGTCTGGGGTCTGGGGTTGAGCTGGTTCAACTGCCTCTGAAGGGCATCCCAGAAATGCTCTATTGGGTTAAGGTCGGGAGAACGGGCTGGGTGAGGCAGCAGATTGATGTTGTTCTGCCTCAGGAAGTTCTGCGTAGCACGGGCAGTGTGGGGCCCTTGCGTTGTCCTGCTGAAACAGGTTCTGTGGATGCCGCTGGAAATGCGGCAGGATGTGGGGCCTCAGAACTTGGTCGATGTAATGACAGCAGTGACCCCGTTACCACGTCCTGGACCCACATTCTGGAAGATGACTGGCCCCAAAACGGCGATTTATGCCGATAGCCCCCCAGATCATGATGCTTTCACCACCCCATGGGTCCCTTTCGGTGATGTTGGCATCCGTGAAGCGTTCCCCCACTCTTCTCCAGATCCGGATGCGGCCATCGCCTGGGTCGACGCAGAACCGGCTTTTATCACTGAAGAGGACTCGGCCCCCGTCCCGATGGCGCCAATGCACGTGGATCTGTGCCCACTGCAGACGGTTCTGGCGATGCTGGAGTGTCAGGATAGGTCGCCGGGCTGGACGCCTGCATTGGAGACCAACTGTGTTCAGTCGGCGACGCACGGTCCTGTTGCTGATTGGCCTGCCATGGTTGCCGACGGTGTTCCTGGCTGTGTTGGCAGCGGTTTCGTAAGGCTCCCGTCGATGCTGACGAAGAAGATGGCGGTCTTGGGCTGCTGTGGTGACCCTCGGTCTGCCGCTCCTCGGTCTGTCATCAGTAGTGTTTCTTGCTTGAAAGTGGTCCAGAAGGCGATAGACGGTGGAAATGTGGACTCCGAATGCGATAGCGACCTGCCTCATTGGAACCCCAGCCTGCAGTTGCCCCATTGCTATGCAACGATCTTGACGAGAAAGTCTCGGCATTATGTTGGCGCCTCTGGAAGGGATGATTTGAACTTTTGGGGTTTTGGAAATTTATAGCCCCACAATGGGGGCCACATTGAGTTGCAATTCACATTGATGCACGTGGCGTAGGTAGTCCACATGGCAAATGCACTCCTCGTGCCAAAAACGCTGACCCGGCAACATTCACCCACTGTTACGAGGTTACAACCGGCCAAGACACCACGTACTGCTAATGTTGCACGTGCCAACGACATTGCTTACGTCCTGTTCACAATGTGAACAATCGTGCACTGTCTCTATTTTTTCGCGTTTTTTATGCCTCTGAGTATATATGTGGAAACTTAAAGACGCAAAAACAAGCTACAATATATCCTGGAAAATCATAAAAAGAGCATCACCATACAGCAATGTTTCAAAAAGGTGCAACCTATGTTTAACTGAAAAATGGTTAATACTATGCAAACCACACTTAGCAACTCTAAACACCAAAACAGAAATAGTAAACAACTGCAGGCATAAATGGAAATCGTTGTTAGTGAACACATCCAAAACAAAAACCTGAAAGCCCCCCAAAAACACGTGCAGCCAACCCGCACGTGCAAACAACCGCAAACGGGAGCCCACACGCTATATAACATCGGCGGTGGGCAAACCGAGGGCCATCCTGATGACAGCGCAACACGCTCGAAACAAATTTGTAGAGTGAGTTTTAGCATTCCTTTTTTAATATTATTAACATATATATATATATATATTATATATATATATATTTATATATAATATATATATATATATATTATTTCGAAATGTGTGTGTGTGTGTGTGTGTGTGTGTGTGTGTGTGTTCTTACACTAACTTGCCAGATCAAGACTTGTCAGGTGGAATTGTTTCCTTCGATATTATTGGTTTCTGTGAATTAGTCACGTGTCCTGAATTTTATTGAAAAATGTGTGTTTTTCTGATTGGCTGGCGGACTTTCATTTTTAGCTTGGCACACACACACCACCACACCTGTGACGAGTCACTTGACAACTTCATCAGATCGGTCCCAAGCAGCCACCCTCTTGTACAAATTGTACAAAAACAGGCACCCCCCCCCCCCCCCCCCCCCCCCCCCCCCCCCCCCCCCCCCCCCCCCCCCCCCCCCAATCCCCTTTCTGTATCCCATGTGTCTCCCACACAAATTTCTAATCTATGCCAACCCTTTTTCTCCTTCCTTCTCTCCCAGATGTAGCGAGTCAATGCAAACCATTTTACGTCACGTCGCGACTACTCGTCATTCTCTCCCACCTTCCTTACCCTCTCACCCCCCTCACTCCCTAATTTGGCGACATGACACAATGGAAAACTGAAAATTTTCCATTTCTACACCATTTGAGTGTAATGGCCTACACTTATTGATGACTGTTTGATAGTCGCATAGATTCCACGAGAGAGAGAGAGAACGCCAGACTGAAGGTACAGTATTTCTACAAAAGGCATCAAACCATTAATTCATGTATATACAGACTTTACATACAGATTATATACATAAAGGCATAGTAAAATATCAGGGACATGCATAGATGAGCACATGAATATGTACACGGACATTTCCTTTCCCTATGATGATGATGATCATGAACATTAAATCTCCTTCTTCATTCTGTTACCGAAAGACACCTGGGAATAGGTGGGTGGGGAGTCATCTTAGATCAGATTAACTCCCCCTCTGTTACAAAGTAACTCCCTGGGAGTCAGAAAAACACGTGTACACATTAACTCCCAGGGGAGTTATTCTAAACTGTGAAAAACTGACTCCCCTTAGTGGGCAGGGAGTTAAACTCTTACACGCCTGGATTAACTCCCGGGAGTTAATCTGTAGGCTACTAACTCCCAGGGTGGTCATTCTGTTACAGGGTGGGAGTTAAGTCTGATGTACAAAATGACTCCCTCCTTAATGTTTCAAGAATTTGTTGAGACTTGTACAAAAAAGAGTTTAGAACATTTTGAAGTTTACTGAGTGAAGTTATTTTGGCACAGGGTGGGAGTCATTCTAGTTTAACTCCCGGGGAGTTAAAATTTACATATGAACAGTTTAACTCCCTGGGAGTAAAGCCATTCGGCGAGTTAAAAACTTTTCGTTACACCGGATGCCTGTTGCCATCACACACTGTGTACAGGCCAGCTGCCTTGTGAGGAACCCCAGAGGAAATGTAGGAACCTATAGACCTCTGGAACATTATCTACATGGATCATCTCGTACTCAGCCGCACCATCGTAAAGCAAAGCATTCCTTTCTGTCTTGTCTGTCTGTGTCTGTCTCTTCGGAAATGAAATCCAAAACTAATAGGGAGATCTTCACTCAGTTTTAGAGTTGTTACTTTCAAAGTGGTGTGACTTCAGATGGAAATTGAAACAAGAGACAAACAAAATTACTACTCCGCCATTTGAAAGGATAAACACATTACAAAACAAATGCAACGAATTTCGACCTATTTAGTCTTCTTCAGGCGAGACAAACAATATTCGAGACGTTGAAAACGAAGGACGAAAACACGATCGTTTATCTTCTCGAACTGGGAGCAAATTTGGTCTTAGGTGAAGGACTAAAACCACGAAGCGGAACCGATGTTGAAGGGGAGACAATATGGGAAGAAATGATGTAAATGGTAATAAGAAATAAGAATAAAAATGACAATACAAAGAAGAAGAAGAAGAAGAAGAAGAAGAAATTATACAATAATGATAATAGTCATGGTAGTATAATCATGTAATCATGATACTTATGACATGAAAATAGTGATTTCACTAATAACGATAACGACGCAAACAGAAGGAGAAAGTGAGGAATGAGAGGATACTTACAATAACATGGTAATGTTAGGAATACTCCTCCTACTACTACTACTTTGACTGCTATTGCTACTATCATTAATGCTGCTGCTGCTGCTGCTGCTGTTGCTACCACTACTCCTATTAATAATCAGAATGAAGAGGAAGAGGAGAGGATGGTGGAGAAGAAGAAAGAGAAAGACAGTAAGAGAGAATCTTTAAAAAAAAAAAAAAGATGCCACGAGTTATGATAATTATCATGATTATGAAAATAGAGATAATGATATGGGAAATAGGAAAAACAGCAATACAAAATCGAAGAACAAAATTTTTAATGTAAAAACTAAAAAACACAAATGAAAACAAAGTTTCACCATATGTATAAATGATGAAAATTTTCATGTTGATAATAGGGAGCCGAGATAGGTGAGAAGAAGAAAAAGAAAAAGAAGAAGAAGAAAAAAAGTCAAAAATGAAAAGATATAATAATAATTTTGAAAAAAACTACTTCTGTATACCATTAGTAGTATAGCGCGCAGTACAGTACGTAGTAGTAGTAGAAATTTGAAAAAAATAGAATTTTTAAATGAGTAAAACCCAATAGTACTTTTAAAAACAAAATAACATAAAACACAAAAAAAATAAAGCAAACAAAAGTGCGCGCGCTCGCGCCGCGCGCACACCCACACACACACACACACAACCCGCAGACGCACGCCGCACCAGCACCACGCACGCACGCACCACGCACGCACGCACGCCCAACAACACACAACCTACACGCCAAAAAAAAGAGGGGGGAAAAAAAGAAAGGAGTTTGGGGGGGTGGGGACTGTGGGGGTCGGTTTTAAAGGGATTTGATCACTTAAATTAAAAGTAAAATTGTGCCCTTGAGTATGTAGGAGGCTCTGCCTTTGAGCTGGAGGAGAGTCAGTGTTTGTAAACTGTTTCTGGGGACCCCTAAGCCAAGACTGGGCCTGCCGATGATTGGGGCAAATGCGGGGTCGGGCTCTGCCAAGTGTACCCACACACCCTTTTTCCCAAATTCTCTCATCTTTTTATCAATGGGCCGGTGTCGTATAAATATGTCGCCAAAAAATGTGTCGCAGCGACAGTTTTCCGGAAAATACTGAGTAGTTCATAAAAAAATATCGTACGACTTTTTTCATAAAAATTGGTAGCGCGACGGGTTTTCACGGAATTCCAAAATGTGTCGCTCCCTAAAAATAAAACAGCCAGCGACAGCTTTTCATGTAAAAATTGCTGCTTAAAAAAAATTTTGTCGCTCTGAGACAGTATTTTCAAAAATACGACGTCGAAGACATTTTCGGCTCCCCCCAACTCTGCCCCCACCTCCCCTCTATGGTTTTCGTATCGTTGCCCATTGCTTTCTGTCTATTTTTATTTGTGCTGTTTGACTGTGGGTCTATCTTTCTGTCTCTATTGTTTTTTTTTGCTCATTCTCTCTATTATCGCCCTCCCCCTACTGATTTACTCTCTTAGTTTTACTCGTCCACAAAAGTCTGCAGTTGTTTTCTGCCTTTCCCGCCCCTTCCCCCCCCCCCCCCCCCCCCCCCCCCCCCCCCTTTGTCTCTCTCTCCCTCTCTTCTCTCCTCTCTCTCTCTCTCTCTCTCTCTGGGCGTGCAAGCAAGTGTGCGTGTTGTGGAGAAAGGGGTGACATGTGTGTGTTTTGGTGTGTGTGTGTGGGTGTGTGTGTGTTGGGTGTTGTGTGTGTTTGTGTGTTGGAGCCCGAAAAAACTGCATTCATGCTCAAATAAGTTGTGATTCTTTGTCCAAATCACGCAATCCTCTCTCCCCCCTCCCCCCCCCCCCCTCTCTCTTCTTCTCTCTCTCCCTTCCTCTCCCCCCCTTCCCCTTTCTTCTCTGTCCCTCCCCCCCCCCCTCTCCTCATTCTTTCTCTCTATCCCCTTTCCCCCTTTCTCTCTCATATTCCTTCTCTCTCTCTCTCTCTCTCTTTCTCCCCTAGGATACCCCCCTATCACTTTAAAAACCCCGCCCATCTGAACATCTTCCGTGGGAGAACTTTCCCCCCAGACAATTGAATAGAACCTTAAAAACTTCTCCCCACAAATCCGCAAATTTCGCAAAAATGTCTTTGCAGTTGTTTATGCTGATTGATTGTTGGTGTATCCCCCCCCCTGCGCGTTTACGGGTTTTAAGTGTGTGTGTGTGTGTGTGTGTGTGTGTGGTTGTGTGGTGTGTGTGTGTGTCCCCGCGTGAAAGAGAGGAGAGAGAGAGAGAGAGAGAGAGAGAGAGAGAGAAAAAGAGAGAGAGAGAGAGAGGCTAGCACACAGCATGTACATACCATCCGGGCCACACGCACACAAAAACCAACACCAAAATTTCCCCCACTCATGCACTCCCTTTCAGTACAGGAGGACACAAACGTTTAAGGGGGATGAAGGCAGAGATACAGGAGGAAAAACCGTTGAAGAGGGATGTAGGTCAGGAGGATGGGGCAGAGGGGAGGTCAAAACCGGGGAACAATCATATAAATTTTCCCCAAAAATTACAAATGGGGGAACAGGGCTATGTGAATGCAAAACGGGTAATGAGGGGGAAGACATATGGTAGTCATGGGGAAAAAAACGAGAACCCAAAAAGATAAAAGCCGCATTTTTAAAATTATGGATATCCTAATTATTTAACTGCACACCCAACTTTAAAAAATCCTTTCCCTCCCAAAATATCTCCGATTTCGATTGAATCTTATTTTTAAAAAAGAAACAAAAAAAAGAAAACAAAAAAAATTATATGTGTAGTTCCATGGCATTTTAGTATATTATTAAAGTTGCAGCTTTTGGGTGCTCATTTTAATAGGGCCTAAATAGTGTACACGAACAAAGAAATAAATTTTGACAAAGATATTGATAAATTTTTTGTCATTAGCTATTAACCGCTTCGCCCCTTTTTGGGCTATGTGACCTTTTTTCTTTTAACCCTTTGCGGGATCACAAAACGAACACTCTTTTATTTGGTCAAAAAGGGAAATTCTCTTTTGAAAATTTTGGTTCGGTCTTCTACCCAAGACTTCAGAGGTTCAAGATCCGCTTTTTCGGCGTGTGTGTGTGTGTGTGTGTGTGTGTGGTGTGTGGTGTGTATTGTGTGTGCGTGGTGGTGCGGCGTGCGTGCGGGGCGTTGGCGCGCGCGGGTGTTGTGGGGGTTGGTTGTGTGTGTGTGTGGGTGTTGTTGGCTCGACGTCATTTTTTATCAACCCAAAAGAAGTTTGGGGTGTATGCCTGTTTTTTTGTTTCACTGTGTGGGGCTGCGCCGTGTTTTTCCATTGGAAGTTGTGGTCCTCCGGGGGGTTT
>CM031628.1:37286194-37326194 GCA_018398815.1 Conus ventricosus
TTGTGAGTTGCAGAAAGAGAGGGAGAGAGAGAGGGACCCGAGGGAGGGAAGGAAAGGGTGGAGGATATGTTGGGGTGGGAAGGATGGTGGGTGTGGAAAACAGACTGTAATACACAGAGGCATGACAAAACTGGGTTAACAATGTTCCTTTTTATTCAACCAGACCACCAGATTCTGATGAGGACTACCTGGAGCCAGTGCCTCATCGTGTGGGACGTTCAGGTAAACTTTATATGATTGTTGGTGTCTTCTGTCACTGGTACCTTGCCGTACAGAATGTACAGATAAGCTCTACATGTACAGAGTTGTGAAAGGTGATTGCTTGGTATCAGTACCAAGGCGTATATCTACACAGGCGTGCTTTGTGGGTACAATGTTGACACTGCTTAATACCAGCTGCATGACATGACAGCATATAGGTAAAATCTATGGTATGAAGACCATAGCCTGTAGAACATGAACGTAATCTCTGTATTATAGTGCTGGTGCCATATCAGTAACATGACTTGTGAAACGTGCAGGTGAGTTCTGTATGTAGTATTGTGAAATATATCTACGTGGTACCAGTTATGTTAGGTGATATTTAAAGAACAGGTAAGTTCTGCATGCTTTTCTGTGAAACGTGACAACTTGGTGTGGTCTGTGTTAAGTACAGGTAAGCTGAATGAAGAAAATATTGATTCTACTTGGTGCCAGTAAAATGGCGTGTTAATTACACCCAGGTAATAAGTCACAAGCACATTTTGCCTTAGTTTAGGTCTTTAGGTGTAGTTGAGTCATTCACTCTGTCAGTGTCTGAGTCCCGAATCTAGTAGTGCTACTGTCAAAGCCATCCTTGCCGTTGTAACCGTCTCCGGCTGTTTTGTCGCAGTGCTAACACGAGTCTCTCTTCTATAAACAGGAGGCTCTAGCACTGGTCTATCACTAGTGTCGGAACACCCTGAGCACGACCTATAGCTTCTGAACTAACTATAAGTAAGCCAGTCCGCCATCTTTGAACATAAGCATCGTGCTATCAGAGTTCGTCTGCTTGTTTACCTGACCGTCAGTGAACACTTCTCAAGAGATGTGCACTTCCACTGAGCTCGCCTGTGTATACAGCATCAGTGTATCAGTGCAGTGCCAAGGTCTGAAGTGTTACATCAGGTAAGGGACAGTTCATGTATTTCTAGATTGTGAATGATTTCATCACCTGAAATCCTTCAAAACAAGTTAACTGACTGGGGAGGAGAGTGGGGTGTTCATATGATATCATATATCATTAGTTTCATCTCGATTTTTGGGCGCAGCTTTATGCTACACCTCAAAATGTCCACATAAGATTATACAGCCTGTAAACAAAATCATAATTGTGGCGTGTAACCAGTGACTGTCTGTCCACACACTGAAAAGACGAGTCAGTCTGTGTGGTGACAACAGACTGTAAGATGGAGTTCTTGACAAGTGCTCGATAGCGCACTACAAATCGGCGAAAACCATGTGAAAGGTCGCTGAAAATGGGTATAACTTTACGAACTCTACGAACATGGACAGGTCGGATGCAGATACTATGCGACAGTGAATCAAGATCGACGTCGCTATACATACGGTGTGAGTTGATGCGTGCCGATAGTCATGTTGCCAAACTGAAGTAATGGTTGAGTTTTTACGTCCTCATAGCGAAAGCTTTTAGGGACATGTTTTTCTTTCACAGTAGTCTTTAATGCCAAACTGAAGTACGACTTCATTTATATAATAGGCCTAGCAGGGAGAATTTCTGAGAACTTGTCTGCTCATACAGATGATTCATAACACATCGAAGAGAGAGAGAGAGGAGAGAGAGAGAGAGAGAGAGAGAGAGAGAGAGAGAGAGAGAGAGAGAGAGAGGGGGGGGGGGAGGGGGGGCTGCAGTCTTCTGCTTCTTCGTCTTTCCCTTGACTACCGCTTTCATAATTTTGAAGATTCTTTCTTCTTCAGTGCGAAGCTTTTTTTTTTTTTTTTTTTTTTTTTTTGGGGGGGGGGGGGGGGGGGGAGGAAGCAAAGGGGAGTAGCGTCACCGACACCACCCCCAATACGTATGTCACAAAAACATACAGCGACCCAGATTGGCGAGATTTTGTTGTTGTTGTTGTAGTTGTTGCTTATCTCCCTTTGCCGTAGCAGACTGCCAAGTGTCATAGATCAAATCAAACTCGTTTGAATGAAACTTGAGAAGTGTCTGGGTAAGGGGAATAACTGCAGTCTAGTCTACACTTCAATTTTGTTGCTGCACTGCACACTTGTGTATTACTGCAACTGTTTCAGTCCAGTGAATTTCAACCTTTTTTTCTTTCTTTCTTTCTTTTTCTTAATTTTTTTTTATTTTTTTAATTTTTTTTTAGTACATTGGAAGAGAAGAGTGAACAGCAAAATTAAAAGAAAAGACAGAAATACATCCTCATAGATGAAACTCTTCCTCATCAAGAGATATAGTCCAGTACCTGGCTATAAGTCCCGTGTACATTATGGTGTTAGGAGAATTTCTCACTTGATTTGAGTCAAGGGGCACCTAGACATGAAAAATCACGGAGGTGATCGGGCACCATCCTGCTACATTTTGCGTAATGGCCGATTCAAATATGGCCGTCACCCGCCGCCGTGAAAATCCTAACTTTTGTGTTTTTGACAATATATACACTTGTAACACTTCTAATCCAACTGATTTTGGTGTGCTGAGTTCATTTCTGGTATCATTTTGTCCATTTGGGGTCATCTTGACCTTCAAATGCCATGGTCAAGGTAATTTTCTTGCACCAACGGTCTTGACCGTAACCTGGCGATATTCTCGCAGTAACAACAGGCTCCTATACATGATGCTACTAATTCTGACATGCATTTTCACTGTATGATTCACTATTAAAGATATAAGTCATTCTGATCTTGAATTCACAAGTGAACGCCGTTTTTACCTATTCAACTAAACTGTCTTTGCTGCTTTTTTCACTTTTTTCTGTATTGCGTGGTCAGTGACACATCCCAACAGAAACAGAAAAAGTTCTCAAGTATGCAACAAACATGCTCAATATAACTGTAATTGTCTCTTTCCATCACTGATTGGAACATGGAGAATGATCTGCTTTTCCATGGCAGAATGCGACGCAGCAAACTCCAGTAGAACAGCACCCACACTGTCGAGTGTCACACTTGTCTGCGCACTTGTATATTGTGAGCAAAGTGGGTGGCAAGGGCTTCATGCATTTAGATGGCAAAAGGGTGTCAGAATGTTGCTCCCACCCATGTTCTAGTGTTCTAGGTAGCCCTCACGTTGTTGACTGGCCGCCCCAAGCAGATGGCTTGCTTTGTGCACCAGAAAGGCTTCTCTGTGGATGTGGCCTCTGATGACACTGCTTGTGGGTGGGAGAGAGTCAATTCCAGCTGTAGCACTGCTGTAGTTCTCCACTCTGAGCTGGTTGAACGTTTCAGCAGTTGTTGTTGATCTGACACCCACCCAGACATGTACACGGTACATTTCCGCCAGAGCTTCATCTTGTTCTGACAAGCTGTCCGTCGCTCAAAAGTTCGTCAGATGCTGTACAGGGTCAGCTGCCATAGCAGCGTTCTTCGTCCCTACCTTAGTCACACAGTCATCTTCAGTCAGTATGTGTGCTTTGATCACTGACTTGGCCAGCGGTGCTCCAAGCCTAGACACTGCTTGGTGCAGTGGAAGTATCCGCCCGCTTCTCACGTGTGCCAAACTGCTGCCAGATTTCCTTCAACCCCAGCGTTTGGAACTGAGGGGTGTAGTGAAGCAGTAGTTCGAAAGTGTCCGTGTCGTTGGAAACTACTATAACTCTCTTGCACTGTTTGACACGAACGGCCCACTCCACATCTTCTACCAGTCTGGCGTCTGCCTCTTCAATCCAGCTGTGCAGGTCCGGGATTTCTTCACCGCCAGCTCAAATCAACAGAAAGAAAACAGAAACCATGAGAGTCAACAACCAACAACGAGACCCACTACGACTGCAACAGCAAGACATCACTGAAGTTGACAAGTTTGTCTACCTCGGCAGTGTGGTCAGCAAAGATGGAGGTACAGATGAGGATATCAAGAGCCGCATCAATAAAGCCAGGCACATCTTTATCACGCTACGGCCTATCTGGAATTCCTCTGCCCTCTCACTCCACAACAAGATCAGAATCTTCAATTCAAATGTGAAATCTGTCCTCCTATATGGTTCTGAAACGTGGCGAACAACAAAGACAAACACTCACAAACTCCAAACATTTATCAACAGATGTCTGCGAAACATTGTGAACATCAGATGGACAGATATTATTGCCAATACAGAACTGTGGAACAAGACCAAGCAAGTTCCAATAAATCAGAAATCGGAAAACGGAAGTGGGGATGGATTGGCCACACCCTCAGAAAGTCTCCATCCAACATCACAAGACAAGCCTTGAATGGAACCCCAGGGCAAAAGAAAAGTGGGAAGACCAAGACAGACATGGCGAAGGAGTACCGACGCAGAGGTGAAGGTCGCCGGAATGACGTGGGCTGAGCTGAAGAGGATCTCCCGAAACCGTGTCCGCTGGAAGAATGTGGTTGCGGTTCACCAGGGAATTCAGAGGACTAAGTCAAGTAAGTCAAGTCACCTCATCATCAGAGACGACAGAGCTGGCGATGATGACAAGATTTCCTTCAGCTCGATTGCTCACCATATCTTGAACCAGCAGCTGAAGATTCTGTTTGTTCTTCTCAGATGCCCAGAACTTGTCAAGCTGTCGAGGGATGGGTGTGTCTGCGTTCATGCCAATATTGTCAATGGGCGTCATACCAGCTCGCCTCATGGGCTGTCCTTCTTTCAGGGAAAGTTCAACGTATGAATCTAACAGCAGGTGAACGTAGTCCGACTCATGGCAGAGGCTTGTGGCTGGTGTGATGACTGCAGTGACTACATCACCGAGGGTAGAGAATTCTGCTAGCGGCATCTGTCACATCTTTGACAAGAAGTCTTCCACAACATGAGTGGGAAGAAGAGACGTCTGGTTCCATTGTGTGAGGTCCAGTTCAGATTCAATTTCACCAACAAGTGTTGACTTGTTGACGTGAGCGGGAAGATCACCATGAAACAGTGGAGTCACTGACAGCAGATCGTGTGCAAGTATCTGCTGGATGTCCATGCCATGCTCCTTTGCAATGTCCATGGTTCTCTGTGCCTCCACAACGTCTTGAAGGCCACGTCCAAACACGCCACATTCAACCAGTGCGTCGTCTAAGCCAGAACCTCGAAGCAGTTTGCCCTGGCACCCGAGCAGAATGCGAGTCCAGTGGAAGGGTCCCAAGCAGATGAGCAGATCCTTGAACTGTTCTGTCTCATGCAGGTAAACATCTGCCGCCACAGCAAACACGCCTTCACCGCACCAAACTGCTATTGATGCTTGGTTCAGCTGTCTGCGACAACTTTGAAAGTTTGTGAGGCCGCTGACCCTGTACAGCATCTGACGAACTTTGGATAGACAGACAGCTTGTCAGTGCAAGATGAAGCTCTGGCAGAAATGTACCGTGTACATGTCTGGGCGGGTGTCAGACCAACAACAACTGCTGAAATATTCAACCAGCTCAGAGTGGAGAACTACAGCAGTGCTACAGCTGGCATTGACTCTCTCCCACCACAAGCAGTGTCATCAGAGGCCACATCCACCGAGAAGCCTTTCTGGTGCACAAAGCATGCCATCTGCTTGGGGTGGCCAGTCAACGTGAGGACTACCTAGAACCACTAGAACATGTGTGGGAGCAACATTTTGGCACCCTGTTGCCATTTAAATGCATGAAGCCCTTGCCAACCGCTTTGCTCACAATATACAAGTGCGCAGGCAAGTGTGACACTCGACAGTGTGGGTGCTGTTCTACTGGAGTTTGCTGCGTCGCATTCTGCCATGGAAAAGCAAATAATTCTCCATGTTCCAATCAGTGATGGAAAGAGACCATTACAGTCACATTGAGCATGTTTGTTGCATACTTGAGAACTTTTTCTGTTTCTGTTGGGATGTGTCATTGACCACGCAATACAGAAAAAAGTGAAAAAAGCAGCAAAGACAGTTTTAGTTGAATAGGTGAAAACGGCGTTCACTTGTGAATTTCAAATCAGAATGACTTATATCTTTAATAGTGAATCATACAGTGAAAATGCATGTCAGAATTAGTAGCATTATGTATAGGAGCACTGTTGTTACAGCTAGAATATCGCCAGGTTACGGTCAAGACCGTTGGTGCAAGAAAATTACCTTGACCATGGCATTTGAAGGTTAAGATGACCCCAAATGGACAAAATAATACCAGAAATGAACTCAGCACACCAAAATCAGTTGGATTAGAAGTGTTACAAGTGTATTTATTGTCAAAAACACAAAAGTTAGGATTTTCACGGCGGCGGGTGGCGGCAATATTTGAATCGGCCATTACGCAAAATGTACCAGGTGGTGCCCGATCACCTCCGTGATTTTTCATGTCTAGGTGCCCCTTGACTCAAATCAAGTGAGAAATTCTCCTAACACCATAATGTACACGGGACTTATAGCCAGGTACAGGACTAATAGGCTATTCAACAGGTCCATAAATGTTTATGAACACTCCCCTATCACCCAATTTATTAATATTTTCCTGGTGCATAGTATGTAATGGGGTGCTACATGGAGGTATTATGTGATACAAGGTCATTGACAAAATACAAAGCTTAGGTCCTTTTTTCTCCCTGCTGCAGCCTTTACTCATTGTCTCCGTGTCCCTTCCATTTCCTCATTGTCTCCGTGTCCCTTCCATTTACTCATTGTCTCCGTGTCCTTTCCATTTACTCATTGTCTCCGTGTCCCTTCCATTTCCTCATTGTCTCCGTGTCCCTTCCATTTACTCATTGTCTCCGTGTTCCTTCCATTTACTCATTGTCTCCGTGTCCTTTCCATTTACTCATTGTCTCCGTGTCCTTCCATTTACTCATTGTCTCCGTGTCCCTTCCATTTACTCATTGTCTCCGTGTCTCTTCCATTTACTCATTGTCTCCGTGTCCCTTCCATTTACTCATTGTCTCCGTGTCCCTTCCATTTCCTCATTGTCTCCGTGTCCTTCCATTTACTCATTGTCTCCGTGTCCCTTCCATTTACTCATTGTCTCCGTGTCCCTTCCATTTCCTTCTCCACTTCAAAAATCATGAAAACAAAAATGTTCATGTAATGGAGGATGTCTGATTTTATAACAGTTCAAAAGACAAAACCCATGGAAAGATTTTGATTTTCTGCAAAATTTACAATCAAATCAAAAGGCAGAGAGATGGGTATACAGACTATGCATTGCTAATCAATTTGTTTTGAAACTGTTTTTTAATCCTGTTTAATCATGGTGAGAAACAGAAGAGTGCATAAATTTACACAAAGTATGAATGAATCCATGTACACAAAGAGGTTTTTGTTCTTTCAATCAGACCCTAAGGGTAAAGGTTTTATGC
The DNA here is from genome assembly GCA_018398815.1 of Conus ventricosus. Lineage (NCBI taxonomy): Eukaryota > Metazoa > Mollusca > Gastropoda > Neogastropoda > Conidae > Conus > Conus ventricosus. The sequence continues at coordinate 37,293,655 of CM031628.1, forward strand.
TTTTAGGTTTCTTGCATTCTTTTTTGATTTTCTGCAAAATTTACAATCAAATCAAAAGGCAGAGGGATGGGTATGCAGACTAGTGTATTGCTAATCAATTTGTTTTGAAGCTTTATTTAATCCTGTTTTTTTGTTTTTTGTTTTGTTTTTTTCCCTTTTTCAGAACTCTTTAAGTGGTAACAATTGGGGGGAAAAATCTCTCTCATTGTATCTGTCACAGTCTATCAATCGACCTATCTTTATATATTGGTAGGATGCCCCAACTCAGTTTTAGGATTGAAGATCTATCCCTCTGAGCTTGAACCCCTGAAATTCTAATCAGTGTTTTTTTTTGTTTTTGTTTTTTTTTTTTAGACTTGGATTCAGATGATAAGGATCCCCAGAACAGGAAGTAAGTATGCTCAATTTGTTGTTGGGTGTTCGTCTTCTTTTGCGCGACCAAAAGCCTTGGCGCAGTGTGTTTCCAGATCTCTGCATCATTGCTAGCAATAAGAAGGGAAGAGAGGAAGCCAAAGGACCGGGAGAGGGGGGGGGGGGGGGGGGGGGGGGGGGGGGGGGGGGGAAGAACAAAGAGGAGAAGGAGGGTACAAATTATGGGAAGGATGAGATCTGATAGATATATTAGTAGTTATAATAGGTATATTTAGAAAACTGGTAGGTTGGAATGTCAGAAATATTGTAAATTAGGAGATAAGATACTTATAGCCCAGCCGACCGCAAAGGGCCACATCAGGACTGTCACCACGTTAAAATCAACTCACAAGTCATTTAAAAAACAAAATAAAAAACCTTTCACACATCTCTTAAATGACATTATTGTAAATTAAAAGATGATATTAATAATAATAGTAAATATAACAGCTGTGTCAGTTATGAAGTTGTATGAACAGTTATAATATTACTTATATTGGTGATAGTAAAACAAAATAGTTATTGGTAATAATGATAATGATAATAGTGATCATAATACTTTAATAGTGATAGTAATTAGTAGTGATGATGATAATGGTGATGGTAATGCTAATTGAGGTAATAAGAATGATGAAGTTGGTGGTTTTTATTTGTTTTTTTAATGATGATGATGGTAGTACTGATAATGGTGATATGATGACAGTGACACTGATAGCAGTAATAATAAAAGTAATATTGGTAATAGTTACAGTTGGTGGAAAGGAATATAGATGGCCAATAAGTAGATGTTAACAGTGCTACTTGAGCAGGGAGAAGGTGGCGAGGATAAATATAGTAATATTGATAACGGTAACAGCATATATATGAAAATAGGGATGATCAATGAGTGAAAGGTTAACAGTATTATTGGAGCAGGGAAGAAGATAAGATAAGATAAGATAATTTTGCTTATAGCCCAGCCGACCGCAAAGGGCCACATCAGGGCTGTCACCACGTTAAAATCAACTCACCAGTCATTAAAAAAAAAAAAAAAAAAAACAACTTTCACACATCTCGTTAAATGACATCGTCTACTAACGCACCAGAAACTTTGTTAAAAATCTTTCTGCCGTAAAATCTTAAATCGAGCAGGGAAGAAGGGGAGGGCTTAAAAAAAGGATGGGGGTGGTGGGAGGGGGGGGGGGACTACACACCTACACCTATACACACACCTAGACACATACACACACTTTTCTCTCTGTCTAAAGTACTATTACTGTATTAGTACTATAACTTTCTGTCGGTAACACTGTGGATTAGTGATAGAACCTAGTAGTGATTATAAACATAATGGTAGTAATCATAATGATAGTAATAGCAACAACAATGACATCAGTAATGATAATGATGATGATGATGACAATAATAATAGCATGATAACAGTAAAGATAGTAATAATGGTAGAAGTAATCTTAGTAGCAGTTGGTGGAAAGGAAATGGTCAATGACTAGAAAGCAAACAGTAGGATGATAATAATGATAGTATCATAATCAATGATAGGTGTAGTATATGTCAGTAATGATAGTGGCTGGAAAGAAATAAAAGTGATCAATGAGTTAAGAGCTAGCATTCCTATTGAGAGAAAAGAAAGAGACAAAGAGGTCCCCCCCCCCCCCCCCACACACACACACACATAGCTTTACATACCCACACACACATGCACAGAAAAAAGGGAAGAGAAGCTCTTTTAGAGGAGATAGCATATGAAATGAAAAGAAAATGAGATGAAGAAAAGGGAGATAAGATAAGATAATGTTGCTTATAGCCCAGCCGACCGCAAAGGGCCACATCAGGGCTGTCACCACGTTAAAATCAACTCACCAGTCATTAATTTTTTTTAAAAAAACAAAAAAAAACCAACCTTTCACACATCTCTTTAAATGACATCGTCTAGAAACGTACCAGAAACTTCGATAAAAATCTTTCTTCCGTAAAATCTTAAATCAGATGAAAAATATTAATCTCTCTCAAAAACTCAAGGATCACGTCAGGCGGGACATCCCTGAACAGGATCTTCATGGACGCCGCTGTAAAATGTTTGTGTCTCACATCGTGGAAGAAAAGGGAGTGGATATAAGTATCTGAGTGAACAATAGGTTGATATAGCAAACTAGCAGATTGTACTGGGAGGATAAAAGGAGATAGCTGTAACTTCTGTATGAGGGGAATAGTGGGAGGTATGGTAGTATGTGTGTTGATGGTGGAATAATGGGCTGATTTTGTGTTGGTGGATTGCACATGCCAGTTGCTACTTTTGGATGTTTATGCTATGAGGATGGAGGAAGAAGGGGAAGCGTTAAGAAAAAATAGGGAGGAGGAGGGGGGGGATGGCAACATACCTCCACCTATAACACACACACACACACACACACACACACACACACACACACACACACACACACACACACACTCACTTTTCTTTTCTTTTTTCTTTATATTAAGTTACTGTATACAAGTGTTACTGCTATTACTTGTTTAGTTAATGCTGGCTATAGGATTAGTAATAACAGGACACAGTGATTGTAAGTATAATGGTAGTGATAGTAATGAATTCATCAATATAACTGTTATTACAACTTCAAAACTGTTACCACTATTATATTTATTCTTTTATTAATATTGTCATTATACTTTGCATTAGTAATAACAGGACACAGTGATTGTAAGTATAATGAAAGTGATAATAATGAATTCATCAATATAACTGTTATTACAACTTCAAAACTGTTGCCACTATTATATTTATTCTTTTATTAATATTGTCATTATGCTTTGCATTAGTAATAACAGACACAGTGATTGTAAGTATAATGGTAGTGATAATAATGAATTCATCATATAACTGTTATTACAACTTCAAAACTGTTACCACTATTATATTTATTCTTTTATTAATATTGTCATTATGCTTTGCATTAGTAATAACAGGACACAGTGATTGTAAGTATAATGGTAGTGATAATAATGAATTCATCAATATAACTGTTATTACAACTCAAAACTGTTTACCACTATTATATTTATTCTTTTATTAATATTGTCATTATGCTTTGCATTAGTAATAACAGGACACAGTGATTGTAAGTATAATGGTAGTGATAATAATGAATTCATCAATATAACTGTTGTTACAACTTCAAAACTGTTGCCACTATTATATATTATTCTTTTATTAATATTGTCATTATGCTTTGCATTAGTAATAACAGGACACAGTGATTGTAAGTATAATGGTAGTGATAATAATGAATTCATCAATATAACTGTTGTTACAACTTCAAAACTGTTGCCACTATTATATTTATTCTTTTATTAATATTGTCATTATGCTTTGCATTAGTAATAACAGGACACAGTGATTGTAAGTATAATGGTAGTGATAATAATGAATTCATCAATATAACTGTTAATTACAACTTCAAAACTGTTACCACTATTATATTTATTCTTTTATTAATATTGTCATTATACTTTGCATTAGTAATAACAGGACACAGTGATTGTAAGTATAATGGTAGTGATAATAATGAATTCATCAATATAACTGTTATTACAACTTCAAAACTGTTACCACTATTATATTTATTCTTTATATTGATATTGTCATTATGCTTTGCATTAGTAATAACAGGACACAGTGATTGTAAGTATAATGGTAGTAATAATAATGAATTCATCAATATAACTGTTATTACAACTTCAAAACTGTTGCCACTATTATATTTATTATTTTATTAATATTGTCATTATACTTTGCATTAGTAATAACAGACACAGTGATTGTAAGTATAATGGTAGTGATAATAATGAATTCATCAATATAACTATTACAACTCAAAACTGTTACCACTATTATATTTATTCTTTTATTAATATTGTCATTATACTTGCAATAATTCTGGTATTCCAATCCACCACTTTTCTAGCCTCCTATGTCATCACTATCATTACTATATGGTTACAATCATAAATATTATCAAAACTATTAAGAAACCTGTTTTAACTATTGATATACATATTAGATTCCATCCTTCTCATAATTTGTACCCTCTTCCTCTTAATTCTTCCTGTCCACCCCCTTTCCCTCCTTTTTCCTCGGCTGGGCTATAAGCAACATTATCTTATCTTATCCTCCTTTTTCTTCCTCCCTCCCCTTATCATTATTACTATTAGTACTTACTATTGTTACCATCATTATCATTGATATTATTTTTTACTATATTCTTGTACATTACTTTTATTATTATTACTGTTATTACCACTACTGTTGCTAAAATTATTATCATTATTATTAATACTAGTGTTGTTATTGATATTACCATCATTACCATTAACCATAAAATTGTTGCCACAACAACCATGCAGTTGACAATCCTCCAACCCCTCTCCTTTCTTCCATGCATCAACTGCTATTGTCATATCATTACCAAAAGGGGTAGTGTTCCTCTCTTTGTTATTTTTTTTTCAATATTTTTATCATCAATATTCTTATTACTGTCAGTAATATTATTATCATCATTACTATTTTAACTCGCATTATCTCCTTCCCAAAGGCCTCGTTTTCATTGACGCCCATCTTTGGCGGAATTTGACCAGATCTGTGATTGATCATTCTTCATTCTGTTGTCATGTTGTTTTACTTGCCTGAAGAAGACCTAAGAGGTTGATACATGTTGTTTTGTCTTGTGACTCATTTGTCCCTGTTGACTGGAGGAGTTATTTCAAACACCTTTCAAGATTTGTGTAGATTCCTAGCTTATTTTCCATGAGTTGAAGTCATCAGTGGGTCAATTGTGCACCTACCGCCCTAAGCTGAAGTCATCAGTGGGTCAATTGTGCACCTACCGCCCTAAGCTGAAGTCATCAGTGGGTCAATTGTGCACCTACCTCCCTAAGCTGAAGTCATCAGTGGTCAATTGCGCACCTACCGCCCTAAGCTGAAGTCATCAGTGGGGCAATTGTGCACCTACCGCCCTAAGCTGAAGTCATCAGTGGTCAATTGTGCACCTACCGCCCTCAGCTGAAGTCATCAGTGGGTCAATTGTGCACCTACCGCCCTCAGCTGAAGTCATCATGGGTCAATTGTACACCTACCGCCCTAAGCTGAAGTCATCAGTGGGTCAATTGTGCACCTACCAACCTCAGCTGAAGTCATCAGTGGGTCAATTGTGCTCCTACCGCCCTAAGCTGAAGTCATCAGTGGTCAATTGTGCACCTACCGCCCTCAGCTGAAGTCATCAGTGGGTCAATTGTGCACACACCGCCCTCAGCTGAAGTCATCAGTGGGTCAATTGTGCACCTACCGCCCTCAGCTGAAGTCATCATGGGTCAATTGTGCACCTACCCGCCCTCAGCTGAAGTCATCAGTGGGTCAATTGTGCACCTACCGCCCTCAGCTGAAGTCATCAGTGGGTCAATTGTGCACCTACCGCCCTAAGCTGAAGTCATCAGTGGGTCAATTGTACACCTACCGCCCTAAGTTGAAGTCATCAGTGGGTCAATTGTGCACCTACCGCCCTAAGCTGAAGTCATCAGTGGTCCATTGTGCACCTACCGCCCTCAGCTGAAGTCATCAGTGGGTCAATTGTGCACCTACCGCCCTAAGCTGAAGTTATCAGTGGGTCAATTGTGCACCTACCGCCCTAAGCTGAAGTCATCAGTGGGTCAATTGTGCACCTACCGCCCTAAGCTGAAGTCATCAGTGGGTCAATTGTGCACCTACCGCCCTAAGCTGAAGTCATCAGTGGTCAATTGTGCACCATAACCGCCCTAAGCTGAAGTCATCATGGTCAATTGTGCACCTACCGCCCTAAGTTGAAGTCATCAGTGGGTCAATTGTGCACCTAAATGCCCTAAGCTGAAGTCATCATGGGTCAATTGGCAACCTAACCGCCCTAAGCTGAAGTCATCAGTGGGTCAAATTTTGCACCTACCGCCCTAAGCTGAAGTCATCAGTGGGTCAATTGTGCACCAGAATAAAAAAAAAAAACACTACCCCGCCCTAAGCTGAAGTCATCAGTGGGTCAATTGTGCACCTACCGCCCTAAGCTGAAGTCATCAGTGGGTCAATTGTGCACCTACCGCCCTAAGCTGAAGTCATCAGTGGGTCAATTGTGCACCTACCGCCCTCAGCTGAAGTCATCAGTGGGTCAATTGTGCACCTACCGCCCTCAGCGAAGTCATCAGTGGTCAATTGTGCACCTACCGCCCTCAGCTGAAGTCATCAGTGGGTCAATTGTGCACCTACCGCCCTAAGCTGAAGTCATCAGTGGGTCAATTGTGCACCTACCGCCCTAACTGAAGTCATCAGTGGTCATGTGCACCTACCGCCCTAAGCTGAAGTCATCAGTGGGTCAATTGTGCACCTACCCCCTAAGCTGAAGTCATCAGTGGTCAATTGTGCACCTACCACCCTAAGCTGAAGTCATCAGTGGGTCAATTGTGCACCTACCGCCCTAAGCTGAAGTCATCAGTGGTCAATTGTGCACCTACCACCCTAAGCTGAAGTCATCAGTGGGTCAATTGTGCACCTACCGCCCTAAGCTGAAGTCATCAGTGGGTCAATTGTGCACCTACCACCCTAAGCTGAAGTCATCAGTGGTCAATTGTGCACCTACCGCCCTAAGCTGAAGTCATCAGTGGGTCCCAAATTTTGCACCTACCGCCCTAAGCTGAAGTCATCAGTGGGTCAATTGTGCACCTACCGCCCTAAGCTGAAGTCATCAGTGGTCAATTGTGCACCTACCGCCCTAAGCTGAAGTCATCAGTGGGTCAATTGTGCACCTACCGCCCTAAGCTGAAGTCATCATGGGTCAATTGTGCACCTACCGCCCTAAGCTGAAGTCATCAGTGGGTCAATTGTGCACCTACCGCCCTAAGCTGAAGTCATCAGTGGTCAATTGTGCACCTACCGCCCTAAGCTGAAGTCATCAGTGGTCAATTGTGCACCTACCGCCCTAAGCTGAAGTCATCAGTGGGTCAATTGTGCACCTCCCGCCCTAAGCTTAAGTCATCAGTGGTCAATTGTGCACCTACCGCCCTAAGCTGAAGTCATCAGTGGGTCAATTGTGCACCTACCGCCCTAAGCTGAAGTCATCAGTGAGTCAATTGTGCACCTACCGCCCTAAGCTGAAGTCATCAGTGGTCAATTGTGCACCTACCGCCCTAAGCTGAAGTCATCAGTAGGGCAATTGTGCACCTACCGCCCTAAGCTGAAGTCATCAGTGGTCAATTGTGCACCTACCCCCTAAGCTGAAGTCATCAGTAGGTCAATTGTGCACCTACCGCCCTAAGCTGAAGTCATCAGTGGGTCAATTGTGCACCTACCGCCCTAAGCTGAAGTCATCAGTGGTCAATTGTGCACCTACCGCCCTAAGCTGAAGTCATCAGTGGGTCAATTGTGCACCTACCGCCCTAAGCTGAAGTCATCAGTGGGTCAATTGTGCACCTACCGCCCTAAGCTGAAGTCATCAGTGGGTCAATTGTGCACCTACCGCCCTAAGCTGAAGTCATCAGTGGGTCAATTGTGCACCTACCGCCCTAAGCTGAAGTCATCATGGGTCAATTGTGCACCTACCGCCCTAAGCTGAAGTCATCAGTGGGTCAATTGTGCACCTACCGCCCTAAGCTGAAGTCATCAGTGGTCAATTGTGCACCTACCGCCCTAAGCTGAAGTCATCAGTAGGTCAATTGTGCACCTACCGCCCTAGCTGAAGTCATCAGTAGGTCAATTGTGCACCTACCGCCCTAAGCTGAAGTCATCAGTAGGTTAATTGTGCACCTACCCCCTAGCTGAAGTCATCAGTAGGTTAATTGTGCACCTACCGCCCTAAGCTGAAGTCATCAGTAGGTTAATTGTGCACCTACCCCCTAAGTGAAGTCATCAGTAGGTTAATTGTGCACCTACCTCCCTAAGTTGAAGTCATCAGTAGGTTAATTGTGCACCTACCGCCCTAAGCTGAAGTCATCATAGGTTAATTGTGCACCAACCTCCCTAAGTTGAAGTCATCAGTAGGTCAATTGTGCACCTACCTCCCTAAGTTGAAGTCATCAGTAGGTCAATTGTGCACCTACCTCCCTAAGCTGAAGTCATCAGTAGGTCAATTGTGCACCTACCTCCCTAAGCTGAAGTCATCAGTAGGTCAATTGGCACCAACCTCCCTAAGCTGAAGTCATCAGTAGGTTAATTGTGCACCTACCGCCCTAAGCTGAAGCCATCAGTTGATTATAGTCTGTACTTATCAGGGAGAAATCATCGTAGGTTAATGTGTGCACCTATCTCAATAAGTAGAAGCCATCAGGATATGAATGCGAGTACCTGTCTCCATGAGCAGAAATCATCAGTAAAGTAAATGTGTGTACCTGTTTAAGCAGAAGTTGTGAGCAGATTAATGTGCGTACGTATCTCTCCAAGTAGAAGTCATCAGCAGATTACTGTGTGTACCCAGCTCCCAGGGTAGACTTCAGCGTTAGATGAGAGAGAGATGGGGAGTGTTTGATAACGGACTGTATCAGCCTAAAGCAGTACAAACCTGCTCACCGTTTTAAGCCAGTGATGTTTGCTTTCATCCAACCAGGCCACAAGGCTCTGATGGGGATTACCTGGAGCCAGAGCCCCGCCATGTGGGAAAGACGGTAAGCTCTACATACATGCACTGATGCAGAGTGCTGTGAAATGTCATTACCTTGTACCAGTACCATTAAATACATAGAACATACAGGTAAGCTCTGTATGCAGAGTGGTTTGTACTACCAGTATGTAATATAGAAAGGTAAGCTTGGTAGTGTTGGTACGGCCTGGTATTAGTAACTTGGTAGGTGGACTGGCAGGCAAGCTCGTGCTGTGAAATATTACTACCTGGTGCCAGTACCATGGCATGTGAATGTACAGGTAAGCTGTGATGGGGGTGCGGTGAAGAGACTGTACTTTGGACCAGTAACAAAGTGTGTAAACAACCCCCAGGCAATACATCACGAGCACCGTTTGCCTTAGTTTATGTTTTTCTTTGCTCTCTATACCTTAATCAAAGTACAGGGAATAAAAAGAATGCAGAGGACATTCATTGTAATGGCTATGGATGTCTAGCTGTGGGTGGAAATGAAAAGAAAATGTGAGGTTTATGAGAAATCTGTCAGCTGAATTATTTCCTTGCAATGTTTACTGAACAACAACACTAAGCAAAAATAAACCCCTGGATGCTGGCACCTTTTGCCTTACCATAAGATTTGTATCAATGAGCCTTGAGGCGGCCATCTTCTACACCTCTGAAGTGGCTACAATCTGAGCGTCAAATGTTGCCTTTTTACTGTAAGAAAAAAATGGCGAAAGCTGCCCGGACTTTCTGTTATAGAGACATGTTTCCTGCGTGTATTAGTTGCAAATAACACTTGTTAACACCATCTGTCCAGCAATGGGATGGAATTGACAGTATAGGGGTCTTTTGGGATGATAACCACAGCAACAATCATCATATCATCATCATCGCCATCTGTCATCGTCATCATTGCTAGGGCTAGTTGTTAGTGTCTTTGGAGGGAACTTAGTTATATGAGGCATGCTTACATCTTATTATTTCAAGATGACATGGGGCACAGTGAGTGGAATCAGAATCATTCGTTTTGATGAACCTGGCTGGGTGCTAAATCCAGTCTTGTGCCACTGCTTCCGATGACCTCATGATGTACCAGCTCTGTCAGTCATCCTCTTCCCCCAGTAAACCTCCTGCTCATGACGTCAAGGCTGTTCCAGACCATGTTTGTGGCCTCCTGTCAGGCAGATTGTCATTGCTTGAGTTTCTGAGGGTGCAGTGCTTCCTCTGGCGGTGCTTACTGTGTGTATGATTTCTGATCTTTTGAGCACATGGCGCTTGGTTGTGTGTTCACATGCACCTCGGACCTTCCTGTCATGTTTTGTGGATTAAGTTAAGGAGGGTGGAAATGGGGGGGGGGGGGGGGGGGGGGGGGGGGGGGGGGCGCAGGAAGGAGTGGTTTGGATGCGTGACTTAAATGAATGGTGAATGCTCAGCACATTAGGTTTTAAGTATCAATCGACATTACTGTTATCCATTCATAATTATCATTCATCTGATACTGCCTTGATGATACAGCACTGACTGGAGCCTTGTTAACTACCACATTCTGTTGTGACAGGACCGTGCAGCAGCAAAGAACCGGATTATGCATACTCAGAGGTCAATCCCGCAACCATGATTGATGCAGCAAGAGTGCCTGTCCCTGGAGCAAATCGCCAACGAGGTAATGGCAGCCATGTTGTCTTGATTCTTCATGGTACTAATCTCAGAATGCTACATTGAAAATTGCTGTATTGATAGGGCACATTACACTTGCTTTTATGCTGTCTTGTGCATTTTTGTCTTCTCAGTTTATTTATCACCCACTAGTCGTTGGTGTTGAGGTGGAGTGTTTTGTTTGCTTACATGGCTGCATGATGCAGCATGCTGTGAAATTCAGCGACCTTCTCTGACATCTGTGTGATTTGCGCAAGTCGCCCGCCAGCAAAGTAATTCAGCAAACAAAATTCAGTTAATCCATCAGCCAGCCTAAATCTAGTAAAATATTCATGGAATTGTGACTGCCGAATAATACACTTTGACAGTGACAATTCGTCAGCTTGGCAGACAAAATCTGAGTAGGATAATTGCATATAGCTGTACAACCTCTAGCACAGGCTAAGACAGTGGATAATTTTTCCTGCCAAATAAAAAACAGATTATGTACAGTATGAAAGCATCACTCAGATTTATGAGATGGTTGCATTATGCATGGTTTTCTACAGTGATAGACCCAGGGTGGTTCATGGGGTCAGGTGTGAATTAAAGGAACCTGGAATTCCACAAATGGAAAATAATTGCATATCACTTGTGAAATCAGGGTAGGTTGCTGAATGTAACGGCATGATCCACATGTAGACACCCACATGTCCTTCCGATACTTTTTACTGGTCAAGCCATTCTGGGTTGTTTTGTTCCCGTTCCGAAGCTTACATTTACAAAGTGCAAGTGTAGATATGCAGCAGTAAAGATGATCATGTTTTGGTGCATACAGATCTAGGTCTTGCAAGATTTGTCGTTTGATATTCAATTCTCCTTCCATCTATTTTTAGGGGCTGTCTGTGAAAACCTGCTTTGTTTTTACGTTTATGTGCTTGCCATAACACAGAGAGAATTTGTGACCAAATGAATGGATTAGTGGCCAGTAAAAAAAAATGATTACTAGTGAAACATGTGGTATGTTTTGTGAACACTTAAATCTATGAGCACATTGTATCAGAGGAGTAATGATGTATTTGGTGTTTCTTAAAATGGGTGTATTTGTTGGAATATACACAGGTGCTTGGATACAAGCGTGACAGCTCGAAAGTTTTTTTCCTTTTGTGGTTTAAATACCTTTTTTGCCATCTGTATATGGCTTTATCATTTGCCTGTGTAATGTCTTTCCTCTCCACTTTCCTGATGAGTTTATAAAGCTCTTTGAGCTGTGCAGGATTTGTAAGATGAATGTAAGTAACCCTTAACAGCAGTGGTGATGTCATCATCATTGTTCTTCATGTTGTTATGACTTAATCTGATATCATTATTATCAGTATTGTCATTCTGCATACATACCTTTCTTTTCCATTTTTTGTTTGTTTGTTTGTTTGAAAAACTGACTCAAGTACCATTGCAAATAATTTAGAACACAATGATTTTGAAATATGTATGCTTTTTAAACAGTACTCAGAAAGAAACATGGAAGAGAGAGGGAGAGAGAGAGAAAGAAGAAGACGAAGAAGAAGAAGAAAAAGAGAGAGAAGGGAAAGAAAGGAAACAGAAAAACATGAGTAATGAATGAATGAAATTTTGAGGGGAAAAATAGATTTTTAAAAAATAACAGTTACACATAGCTTCTTTCTATCTGGCAGATGGCACCATATAAGAGTCAAATATTCACACAGCGTACAAAACATTTTATACAACCGCTATTTCTGTACGAACCGTCAGCTGTTCACATTTTACGTAAGAAATGTACCTGTTAGTTTTACATCTGGCCTCAAGATAAAGCATCCACAACTGGTCAGATTCAGCACTTTCGTGTTAGATTTGGAAATAATAATTTTTTTTTTTAAACATTGATAAGAACTGAAGAAGCTGTACAAAGCTGTACAATGGTAAATGTTTAATCAAATGTGAAGCTAGAACTGAGGAAGCTGTACAAAGACAAATGTTTTCACGCAAACCATCCACCATGGCAAAGTGGTTAGCATTATTGTTATTAGTATTTTATTATTGTTGTTGAGGTGGTTGTTATTATTATTATTATTATTATCAATATTATTGTTATTAATATTTTATTATTGTTGTTGTTGTTGTTATGATTGTCATCATTATTATCAATATTATTATTACTATTGTTTTTCTTTTTATCATTATTGTCGTTATACATTTACTGTTTAAAGGTGTCTTCACCAAGTTGGGATCTCTCCCACCCTTTCCCCCAAATATCTGAAGGTATGCCAGTGTGCTGCTTCATGTCTGGTTGACTGATTTATGACCAATCAAAAATAAACTGACAGACAGATTAATTGGTTGGGTAGGTGGCTTTTTGTATGGTTGGTTGGTAGATACTTGATTTTTTTTTAAACACAGAACTCTACGAGAGCCTTCGGATGGCTGAGGTGGGGAGAGATCGGTGTACAGCAGCATCGGTAAGCATGGGACCCAGGCTCCTCCGGCCAGAGTGACTGCCCCTTCAAATAAATGTCTGATTCAGTAAGGTAAGAGTGAGACATGTTTAATCATTGCTCTTAGTGTGTTGGCTTGCTTGTTTTGCTGGGGGGGGGGGGGGGGGGAGGGTTAGAATTTGTACTTGTGACAGTGTGTGTGTATGGTGTGTGTGTGTGTGTGTGTGTGTGTGTGTGTGTGTGTGGTGTGTGTGCTTGTTTTTAATGTGTGGAGAGAGAGAATGTATACTTGTGACAGTGTGTGTGAGAGAGAGAGAGAGTATTTGTGTGTATGAGTGCATGCATGTGTGTGTGAGAGAGTACCTAAGAAAGAAAACATGTGTGCGTTACTCTGTGTGTGTGTGTGTGTGTGTTGTGTGTGTGTGTGTGTGTGTGTGAGAGAGAGAGAGAGAGAGAAGAAGAGAGAGAGAGAGCGAGAGAGAATATTTGAGCATGGCAGTGTGTGTGTGAGAGGGGGAAGATGATGATGGTTGTGATTCTGGTGATGATGTATGTGTGGCTGTGACAAAATGTGCTTTTGACTGTGTGAGTGAATATGTGTGTGAGTGTGTGTGTGTGTGTGTGCGTATGTGGTGTATGTGAGAGAGAGACCTTGTGCGTGACAGTGTGTGTACATATTTGTAGTATGTGTGTACATGTGTGTCTCTGTATTGTGTGTGTCAGTGAATGAGTGAGAGAGAGAGAGGATATTTTTTTATGGTGTGTGTGGGAGATAGAAAGAGAGAGTATGTGATGTGCTTTTGACTGGATACACTTGAATGGCACCTCTTCTTAATCTGCACCCCCCCCCCCCCCCCCTTCCTTTTACACTTCCTACTACCACCATCCTACCCCCCCCCCCCCCCCCCCCCAACTACCTCCAGCCTACCACTCATCACCACTTACATCACACCTTACTCCTCTGTGTACCATTAAAGGAACTCTTTGTGTGACACAGAGAATTTTCCATTTAATTTTTGATGTTTTGAATTGTTGTTATGATTACCTCTTTCTTTTGCATCTCTGTTTCAGAGGAGATGTCGGGAATCGCAAAATCTTCAAGGAGCGAAACAGGTGTACTAAAACAAATGAGATGGAAAAAAAACTTTATTTTTGTTTGTTTGATTCTTTTTTTTCCACTAGGCAAACTTCCAGTACATATGAATTCAAAATGTCATTGTCTTGCAAAGTATAAGTGTTTCAATGAATAGAAAATTTCAAGGCTTCCATGAAAATAGATGACTTCCATCATGATGAATTATTAGAAAGAAAGCATGAAGACCATTGTGCTGGATTGTGTAATGTATTAATGGAATGATCTGTAAAATTGTCTTGGTTTGAAATAAGAATTACTAGACTACACCTGTTACATTCTATTTGACAGCATGACATATGATGAGAATGCATCCGTGACATTTTATGAAACTGCATAGAGGCACAGAATACAACTCTATCTGTGTCATGTATTCAGATCAAACTGGATCTGCATGGAGTTATTTTTACCATCCTCGTAAATAAAAAGGCTCAAATTCTGTGGTTCGGTCAAGCCCTTCTCCAGTGGTGACGGAAACAGTAGGAACCCAGATTCGACTTCCCCTCCACGTTCGTTCGGCCTGTTTTGAGTTAGTGCCAAGCCCTTTGGTGGCAGCGAGTGCATGGAGTCTGTTACTGCAGGACCGAAGACATGGTGTCCCTCTGGAGGCTCAAGCTCACGCTCATTTGTCTGGCTCAGCAATGGACTGGTTGGAAATCTGCAAGGGAGGTAATCTGTGTCAGTATTTGCGTTCAGTGAAACTGTCCCAGCTGTTTTGATTGGACAGACGCCGCTGGTAGGCATGCTCAAAGCAGCTTCAGTAGGTATGCTCAGTGCAATTTTGTCCCATCCATCAGCTTAACAGGTCAATCAAAGAGGGAAAATGCCATCACATACATATGAAACGGGGCACCTGGGGTACCAGTGTGCAGACAGTTGATATCCCGATGGCTGTGCTGACATGCACTTCAAATCAGTTATTTGACTCTCTAGGTCTATTTCTCTGACCCTTGAACTGAGAAAAGGTAACCCAGTTCTCAGTAGAAAGACAGGTGTTATCTTCCCAGATTTGGGGGGAAGGGAGAGGGAGAGCAGGGGTGGGCGGGGCGACAAAAAGGTCTATTTTGCTACTGTCGTCCGAAGGCGGTTGGCCGTTTTCTGCGTGTGTTGGGGCAGAGCTAACACTACTCAGCATCACCAGAACAGTAGAATCGAAGTGTCTTCCTTGGTAATGATGAAGGGATGTTAACGGTGCCCTGTGACTGGGGGTGGATGTTTGGCGGACATCAGAATGAACACCATTGGGGTAATATCCCCAAAGGGTACATAAGATTTAGTTTATGAAAAAGAAAACCAACCCTGTACTCTGATGTTAGATTGCTTTGACCGGACTGCGCTTGAAGCATGTTACTGACCGGCATAATGTTCTGTTTGACTGCGCCTTGAGCATTTTGCTGGACTAGGCAAGTTGGAATGTCTTGCTGTACATTGTGACTCATAAGTTTACCAACTCAACCTGCTTAGTTGGACTTATAATGATCTCCTGAGCTGAACCTGCAACATTATGTTGGTTGGGCTGCATGTTTTCTAGGCTTCACCAGTGGCAAACTGTTGGATGTGTGTTCTACCACCCTGAATCAGTTACATTTTGTTGCACTGTATGATTTTTTTTTCCCTAAGCTCAACCTGTATTTTGTTTTTGGATTATTCAGTGTTTTCTTGGCTGGACCTGAAATGTTTTGTCAGATTATATGTTTTTCATACTGTAAATGTAACATTTTGTCGGATTATCTAGTTTTTCTAGTGTGTACCAATAATGTTTTGTCAGATTATCTGTTTTTCTAGACTGTTCCTGTAACGTTTTGTCAGAGTATATGATATTTGTCTAGACTTCCTGTAACAGTTTGTCAGATTATGTAATGTTTTTTCAGCTGTACCTGTAACATTTTGTCAGATTACATGTTTTTTCTAGGCTGCACCTGTTGCATTTTGTGGATTATATAATGATGTTTTTCGTTTCAGGGCTACAACTTGGCGGTTTTTTTTTTCTTTCTTTTTGAGTATATGTTTTTCCGAGCTGCGCCTGTTGCATTTTGTTGATTACATAATTTAAAAAATTTCTGGGGTGCGACTGTTGCATTTTTTTTTGTAATTATGATAACTTTTCTGGGCTGCACCTGTTGCAGTTTGTTGGATTATACAATATTTTTTCTCTGGTCTTCTTCTTCCTAAAATACTGGTTCACTCAAAAACGACTGTAGCATTTCTTTTGCATTATAATGTTTTTTTGGCTGCGCCTGTTGAAAAGAATTCAACCTGGCTGTTTGTCCGGAGATCCTGAAATCAGGAAATGTGCAGGTCGAATTTTTTTTGCCCCGGATTTAAATCTGCGTCCTGGTTACTCCATCCAATCCAGGTTTTCTTTACCAAACTGATTATTCCTTTGTCACTTTGCTGAGAGCTTGTGCAAATACTGCTTCAGCAATAGTCACGATACCGTTTGTTGAGCCTAATAAAGATACATCTGCAACTGAAAGTCATCCAACAAAGTAAATATTTGAAAGCCTATTTTAAATCCCCCTTCCATCTTCTTCCTTTCAGTGAATATGAATTCAGTTTCTGTATTGTTTTTCTGAGCAACCCACATTCCTGCACAATGTTTTTGGGTTTATGTTGTCTTTTCTGGACTTTTTTTCCAACTACAGTTGATTACCTTTAAAAATGGGTTCCAAACAGTATTACCCCAGATTCTAGATGTGGTCTTCAAGTGCTTCATAAAGCCAAAACATATTTCTGTTCAAAGAAAGGAAAGTACTTTGTGTCAGTCACACCTTATTGGCCTCACTAATAATATCATTTATCATTGATGCAGAGATGTGGATTTCAGGTTTGTCAAGTTGACATCAGACCAGACATAGGTTTTCATTCTTGATGCTTCAGAAGAGCACAACAAATTACAGATTTTCCATTCTTGTGCCTTTGCCTATTCTAATGGCAAGCTGGCCTTTAATCTTTGTAATATTGATAATGGATTTTTGTTTTCAAAATATATATACATGAATATGTTGTATGAAAAAAATAAATGGATGAAAATAAAAGCTACCACAAAACTTGCTTTGAGATCACCATTGGTCACGTACATTCTACTGTGCTTGGAGATAATTTTACACATAATAATTTATTTGGTCCATGTGTGTGTGATCTATATTTTGGTCCATAGCTTATAAAGGATGGAGGCATTTGTAGTTTTTTAAAACTTTTTATATTGTACAAACGTCTGTGTGCTGTAACCTGAAGCTCAACATATGATTGGCGTATTTCTTTTTGCAAAGTCTTTACCTCAATGATTTGACTGCAGAGCTTAATCTAGGATTTTTCAAAAAGGGGGGCAATCCCCCCCTCATATAAAAAAAAAGGGGCACTCCCACCCCCCCCCCCCCCCCCCCCCCCCCCCCCCCCCCCCCCGGCCACTTCTTCAGCCAATCGTCTTGAAACCGGTGTTCCCTTGCACTGGCACTCTTTTCGGGCTGCTTCTCCGAGCTTTTGGATGTAGTCGTGGTTTCTTCATGATCTTCTCCACCCTCGCATGGCACAGAATCTTTTTTGTCACTTTTCTTCCACGAAAGTCAAAGTCAAATAGGGTGGGTGCACGCTTCATTTTGGAAAATATCCAATATGGCGTCTTAAACTCTCGCAACTTCTCGTCGGTGATCGAGAAGGAGGAGATGAACGCCGCCGATTGGTTGATTTACACTAACAGCCAATGAAATATCAAGAAATCGTTCGCTCTTGCTCAGTTCTAGTTTCAGTTTTTCAAGCAGACGACAAACGAGCGCCCCAACGATCAGTGAACAGGGCGGGCAGTCCTGCAACTGTGCGGAGTCTGCCCGCGTTAAGACTCGATAATTGCGGGAAGGAACAGATTTTTCGGGGGATTGTACAAATCCCGCGCTCTAGAGTAAGCTCTGTGACTGTAAGCTGAAGCTCAACATATGATTGGCGTACTTCTTCTTATTGCTAAGGCTTTACCTCAATGATTTAACTAACCTGAAACTCAACACATGATTAGCATACTTATTGCTAAGGCTTTACCTCAATGATTTGACATCTCCACCTTACATGTTGCTTGATGCCTGCCTGCGAGTGATTGATTGATGATTGATTGATTGATTGATCTTTAATACCCAAGGATGAAGATTTTAGGCCAAAGCCTAGTCTTACAATCTGTCCTTGTTATGCATACATTATTTCAGCACATATCATTCATACAGACAATTCAACATACCAACATGATAATCTAATTCTACAATGATAAGCAAACTGCTCATAAAAGCACTAATGAGATGGGGGATGGTAAAACAAAAGGAAACTTACAAGCAAACAGACAAACAAAAAAACGACAGAGAGAGAGAGAGAGGTCAGAGGAGGGTGGGGAAGAGAGAATGGTAGGTAGGGGGAGGAGAAAAGGGATGGTAGACAGAGTGGGAGTGGGGATGAGCGATTTTAACGGAGTAGGTTTTATGTTGAGACGATTTATTCCAAGTATGGTTCACAGAAGACTTAGCGAATGGACGCTAATCATTGTAATCGAATAATTTAACTTCTGAGACATAAAATGTTTATGCAAATGTTCCTTGAAAGGTTTTAAAGTATTCATGTTTTGTAGATTCGGTGGAAGTGAGTTCCAGACATATGGTCCAGTGAGTCACTCCTAGCACTGGAACTTATTGTTCACAAATCTGAATCATATGACAAGACTGCCTGTGAGATCGATCTCTTTCAGAACAAGCCATTTCTGTTGAAATAACAGATACACCTTCTCTAAATGTACATTTAAAAGTTGTATTTTTAAACTGGCAAAACAATATTCATTTTCCATCATGTGTGTCCGCTGCAATGACACAAAGCTATCACTTAAGTTCACAAACATTGAATTGTTTTTTGATTAGTTTTGTGTTCTTCAGTGTGGAAGAGTCAGGCCTGCAGCACAGCTTTTGGTGGCAGAGCAGGCACAAACACAGGGCTCACACACTGCAACATTCCGAATCACGGAGTTCGAGTTTACCACTGAGGAGCATAGCCTTCAGAGCTGATCATGTTGCGTGCACCACATACTGTTCTGATCTGCAGGCATTCCCAGGCCATTTATTGTAGAAAAGTTATTGCACATAAGAATGTGATTGTGCTATGTACCCAACATAGTTAACAGACAACAGGACAAAACGAATATGTATTGCAAGTTCTACATCAAGGGGTAGGGTTGGGTTGGGAGGCCATTTTAAAATAAGTAGGTTTATCATGGCCTTTGTGACGTACGTGTGTGTGTGTGTGTGTGTGTGTCTGTGTGTGTGTGTGTGTGTGTGTGTGTGTGTGTGTGTGTTCCCCCCGTATCTCTCATCTTCTTCAACCCTCTAAATGGATCCTTGGCCTGGAGCCTCTGAATTCAGCTGCCTGGCAATCTTTGATGCCAGGTCTTCACCTGGCAAACGGGGCAAAAGTAGCATCTCATCAACCAGAAGCTCTTGAGGACCCATAGCTCCTGGTCTAGGTCTGCAGGGAGTCATGGGGATCCATGCAGTCGAAGCCGTCATTTTAACATAAAAGTCATATATGGGCTTTCATGAAAGCATGGTGTACATTTTAATGTGAATTCTTTATCAGTGATTTAAAACCTCCTGCGTAACTACAGATAGTCAGGCTGTAACAAAATATAAGTATGAACAAAAAAGGAGAGGATAAACAAACTGACAAAACGTAGGAATAGTGGTAGAGAAAGAAGAGGAAAAAAGTAGCGAAATGGAAAATGGCGAAAAATACACAATAAGTGGAGAAGAGAAAAAGTGGGAGTAAAGGAAAAAACAGAAGCTGGGGGCCATTTCATGTTAAATTGTTACCAATAAGTTCTGAAGGTGAACGTTTTAAATGTCATTATTACTTTCCGCTGTTTGTTCTGTTTTGCTTAATTGTCAAATAAAAAGAATAAAACAAAGCTCTGGTGTACATGTGTGTGTGTGTGTGTGTGTGTGTGTGTGTGTGCTGTGTTGTGGTGTGTGTGTGTGTGTGGTGTGTGTGTGTGTGTGCGCGTGCTTGTTTACTTGTGTACATATGTTTGGGGGAGAGGGAGGGGAGGGGCTTACAGAGAGCCAGATATTAAGATATTCCCCATAATTTATTTTACTGGCTGGTTGCTAGATCTCAGTTGGCCTAGATTCTTTTACATGGAAGTTGGGAGGAGGCATCTTTTGAAAGACTGATCTTGACACACCATTGCATGCGTACTTACATTCACTGTCACTGTTCTTCATGAAAACATTCTCTCTGTCACAGCCTTCTAAAGAAGAAAGTGGTCTAGGATTTCTTTTTTCTGTGACTCATTATTTTTATTTTTTAGTTTGGATTTCTTTCACTCTTGGCATGCCACTTCTCAATCCCTCACACCTCTTCACCAAAGACAGGCAGATATGCTTCACAACTACACAGAGCGGACCAAACAAGTACAAATAAACATAGATCTTATCTTTTATGTATGTCCTCTTCTTCCCTTCCCTTTCTTTCGTCGTACGTTGATGCTTTAGTTGAACTGCACCGGCGAGGTTGATTAACGAACAGTCAATAAATAAAAGATGCATATATTGCCGCTTCAAGAAATTCGTTAGAATATCGAACACTTTCTTGATATTGGTTATTGATCTTCAACTGTCTACACAGCACTTTGCAGAATCGATTAATATCCTTTTCTTTCTTTTTTTTTTTTTCTTCGTTGTACGTCGATGCCTTAATTGCGTTGCATACACGATGACGGTTAATAAAAATCGGAAATGAAATGAGGTAGGGAACAGTAAACGATAAACAGTAAACAAGTGGGGTATGTTTTGCTCCCATAAGGAAACCTAACACAGAGTAACTTTTATTCAAGACTGGCACAGCCTTTTAAACTTGAATAAAGTCAGACAAATACATAGACGACCCAATCTAATAGTGGGGGAAAAACAAGCGCAGGCCAACAACTGAACTGTTTGGCAAAGATTTGGACTTGAGGGGAGGGGAGAGGAGTTTGAAGATGGAGAAACTGGGAAAATGAAATTAAAAAAAAAAAAAATTACAAATATGAAAACTCTTCTCTAGCTGCATAAGGGAACCATCGCAATCCCTTTTGAAGGCAGATATATTTGTATTGCCTGCTCCGAGGCCTTTCGCCCGCTCGAGCGGGACTCATCAGGGAGACACGGCTGGTTGTGTCTGTGCTCCAGGCGTCAAATAGAGACACACCACAGTCCATAATACTGTGGTGTTCTCACCACCATGGGTGCAAAAAAGAATCCATTAGCACCCCCAGAGCAGCCAGCGAAGAGTAGTAATGCAACCAAACGAAAGTGTGGGGAGGAAAAAAAGTTGCTGTAAAACTAAAGACATTATGCAAATAATATAAAATGTAGGGGACAGTCTTTGAGCCTACGCCTGAGGATCCACCCAAAGATGCAAGGGAGATCAAAAGACAAACACACAGACGGACAGAAACAAATACAAATAACCTCAATTTAATCAAAGCAAAATCGGAAATGAAATGAGGTAGGGAACAGTAAACGATAAACAGTAAACAAGTGGGGTATGTTTTGCTCCCATAAGGAAACCTAACACAGAGTAACTTTTATTCAAGACTGGCACAGCCTTTTAAACTTGAATAAAGTCAGACAAATACATAGACGACCCAATCTAATAGTGGGGGAAAAAGTCAACAAATAAAGATATAAATATTTCTGTCCATGGATCAGTCTTGACACTGGTTACTGATCACCGACTGTTTACACAGCACTTCACTGCACACCTTGATGGATGTCCTTTTCTTTTGCACCGTAGAAATCAAGATGTTGAATCCGGGACTTGATGCAGATAGATAATGGAGAAGGGAAATAAAATAATAACGCCTGCAATAAAGCAAAAAGAATATGATCAGTCTTGTACATTATCTTCAGTTCGACATTATGCAGAGTCAGTTTTTGTACTTTAGATTTATTCCGACTCTGTTTACAACTGTGGAGAAGTGAAGAAAACTTACGATTTTTCAGCCATTAGCCCGGAACATGGATTTTTAATGTTTTAGCTTAGTTTATGGTTAGTAGCAGCTTGTAATGCATAGTGCGACTCGACTCGTCTGGCGGACAAAAAATGGCGGCGCCTGAAGCAGAACATGATTGAATTAGGAACTTGTTTGAAGATGTTTTTGCTGAATTTCTTGTGGAAAAAGCAGGTGAAGAAGAAGTTATGGACATTTTGAATGAACTGGGTGTGATGGGTGATAGTTTTGATTTAGATCAAGCACCATGCAATCGTGATTTTGAGATCGACACGGACAGTGACTGGATGAGTGCCTAAGGGTGAGGGAATCTCAAGATGCTATTCAGTGGGGAAGAAAAACTCAGTATAGCGCTCCCACATGATCCTAAACCTTTCAAACATAAATGACGACAGTGTGGGCTGACTATTACATTTGTTGATAGCGACCATTTGTGTGTGTGTGTGTGTGGGGGGGGGGGGGGGGGGGTTGTGTGTTAGCAGCACATGATTTCAATGTGAAAACTGAACTGTACCTTATTCATTCTTACCTGAATTACCTGCATAAAAGACGGGTATAATCCACACTGACTTTCCTTTGAAAAAGGCTATGATTTGTTTCTGGATACTGTGGAACACCATAGACTGGATTATTTGTGAACAAGCTCGTGAGAATGACAAGCAGGATGTGCCACCTGTTTTTACCTGTTATTTTCATATTCTGGACAGTTCAGCACCTAAGAAACACTCACAAGCACCCCAGTTCTGTTTTATATTATTCTTTATTCAATTACTAACAATTTTTATTCTGCATGTCATGTTCAAATACTAACCGTTGAAAAGTTATGCATATCATACAAACGTAACTATTCTTTTCAAACTTTCCTTCTGGAAATTCACCAGACAACATATTTAATAGTACGTTGTTAAATAACCAGTGTAAGGGTTAAAGAAACGAATGACGTCAAACGCTCTCCAATTATAAGATCAGATTGTAGATCCGAAATAGAATATGTTTCCATGGAAGATAGGTAAAGATAAGTTACATCCAAGCAAGCAAAGATTTAAGTTGTTTTTTTAGTAAATCATACATCAATCGGGGAAAAAAATCAGTTATTTGGGAATATTTATTTTGTTTCGCTACAGTTGCTAAGGTTTAGTTGCTAAGATGATTTACTTGTTTACATTTTGTTTTAGTAACGAAGGAAAGCAAATCATCGGAAACTTGATAAAGTTTCTGTTAATAGTTGTTTGTTCGAATTAGATTATTATACTGAGTTTATCGATAGTTTGTTATAGTATTATTTTTGCTTCGATGTTATGTTGTTTGGATGATGTTGTAGTGTTGGTCGTTAGATCTACTGACGACGAACATGTATAAAAGGAGAGTGTGTGTGGGTGTTCGGGGTTCTTGCTGACGGGTTCTCGCTGACGGATGCTTGCTGACCATCATTGCTGACATAAAAGAGAAGAGCATGTTGGCAGTGACATGATGGAGGAAAATGAACAAAGACAGAACAAACGTCTTTTTCTCACTGCATAACAAAAATGCACTTTCACTCTTGGACCGTTGGCAAAGAAGCAAGAGGGCGCCACCGGTATTTATTCTTGGTAACAAGGGACATAATTCTAAGATCACATGCCTATCTTAACACCCCCACTTGATCGCAAGAAATTATATCTCGCACACACAAACACAAGAATCCTAAATATAACAATATAACCTCTACAAACTCAACTGACATTTAACCCTCAAAATTAAGAGCTTCAATTTGTGTAACAGGAAATGTTGTAGCAGTGACAACATTTATTTTATGCCCTTTTACTGACATTAATAAGTTAGCCAAAAATCAGATTCTTGAATTTTTGCAACTGGAGTTTTGTAGCAGGTTTGGTCATGACATCTGCCAGCATTTCAGAAGTAGGACAATATTTCAGTTCAATTTTCGTTTTGCTCAAAACATCTCTGACGAAATGATAGCGGATGTCAATGTGTTTAGATCTTTGTCTACTGACAGGATTGTTTGCCAAAGCGATTGTGCCTTGATTGTCTTCCAGAATCAACACAGGACCATAACTGTTCTTTCTGTCAATGTCCTCTAGTAACTGGCTCAAATATAAGCTTTCCTGAACAGTGGTTGCAAGAGCAATATATTCTGCCTCACATGTGGACAAGGCCACGGTTGGCTGTTTTCTTGATTTCCAAGAAATGAGAGGTCCAGTCTTGGACAGTGAAAAACAATATCCAGTAGTGCTGCGTCTGTCTTCAGAGGACGACGCCCAATCAGCATCACTATAGCCTATCAATGATAAGCCTTCATTATTTTTCCTGAAAATCAATCCATAGTCCATTGTACCTTTCAGATATCTCAACACATGTTTCACAGCAACCCAATGAGAAGCTAGAGGTTTTGATAAATGCTGTGACAATTTAGTGACAATCCAACCTATGTCAGGCCTGGTACAAATCATGATGTAAATCAAAGTGCCCACAATTTCACGATATTTTCTGCCGTCAATTGGATCATCATCTTCACTGTTCCCAATTTTTTGTTCACAAGGAGTGGATCTTGGTTTGCAATCAATCATGTCAAATTATTTCCATCATTTTTTCTATGTATCTTTTCTGGTTCATCTTTACATACCCTACACCTTGTTCAAAATCCATACCCAGAAAGTAAGAGAGTTTTCCAAGATCTTTCATTTGGAATCGGTCTTTGAAAATTTGCTTGTTTTCAGATAGCAATTTTTCACTGTTTGCACCCACAATCAGGTCATCAACCCACACAACAATGATAACCATTTTCTCTCCATCATGTTGACACAATGGTCAGTAGGACTCTGTTCAAATTTGTTCTGCACCAAATGCCTGTGAAGCATGTTATTCCAGTTTCTACCAGATTGTTTCAGGCCATATAAAGACTTGTTCAGCTTATAAACAAGCTTCTCTCCATTTTTGGATTGAGTTTGAAAACCCTCTGGTTGTTCCATGTAGATTTCGCAATCAATTGGTGCATTTAGATATGCACTTTTCACATCCATTTGGTGTAGAATCAAGTCATATTGTGCAGCAAGTTGCATCACTGTACGAATAGAGGTCAAATTTGCAGTCGGTGCAAAAGTGTCAATGTAATCAATGCCTGCAACTTGACTGTACCCTTTTGCTACAAATCTAGCTTTGTGGAGATGTGACCCATCACCTCTTTCTTTTACAGTGTATACCCAACGTCCCCCCACTGCTTTTCTACCCTCGGGTAGGGTGGTCAGTGTGAATGTCTCATTCTCTTCCAAAGACTGAATTTCATCTTGCATTGCTTCTTTCCACAGAATAGACTCAGGGGATTTAATAGCCTCACTGTAAGATTGTGGAAAAGCTGCAAATTTGTAACAGTATTCAATATTCATCATGATTTGATCATCATCATCATCACCAAGGTTTGTTTCATAATCAGCCAAACGAACTGGGGGATTTCGTTCTCTGTTGGGATACCTTCGTTCTGCGGAAGGTACTTTTTCATCGTACATACACTCTGACCTCCTTGAGTAAGTGGAATTTCTGTCTTCTCATCATGTTACTGGGTTTATTACTAACCTCAACATCATCATTGCGCTTCAACATCAAATCATCCATGTCAAGACAACTTTCTGTCTGTGTTTTCTGATCAGTCAAGTTTCTTGTCAGTGTGTTTTTCTTTGTCACAAATGTTGATGTGGGTTTCTTTGCCATAAATTCAACCCTTCTGTACCGTCCCACCTTATTTGTCTCTGTAAAGTACACCAAGTATGCTGGGCTGTCCCTGTCATAACCCACAAAGATACCCCTTTTGCATCTGTCATCAAGTTTCTTTTTGTCTTGAGTGTATGCAAAACACTCGCACCCAAATATCCTCATATTGGACAAGTTGGAGTGTGTCCAGTCAGGGCAGAGTAAGGTGTCTGATTGATGCGCTTGCAATAACACCTATTGCGTATGTAAGCAGCTGCCATAACTGCGTATGGCCACAGCTCCTTCGGGAGCTCAGCCTGAATGAGCAAACAACGGCCCATTTCAAACAGGGTACGCCAATACCTCTCAGCTGTGCCATTTTGATGTGGCGAGTAAGGCGCAGATTTTTCATGTTTTATTTTGTTCTTCCTGAGAAGCGAGACGAATGCCTCAGAACAAAATGCTGTACCATTATCTGACCTCATTGCTTTTACTTTGCCAAAAGGAGCAGAATCCGCCAGAAACTTTTAGTTGCTACAACAACATCACTCTTTTTCTTCAAGAAGTACACAAAAACAGCTCCTGAATAATCATCAGTGAAACTCATGGCATATTTGAAATCATCTTTTGAAGATGGGGTAATGGGCCCTGCAAGGTCAGTATGAACTAACTGTAAAGGTACAGTTGAACGAGTCTGTCGTGGCCCCTTGTTTCTGTCATTTTTCATCTTGCCACGCACGCACACATCACATTCATCAGGTCTGTCTGTCTTGTCTGTCACTGTCATGCCCTTAACCACTTTTTCAAGTTTTAGTACATCATCAACATTGCAGTGACCCAAGATTTCGTGCCAACCTTTCAAATCGTTTGCATAATTCATGCGATCAGTTTCAACATTTTGATCAAAAGTTTGCAGATAATACAACCTGCTATGCTTTTCAATGTTGAATTTTGTGCCATCTTTGTAGATAATTTCAGCTGAGTCTGGTTGGAACGAAACCTTAACGCCCTTCTCAGTGGCTGCTTGGACTGAAAATATGTTCTGGGGTATGATGGTACATACAAAACATTTTTGAGTGAAGCTGTAACATATTTACCATTCTTGCTCATGATTGTTACATTCACATTCCTCTTTTTCAATGCGATATTGTTCTGCCTTTCCCCATTTGCAAGTTCAATGTAATGTTTCTCAGGATAAAAATTGTCATCAAATTGAACAAATTTGGACACATCGTTGAAAATGTGAGTAGTAGCACCACAATCAACTAAGAGTTTGTAACTCTTCACCTGAGAACTATCACTACGGCAAGCAAAAGCAAAAGAATGATCATCTTCAGACAGTTCAGACACTTCATTGACTTTATCACGGTTTTTACCCTTACGACGACATGAATTATCTGTGTGATTATTCATGTGACAATGACTACACCACAGCCTTCCCTTCCCTTTCTTTTCATTACAGTTTTTCGCAAAATGACCAGGAAGTTTGCACTTGAAATAGATCATGTCTTTCCCATCTCGATCCCGCCTGTAACTCGGCCCAGCTCTGGAGGCAGACTTCAGTAGCGAATCATCATCCGCAGCAGATCTTGACCGCTCCGTGTCTTCAAAGCTTCGTAGAGACACTTTGAACTCTGTGAAAGTCCGTTTATGTTCACTTTGTGTAACAACAGCAATGAAAGATTGAAATGAATCAGGTAAACCTTTCAATACCATTGCAATAAACAGACTATCGTTCACTGTTTCACCGACATTTTTCAAAGCAGCAGCAGCAGTTTCAGCACGAATAATATAGTCAGTTACAGTTTCGTCCGACCGTTTCACGAGCGAGGTAAGTTCAGTGTAGAGGGCTATCACACGTGGTGTGCCTTTTCCAGCATAGTGTTCACGTAAAATCTTCAAGGCTTTTCTTCCATCATCAACAGCGTCTCTCATAACAAGAGATAAACTTCTGTCATCAAGAAATTGAATCAATTCCGCGAAGGCCTCTTCATTTTTGCTCTCATCGATTTCGTCATCGTCGTCTGCTAAGATGTCATCTTTGAGTTTTTGCAGTTTCATATAACCGAGAAATTTCAGTTCCCATTGTTCGTATTTACGTTCGTCTCCATCGAAAACGAGTCTCGAATACCTACTCGCACTGGGCCCATAACCTGTTGGCAGTGACATGATGGAGGAAAATGAACAAAGACAGAACAAACGTCTTTTTCTCACTGCATAACAAAAATGCACTTTCACTCTTGGACCGTTGGCAAAGAAGCAAGAGGGCGCCACCGGTATTTATTCTTGGTAACAAGGGACATAATTCTAAGATCACATGCCTATCTTAACAGAGCAACATCAACTTTGGGCTGGTCTGGTCTCAAGATTGTTTACCTGGCTGACCTGAGCGCTGGCTGCTTGCTGTCTTTGCTACCTCTATTGATCCGCAATACTCAGCAGATTTAGTGTGCATGAAAGGTCTGTGCAAAGTGGCAGGCACAAAGATGAGATTGAACATCCTGCGCGTATAAGATCGAATTGAAAATCCTTGGTTTCGATTGGGCTCCTGCCTATGCCCTAAGACCACTTTGCCACACAACAGCACTATCTTAAATATATTTCATTAATATGTATTCGTTTATATTTTCATTAGCACACACAATCAGCACAGGAACAGAACGAATACACAGATCAGTAACAATAACATCGATCTGGACCCGATTCGTTCTTCCAATCTGCCAATAAAAGATATTGTCGGTAATCAACAGAACCTGTAAATATAAGAGATTAGTCAGAATTAATGAGCTGACTCGGTGTCGAGTCGAGAAGAAGGAAATCTACCTGCGGAAATCGATTGTGGCTGCCCAACTGGTCCGCTGTCTTCGACAGAAATGAATCCGTTAGATCTGACGCTTGTGTACTCCTACTCTCTCAGCGACGGATCCATCACTACAAGATTAATCTAGCACTTGGGCCATATTCTTAGATATATTTTCAGCATTATAAACTTAATATGAAGAAATGATTATTTCATTCATTTGAAACGTCGATCAATGAACTTTAAACAGCTAATCATATTTGTGTTAGAGGACTATTTCTTTGGATACAGAATATGGTCGGGCTGCTGGCTGCTTGACGTCATGACGTCAAACTTACCTTTAAAGAAAAGTAATCGCAGTGACGAAAAGTTTGCGACACCACACATGCTCTCTCTCTCTCTCTCTCTCTCTCTCTCTCTCTCTCTCTCTCTCTCTCTCTCTCTCTGTGGTGTGTGTGGTGTGTGAGTGTGTGTGTGTGGTGTGTGGTGTGTTGTGTGTGTGTGACACAAACTTACCAGACAGAAAAAGACTCCCAGACAGAAGAGGAGAAAAATGGAGTCATATAAACTGAGGAAGCGACAAAACTATATTAACTTCCGTAATCAATGGACTTCTTAAACAATATCAATAACTTTTCAACAGTTGTACTGGAAGTCGCGCACACGCACGCACGCACGCACGCACGCACGCACGCACGCACGCACGAACGCACGCACGCACACACACACAGACACACACACACACACACACACACACACACACGCGCGCGCGCGCGCGCGCACACACACACACACACACACACACACACACACACACACACACACACACACACACACACACACACACACTGAAGGGAGGTAATTTCGCAAGTATTGTAATTCCACAAGTACTTTGTACAGGAAGATTTATCAATATCCCCTTTATCAAGAGGTTTTTTTTTGTTTTGTTTTTTTAATAGATGAATGAGACAATCATTACATACAGAACAGCTTGATATTTTTTTTTAAAAGTCGTATCTTTATGCCACAGTGTTCACGATATCCACGCTTTGTCAGAAACTAGCAATTATTTAATACCGAGTTTATTCATAAACTTTATTGCAACCTTGTGACCATCACTATTGTGTATTGTCATTGTAGTGGGCATATCAAGAAAACTCGCATTAATATCTACAGCCTTCCAGCGCTTGATTTACAAACTCTTGTATGCCTTGAGAAAATTGCAATGTTGAAGTTCACAATGCACGCACGCACGCACGCACGCACACACACTTGCACACACACACACACACACACACACACACACACACACACTGACTGACTGAAACCAATTCATTGTCAGATTAACTCATGCTTGTACCACACACACACACACACACACACACACACACACACACACAGATTAACTCATGCTTGTACACACACACACATACACACACACACACACACACACACACACACACACACACATCAAAGGGAGAAAATTTCACATTACTGTTATTTCACAAAGTACAGACAGATGTATTTTCCAACAGTATTTGTTAAATACATGAATGTGACGACCAAACCATACAGAACAGCGTAACATTTTAAACAGAAAATGTCCATTTGTCTTTCTGTCATAATGTTCAAGACATTATTCACGCTTTGTCACAAACTTGCAATGATATGATGCTGATTTTATCCATAAACCTTTATTGCATGCACCTTTGTGTATAAAACTTGATTGCCGCGCGCGCGCACACACACACACACACACACACACACAGGGCAGCACCGATTTCCTTCTTCGCACCACGAGTGACCATGGAACTAGCCTGTATCGCCAGGGGACGGCTCTCAAGGCGGAGGGCACTTTGCCAACTACCCAGGGCCTGCACGTCTAGCAGGGCTCTCCCATTGCTGGGGGAGGGTGGGCATGGACCTACTAAGTAGTGTAAATGTAGATTTGACCCGCCTATGGTCGGTGGCATCAATGTGCTGTTCAGAACCACCAGGACACTGAAGGCGTAGTGATGTCCCCCTGGGCGATCAGCTGGAACAGGCAGTGGAACACAGAGACTAGTCTGACCAAAGACTGTACGCCCTACTAGGGCGAACTATCTTTGGTCTGACTGAACTCTTTCTCTGATGACGTCATGGGAGTGATGGAGAGACGGAGCACCTGCTAGCCACGCCAGTAGACAAACAGGTAAAATTGTCTTCTTTCTCCGCTCACTTCGCTCTTTCTCTGACCACTCCACAAATATGCACCTGTGTAAGGTCATGCTGACATTCACAAAGACGCACACCTGGTTTGTAACAGAGAGGGAAAACATATCCGTTATGGTATACGATGTTTGACTCTATCACTTCAAATGACATAAACCAAATGTATGTCGATAAGTGATTTTTTTTTAAAATGATTATGCTAAACGATCGACTTAGTATTATGCATTTTCAACGTTAGTCAGTTTAATTCAACAGTGAAGTTTTTTGGAATTGGACAAAGGCTTTATCTATTTATTTCATTTTATGTTTATTCTCCCACTTGAGTCCGTACAAATGTCGAATTTCAGTTGATGACATAAACGTTAACCCAAATGTTTGTCGACATGTGCTGTTTGGAATAAAAATCCAATTGTCTTTGAATCATTGCTGTATAAATGCAACATGATGGACTTTTTTATGCGTATTTACAACGTTTGCTAATCTAACTCAACAGTAACGTTTTTTGAATTGTACAAAGTCTTTATTTTATTCTAGTTCATTCACATTTATCTCATTTCGTTTTCATTTAATTTCATTTTTATTCTCCCTCTTTATTCGCTTGGAAACATCGAATTTCCATCGCTTTCTTAGGAATTTATATAGAGGTGAACCAGTATGACTTTCCTGCTTGCTCGTTATTCAAATCACATTACAGGTGACATAGTGGAGCTGAAATATCATCAGTTTATACCGAATTCTATTTTTGTGTGTTTTATGGTTCTTAACCATGAAAATGACGCCAGAAGGAAGCGTGATCGCCTATTATAAATAGGCTATGTCTGGATTCTTTTTTCTATTTTTTTTTAAGTACTGATTGAAGTGCTGTCCCCTATGGGGATGCTAGGCACAAGAAGGCACGTGTCTGAGTGTTACACACAAAATAAAGAATTCAACTCAGACTTTGTTAAATGCAGGAAATTACTGAACCATTGATTCAACTCGACATGATTATGCCATCTGTCAGAACTATAAGCGTTAAGTTCTACAAATGTGAATTTACCAAGTTTGTAGGACAACAAAAGAAAAAAGGTTTGTATGTTCTTGGTTTAAATTTTCCTGATTCTGGTTTACAAGTTCTCAGTTTGGAATTTCAGGCCTTTCATTCTTTACTACCACTTCTAGGTGTGAAAATACCCAAAGCATTTTTGTGCACGCAAACACTACACTTTCAGCACTTTTGGCGGGATCTGTTTCTGTCTGGATTTGGTTCACACCCACTTTGTTGGAGACCTCGTTCACCATGCTCTTGTCTTTCCAGCGGATCGCAATGAGACCATTGTCTGTGTAATGATCACATGTGCCTCTTGGAGTCTTCTGAATATCCTTTGGAGATTTCGGAGGGTGGTCTTTCCACCCGATTTGGTCAGACATTTCCAGTAGAGGCAATTCCTTCAGCAGAGAGATAGTCCATAAGCTTCAGAGACGTGAACCGATTGTCAAATGTTAAATGAAAAGCTTCCTATGCCTGTACCTCTGACAGCAGGTCAATGACAACATCACTTCCTATTCCAACACCAGGACAGCCTGCAGC
>CM031628.1:37331194-37352584 GCA_018398815.1 Conus ventricosus
CAGGCTTCAAAGGTTTCATCTCATTAAATACAACGTCTTCAGATTGGTTGTGATTTTTCACACCGTGGTAAAATGTGCTGGATTCTGGAAAGTCCTGATCATGCAACCTCTTGCTCTTTGATGACCAGACTCGATCTCCTCATCAACAGCTTCCATCTTGATTGTGGCGCCCATAACAGTGTGCTACTGTCAGTGTGATTGGGTTCCATGTGTGCTGCTGTCAGTGTGATTGGGTTCCATTTGTGCTGCTGTCAGTGTGATTGGGTTCCATCTCAGTGTGCAGAAAGATGGTCTGGTTGACGTGAGTGATGTGGGTGTGAAAGCGATCAATTTGAACGTGTGATTTACATCAGGAACCAAGCCTATGACGGGGACAGACACGACTGGGAACTGTTCCTCCCTGCTGTTTTGGTATCCGGGCAAGATGATCGCATGTTACACTCCACAGCACTCTGTCTCTCTGCTGTTTTGATAG
The DNA here is from genome assembly GCA_018398815.1 of Conus ventricosus. Classification (NCBI taxonomy): domain Eukaryota; kingdom Metazoa; phylum Mollusca; class Gastropoda; order Neogastropoda; family Conidae; genus Conus; species Conus ventricosus. The sequence goes on from CM031628.1 coordinate 37,331,670, forward strand.
TCGTGACAATTTCGTGTCCAATACCAGATTTGCACGAATACCAAGATTGCTGTCCACCAGCCTTACCCCCAGCCTGCGATTAAAGTGAACGCGCTGTGTTGGTGGTCAAGCCCAGTCCCTAAAACTATTATCATCTGCTTGGGGTGTTCGATTGCATTTCTCGTTGAAACCGGTCCTCTTACTACAGGCATGCATGGTTTGCAAACTGAGTTCATTCAAACGCGCATTGTCACGTGTGGTATACGCATATGGGACAGGACCCATACGTTTTCCTTCAGGACGTGACCAAGCTCGTGATATGATGCCAGCACACTGTTGCTGAACGCCAGGAGACAGTAAACCCTTTGCGGTTTAGATGGGGATGGGAAAATACCACAGCTGTGTGCATTTGCATATCATATTGCCAACATTTTCTGTATCACTGAAAAACCGACATAACACATTTTCGCTACCACAGGGCCGACCCTTTACCGTATATGGGTTAACTTAGCCAAAGGTCGTTATTGCATCCTTTGTGGTATGTTGGCGAAAGGATCTAATGTATTCGAATTCAGCATAAACAGTCAGGCATAGTGTATACTGTTTGGGTTTATTGGGACATATATATATATATATATATATATAGAGAGAGAGAGAGAGAGAGAGAGAGAGAGAGAGAGAGAGAGAGAGAGTTACATAAGGTCGTGTAATGTGTGCTCTTAATGATTAAAGATATTTACCTGGCAGGAGAGGAGAAAGAGGAATGCTGCCATAGTGCTCAGGTTGTTTGATTCCAGGATCTATTCACCCGTAAGTAAGAACGATTGCACAGGTTGTCAAACATAGGCAGTACACAGATGTACAACCCCAGTAAAATGAAAATGACTCTAACGGTGACTAAGTATATTTCACAGGGCTAGAAATGTCATAGGGCAAGAAGTTAAAAGCGCCCCGAAAGAAATGAAAAATGGTTCTAGTGTCGGCATTAATAAGCAAACAATCGGATTATGCAAAATCCTTTGGAGTCGTATCAGTAAGTTTGTAACGACGTCCTTCAACGCTGCATTTGTATGTCTTCATCTCAGAGTAAGGTTATAACAGCTCTTGTACACAAAAGAAAAGGTTTGTCGAGAAAAAAATTAATGATCTTAATAAATGACGACCTACGTCTTTAACTGATGTGGACTTAACTCCAAGCAAACCGATCTAGTTGCAATGACGACCTACGTCTTTAACTGATGTGGACTTAACTCCAAGCAAACCGATCTAGTTGCAAAGTGAGGCGACTGCAGACGGAAATCTAAACAAAGCTGAACAATTATTTTTAAAGCTTCGCCAAAAAAACGTTGGCAAACGAATTACAAGACATTTGTCTGGTGATTCGTTTGTCAACGCTTTTGGGCGGACCTTTAGCAATAATTGTTCAAATTTCTAACAGTCTAGCAATGTGGTTAGGTTGTGTCGTAGATAATCTGATTTGCGATGATCAAGTTGGATCTATAAAAGAAAGACGTGTATCCCCATTGCTTCGTTAACAGACGTGCATTCAAACTGCTTCGTTTGATCGATAGTGTCACAGCTGCGTCACGAAAACAGACCAGGGTTACCTTGAACAATCGTTTGATTTATGTGTGTTCCTTTTGAAGTGTATGGTTTTGAAGAACGCTTCATAAATTAGGTTTCAGGTTTGATGACTAACTTCGTGAGCTGCATGAGCTAATGTGGGTTGTTAAATAGGGATTGAGGCAAGGCTGCCCCTTTCCTCCACTAGCCTTTGTTTAAGCCCGTGAGCCATTGGCAGTTAGGCTACGTACGGTACCGTCCTGAGAGTAAAGACATTGCACAGAAATATAAAGATAACACCGAAGAGTTTTGTACATCATTAATAGCTTTCTATGCTGAAGGCGATTTCTGAACAGCCATTAATTCATACATTTGACAGTTTCTGAAGCAAAGAATAGCACAGTCTTAATTTCTTTATCGTAATTTTTTTTTTAATTGGACATGCATTTTAATAATAGTTAAACTGGGAGTAAACTCAGTGGATAGAACGTGAATTGTAGAAGATGAGTGGCAGTGTGGGGAAAAAAAGAAACGTAAGTAACATAGGAAATATGTACATTGCAGAAACTTTCCTGATCTCAAACTGGGTCCATATAATGCAAATGATACTGGTACCGGATGAGACATCCCCGTCTTCTTGTGTGTTCTGTGTGCTCTGTGTTGTCATTTCCGCTAGGCGATTTTTGGTGCTGTAAGCGGCATTCGTTTGGAGTTATGGGCCTGTAGTAGTTATTTCATCATGGGAGCAAGAGTTACCCTACTTGCTTGTTAATTACCGTTTACTGTCCCCTGCTTCGTAGTAGATTTCGTTTCTTACTAACACTGGCCACATACAAATTTTCTCTGTCTCTGTCTCCGTGTGTGTGTATCTCTCTCTCTGTCTCTCTGTCTCTGTCTGTCTGTCTGTCTGTCTGTCTGTCTTCCTCTCTCTCTCTCTCTCTCTCCTCTCTCTTCTCTCTCTTCCTCTCTCTCTCTCTCTCTTCTCTCTCTCTCTCCTCTCTCGCCACATACAAAATTCTCTCTCTCTCTCTCTCTCTCTCTCTCTCTCTCTCTCTCTCTCTCTCTCTCTCTCTCTCTCTCTCTCTCTCTCTCTCTCCATATACAAACTGTGTGTGTGTGTGTGTGTGTGTGTGTGTGTGAGAGGAGAGAGAGAGAGAGAGAGAGAGAGAGAGAGAGAGAGAGAGAGAGAGAGAGAGACGCACTCCTCTCCCCCTCTCCTCTCCTCTTTCTCTCCCCATCTTCACCACCCTACCCCTTCCCTCCCTACCTCTCTGTCTTTCTCTTCTCCTCCATGTCCAATACCCACCTTCTTGTTCTTTTCTTCATTACTATGGTTTACTGACAGCCCAGTACATTTTCATGTTCTTTTTCTTGCCTTACACAAGTGCAGTTGTGACTGGGCATGCCTAGCGATCATAGTCACATGTTCCTTTTGTCGCTGTCCACGCCCAAAATAATAGATATGTTTCTAATTGCTACCGAACCGCAAAGCCAACTTCAGAAGACACCCGTTTTTGAAAACTAACTCTCACGTAAATCTTTAAAATAACCTAATTCTCAAAACTCTTAAGAACATATACATCTCTCAAAAGTACATCCGAAATTTTTGTCAAAATCTCATCCACTCTGTAAAATCTTAGTCATGTGAGTAAAAATGTAATCTTCTCAGAAGATTCAATCACATGTTTGAGACATCATGAAAAGGTTTCATGACAGTCTGCTGTAAATGTTTAGTCTCCTCAGCAAATCAAATCTAAAAGATATAGTTTCCGTGGTGGTACAACATGGAATCCACGACTCTCAGTTTAAAAGATAGAATGTTAAACAGTGCTACCGGAATAGGTGCAGAATCTGTCGCGAATACAGGGAAGCAGATGCACACGCATCCCACTCTCTCGGCCAGGAAGATTATTTCACAATGATACGATAACACATCACAACTGTCGGTCTCCATGGCTGTAGGAGAGAAGATGGCGTTCATCACGGGGGATTTTACCCTCGGAGTTAACATTGGTTCTGACTTCATTTCCCATACAGTCCTTTGAATTAGACTTATAAACCGAGGTTCCGTGTGTGAACGCACGTATAACATCTTGCATACACGTAAAATCCCATCCCCAACTTTTGGAAGAGAAGGCCAGTTTGGCCGTGAGATATGGATGGCATGTTACACGTAGCATGCACCTTCCCCGAAGTTGGAGTATGGCTGCCTTAATGGCGGGATAAAAAAAAAGAGAGAAACGGTCATACACACAAAATTCCACACCCTTTGTTGGGTAGATGGGATTTATCCTTGCCTGCCTGTACAGGGAGTGTCCACCGGAGTATCAGCCTCCGTACGCAGAACATAACAAAAAAAATCACCAGATGCCCTTAAGGGTTCCAGTTCCTTCCTCATATTTTGCTCCCGAAGCATTTCCCTTAAATGGGTACAGCCGCCAGGCAGCAGAGGTTTGGGAACCAATGACCTTCGTCTACTACATGAATTCCTAACCGAAGGTGACCTATCTGTCCCAAACAAACGATGGTATGATGCCAGTGACTTGCTTCTGTCTTTCTGGGAAACAACCCTGCCGCGGGTAGAACACCAGCTGTCAGAGACTACATTCGACGCACACCTAGGGCGTATTCAATGAGAAGAGGGAGCTTATCCACCACCGCCTATCGTTGGATTTTGAATTGCCTTCCAACTATATGGAAAAGATGAACATCGAATGTACTCTGGCTGTCAATATATAATACACTCTGCTGTCCTGTAAGCGTACAGTCAGAAATGTAGTCAGGAATAATATGTAACTTTGCAGGTTAATATAAACTAACTCATTACAAAGCACAGTTACAGTAACTTAACCTATCTCCAGAATAAACTCATTACTCTACTTAAGTACTGTTTTGCGTACATTCTCTACATTTCGATAGATTCTTTGCTTTTGTGTTGTTAACATTTACACTTATCAGTAATACTTTACATCGCTGCATTACAGGATCTTTGTACTGTTTTTTGTTGTTAGAGTTAAATAAGTCAGCCCAAACAATTGTGATGGCATTTACCATCCAGAGCCGTTCCAGGTTATCCGCTCATGTAGTGAAGACTGCAAAATAAAGAGATAAAATAAAACTGCCGGAGGTAGTAATACAAAGGCCATATGATATAATTAAAAGAAAATAAATAGATGAATGAATTATCGCACTGTAAGACAATAGTCACCTAAAACATCATTCTAACAACATTCTCCAGAAGGAAAAAATTTCCAGGGGAGGCAGGAAGGGAAAGGAGGGAAATATATAAGAAACATCGGCATAATTAACCATGTCCGCTAGACCATTTCTGTCAAAAGCTAATTGTCACGTGCGTGCCAGGACTACCAGGAACAAGTTACACATTTTCCCCATCCATGTTACGAATTGCCGGCAGGAATTCGAGCAGAATTAGGCAATCTCGATCGATTGAGCGCTTGCATTCACTCAGTCCGATGGCACAGTGGCAGAATTCCAGAGCAGAAGGATAGCAATACAATCCAGCTGTTACTGACTTGAAAGTTACAATCCTCCATTCTTTTTAGTCACCTCGCCATCTTTGTTGATGGGAGCAAAAAGTGCGCCGATCCCTTCTCCCGTCTATGAATATATATAATATATATATAATACATCAGTGTCCTGTTATTTGTAGATTGATCTCTGTATCTGTCGATCTGCATCTCTATTAACATTACCTTTTTCATTAAAATTTGTTTTCTGGTGTTCATACGTGCACTGTGCCTGTCGAAATTTAAAGCACTCTGTGACGGGTCTCCGACGCTCCCCCTCGTTATTAAAATATGATTTTCATATTCAGGATGCAGGGGGTTATAGAACAGAAGTATTTACGCTTTCACAACCAAAATGCGCTCTCGCATAGGCACACGCACTCTGTCACTCACATCGGGCCCGCACAAAGGTGACGGGAAACCAATAACATTTCATAGAAAATAATCAACTTTTATTCAACTTGACTCCGAGCCCCCACCCGTCACTACACAACACAAACTATCTGTATCATACAACAATGTAAACAGCATACAGACAATTTCATAAATCGCATCCCCTGTTCTTCAGTTATTCTTACTTAGCCAGGAAAGACAATATTCCACTATTCTGTTTACACACTTATAACCTTAAGAACAAATAAAACGTCCGTAACTTGCCAGCATTCCTTGGTTGACCGTCAGTTTCTCTCATCACACTGTGCAACTACGAGCTGAAGCTGCCACACCGTTGTGTCCTCCCGATTGGCCAAATCCCAGTTGGGGGACACTGGCAACGTAGCTTGAGTCGCACCCTCACACCGAGTCTCCCGGACTCCACCGTACTTCGCCCTCTCCACGGAAAGGGCTCCTGTCGGCCTCTCCCACAGGTCTCCTCTGGCTGCAAACACCGCACCGTTGTCTGGCAGCTCCCTGTCTAGGCTCCAACAGGCTGATACGTCTTGCTGTCGACCGTCCCCACACGGGAGACAATTCTTCTCGTCGTCGGCTCCGAGGCTACAGCAACCTCCACTGTCATACGTCCCCACCCAGGAGACAACGAGGCGACAGCTAACCTCTGCTTCACGCTGTATTTTCTTGAGCCCTCAGCAAGACGGGCGAGTTCACTTTCCCTTAAGTGAGTCTCGCACTTCCTGGTTTTCCAAGCAGCTTATATTCATTCTCAAACAAGAGAGAACCCGAGTTTAACTGGCTCAACCAATGGAATCACGGGCACACACACATCACACGATTTGTACCAATAAATTCCCAAGTTATTTTTATTCCACCAATGGAATCACTAGTCACCTACACATACACACACACACAACAGCTGCTAGCGCTAACCAAGACTTGGGTACCCAGTGGTTAATGCATAACCTCCCATTCAAACTCATGTTCGATTCCCCGAAGCTACCCACTGTACTAACAGCCTGGACTTCTCTACCAGCCATGACTGATGCTTCAAGTATTTACTACCTCTATAGACAACAAGGCGCAAACCACTCAATTGGCCGCAGCCTTCCATTCATTCCTCAGAACAAGGACGACTGAATGGTCGCTGTACTCTGCCTGCAGGCTGACGGTCACCTACCCGTGACGGTCACCTGACACGATCGCCTTCCCTTCAGGCCCACTGGAGAACCCAGTGAATAGCCAGCCAGTGGTCAGACTGGACACTCCTCTACTCAGGACTGGCAGGTCGGCAACTACTTGTCCCTATCCCTCGGACATGCGAAACACTTCCCAGTAACTCTCCCTCCTTCAGTATACGACTCGGGTATTCCCCTCTGGTGATGCCTGAGTTCGCACGCTTGAAGAACCCAGAACTTGCTCTCAACAACAGAAAAACTACCCTTAATTTGCCTAAATGCTCGAGAACATTCGGCCGACTCATTACACACTCAAATGGATTTCTGTTTCATTGCATAAACAGAATTGGTATGTTTTGACTCCACAAAAAATAATTGTAGGTAACTTGTAGATTTCAGTCAGCTCTGAAAACGCCTTGTGTGACCGTCGGGGCATTAATGAAAAGGTGACACCATTAATTCACCGTCTGCAAGAACAAGGGAAACAACCTTACACAAAACATGTAACTGCACAGAACACCTGCGAGAGAGAGAGAGAGAGAGAGAGAGAGAGAGATGTTTTGGGTGCGGGCGAGGACAGACCGGAGCTGGGAAACTTTTTAGCTATAAGAACTTATTTAGCCATAGTCCTGTATGCAAGATGTTCCAGTTCTGTTTGCAAGAAGTCCCGTTTCAAAGTGGGAAATATTTGAATGATTCGGTACATTTGAAAACGGAACAGCGTACAAAAAATCCTGTCTCTTGGAGACGCGCAATCTGGGTAGAAGGGGGAACAGATGGGACGGACTGATAGACGGAGGGGGATGGAAACGCATGGGGAACATTAGGCAGTTAGTTAACTCCAAGATTCTCAGGTGATATAACCAGCCGCCAAAGCGAAGTCGGAAAAGAAAAGAAAACTAACCCAAACGACTCCAACGCGGACTCCATGTGCCCCCCTAGAAAATGCTAAGTAGTCTAGGAAGTGGGTGATTTCACAAGGAAATTTCTCTGCCGCTTCTGCCATTGCTTTTAGGGCTCTGGGTTTTTTCCTCTCCCTGCAACTGAGAGCTGTTTCATGAGGCTGTATGCAGATGTTCCTAGCTCCAATTTCTGCAGTGAGGACTTTGACCTGATAGCGTTCTCTCCCCAGGCTGTTTGCCAGATCAGCATACTTTTCAGTCTTGTAGATTTGAGCTGCCTCCATTCTGTTCTCATATGGCACCGTGAGCTCGAACATGATCAGGTGCTTGGTTGACTGAGAGTGGACTACTATGTCTGGTCTCATGCCACACTTGCTGATGATCTCTGGGTGACTCTTTCATTCTGGGAGGTCTGCAGTGCACTCCCAGTCATCTGCCCCGTCCAGCAGACTCTGCCTGCATGTTCCGAGTGGCACTGTTGTTCTTGGCCATGATTTGCTGCCTCTTGCTGTGAAGAATGTTGCGGGTGCTTTTGGAGTCCTGATTTTCCCTTTTGTGGTGTTGGTACTAGCCCAGACTGCTTGTACAATCTCTTTGTAAAGCTGTAGTGTGCTGTGTTGTCTGACCTAGTGTGTGATAGGCGTGGGTAGGGGTGGAAGGGCCGTCCGGCTTAGCGACCGTGACAGAGCCCTCGTTTTTTAATCGCAAAACTCGTTTGGACCAGCTGGGAATTGGACGTGAATCCAAGGTTGTTGTTTTTTTCTATCTTTGAATGAATTCTGCCCTAGGATTTCGGAAGATTTCCCCAGAAGAGAGGAGGAACTTCGGGAAAATAAGAAAAAACTTAGTCATAAACTGTCTTTTTTGTACCCCAAGTTCTTATAGAACAGGGAGTACTTCAGGATGGGAACGATGAAATGCTGTGTGTGTGTGTGTGTGTGTGTGTGTGTGTGTGTGTGTGTGTGTTGTGTGTGTGTGTGTGTGTCCGTCCATCCGTGGTCAAAATGTGTTCTACTCGCTCCAGACAAAACTACTATACTGGGCCGATAATTCTGAAAATTTGTAGGTATGTTCATTATGGGTCACGGATGATGCCCGATGTTTTAGTATACCGTTATAGCCGTTACTAATGGCTGTAACGGCCTGTAACAGTTTTTCTTCTTTATGGCATATCTCAGAAAGTACTTGGCTGATCTTTGTGAAAATTAGCAGGTATCTTCATTGTGAGTTACGGATGATGCCCGATGTTTTAGTTTACCGTTATAGCCGTTACTAACGGCTTTAACGGCCTGTAATGGTTTTTCTTCTTTATGGAATATCTCAGACATAACTTGGCCAGTCTTTCTGAAAATGTGTAGGTATGTTCATAATGGGTCATGAATAATGCCCGATGTTTTTCTTACCGTTATAGCCGTAACTACTGTAACGGTTTTTCTATTTCATGGAATATCTCCGAAAGTACTTGGCCGATCTTTGTGAAAATTAGCAGGAATGTTCATTATGGGTCACGAATAATGCCCGATGTTTTAGTTTCTGTTATAGCCGTTACTAACGGCTGTAACGGCCTGTAGCGGTTTTCTTCTTTATGGAATATCTCAGAAAATACTTGGCCGATCTTTGTGAAAATTAGCAGGTATGTTCACAGTTGGTTACAGATGATGCCCGATGTTTAAGTTTACCATTGTAGCCGTTACTAACGGCTGTAACGTCCCATAACGGTTTTTCTTCTTTATGGAATATCTCAGAAAGCACTTTGTCGATCTTTCTGAAAATTTGAAGGTTTGTTCATTATGTGTCACGGATGATACCCGATGTTTTGGTTTACCGTTATAGCTGTTACTAGCGGCTATAACTGCCCATAACGGTTTTTCTTCTTTATGGAATATCTCAGAGAAAAAAATCTTTGCCGATCTTTCTGAAAATTTGTAGGTATGTTCATTATGGGCGACGGATGATGCCAGACGTTTTAGTTTACCGTGACAGCTGTTACTAACGGCTATAACGGTTTTTCTTTTTATGGAATGTCTCAGAAAGTACTCGGCCTATCTTTCTGAAAGTTTGTAAGTATGTTCATTATGGGTCACGGATGATGCCCAACGTTTCAGTTTACCGTTATAGCCGTAACTAACGGCTATAACGACCCATAACGGTTTTTCTATTTTATGGAATATCTCAGAAAGTGCGTGGCCGATCTTTCTGAAAATTTTTAGGTATGTTCATTATGGGTCCCGGATGATGCCCGATGTTTTAGTTTACCGTTATATCTGTTACTAACGGCTATAACGGCCCATAACGGTTCTTCATTTTTATGGAATATCTTAGAAAGTATGTGGTCGATATTTCTGAAAATTTGTAGGTTTGTTCATTATGGGTCACGGATGATGCCCGATGTTTAAGTTCATCGTTATAGCCATTACTAATGGTCCATAATGGTTTTCTTCTTTATGGAAAATCTCAGAAAGTACTTGGCCGATCTTTCTAAAAATTTGTAAGTATGTTCATTATAGGTCACAGACAATGGCCGATGTTTACCAGAATAGCCATTGCTAAGGGTTACACCAGCCCAAGATGGTTTTTCCTCTTTATGGAATATCTCACGCGTTTTCAGGATAAACTGGGAGTACGTTTTTATGCTTTGGATCTTGTTTGTTTCTTTCTCTCTTTTTGGAAAGAGCCTCTTGATTCCCTTTCTTTTAATTTGAGAGTGTGTTCTAATTTGAGAGTCAAATATAAGCTCCCAGTTGGGCGTGGTCTCACAGGACGTTGATGCATGTCCTCTTGGGAAACATTTCCGAGTGTAATGCCCCAAGGATTTACAAGCCCCTAAAACACTCTCCAGGGCAATTAGGCAACTAAATTTCCGGAAGGTGACTCCTCTTCACACCATTCTTCTGCTGGTATTTGAGTGTGGAGTTTGACCAAAACGTTTATTGAGTTCAATTGTGAAGGCGTTTCCATCAAATTGTGTGTGTGTGTGTGTGTGTGTGTGTGTGTGTGTGTGTGTGTGTGTGTGTTGTGCATGTTGTGTGTGTGTGTTGGTGGGTGGTACTCGGTGATATTTCTATCAGTATTCTCTCCCCCTTTTTTTTTTTTACCAGATTACCTCATCCCACACGCAGAGACGCATCCAGACGGGGGAGCGCTTTGACACTGTCTGTCTGTCTCTCTCTCTCTCTCTCTCTCTCTCTCTCTCTCTCTCTCTCTTCTCTCTCTCTCTCTCTCTCTCTGTGTCTGTCTGTCTGTCTGTCTCTCTGTCTGTCTGTCTCTCTCTCTCCCTCCCCCCCCCCCCTCTCTCCCCTCTCCTCTCTCTCTCTCTCCCCTCTCTCTCTTCTCTCTCTCTTCTCTCTGTGGAACGCTGAGCTATCTACAGTCTAATGACACTGGGTAACGCTGGAAACACGTATTTCCTCTGACATCTCTTTGTCTTCCGCCCGGCGCTGTACACTGCTTGTTCAGTATCCTGTCACTTCAGGTTCTAATAGATGTAGCACGGTTCTTCAGCTAACCCTCTCAAGATGTGGATGGTTTGATGATTTCGTAACGCGCTCGTCCGGCGTTCTTTAGCTTAAACCAGCACCCAAAACAGTCACAGCTGGCTGGTATGGTGGTCCCGTCGCGTCAAATTGGAGCGGATTTTTTTTTACAAATTTGCTTTCGTTAGTGACCTTATCATACTTTGGTGAACTTTATCTAGCGCTCTTACACGTACCGAAAGTAGTTTATTAAGCAGAAAAACGTCGAAAGGAATTAGTAAGCACCACATGATGATCTGGCTGCACAGTTGGGCATAGTCAGTATTTTTAATACGGCTTAAAAATAACTCCGCAACATGTGGTCGACTTACGGGGAAGAAAAATACTCAGCTGTGTTGGACTGAAAGAAAGAGAGAAGGGAGGGAGGGAGGGAGCGGAGAGAGTGAGGGGAGAGAGAGGGGGGAGGGGGGAAGCAGACGACCAGACAGACAGACACAGACGGAGACAGACAGACAGACAGACAGACGTGTTACACACTAGATCGCTGACTTCTCAGTACAAGGTAAGTGCAGTAGCTTGTAAAAATTCGTTGTAGATCCTGTGGTAGGTGTTCAGTTTGTAGACGACAAAATACACAGGCGATGTTGGAAGGAAGAGGATCCTTTATTTACAAACGTTTAAGGATAGAGAACAACAAACAGCGATCAACTGTTTTCAGTATCAATAACTCGTACAGGAACTCAATCGTACATGCAGCAGCCAATATTCTACTAATGGCAGCTTCTCGTCGGGCTAGACTCAAACTCAGTGGGTGGGGGGGGGGGGGGGGGGGGGGGATGTTATATATGGCAATTGTATAACAACTAGTGTCGAGGATCACTGTAGTGCTAGCAGGAAAAAGAAAGAGGGCACACTAACTGAGGGGAGGAATGGGAGAAGAAATGTAGGTCAATGGATGGGGAGAGAGGGAGGGGTGGAGGGAAGATGATGGAGGTGTTAGCAAATGAATAGATCAGTTACAGTTTCAGTTTCATCAAGGAGGCGTCACTGCGTGCGGACTAGTCCATATACGCTAACAACACCCGCTAAGTTTTGAGACCACACTACGATGATTTGAAGCTGATGGATACATGAACTAACAACCAAGATGAGACAATTGAAGAAGAGGGTCTCGTGGTTACGACTCAGCTGATGTCTGACCTACGCATTAGTCAACACGCTGGTCAGACCTTGAGTGCCTACCTACCTTTTTGTGTGTGTGTGTGTGTGTGGTTGTAAAATGTGTGTGTATGATGTGTGGGCATGGGGCCATGTGTGTGCGTGGGCGCGCGCGCGCTGGTGTGTGTGTGTGTGCGCATGTGTGGTGTTGTGTGCACGTGTGTGTGTGCACGTGTGGGGTGTGTGTGTGTGTGTGTGTGTGTGTGTGTTGTGTTTTGTGTGTGTGTGTTGTGTGTGTAATTTGTCCCCGTCTGAAAAAGGGTGCTTTGTGTTGTGTGTGTGTGTGTGTGTGTGTGTGTGTGTGTGGGTTTTGTGTGGTTTTGTGGGAAATTTTGGGGGGGGGGGGGGTGGGAGCAACGTATCTGCATATAGGCAATATTTTGTCCCAAAAATCGGGCGTGTATGTGGGTTTTGTTTTTGGTATGTGGGGGTTTCCCCCATTTGGTGTGCGTGTGCATTTGGGCGCTTTGTGTATCCCTTTGTTGTGTGTGTGTGTGTTGTGGTGTGGTTTTGTGTGTTTTGTGTGTCAGTGTGGCCGTGCCCCATCCCCAAAACATTTTGAAATTGTGGGGTGGGTAAGGCGTGGGAATGTACACCCCGGGGATTTTCGTTGTGTGATGTGTGTGAAAGTGCGCGCACGCCTGTGTTTGTGTTTGGGGGTTGTGTGGGGGTGTGTGTGTGGTTGTGAGTGTGTGTTGGGGTGTGTGTGTGGGTGTGTGTGGTGTGACGCGTGTGGGGAAAATTTCCCGAAGATGACTGGGGAACAAGAAAAAAGGCCCCTCAATTCCGCATACAAAATTTAAACAGGCGAAGAGAAGGGGGAGCCCCGGAACTTGACAATGTTTTTTTGGGAAAACTGTCTAACGATTTTCTTTTTTCATTTTCAAAAAAACCATCTCTCTCTTCCCGGGATTAAAAAAGTGGGTAGCTTTTGAAGTGGGTTTTGGAACATGGGGTTTTGTGTGTGTGGAGGGGGGGGGGGGAGTGCTTTGCATGCGTGCGTGGGTGTGGGGTTTGTGATGGGGGGGTTTTCACATTTTAAACCTTTTTAGATAAAAATTTTAATTTTGGTTTTTTTTTTTTCTGCAGTGGGGGCCATTACAGTGCTCAAAGTGCTACAGGGCCCCCCCCCCGTTTTAGTCTTGGGGGAAATAGTCAAAATCCATCCAGAAAGGGGAAATGACAAAGCTACCCCAAAGAAAAACAAGATCTCCCTTTGCTCTTTTTCCCTTCCCCATTTGCCCCCCCCCCCCCCCCCCCCCCCCCCCCCCCCCCCTATTTTACGGTATTTGTCTCGAAAAGGAGTCAAAACAGGAAATTGGTTTTCCCCTGTTTTGTGTTTCTGTCCCTATAGTTCTCGGGTGACAGCAGGGGCTGAACTCTAATTTTTTCCCAAAACTTCCCCCACGGTCCCTTACTTAAAGTTGTGTGAAAAATGGGTTTGGACGGCTCTGTCCCCCAAAAGCCGGGGGGTGACAAAAATTTTTCCCCCCTTCGCAGAAACGGGATTTGTACCCTCCACACAATTTCTGACTCTTTCACACAGCATCTGCTGAGTGAATCTGAAAAAGTGAGAGAGCACGGGTTGGCTTAAAGGCGCCATTTTTCAAAACCCAAAGCCCTGCATGCACAAAAATTCCTTTTTTTCCCCACATGTTTACCCCCTTTTCAGTTCAGCTTGGTGATTGCAGATTGTCACCCCCGACGGGGGGTTTTCTGGCACCTTTTGAGCTACTCCCCCTTCCCAAGTCAGGGGCCCGGTTTGGCTTCCGGGGGCTGGCGGGGTAAAATTTCGCAGGAATTATTTTCTCCCTTTATTTTTAAAAAGGGGAATGCAAAATGTACTTCAAGGCGGACATGTAACTACGTACTGGGGGGGGTAATCCATCTTGTCCTGTGGTTTTAGCCCTATATTACCGTGTTCCCTGGGTTTTTCCCCATGCCCCAGTGACTAAAAAAAAAAACTCATATCTTCCAGGGACCCAGGACCCCAAAAAAAAAAACCCTATCTTTTTGAACGGATAGGCTATGCTAAACAAAATCTTAGGGTTTGTCGTGTCTTTTTTAGCTGTTGGTCACGGAAATTCATGTGTGGGGGGATTTAAAAATTAGCATAATTAAATCGCGGTTTCCCCCCGCACCCATACATTTTAAAGGGTGCACCTGTTTCCCCGCCCCCTCGGGGTGAGGGAAAAAGGTGCTTTAAAACCCCTCTTTATTTAGGTGTGGGGCTCACAAAAACCCCCGTGAAACTGACTAGGATAAACAATAGAAAAGCCTCTAAAAAAATGTGTGGGGGCTGGGGACCGGGACGACGGGTTTTGTGTGGTCAAAAACGTCTCCGAAAAAAGGTTTTTAACACGATTTAGGGTTTAGCCCGCGCCTAAAAAACGTTTTTTCTTGTCGCCGGGGCTGCGACCCGAAATATCCCCGGGGTGGTATTTTAAATATTGTACACCCCTTTTCCCCCCCATTCTGACACATAAAAAACCACCCGCCGCTTTAGTTTTGATTTTTCCCTATGCAGCCCGTCACAGGGGAGTCGTGGCATTTTCTTTGAGCAGCGTCGGGGGCTTGAAAGGAAAAATTAGGCTGTTTTCCTTCCCAAAATTTTATAACCCCCTTGGTGGATTTGGGTTTTTTTGGTTTAAAAAGTCACCGACTGGCTTTGATGGTCTGGTGGTGAAATGTCACTGATTGGTCGGGTGGTCTGGCTGGTGAATGTCCCCGATGGGCTCGATGGTCTGTCTGGTGAAATGTCACCGATGGGCTCGATGGTTCTGGGTGAAATGTTTGTTTTAAAATTTCTTTCCCCAAAAATTTTTTTGCATGAAATGGGGTTTGGGTTTTTTTTTTTTTTTTTTTATCAAGTGCAACATTTGGGAATGACAAAATTTGGGGGGGTACAAACCCAAACTACCTTTTTTTTCCTTTTACATATAAGGTTTACTTATATTGGGACTTCCTTGCTGCCCCTGTGGCTGGGTTTCCCTGGACGGGAAATAATATGCCTTGTAACCCCCAAGGGGAGGCCCCTTCCCCCCGACACGAGAAAAAAAAAGAAAAACACACGCAGCAGTACCCTTTTATCAGCTGAGCAGTAATACAGTTTAAAGGGCCCCCTTTTGGAAAGGGTTTGGGGCTAGCGCCATGGGGTTTTTAAAGAGAAAAACAGTGTTCCTTTGGGTTTTTGGTTTGTGCCCGCGTGGGTTCGGTGGGGTTTTTTAAAAACCCCTTTTCTCTCTCCCCTCTTCTCTCTCTCTCTCCTTCTCTCTCTCTCTCTCTTCTCTTCTCTCTCTTCCCCTCTCTCTGCTTACGTGGGTTTTTTTGTCTGCCCCCCTTTTTTTTTCTCTTGCCCTTTTGTTAATATGTCCCGTCTGTCTGTCCCCCCCCCCCCTCTCTATTTTCTCTCTCTCTCTCTCTTTTCTCTCTCTCTCTCTTCTCTCTCTCTCTTTCTCTCTCCTCTGTTTTTGTTCCCCTTAACTTTTTATTTGTCTTTTTGGTTCCCTTTTGTTTGTTGATTTTTTCTTTGTTCCGTTTTGTTGCCCCGCCTGCCTGCGCCCCCCCCTTCCTCTCTCTCTCTCCTTCTCTCTCTGTCTTTTGTGTGTGTGTGTGTGGGTCTCCCCTCTTCTCTTCCTCTCTTCTCTCTTCTCTCCTCTCTCTCTCTTTTCCCAAAATTTTATATTAAAAAAACAGATTGTTTTTAAAAAAAACTTCGTGTGAAAAAATACTTTTTATTACTGGAAAAAATTAGGGGTTTCTTTTTGGAATTGTTTTGATATAGCCCTGGTTGGGTTTTGTTCCAATTATATATTATATTTTAAATTTATATATATATAATAATATATAAAATATTATATATATATATTAAATTTTATATATATTTTTTTATATATATATTTTATATATGTATATTTTATATATATATATATTAGTGAATTAAAACAAAGAGCCTAAAAAGATTTTAAAAATGCCCCCGACCCCCTTGGGGGGCAAAAATTTGTAATGATGTTAAAAGGAAGGTTTTAAAATCAAAGGGTTTAAAAATTGGTTTTAAACCCTTTCCCTTTTTTAATTTATTGAAAATTTAATTTTATTTTATTATATAAAATTTAAAAAAAGTAAAAAGAGGAATCTTAAAAATACCTACAAATTTTTTTCGAGTTTCCCTTGCGCTGTCTCAGGGGTGCCAAACGCAAAAGCAAAATCGAAACAAAAATTTTTAGATTTGTTTTTTTGATTCCTCTTTTTATTGTTTTAATTAATTTTGCTCCCCCCGGGGGTTTTAGCACTTAAAAAAATTTTTTTAGGCCCCTTAAATTACTGATCGAACCCGGGGCTGGTACTTATCCTTGGAATTTATTAGTTTGTTGTATTTTGTCCCTTGCGGTTCATTCCCGAATGGCCCCCAGACTTGTGTTTGAGGATATAATTTTTATTTTTTCCTTTTTTCCCCAAAAAAAAAAGTAGCTTTTTTTGCTTTTTCTGATTTCCTTTTGCTTCTTGTGCCCTTTGGGGGGTTTTTTAAAAATCAACAAAAAATACTTTGGTATTGCACACCAGCCTTTTTGGGATTGCTTCTTTTTAACCCGAAAAAAGGCCCGAGGAGTCAAAAATTTCCCCTTTCCGCGGCCCCTGAGGAGGGAAAACCAAAAAACCAAAAGGGTTTTTTTGAAAAATCGGGATATGACCGGAGTTATATGTTAGTGAATTTCCCCCCTATTTGGGGGATGTCTCTCCCCTTGGAGAATAAGGGTTTTTGAAGGCTATTTTTTAGAAGCATTTATTTTAAATTTTTCCCCCTCCCCCCATCAAAACACATACGTTGTTAGGCAGAATCATCTGCCCCTGCCGGTATGGGGAAAGCGTATCTCCCCCTATTTTTTTCAATCTTTTAAAAAATAAGAGCAGCTTTTGGGTTTTTTTTTCTATAATTTTTGCAGTCATTTCCCAAAACCAAATTTCTCTGTAAGTTGCTGGACCCGGGGCTCGGTACTTATCCTTGGAATTTATTAGTTTGTTTTTTATTTTAAATCCCTTTCGATTCATTCCAAGGGAAAGGCCCCCAGCACTTGTTTTCTTAGAGGATATATTTTTTTTATTTTCTACTTTTCACAAGAAAAAGTAAACTTGTTTTGCTCTTTTATGATTTCCTTTTTTTCTTAGAGGCCCCTTTGGTTGTTTTTTTTTAAAATCCAACAAACATTTTTACGGTTTTTGCCACCAGCCCTTTTTTTGGGGTTGATTCTTCTTAAAAATTTAAAAAACAGAGGAGTCCCAAATTTCCCCTTTCCGCGGACACCCGAAAAGGGAAAAACAAGTTTCGAAATACGGTATATGACCAGGGTTATATGGGTTTGTGAGTTTCCCTCCCTATTGGGGATGTTTTCCCCCTTGGAAATATAAGCTTTTGAAGGGTCATTTTGAGGGGGCATTTATTTTATTTTTCCCCCTCCACCCAAAAACCCAAGGGAAATACTGTTTGTTAGGCAGAAACATCTGCCACTGCCCCCTATGAATGGTATCTCCCCCTATTTCTTCAATCTAAAACCCTAAGAGCAAGCTTTGGGTTTTTAATTCTATAATTCTTGCAGTCCTTGCCCCCAAAACCCCCCCCTGCTTGTAAGTTGCTGGAACGGTGCTCGGTATTTTTCCTTGGAAAATTTTTTAGTTTGTTATATTATTATATATATATTTAATATATATATATAAAAATATATATTTTTATATATTGTTAATTTAAAAAAACCCCAAAAATTTAAAACAAGTTAAAAAACCGCAGATCTGGTTTTACGCGTTTTTGCCCGGTTTGTTTGGGTGTTGTGGGCCCGTGTGCCAAATGTTGTTATGTATATATTAGTTTCTGTTGTTTTTCCCCTGCCCACATGTGCTTCTCAGGGGTTTTGGGGGTTTTGTTCATGATAAAAAAATTTCCCTCTGTGTCTGCAATTGTTAAACCCTTTTGTTCTAATATTTTAAAATTTCGGGTTGTGGTTTAAAATTGTTAAAAATTTTTTTCTGTTAGGCATAGATTCATCTTTTTGAAATGTTTTGTATGGTGTGCTTTTTTTAAGATTTTTCCCAAAATATGTTTTTTAGTCTGTGTTTTTGTCCCTTTTAAATTTTTCCCCCGGGAATTTTCTATTCGTTTGGGGTTTTTTATCTTCCTTTTTTTAATGATTGTTTTTGGTTTTATATCTGTTTTGAATGGTTTTCAGTGGGTACCTACAAATGTTTCTTCTGCGTTTCTGATGTTACCGTGGCTTTGGGACCAAAAATGTTGTTGTAAAGGCATTTGGGTTTCTTAGGGGCACTGTTCTTTTTTGGTCAGTTGCAAAATTTCCCTTTTGTTTCCCCCCCTTTTTTTTGGGTGTTTTCATTTTATTTTCTGAAACCCCTGGGCATTTTTTGATTCGGCCCACCCTGAAAATGATAATTTGATGTTGTTTTTGTTGAATATCTTATATAATTTGTGGTCTTTTGGGAAAGATGATGTCAAGATTTTAAAGAATATATAGGTCAGTATAGTTAAAAAGCCTAAAATGATTCTACAAGTGCTCAACCCCTTGGGGAGCAACATTAGTAAAAACAGTATTAAAAGGAATGCTACAATTATCTACAAATTTGTTTCTAGCGCTTGGCTATCCTCAGGATCTTTTATATTTTTTAAATATTTTTTTGTATATATTATTTATTTAAAATAACATGAAGAGTGTGTGGCTGGTGCGCCTGCATTTATTTTTGTACTTTATATATATATATATATATTATATATATATTATCATATATATATATATATATATATATTAGTGTGTTAAAATACCCAAAATGATTTTGATAGTGCTCGACCCCTTGGGGAGCACATTTGTTTAAAATAGGTTTTTTTAAAATAGAATCTACAAATTTGTTTCGAGCGCGTTGCGCTGTCAATCGGATCCTGATGACAGCGCAACGCGCTCGAAACCAAATTTGTAGATTCTATTTTAAAAACCTATTTTTTTTTTATACAATAGATTATATATATATATATATATAATATATATATATATATATTTATATATATATATTATATATAATATTATATATTATTTTATTAATATTATATTATTATGATGTTAGTTTAAATGGGACAAATTCACAGGCACTCAAAAGTAGCCTATACAGTGTACGAAATTGTTAGATCTAAAGTACGAGTTGGCAGCGATTATACGGATAGTTGTATGTGTCCTCGGAGTCTGAAAACAAGGGGAAGTATGCTCTCCAGTCATCTTCTCCTTGTTTATCAATGAATGACCACTGGTGTGTTTGTAGATGGCATACACAGCATCAGCTTTCTCATGATTTTATTCAACATATGATTCTCATTTTGCTGGTGTCTCAACTTTGATATTGATAGGCCCAGTCGCTCTTCCAAGACAATTGAATATTGTATATACATCTGCAAAACGACTTGGTCTGATTGTCAATTTAGAGAATAAAATGTGGTGGTATTTTGAAATGGAGGATACTTAAATGAAAATGAAACATGGTTTTATGGAAAAGAAGCACTTAAAGTTGTTAATGTATATTACGTATTTGGTATTGTTGTGTTTACACGTCTAAGCTTCAAGACAACATTGGAAGACCATGCGAATCGCGCTAAAGATAAAGGAGTCATTGTTATTATAAGAATGCTGTGGGCAATTGGTGAACTTTCTCCTAACATATTTTTTCAAGCTGTTTGACTGTCAAATACAACCTGTTTAGACATATGGCGATGAAATTTGGAACCTTACAAAAATAATCAAAAAAAAAAAATTTAGAAAGTTCATCTGTTTGCAATAAAAAAGGTTCTTAGGTGTTCATTCTTAAGCTCCCAGACAACTAAATTGTATGAAAACTGGGAGGTTTCGTTGCATGGATTTATCTATGTTAAATGTGTGAAGTTTAGGCTTCACCTACTAAGACCAGATAAGACCGGTTTTCTAAGAAAGCTTACAATATGCTTGGCAAATGAAACAAACTGCGGCGTTACTGGAACACGACAAAAAAGAGAAGAGCACACAAAACAAAGTGTGAAGTAACGACGATTTAATGCACGACACAAAACAGGACAAGAAATTTTCGGCAAAATGCCTTCCTCAGCGACAAAAAAATACAGACATAAACATGCACAATACTCCCCTTGTGAAGCCAAAGTGGTGAATTCACCACTTTGGCTTCACAAGGGGAGTATTGTGCATGTTTATGTCTGTATTTTTTTGTCGCTGAGGAAGGCATTTTGCCGAAAATTTCTTGTCCTGTTTTGTGTCGTGCATTAAATCGTCGTTACTTCACACTTTGTTTTGTGTGCTCTTCTCTTTTTTGTCGTGTTACAATATGCTGTTACATATCCAGGAGCAACATGATGCCACGTGGGTTTGTAGTCTGAAGAGAACGGGGAAACCTTCATTCTGGGCCACCTTCGCCCTCAAACGAGTTTTCGGGCGAAAGTGGCCCAGAATAAAGGTTTCCCCGTTCTCTGACAAGTAAGACTTCAAACTATGTTTTCTTAATCATTTTCGCGCATACAGTCATTTTCAATACCATCATTTTTGCAGAGACAGTCACTAAACTAAAACTTGGCTGGACCTGTGCGAACACCCTAATTAGAGGGTTGGGGTTTGTGCAGGCGTACCTGACGGTCTAGACTGTAATTATGGCATC
>CM031628.1:37353584-37356084 GCA_018398815.1 Conus ventricosus
TATGCGTAAATTTGCGGATGGGGTGGGTGATGGAGCATGACAGCAGAAGCTAGTGCTGATTTGGCCTCCTGAAATGTAGCTTGACATTCAGGTGTCCATGTGAATTTCTTGGGTTTACCTTTGATACCCTCAGTCAGAGGGCAAGGCGCTTTGCGATGCCTGGGAGAAATCTGTGATAGAAATTCATTCATCTCAGGAAACGTTCAAGAGCTTTCTTGTCAGAAGGAGTGGGAAGATCAACGATTGCACGAACTTTCTCTGGCATGGGTTCAGTCCCGGCTGCTGAGACTAAATGTCCAAGGAAATGCAGGGAAGACGAACCAAAAACGCATTTCTTGATATTGACCACTAAACCGTTGGAGGTTAATAGGCTGAAAATGGTACGTAGATCGGCCTCATGTTGTTCGGGTGAAGCACTTGCAATAAGAATGTCATCAAGATACACAAAGCAACAGTCCAGGTCCTTCAAAACACCGTCCATGAGGCGTTGAAATGCCTGAGCTGCATTTTTAAGACCAAAAGGCATTTTCAGGAACTCATAGAGGCCGAATGGGGTGATGACTGCTGTTTTGGGAATATCTTCAGGTGCAACTGGGATTTGGTTGTAGCCTCGAACAAGATCAATTTTGGAAAAAATCGTTTTTCCAGCAAGGTTGGTATTCAAGTCCTGGATGTGAGGGAGGGGGTAGCGGTCATCTCTGGTTATATCATTTAGTCGACGATAATCTCCACAAGGACGCCAGGTGCCATTACTTTTCTTCACCATGTGCAGTGGTGATGACCAAGGGGAAGATGAACGGCGGACGATATCTATGTGTTTCATTTCGTCAAACTGTGCTTTAGCAGCTGTCAATTTATCGTGATCGAGGCGACGTGAACGTGCATGCACAGGGGAACCAGTAGTGGGAATGTGGTGGAGTACACCATGCTTGTTTTCTGTGAAGGAAGGTACTAGGAGTTCAGGAAACTCCTCTACAATTGCTTCATTAGCGGGAATGAATCTTGTGTATGCTTCTTCCTGCTTGCGAGCGTGCTGGCTGTGCGGGGATGACCAACCCTCTATCCAGGGACACCAGACGTCTGTTAGTGAGATCAATAGCAAGTCTTTGGGGAGCAAAAAAGTCTGCGCCTAGGATTGGTTGAGTCACATCGGCAATCCAAAACTTTTGAACAAACGATGCACCCTGTCCTAGTTGCAATGGGATGTTTCTTCTTCCATAAGTAGGAATGGCCAAACCGTTGGCAGCAACTAGACTGGGTCCTCGAGCCTTTTTGCGTTCTGTGACACTTGCAGGGAAAACAGATTCTTCACCCCGTGTCAACTAGAAAACTGCGTCCTGACAATACATCGCTACCCTGATTGTGCTAATGTTGACTGAGGAAGTTGTATGAATATCATGAGATTCTTTAGCAGGAAGATCAGGAAAACCGTGTCTCCATACATCCCAAACCTATCAACACCATCCGTAGCCAGCTGGTCGCCCCAAGGACAAAAGTGAAAAACTGGAAAAGTCTGGAGTGATCTCCCAAAAATAGACTGTCATGCTGTGAAGAAACTATGTCAGGGAAATGAGAGAAACCTTCGAAAACGCATGACAGAACACAAAAGGGAATCATCACCAGTAGGCGCCCCCTACACGCCCAGCAACATCAGTTCGATTTTGAAAACATCAGCGTTCTCGACCGGCCCAATAGATGGTTTCAGCTTTGGGGTGAAGGAGGCTAAAACATATTCCCGCCAACAACCCCACACTCAACCGGGACCGGGGGCGGGACACACCTTGCCATCGGTGTACAACACCCTCATCGTTCAGTAAACATGACCAAGGGTTCGACCCGTGGTCGTGTGCACTGAACGCCAGTTCACCCAGTAGCCCACCACCGCTGAGAAGACGGACGGAGGTCTGTCGAAAGCTCCAAGTAAGTGCTATTCCTAGCTGAGTGACTGTGTAAAACCGGTAGTCGTTATATCATTGATTCAGTGGAGTTAATGTTGGTGG
Source organism: Conus ventricosus (assembly GCA_018398815.1). Lineage (NCBI taxonomy): Eukaryota > Metazoa > Mollusca > Gastropoda > Neogastropoda > Conidae > Conus > Conus ventricosus. Next base: position 37,355,585 of record CM031628.1, read on the forward strand.
TCTGTTTTTTATCCTGTTTCCATCTAGGTTGTTGTGGGGCCATGCACAGGGTCTTCCACCTACTTTGTTTTCACAGCGTCTCGCTTCAGTTCCGAATCGTGCGTGATACTTGCACAAAGTGAAAGGATTTAAAGCACTGTTTAAGGAATTTTTTAATGGTCTGTTTGACGCAGCTGCCATGAATGCAGGGGTTGGGAGATCCACTTCTAAGATGCGGTCAGCCTTTTCGACTAGAACCTCAAGCTCTTCGTCGGAAGACTGGGCAAGGATCTTCCTGACGTCTGGTGGCAGTTGATTCAGAAAAAGAGCTTTGAAGAGGGTCTCTGGGTTGGAATTCATCGATTGCATGTACTGCAATAATTCTGACGGTCGTTTGTCTCCCAGACCCTGCATTTGCAGAAGGGCAGTATCTTTCTGTAGTTGTGTGGACTCAAAAGCTTTGAGTAGAGCCGCCTTGAGTGTTTCATACTTCTGAGTGTCTGGGGGGCGTTCGACTACCG
>CM031628.1:37358584-37388584 GCA_018398815.1 Conus ventricosus
CACACACACACACACACACACACACACACACACACACACACACATGCGTGTTTATGCCTCGTTGTGACCGTTTGTTCAAACAGTCAGTACTGTGACAGAATTGGTCGGTAGTTTGCCGGTCATCATTAAGTTGGAGAGAAAACGACCAATTGGCAAACACAGAGTGGTGTTATCCTTACCAAACTGAATGCAAAGAACACACTTGCATACGCTCAACAATTTACAAATTATGTAGTTTTACTAAAGTTGTTCTGACGTTGATTGGAAGTTCTACACGGAACACACATTTTGCGAGGTGAGTACCACATTCTTTTGACTCGACTTCTCCATTGTTCGGACATGGCTTCGGATGTAAAATAAAATACTGATGAGGCTAGAAGTGTATTGGAATAAACAACAGTAAGCTTACAGGTGAGTAGCTCTCCATTTTGAAGAGAAACACTACAGACGTTATTGTGACCGACAGCGTGAGCTGGTAATACACACATTTACACTCCGAAGCTTGCGTTGTTATGACACATCAAAAGTAGAAAGTTCTTTTTGGTCACGTAACATATTAGGTGTAGGGAATAGGTGGGGGGGGGGGGGGAGTAGGATTAGCAAGCATCGCGTTCTGTTGACGTCCAAACAATGGAGCGTGTCAAAACAATGCGCCTCCGATTAGACGCAATCGTCACAACAAGGCGGTTCTTTCTCTCTCTCACACCACCACCACCACCACTACTACCACTCACCACCACCAGCAAAAACAATCCTAAAGCTCTATTCTATTAACTAGAATTTGGTGTGTTCAGAGATTTCATAAATGCAAAATTCTCTGGATTTAACGACTGAAAGAAAATGTCTCCGGGTTTAACGACTGAAAGACAAGTCTGACAGGAAAATCACCCATGCCGTCCGTTTTGATGACGGGTAGTACCAGAGACAGACAAGCCTGATAGGAAAATCACCCATGCCGTCCGTTTTGATGACGGGTAGTACCAGAGACAGACAAGCCTGATAGGAAAATCACCATGCCGTCCGTTTTGATGACGAGTAGTATCAGAGATCTCAGAGCATGGTCAGGTGCCAAGTGCTGCGATGATGTGCCAAGGTCTGGGTCGAAAACTGTTACATCTGCATAGTGACTGATGAAAGTCGCGTAAAATATATTCGATGTAAAGAATGTATTTGTCGCATTCCAATCAGTACGGTGCCTCAAAATACTCATGAAAATACGTCATGAGTAACGCTGCGACTTTGTAGCGAGAGGAGAGTGGCGCGAATTCACGCTTAAAGTTATTCAAGAAATAGGCGTACGTCAGGCCTAGGCTAATACAACTAGGCTAGCCTGTGTTCCTGTTGGTCGTTAGGCCTAGCCTATTGTGATTAGACAATCACGGTGGGGCCTACTTGGTTGTCGTGCACAGGCTAGGCCTATAGCCGAAGCTTCGCGTTAGTGACGGGTAAAAAATCTGTCGTGACGGAAAATTTTCAACGCCGTTCGTTTTGTTGCCGGACACAACACAGAACTGTTGCTGAACTACCGGAATCTCTGGTTAAGTTCAACCACTGGAATCCCTGGTTTAGTTCAACCAGCAAAGCTTACAAGAGAGGTCTGTTCTGTCTCAATCTTTTGGTTCAATCAGCCAAAACTTTCTTGAACTACTGTGTCACAAGGTTAGTTCAGGCAGCACAGCCGAAAAGCTGTGTTCTGTCTCGTGAGTGTCGTTCAACCTGTTTCTAAAGTTGGCTTCCATCAGCCTACACTTACTGCTCCATTCCGCCATTGATTTCAGTCGGAACAAGTTTTGTCTAGCCAGATATTGCTGATTAGTGATGATTGATCAAGTGTTCCTGACTGTAGTAGCTGTTATGTCTTTCTAGGGTGTTGTTGAATGTAAAAGGTTAGTTTTGTCTGTCTCTAATGTTGCTAATGCAATCTACGAGTTATTTCTTTCCAGGTTCACCTGATGCATCTGGTCCCAAGCCACAGTGAGTATACATGGTGTTTGTACCTTTCTGTGAGTAGAAATCATCAATAGATTGATGCGTGTAGATCTCTCTGTCTCCCAGAACAAAATTCGGCGGTAGATTAAGGTTTGTACTTATCTCCCTCGGAATAGCTCAGCAGTAGATTAATGTTTGTATTTATCTCCCAAGGAAGAACTTAGCAGCTGATTAATGTATGTACTTATCTCCCAAGGAAGAACTTAGCAGCTGATTAATGTATGTACTTATCTCCCTTGGAAGAACTCAGCAACTGACTAATGCTTGCACTTATCTCCCTAGGAAGAAGTCAGCAGCTGATTAAATAAGATACATACTTATCTTGGAAGAACTCAGCAGTTAATTAATGTGTGTACTTATCTCCCCAGTTTGTCAGCAGTTTACTTATAAATGTATCTGTCTCCCTAAGAAATCGGTAGAAGATTAATTTGTGTACCTATCTCCTTCGGTCCAAGTCAGTAATAGAGTAATATGCATGCCTATAAGTCAGCAACAGATTGATATGTGTTAATGTCACCCAAAGCAGTTGTGAGTTGCAGAGAACGAGAGAGAGAGAGGAGGGAAGGAAGGAAAGGAGGGAGGAGAGATTTGGGTAGGAAGGGTGGTGGGTGTGGAAAACAGACTGTAATACACAGAGCCAAGACAAAACTGAGTTAACAATGTTCTTTTTGTGTTCAACCAGACCACCAGATTCTGATGAGGACTACCTGGAGCCAGTGCCTCATCGTGTGGGACGTTCAGGTAAACTTTTATGAGTGTTGGTATCTCCTGTCACTGACACCTTGGCGTACAGAATGTACAGATAAGCTCTACATGTACAGAGTTGTGAAAGGTGATTGCTTGGTATCAGTACCAAGGCGTATATCTACACAGGCATGTTTTGTGGGTAGAATGTTGATACTGCTTAATACCAGCTGCATGACGTGAGAGTGTATAGGTAAAACCTATGGTATGAAGACCATAGCCTGTAGAACATAAACGTAATCTCTGTATTTAGAGTGCTGGTGCCATATCAGTAACATGACTTGTGAAACGTGCAGGTGAGTTCTGTATGTACTATTGTGAAATATATCTACGTGGTACCAGTTATGTTAGGCGATATTTAAAGAACAGGTAAGTTCTGCATGCTCTTCTCTGAAACGTGACAACTTTGTGTGGTCTGTGTAAAGTACAGGTAAGCTGAATGATGAGAATATTGATTCTACCTGGTGCCAGTAAAATGGCGTGTAAATTACACCCAGGTAGTAAGTCACAAGCACATTTTGCCTTAGTTTAGGTCTTTAGTTGTAGTTGAGTCATTCACTCTGTCAGTGTCCGAGGCCCGAATCTAGTAGGCTAGTGCTACTATTGAAGCCATCCTTGCCATTGTAACCGTCTACGGCAGTTTTGTCGCAGTGCTAATGCGAGTATCTCTTCTATAAACAGGAGGCTCTAGCACTGGTCTATCATAGTGTCGGTAACACATTGAGCACGACCTAGCTTCTGAACTATAAATAAGCCAGTCCGCCATCTTCGAGCATTGGCATCGTACTACCAGTGTTCGTCTGTTGTTTACCTGACCATCAGTGAACACTTCTCAAGAGATGTGCACTTGCGCTGAGCTCGCCTGTGTGTACATCATCCGTGTATCACTGCAGTGCCAAGGTCTCAAATGTGACATCAGGTAAGGGGCAGCTCATGTATTTCTAGATTGTGAATGATTTTTCATCTCCTAAAAATCCGTCAAAACAAGTTAGCTGACTGGGGGAGGGGATGTTCATCTGATATATTATTAGTTAAATCTCGATTTTTGGCGCTACTTTATGCTACACCTCAAAATATCCACATGGATTATAACTTGTATCAAAAACAGCTCTTGCTGTGAAATATTACTACCAGTCCTGGCACCAGTACCATGGCATGTGGAATGTGCAGGTACGATGTGATGGGGGTGTGGTGAAGAGACTGTTCTTTGGACAAAGTAACAAAGTGTAAACAACCCCCAGGCAATACATCACGATCGCCGTTTGCCTTAGTTTATGTTTTTCTTTGCTCTCTATACCTTAATCAAAGCACAGAGAATAAAAAGAATGCAGCAGACATTTATTTTAACGGTTGTGGATGTCTAGCTGTGGGTGGAAATGAAAAGAAAATGAAAGGTGAATGAGAAATCTGTCAGCTGAATTATTTCCAAGCAATGTTTATTGAACAGCAACACTAAGCAGAAATAAACTCCTGGATGCTGGCACCTTTTGCCTTACCATAAGATTTGTATTGACCCTTGAGGCCATCTTCTACACCTCTAAGGTGGCTACAATCTGAGTGTCCCATTCATTCAAATGTGGGCCCCTTTTTACTGTCAGAAAAAAAATGACGAAAGCTGCCTGGACTTCCTGTTATGGAGATATCTGTCTCCTGAGTTTTTATTAGTTGAAAATAACACTTGTTAACACCATCTGTCCAGCAATGGGATGGAATTGAAAGTATAGGGTTCTGTTGGGATAATAACAACAGCAACAATCATTATCATATCATCATCATTGTCATCATCATCGTCATCATTGCTAGGGCGGGTTATTAGCATCTCTGGAGGTAACGTACTTATATGAGGCATGCTTACATCTTATTATTTCAAGATGACATAGGGCACAGTGAGTCAAATCAGAATAATTCGTTTTCATGAATCTGGCTGGGTGCTGAATCCAGTCTCGTGCCACTGCTTCCGATGACCTCATGATGTGAAAGATTTGCCGGCTCTATCAGTCGTCCTCTCCCCACAGTAAACCTCCTGCTTGTGACGTCAAGGCTGTTCCAGACCATGTTTGTGGCCTCCTGTCAGGCAGATTGTCATTGCTGGAGTTTCTGGGGGTGCAGTGCTTCCTCTGGCGGTGCTCACTGTGTGTATGATCTCTGATCTTTTGAGCACATGGCGTTTGGTTGTGTGTTCACATGCACCTCGGACCTTCCTGTCGCGTTTTGTGGATTAAGTTAAGGAGGGTGGAAATGGAACAAGGGGTGGGGAGGGGGAGGGGGGGTCAGGAAGGAGTCGTTTGGATGCGTGACTTAAATGAATGGTGAATGCTCAGCACATTAGGTTGCTGATGTAGTGTATTTGGCTTAGGTATCAATTGACATTACTGTAATCCATTCATAATTATCATTCATCCGATCCTGCCTTGACGATACAACACTGACTGGAGCCTTGTTAACTACCACATTCTGTTGTGACAGAACCGTGCAGCAGTACAGAACAGGATCATGTATATCAGAGGTCAATCCTGCAACCATGATTGATGCAGCAAGAGCGCCTGTCCCTGGATCAAATTGCCAACAAGGTAATGGCAGCCGTGTTGTCTTGATTCTTCATGGTACTAATCTCAGAATGCTACGTTGAAAATTGCTGCATTAATAGGCGCATGGCACTTGCTTTCCTGCTGACTTATGCATTTTTGTCTTCTCAGTTTATTTATCACCGTAGTCCTTGGTGTTCAGGTGAAGTTTTATGCTTGCTTACATGGTTGCATGATACAGCATACTGTGAAATTCAGCAACCTTCTCTGACGTCAGTGTGATTTGCGCAAGTCACCCGCCAGCAAAGCATTCAGCAAACAAAATTCCACGAATTCATCAGCCAGCCTAAAATATTTGTCGAATTGTGATCTGACGAATAATACACTTTGACAGTGACCATGCGTCAGTTTGGCAAACGAAACCCGAGTAGGATAATTGCAAATGGCTGTACAACCCTCTAGCACAGGTTAAGACAGTGGATAATTTTTCTTGAAAGAAAGACAGATTATTTACAGTATGAAACATCACTCAGATTTATGAGATGGTTGCATTATGCATAGTTTGTTTTACAAAAGTCCAATGATAGACCCAGGGTGCTTCAAAGGGGGTCAGGTTTGAAAGGAACCTCAAATTCCACAAATGGAAAATAATTGCATATCACTTGTGAAATCAGGATAGGTTGCTGAATTTAACGGCATGATCCTCATGTTGACACCGCATGTCCTTTCGATACTTTTTACTGGTCAAGTCCTTCTGGGTTGTTTTGTTCCCGTTCCGAAGCTTACATTTACAAAGTGCCAGTGTAGATATGCAGCAGTAAAGATGATCATGTTTTGTTGCATACATTATACAGGTCTGGGTCTTGCTAAATTTGTCGTTTGATATTCAATTCTCCTTCCATCTATTTTTTAGGGGCTGTCTGTGAAAACCTGCTTTGTTTTTACATGTTATCTACTTGCCATAACACAGAGAAAATCTGTGACCAAATGAATGGATTAGTGGCCAATAAAAAAAAGAGAAAGATTTCTTGTGAAGTATGTGGTATAATTTGTGAGCGCTTAAATCTATGAACACATTGTATCATAGGAGTCATAATGTATTTGGTGTTTGTAAAAATGGGTGTATTTGTTGGAATATACACGGTTGCTTGGATACAAGCATGACAGCTCGAACAATTGTCCTTTTTGTGGTTTAGATAACTTTTTGCCATCTGTATATGGCTGTAGCATTTGCCTGTTTAATATCTTTCCTCTGCCTTTCCTGATGAGTTTATAAAGCTCTTTGAGCTGTGCAGGATTTGTAAGATGAATGGAAGTAACCCTTAATAGCAGTGGTGATATCATCATTGTTGTTCTTCATGTTGTTGTGATTTAATCTGATGTATTATTATCAGTATTGTCATTCATCATACATACCTTTCTTTTCCATTTTTTGTTTGTTTGTTTGTTTGAAAAGCTGACTCAGGTACCTTTGCAAATAATTTAGAACACAATGATTTTAAAGTATGTATGCTTTTTAAACAGTGCCCAGAAAGAAATATGGAAGAGAGAGGGAGAGAGAGAAAGAAGAAGAAGAAGAAGAAGAAGAAGAAGAAGAAGAAGAAGAAGAAGAAGAAAGAGAGATAGAGAGAAGGGAAACAAAGGAAACGGAAAAAACATGAGTAATGAATGAATGAAATTTTGAGGGGAAAAATAGATTTTAAAAAATTACAGTTACACATAGCTTCTTTCTATCTGGCAGATGGCACCACATAAGTGTAAAACATTCACACAGCTAACGAAACATTTTAAACAACAGCTATTTCTCTACAAACCCTCAGCTGTTCACATCTTATGTCAAGAATGTACTTTTCAGTTTTACATCTAGCCTCAAGAAAGAAACATCCACAACTGGTCAGATGCAGCACTTTCTTGTTAGATTTGATAATAATAAAAAGAAAAACAAACATTGATAAGAACTGAAGTAGCTGTACAAGGGTGTACAAAGGTAAATATTTAATAAAATGTGAAGCTAGAACTGAGGAAGCTGTACAAAGACAAATGTTTAAGCAAACCATCCACCATGGTGAAGTGGTTAGTGTCACGGACTCCTAGCTGGGATATTGTAGGTTCGATTCCCATCAGAACCATGTGGGATTTTTCTGCTCCGACCAGCTCCTGCCCAGAGTTGAGTTTGGTAAGAATTGTCAAGACTGGGACCACACAGTCGAGTTTCATCCACAAGATGGATGCGTCTCTGAGAGTGTTGCTCACATACTGACTTCCATAAAAAACGCGAAAACAAAACAAGCTGAAAGTTGGGGGTGAATTTCATTGGTCATAATTGTACAGAATGGAAGCGAGAATTCAACGTGATTTGATTCATTACACCGGTAATGTGTAAAAATGTCATCAGCAATATGTCTTTTGTGTGGAAAATCCAAGGTCACGTGACAAACCAGCTTGAAGTCCTAATACCGTGTGTGGCCACCATTTGCGTTGACAACTGCTTGACACCTGCGGCTCATTGAGTGGACCAGGTGGTTGATGCGTCCCCTTGGCACACCAGCCCACACATGGACGATGGCCTGGTGAAGTTGAGCCGCTGTTGCTGGTCGTGGACGCAGGAGGTCCAACCGTCTGCCAAGTTCATCCCAAAAATGTTTTATTGGGTTTAAATCGGGACTGAGGGCTGGCCAGGGCAGCACATTGACGTTGTTATGCTGAAGAAATTGCTGGGTGGCCCTGGTGGTGTGTGGTCTTGCATTGTCCTGTTGGAATGTCCAGTTTGGGTGTTGCGCAAAAAAAGGAACGACATGGGGTCTGAGCACCTGGTTGATGTAGCGCTGTGCATTTACACCCTGTCCGCGACCAGGACCAATGTTCTGAAAGATGATTGGTCCTATGGCGTGGTTAATGCCAATTGCACCCATATCATAACGTTCGGGCCTCCCCAGGGGTTTCGCTCTACCACACAGGAGTCAGCATAGCGTTCACCAGGTCGACGCCATATTCTGACACGACCGTCAGCCATGTCAATACAAAAACGGCTCTCATCTGAGAACAGTATGCGTCCCCACTGCTGCCTGCGCCAGTTGATTCGGGCTTGTGCCCACTGCAGCCTGTCCTGCCGGTGTCTTGGTGTCAGTACCAGACCTCTGTGAGGACGCCTACATGCCAGCCCGTTCTCCTGAAGACGCCGCCACACAGTGTTGAGGCTGATTCGTTGCTGGAGATTCCCAGGCACCTGTCGAGCAGTGTTAGCGGCTGTTTGCCGCCTGTCCCGCAGATGGGTTCGAACAAGATGGCGATCCTCTCTTGGTGTGGTGACCCGAGGACGGCCTGGCCGGGGACGATCATCAGTGGTACCAGTGACTCGCATGCGGTGCTGCAGACGATAGATGGTTGAGACGTGGACGTAAAAGATGTTGGCGACCTGCCTGGCATCCACACCAGCCTCCAGGTGGCCTAGGGCACGATTGCGTTCCTCTGCTCGTAGTCTTGGCATCTCTGTAGCGCTCAGACGGCAAGTCGTTACCTGAACCTTGTAGCGCGGCTTTATAAAGGCTGCATGCCTGCGTACTTGTCGCTGGTTAACTTTGCTCTGCATGGTGTGCACGTGCCTCACATGCAGCAACCAGTTTGCCATTTTTGTTGACCCTCCAGTGCCGGGAATGATGTGTTGCTCACACAATTTTTTCACTGCACGTGAGTCTTGGACCCAAACAACTTGCCACAATGGTTCAATATTGTATATTCACCCCTTTTCACCTGAAAAATAGCCTTTTAATTTTTCGCGTTTTTTATGGAAGTCAGTATATTTCCTGACCAACACTGCAGGTGTCTGTAATTCTGGGGTCTGGTTGATGCCAGGATATCTTATGAAAGTAAGTGTAGAGTACAGCTCTGTCATGCAGTTTCAGACTGGAATGGAAATGCGTAGCATCATCTTCACATTCCTCATTCTCATCGATCAGCATTGAAAACTAGAAAGTCTCAGATTCGATGGCCCTTCATGGCCTGCTCTCATGGTGACCTGAGTCTCGATGACCTCTCCTTGTCTTATGGCCTTGGTATGATTCCGTTGAGGTCACCAGTATTGGCAAGTTCACGTGGGCTGTCGTTGGATGGATACGGTGCCGTCCCCCGGAGGGAGGGCTCACTCAGGCTGATCCCGTGATTAAGCAATTATTGTTGTGAGCAGGGGGCTTAGCAGGTGGTGTTCTGCGTATGTTAGATCAGAACAGGCGCCACTGAACACCACCAAGGTTACTGCAGCAGTGCAGTGTCTCCTCCGGTGGGTTGCCCTTAAGACGACTTGACAGTGACTGCTCCCTGTGGATTGCCAGTGCCAGGACTGTGGATGGACAGGTCAGGCTGTGGCTGTGGACAGGGCAGTCGGAATGAGCGGCGTGGGTGCAGTGCCACCGAGTTGGCACAGAAGATGGGACAGCGAAAAAAAAAAAAAGAGAGAGAGAGAGAGAGAGAGAGAGAGAGAGAGAGAGAGAGAGAGAGAGAGAGAGAGAGAGAGAAAGTTTAAGCAAATTATGTGAAGTTAGAACTCAAGAAGTTAAAACTCAAATGTGAAGATGGAACTGAGAAAGTTATACAATGACAACTATTTAATCAGATGTGAGATAGAACTCAGAAAGCGGTACAAAAGCAAATATTTAAGCAAAAGGGAAGTTAGAAGGGAAGAAGCAGTACAGAGACAAAACTTCAATCAGACCTGAAGTTATCAACATGTCCAGACTCTGCCAGTAGCAGAGATCAGTGAAATGTTTCAGAATTTTCACATTTGTTCCATGACCGTTTATTGAAGGTGTATTGTTGTGTTTTTGTTGTTTTTTCTCCGCCAAGAAGGTCTCTTTTCCCTCTGCGTCAGTTGATTTCTTTGTCTGTCTGTCAGACCGATGTACACAGAACTTGGTGAAAAGATTAAATGCGGTTCAAGGCTGAACCAATCCAATTTTAGTGCGGTTCCGCAAAGACCTGAACAAAGATCTGTTCAGTCGGAGTTCACGGTACAGATCGGTGCTGTCCTGAATGCCCTTCTGCTGTTAGTTATGATTAGTGTTCACTTGTTATTGTTGTAGTGGTGGTGGTGGTGGTTGTGGTTGTTATTGTTATTGTTAGTATTATCATTAATATTATTGTTATTAATATCTTATTATCATTGTTGTTGTGGTGGTGGTGGTTGTTATTGTTATCATCAATATTACTGTGATTAGTATTTTATTATTATTGTGGTGGTGGTGGTTATTATTATCAGCATTATTGATATTATTGTTATTGATATTTCATTATTGTTGTTGTTGTCGTTATGGTTGTCATTATTATCATTACCAATATTATTATTACGATTGTTTTTTTTTTTTAAATTATTATTGTCGTTGTTATATAATTACTGTTTACAGGTGTCTTCACCAAGTTGGGATCCCCCCCCCCCCCCTTCCCTCAAATAGCTAAAGGTATGCCAGTCTGCTGCTTCATGTCTGATTGACTGATTTAAGACCAAAAAGCAAAAACAAAACAACTGACAGACAGATTAGTTGGTTGGTGGAGTGGCTTTTTACTTGCTTGGTTGGTTGGTTGGTAGATACTTGATTTTTTTTAAACAGAACTCTACGAGAGCCTTCGGATGGCTGAGGTGGGTGAGAGGTCGGTGTACAGCAGCCTCGGTAACCATGGGAACCAGGCTCCTCTGGCCAGAGTGACTGCCCCTTCAAATAAATGTCTGATTCAGTAAGGTAAGAGTGAGACATGTTTAATCATTGCTCTTAGTGTGTTGGCTTGCTTGTTTTGCTGTGGGATGGAGAGGGGGGTGGGGGTGGAGACAATTTGTATTTGTGACAGTGTGTGTGTATGTATGATGTGTGTGTGTGTGTGTGTGTGTGTGTGTGTGTGTGTGTGTGTGTGTGTGTGTGTGTGTGTGTGTGTGTGGTTGTTCTTAATGTGTTGAAAAGGAGAGAATGTATACTTGTGACAGTGTGTGTATGTGTGTTTGTATGAGAGAGAGAGAGAGGAGAGAGAGAGAGAGAGAGAGAGAGAGAGAGAGGGGAGAGAGAGAGAGAGAGATGGTGCATACGAGTGCGTGCGTGTGTATGTGTGAGTGTGAGAGCACCTAAGAAAGAGAACATGTGTGCGTGACTCTGTGTGTGTGTGTGTGTGTGTGTGTGTGTGTGTGTGTGTGTGTGTGTGTGTGTGTGTGTGTGCTTGTGTGTGTGTTGTGTGTGTGTGACTCTGTGTGTGTGACTGTGTGTGTGACTTGTGTGTGTGACTGTGTGTGTGTGTGTGTGTGTGTGTGTGTGTGTGTGTGTGAGAGAGAGAGAGAGAGGGAGAGACAGACAGACCGAGAATGTGGTGTGTGTTGTTGTGTGTGTGTGTGTTGTGTGTGTGTGTGTGTGTGTGTGTGTGTGTGTGTGTGAGTGTGTGTGAGTGTGTGTCAGAGAGAGAGAGAGAGAGAGGTATTTGAGCATGGCAGGTGTGTGTGTGTGTGTGTGTGTGTGTGTGTGTGTGTGTGTGTGTGTGTGTGTGTGTGTGTGTGTTTGAATATTTGAGAGAGGGTGGGGATGTGATGATTATGATTCTGGTGATGATGTATGTGTGGCTGTGAGAAAGTGTGCTTTTGACAGTGTGAGTGTGAATGAATGTGTAGCTGTGTGTGTGAGTGTGTGTATGTGTGTGTGTGTGTGTGTGTGTGTGTGTGTGTGTGTGTGTGTGTGTGTGTGTGTGTGTGTGTGTGTGACACTGTGGTGACTGTGTGTGCATATTTGTAGTGTGTGTGGTGTGTGTGTGTGTGTGTGTGTGTGTGTGTGGTGTGTGGGGGTGTCAGTGAATGAGTGAGAGATAGAGAGAATATGATTGTGTATGAGAGAGAAAGAGAGAGTATGTGATGTGTATGATAGCGCATATGATTGGATAGACTTGAATGGCACCCCTTCTTAATCTGCACTCACACACACACACACGCCCCGCCCCTCTTTCCTTTTATACTTCCTACTGCCACCATCCTACCCCTCCCCCCTCTCACTACCTCCAGCCCTGTGGTGTGTGTGTGTGTGTGTGTGTGTGTGTGTGTGTGTGTGTGTGTGTGTGTGTGTGTCTGTGTGTGTGTGTGTGTGTCGTTGTGTGTGGTGTGTTCTGTGTGTGTCGTGTGTGTCTGTGTCTGTGGTGTCAGTGATAGTGAGAGATAGAGAGAATATGATGTGTGTATGAGAGAGAAAGAGAGAGTATGTGATGTGTATGATAGTGCATATGATTGGATAGACTTGAATGGCACCCTTCTTAATCTGCACTCACACACCACACACCCCGCCCCCTCTTTCCTTTTATACTTCCTACTGCCACCATCCTACCCCTTCCCCCCCCCCCCCCCCTCACTACCTCCAGCCCACCACTCATCACCACTTACATCGCACCTTACTCCCCAGTGTACCATTAAAGGAACTCTTTGTGTGACACAGAGAACTTTCCATTTTAATTTTTGATGTTTTAATCGTCGTTATGATTACCTCTTTCTTTTGCATCTCTGTTTCAGAGGAGATGTCGGGAATCGCAAGATCTTCAAGGAGCGAAACAGGTGTACTAAAACAAATGAGATGGAAAAAAAACTTTATTTTTGTTTTTTTTGCTTCTTTTTTTTCCACTAGGCAAACTTCCAGTACATATGAATTCAAAATGTCATTGTCTTGCAAAGTATAAGTGTTTCAATGAATCGAAAATTTCAAGGCTTCCATGAAAATAGATGACTTCCATCATGATGAATTATTAGAAGAAAGGATGAAGACCATTGTGCTGATTTGTGTAATGTATTAATGGAATGATCTGTAAAATTGTCTTGGTTTGAAATAAGAATTACTAGACTACACCTGTTACATTCTATTTGACAGCATGACATATGATGAGAATGCATCCGTGACATTTTATGAAACTGCATAGAGGCGCAGAATACAACCCTATCTGTGTCATGTATTCAGATCAAACTGGATCTGCATGGAGTTATTTTTACCATCCTCGTAAATAAAAAGGCTCAAATTCTGTGGTTCGGTCAAGCCCTTCTCCAGTGGTGACGGAAACAACAGGAATCCAGATTCGACTCCCCCTCTACATTCGGGCCTGTTTTGAGTTAGTGCCAAGCCCTTTGGTGGCAGCGAGTGCATGGAGTCTGTTACTGCAGGACCGAAGACATGGTGTCCCTCTGGAGGCTCAAGCTCACGCTCACTTGTCTGGCTCTGCAATGGACTGGTTGGAAATCTGCAAGGGAGGTAATCTGTGTCAGTATTTGCGTTCAGTGAAACTGTCCCAGCTGTTTTGATTGGACAGACGCCGCTGGTAGGCATGCTCAAAGCAGCTTCAGTAGGTATGCTCAGTGCAATTTTGTCCCATCCATCAGCTTAACAGGTCAATCAAAGAGGGAAAATGCCATCACATTTCATATGAAACGGTGCACCTGGGGCACCAGTGTGCAGACAGTTGATATCCCGATGGCTGTGCTGACATGCACTTCAAATCAATTATTTGACTCTGTAGGTCTGTTTCTCTGACCCTTGAACTGAGAAAAGGTAAAGCTGTTTTCAGTAGAAAGACAGGCGTTATCTTCCACAGGTTTGGGGGGGGAAGGGGGAGGAATGGCAGGGGTGGGCGGGGCGACAAAACAGGTCTATTTTGCTACTGTCGTCAGAAGACGGTTGGCCGTTTTCTGCGTGTGTTGGGGCAGAGCTAACACTACTCAACACCACCAGAACGGTAGAATCGAAGTGTCTTCCTCGGTAGGTTGCCTCATGATGAAGGGATGTTAACGGTGCCCTGTGACTGGGGGTGGATGTTTGGTGGACGTCAGAATGAACACCATTGGGGTAATATCCCCAAAGGGTACACAAGATTTAGTTTATAAAAACAACAACCTGTGCTCAGATGTTCGACTGCTTTGACTGGACTGCACTTGAAGCATGTTACTGACCTGCATAATGTTCTGTTTGACTGCGCCTCGAGCATTTGCTGGACTAGGCAATGTTGAAGTAGTCTGTGCTTGTAGCATTTTGTTGGACTGCAAAACGTTCTACCAGACTCAACCTGAGGCATTTAGTTGGACTTATAATGATCTCCTGAACTGAACCTGCAATGTTATGTTGGTTGGACTGCATGTTTTCTGGGTTTCACCAGTGCCATACTGTTGGATGTGTGTTCTACCACTCTGAATCGGTTACATTTTGTTGCACTGTGTGATTTGTTTTTCCTAAGCTCGACCTGTGTTTTTGTTTTTGGATTATTCAATGTTTTCTAGGCTGGACCTGTAATGTTTTGTCAGATTATATGATGTTTTTCATACTGTACCTGTAACATTTTGTCAGATTATATAATGTTTTTCTTGACTGTACCTGTAATATTTTGTCTGATTATATGTTTTTCTGGACTGTACCTGTAAGAAATCATCAGATTATATGTGTTTCTAGGCTGCACCTGTTGCATTTTGTTGGATTACATAATGCTTTTTTTTCTGGCTGCGTCTGTTGCATGATGAAACCACATGTCCAAAAAGAATTCAACCTGGTTGTTTGTCCAGAGATCCTGAAATCAGGAAATGTACAGGTCGATCTTTTCCCCGAATGTTTTGGTAAACCTGCGTCCTGATTACTCCGTCCAATCCAGGTTTTTCTTTTCCAAACTGATCTTTCCTTTGTCATTTTGCCGAGAGCTTGTGCAAATACTGCTTCAGCAATAGTCACGATACCGTTTGTTGAGCCTAATAAAGATACATCTGCAACTGAAAGTCATCCAACAAAGTAAATATTTGAAAGCCTATTTTAAATCCCCCTTTCATCTTCTTCCTTTCAGTGAATATGAATTCAGTTTCTGTATTGTTTTTCTGAGCAACCCACATTCGTGCACAATGTTTTTGGGTTTATGTTGTCTTTTCTGGACTTTTTTCCAACTACAGTTGATTACCTTTAAAAATGGGTTCCAAACAGTATTTCCCCAGATTCTAGATGTGGTCTTCAAGTGCTTCATAAAGCCAAAACATATTTCTGTTCAAACAAAGGAAAGTACTTTGTGTCAGTCACACCTTATTGGCCTCACTAATAATATCATTTATCATTGATGCAGAGATGTGGATTTCAGGTTTGTCAAGTTGACATCAGACCAGACATAGTTTTTCATTCTTGATGCTTCAGAAGAGCACAACAAATTACAGATTTTCCATTCTTGTGCCTTTGCCTATTCTAATGGCAAGCTGGCCTTTAATCTTTGTAATATTGATAATGGATTTTTGTTTTCAAAATATATATATACATGAATATGTTGTATGAAAAAAATAAATGGATGAAAATAAAAGCTACCACAATACTTGCTTTGAGATCACCATGGGTCACGTACATTCTACTGTGCTTGGAGATAATTTTACACATAATAATTTATTTGGTCCATGTGTGTGTGATCTATATTTTGGTCCATAGCTTATAAAGGATGGAGGCATTTGTAGTTTTTTAAAACTTTATATATTGTACAAACGTCTGTGTGCTGTAACCTGAAGCTCAACATATGATTGCGTATTTCTTTTTGCAAAGGCTTTACCTCAATGATTTGACTGTAAGCTGAAGCTCAACATATGATTGGCGTACGTCTTCTTATTGCTAAGGCTTTACCTCAATGATTTAACTAACCTGAAGCTCAACACATGATTAGCATACTTCTTATTGCTAAGGCTTTACCTCAATGATTTGACATCTCCACCTTACATGTTGCTTGATGCCTGCCTGCGAGTGAGTCACTCCTAGTACTGGAACTTATTGTTCACAAATCTGAATCATATGACAAGACTGCCTGTGAGATCGATCTCTTTCAGAACAAGCCATTTCTGTTGAAATAACAGATACACCTTCTCTAAGTGTACATTTAAAAGTTGTATTTTTTTAACTGGCAAAACAATATTCATTTTCCATCATGTCTGTCCGCTGCAATGACACAAAGTTATCACTCAAGTCCACAAACACTGAATTTTTTTGGATTACTTCCGTGTTCTTCAGTGTGGAAGTGTCAGGCCTGCAGCACAGCTTTTTGGATTACTTCCGTGTTCTTCAGTGTGGAAGTGTCAGGCCTGCAGCACAGCTTTTTGGATTACTTCCGTGTTGTTCAGTGTGGAAGTGTCAGGCCTGCAGCACAGCTTTTTGGATTACTTCCGTGTTGTTCAGTGTGGAAGTGTCAGGCCTGCAGCACAGCTTTTTGGATTACTTCCGTGTTGTTCAGTGTGGAAGTGTCAGGCCTGCAGCACAGCTTTTTGGATTACTTCCGTGTTCTTCAGTGTGGAAGTGTCAGGCCTGCAGCACAGCTTTGTGGATTAGTTCCGTGTTCTTCAGTGTGGAAGTGTCAGGCCTGCAGCACAGCTTTGTGGATTAGTTCCGTGTTCTTCAGTGTGGAAGTGTCAGGCCTGCAGCACAGCTTTGTGGATTAGTTCTGTGTTGTTCAGTGTGGAAGTGTCAGGCCTGCAGCACAGCTTTGTGGATTAGTTCCGTGTTCTTCAGTGTGGAAGTGTCAGGCCTGCAGCACAGCTTTGTGGATTAGTTCTGTGTTGTTCAGTGTGGAAGAGTCAGGCCTGCAGCACAGCTTTTTGGCGGCAGAGCAGGCACAAATACATGGCTCCACACATTGCAACATTCAGAGCCATGGAGTTTGAGTTTACCACTGAGGAGCATAGCCTTCAGAGCTGATCATAACGCTTGCATACTGTTCTGATCTGCAGGCATTCCTGGGCCATTTATTGTAGAAAAGTTATTGCACATAAGAATGTGATTGTGCTATCTACCCAACATAGTTAACAGACAACGGGATAAAACAAATAGGTATTGCAAGTTCTACATCAAGGGGTAGGGTTGGGTTGGGAGGCCATTTTAAAATGAGTAGGTTTATCATGGCCTTTGTGACGTGTGTGTGTGTGTGTGTGTGTGTGTGTGTGTGTGTGTGTGTGTGTGTGTGTGTGTGTGTGTGTGTTCCCCCTTATCTCTCATCTTCTTCAGCCCTCTAAATGGACTCTTGGCCTGGAGCCTCTGATACATAACAGTCTGAATTAAGCTGCCTGGCAATCTTTGGTGCCAGGTCTTCACCTGGCAAGCAGGGCGAAAGTAGCATCTCATCAACCAGAAGCTCTTAAGGACCCACAGCTCCTGGTCTAGGTCTGTAAGGAGTCATGGGGATCTACGCAGTCGAAGCCGTCATTTTAACATAAAAGTCATATATGGGCTTTCACGAAAGCATGGTGTACATTTTAATGTGAATTCGTTATCAGTGATTTAAAACCTCCTGTGTAACTACAGATAGTTGGGGTTGTAAGAAATTAACTATGAACCAAAAAAAGAAATGATGAACAAATCGACAAAAAGTAGGAATAGTGGCAGAGAAAGAAGAGGAAAAAAGTAGCGAAATGGAAAATGACGAAAAATACACAATGAGCAGAAAGAGAAAAAGTAGGAGTAAAGAAAAAAACAGAAGCTGGGGGCCATTTCATGTTAAATTGTTACCAATAAGTTCTAGAGGTGAATGTTTTAAATGTCATTATTACTTTCTGCTGTTTGTTCTATTTTGCTTAATTGTCAAATAAAAAGAATAAAACAAAGCTATGGTGTACATGTGTGTGTGTGTGTGTGTGTGTGTGTGTGTGTGTGTGTGTGTGTGTGTGTGTGGTGGTGGTGGGTTGTGCTTGTTTTGCTTGTGTACATATGTTTGGGGGGAGAGGGAGGGGAGGGGCTTACAGAGAGCCAGATATTAAGATAGTCCCCATATTTTATTGGTTGGTTGCTAGATCTCAGTTGGCCCAGATTCTTTTACATGGAAGTTGGGAGGATGCATCTTTAGAAAGACTGATCTTGACACACCATTGCATGCATACTTACATTCACTGTCACTGTTCTTCATGAAAACATTTCTCTCTCTCTCTCTCTCTCTCTCTCTCTTCTCTCTCTCTCTCTCTCTCTCTCTCTCTCTCTCTCTCTCTCGACACATCATTGCATGCATACTTACATTCACTGTCACTGTTCTTCATAAAAACATTCTCTCTCTCTCTCTCTCTCTCTCTCTCTCTCTCTCTCTCTCTCTCTCTCTCTCTCTGTGTGTGTGTGTGTGTGTGTGTGTGTGTGGCACAAACTTACTTGTCAGAAAAAGACTCCCTGACAGAAGAGGAGACAAATGGAGTCATATAAACTGAGGAAGGGACAAAACTGTATTAACTTCCATTATCAATGGGCTTCTTCAACAAAATCAATAACTTTTCAACAGTTGTACTGGAAGTCGTGCACACACACACACACACACACACACACACACACCCCACTGAAGGGAGGTAATTTCACAGCTGTAATTCTACAACTACTTTGTACAGGAAGATTCATTCATTTCCCATTTATCAAGAGTATTTTTGATTTATGAATGAGACAATCATAACATACAGAACAGCTTGATATTCCTTTTCATTTTAAGTCCTTTTTTCTTTATGTCACAGAGTTCAAAAGGTTCACGTTTTGTCAGAAACTAGCAATTATTCAATACCGAGTTTATTCATAAAACTTTATTGCAACCTTGTGACCTTCACTGTTGTGTATTGTCATTGTAGTGGGTATGTCAAGAAAACTGGCATTATCATCTACAGCCTTACAAACTCTTGTATGCCCGGAGAAAATGGCAATGTTAAAGTTCACAATGGACTCACACACACACAACACACACACACACACACACAGCACACACACACCACACACACACACACACACACATTAAAGGGAGGTAATTTCACAATTACTGTTATTTCACAACTAAGTTCTCCAGTACTTGTCACACACACACACACACACACACACACACACACACACACACACACACACATCAAAGGGAGATAATTTCAACAATTACTGTTATTTCACAACTAAGTTCTCCAGTACTTGTGGCCGAATGTGGGGAAATGACCAAAAAATTAAACATCAGAATTGGAGTATTCTGATACCTGTGTTTGGTAGCTTGATATATGCATTTTCATATTCTGAAATGAAAATATCGGTATCAACAATGGTGTTTGATAAAAAGATTTGAATGGGGGGGGGGGGGGGGGGGGTGTCAGCTGTGTGACATGTACATCTCTGGGACATCATTATATAAACTATGTAATAAATATTATAGTTTAATTCAAATCAGTTTTCGTTATATCTGAACATGTTGAAAAAAAACACATACATCTAGAAAAAAAAGAAGATAATTTGGGATTAAGACAAACTATTTTCAGCAACGTAAAACATGGGACACCGTAGACAACGTAACAGTCCTCAAAGTTGTTTTTTTTTCATTTGTTTTGTCACTAGCCCACTACCAATCATTAACTTAATCAAATTACAAATATGTGCAGTAATAATATAAACAGACTCCAGTAGTTGCAGTCCTGGCGGATCTTTTTTTTTTTTAGTGAAATACCATTATTTCCTAAAAGTGTTGCAGTGTTTCGCGGGACAGCACTGGCAGAAAAGAAAGGCGAAAAGACTCGACAAGAACAGGAACGGAACACTCATAACACAAAAACTGTTTGTGTTGGCTAGTTATTAAAACAAGATAAAAGAAACAATGATATGTATTTACTTTTTAACAATTCTGATGGCTTTAGAGATGAGGCACAGATGAGCATGTGATAAGATAAATGTTTTCATCAAAGAATAAAAGGAGAAACTGCGTATCTCTCTCTCTCTCTCTCTCTCTCTCCTCTCTCTCTCTCTCTCTCTCTCTCTCTCTCTCTCTCACACACACACACAACACAAGCTCGCACCCAAAGCCCTGAACATGTAACCTGCACGCCAACATCTTATCTGTCCGCTCATGCCCTGTCTTCTAATCCATGTCTACTTATACATAATATATACATGTTATACATATTCATCCAACATACATCTCTACATTACTTCCATCCTTCTATTACAACGATCCCACTTTCTCATCGTCATGCTCTTGTATAAAGTATACATGCATATGCAAGAACATCATCCTTTTTCAGATATTTCACTTATGTACATTTGTCCAATCTTTCTCAGTTATTCCAGTCTCTCCTTCATAGACAGTCTTTCATTTTTTCCTCATTCTTTTACACAAATTCTATCATTCTTCTTCCAGTTCCATCTTCCATTCTCGTCTGTATCATGATTATATTTCATATCTCTAATCTTATATGTTTAGGTAACATTGCCAGCCCTCTTAGTATTTTATTTTCTTATAATAGATTTTCTCTGGCTTTGAGTGCATAAAAAACATACATTGCGATATCGCGTGTGATATCTATGTTATCATTTTGTAATAAATTTTCTAGTCTAATTGTGTTCAAATTTCTAAAATGTTTAAATATGTATTTCTCTCTTAATTGTCTGTAGTTTGGACAAATTGTTAGGAAATGTATTTCTGTTTCTTCCACTGGACAAAGGGGCATGTTGTGATCACTAAATTGTCTATGTACTTCTTGTTAGTATGCAATTCATTTATTCCTAGCCTCATTCTTGTCAATGCTTTCCTGAACTTTGCTATAGTGACTTCGTGTAAGTATTCTTCTGTTTGGTGCATGGTTTTAAACGAATAATATGTTGTAAATCGTTCGCTGTTTGTAATTTTGTCATGCCATGTCTGTTTAAAACAATCTATCATTCTTTGCTTTAACTCGTTAATGAACCTGTATTCATTTCTTGCCCCCTCATTGTTCCATACTTCTGAAAACCCATAACTGTCTAAACATCTTTTTATTCCTAGAGCCCAGTTTTGTGGTTTGTTTACTTCTGTTTTTTCCCTCTCATATGCTTGCTTCGGTATCCTGTCCGGTGTCATTTTTACCAGTCTTAGCCAATATCTAATTGTCTTTATTGTACTATCTATGTATATCGGGTATCTACCTAACTCTCCATATACTAAGTAGTTCGGTGTTTTCATTCCTACCCCTAGGTATTTTTTGCTTGCGAGTAAATGTACATTTTCTACTGCTGAATAGTTAATTAGTCCCCATACTTCTGCTGCATATAGAAGTAATGGTTTAACCTGTGAATCAAAAAGTTTGAAATAGATTTTCATGTCTATATGCCCTAAGCTATACATAGTTTTCATTATCTCTATCATCTTTCCTTTCGCTCTGCCTGCATATCTGAGAGTGAGATATCGACAGAAAGTTTAGTTGTCAATGTATAACCTAGGTATTTATAGCTATTAACAACTTCAATTTCTTTTCCTTTATAATACCATTTTTCCAGTTTGCCTAAATATCCCCTTTTCTAAATACCATGATTTTAGTTTTTTGCAGATTCACTGTTAACCCTATGTGATCAGAAGTTTCTTGCAGGTTTTTAATTTGGTTCTGTAGTCCAGCTGGTGTCCGTGATATTAGTGCTATATCATCCGCAAATAGCAATAAGAATAATTCATCGGTTCCTGGTAAAAATTGATAACCGTGTCTTCCTCTCATTGTTACCTTCTCAGCTACTTCTGCTATTAGTAAGGAGAAAATCAAGGGAGATAGTAGACATCCCTGTTTCACTCCGAGTGGGCAGTCAAAAAATTCTGTTAATTCTGTCCCATGTCTCACACATGCTTGTACTGTTCTATATATACCTTTCAACATATTTAGCATTTTAGTAGAAATTTTGTATTTCTGTAATATTTTCCATAATTCATGTCTATTTACTGTATCAAACGCTTTTTGATAATCGATAAATGCAACATATAGTTTACTTCTTCTTCTACCATATAGGCAGTTACTAATCATTGATACAAGTGTGAAAATGTGGTCTATGGTTGAGTAGTTTTTTCTGAATCCTGCTTGTTCTCTACTTATTTTATTTTCTTCCTCTGCCCAGTTGTATAATCTTCTGTTTATTATGGCTGTAAATATTTTACTTATAATGCATAGTAGAGAAATTCCTCTGTAATTTTCTGGGTTTTGTTTGTTACCTTTCTTGAACAAAGGTACTATGATAGCTTTTGTCCATTCCCTGGGGAAATAACTATCTTGGTATAACTTATTAAATAATTTTGTCAGGAATGGAGTTATATTTTGCTCTATTGTCTTTAAAAATTCAGGTGGTATTTCATCTATACCAGGTGATTTGCCTTTTTTCAATTTTTTTATTGCTAGGCTTACTTCGTTGTTGGTTATTTCTTCATCTAGTTCTTGTATTTGGATTTCATCTTCATCTTCCTCTACATTTTGTTGTAGTCTCTCTGTATGGTTTTGTATTTCAGGTATTTGAGGATTTAGGACGCTTTCAAAATGTTCCTTCCATTGTGTGATGGTTATTGATGGTAGTGTAGTCTTCCTTCTTTTAGTATTTCTTATGATGTTCCAAATTTCTGACTATCCTTTTGGTTTTGTATGAGTGTGTCATATGTCTGTTTTCTATACTGTTTTTTCTTTTCTCTAATTGTCTCTTGGTATATTGTTCTTTTGTTATTATATGCCTCCTTTCTTTTTTCATATAGAGTTAGGTTTTTCCTCTTGTTTGTATGTGTCAGTCTGCAGAGTGCATGTCTAGCTTCTTTCTTTTTGTCTTTACATTCCTTGTCGTACCAACCCTTTGATGTTATATTGTTTCTTCCTGTGCCTGTAGTTGTATACATATTTCTCCCCGCCTCCTTAAGTAGTGTATTAAATTTCTCTATGCTTGTATCTACGTCAGTGTTTATCTCTTCTGTGATCTGTTCAAGTAATTGCTTGGATCTTTCTGTTTCAATAGCCTGGATATATTCCTGTTGTTTTGTTGGGTCCCATCTAATTTTCTTTGCTGACTTTTTCTTGGGTTTATCCACTTGTGGGTCTGGCAATGTACTCTGAAGTTCCATAGTGATAGGCATGTGGTGAGATTCAATTCTTTCATCAATAGTACAATTTCTTACATTTTCAATCAACTGAATAGAACACACATAATAGTCAATTGTACTGTTCCCCCTTTCCGAGTAAAACGTATATGCACAATCAAAGTTCTCGGTACAAAGTCCGTTTTAAAGGGGTTAAATTGAATGTTATGCAAAGTTCCATTAATTTTTTGCCAAAACCGTTTATGTATGAGTCCTTTGAATATCGTGAATATACGTCTTGGTTATCATTTGCAATGTCATTGTTATCATTGATATTCAAGCCCCATTCTCCTATGCGAGCATTGAAATCTCCTCCAATGATATAGTAAAAATCATTTCCTTGTTCTATTTGCATAAGTATATACTGTTCTATTAGTTCTAGAGTACATGAATAATCTTTATCAGAGTAAAAACGACTGTCCACTGGATGTACATAAATGCCAAAAAACAGTATATCTTTTTCACACTTTAACAAATCATTTGTTATTTTTATGCATAATACATTTTTTACATCAGTGTTTATCAGCTGGACATATTCAGACAATTCCTTTTTAACTAACATAATAATCCCCCCTGAAGGTCTGCCCATTCTAGTAAATTTTACCGCTGGACAGTGTAAGTGTAAAAATTCTTGAAATTTTATCTCGAAGTCGAATGATTCTAATGTAAATGTTTCACTTAGACTACACACGTCGAACGACGTGATATATTCTAAGAAGTCTGGATCTGTTAGCTTTCCAAGTAGACCTTCGACATTCCAGCAACCAAAATATAGCTTTCTTGTTTCCCTCGTGCTCTCATTCTCACTCTTGTTTTCGTTTTCATTACTATTTCCTTTCACTCTTCTCACATTCTCCACAGACTGTCCTGTATCATTATCCTTCCTTTTCTGTTGTGTGTGACCCTGGCCTGCCCCTCAGCTATCCTCTTTATCGGACCCTTCTCTCTTGTCTTTTCTTGTTGTTTGGGAACGTGTGTTCGCTGATAGACGTGTGTAACCTTGTTGTTTGTTTGTTTGTTTTGTATTTCCTGTTTGAGGTCTGGATTGTTTTCCTGTAGTGTGTTGTTTTGTTTTTGTTTTACCTCCACCATTCGTTTTGTTCCCTTCTTCGTTGTCGTGTGTTTTGTTTTGTTTTACCTCCACCATTCGTTTTGTTCCCTTCTTCGTTGTCGGAGCCTATTATGCTTGTGCTTGCATGGTTTCTCTATTGTGAATTGTCTTGTGTTTGTTGATTTGTTGCCTAATGTGGGTGTTTTATCGTCTTTCTCTGAATATCTTCCATTCCCTTCGATGTGCTTTTGGTGTTTTGAACTAGCATCTGTCTTTCCCCGTGTTAGTGTGTCCTTCATGTCGACGTGCGTGATGTTGTCATTTTCTGTGCCTCGACCTCTATGCCTGCGCACACGCCGTGTCCGTGTGTGACCCTGACCTCTGTATGTCCCAAATGCTGTCTGGTTGTTCGAGCTTTCGTG
Organism: Conus ventricosus; assembly: GCA_018398815.1. Taxonomy (NCBI): domain Eukaryota; kingdom Metazoa; phylum Mollusca; class Gastropoda; order Neogastropoda; family Conidae; genus Conus; species Conus ventricosus. The sequence goes on from CM031628.1 coordinate 37,383,148, forward strand.
GGGGGGGCCTGGACAGTAACAAGAGATGTCGGAACACGATGGCACATTCCTTCATACTGTTTTCTTTGAAAGATCGAAAATTTGACGCTGCGAACTCCTTGTGTATAGACCTTTGGCCTCACAATAAATGGCGTGGCGTTAAACGCGTGTCTCACACACACACACACACACACACACACACACACACACACACACTCTTACCACAGAGAAATTGATTTTTTTTTAATGAAAAAAAAAACATGCAGAAAAAAAATTAATGAAGATTGTCAGTCTTGTTGGAAGTGTCTTTAAAAAAAAAAAGATTGTTGCGAGTGTTCACTGTTGGCTCCTCCACAAATGTGATGTCCTCACGAGGCACCCAGTATGTTTCATCTCTTGCAGGGAACACATTATGCCGGTTCACGGCTTTGAGAAACTTGACTTGGACTTCAAGTTCATCTGATCCCAAGACCTGCAATCATTACATATGAACAAATGTCAACAAATAGAACATAAAAAGTTTTTTTTTAAAACCCTCTAGTAATAGTGACTTAACCGGATATTACTCTGTCGATCTTACTGAGGTTTAGTATAGGACACACAACTTCTGTTGAAACACCTCTTACCAAAATGGGTAAACAACATTAACCCATCAAGATGTCCCATGTTTCACATGTGATGCTTTGCCCTGAAATTTATACCTTACCAACTCAAAGAAAGACAGACATATCAAATTATATTAGAATTATGCGAAGTGCATTTAAACTAGTACCACACATTAATATTGTTTCTGTCTGAAAAGTAATCCTATCAATCGCAAATACATGACGTGTGAATCATGGGACTTATGGTCCCATGAATCACACAAAACTATACAATCAATTGTCTTTGATTAAAAATAGTTTTTTTCAAACACTAGATTATATTACTAGAATAATTTAAATATAATGAGTTATCTGAAGTGCACATTCACTGATGAAATATTGCTAACAATCATGAGTAATCATTACAAATTGCAAGATTTGTGTTACGTGTGTGTCATGGGGGACAACGCCTGGATGTTGAAAAAAGCCACGCTTCCAAGATTCCCATTTTCAGTCGCCATTTTTAGGCACTCTGGCGACTAATTTTTTTTTTTTTTTTTTTTTTTTTGTATGGAAAAAGAAAATTGGTGACCTATTCGTTTTTGAGTGAACCAGTGTTTTAGGAAGAAGAAGAAGAAGAAACCAAATTTTACACACTTGATGGTATAGCCATTTTCGTACGCAGTGCACAAAATTTGGTAAAACAACTATTTCACAGCTTTTAATGCAAGTCACTTAAATGACTGACGCCCTAATTGTCACCAGTACTAGAGAACAACTCAACTACTTTGTACAGAAAGATTTATATTCAATTCGTCAAGAGTATTTGTTAAATATTATGAATGTGACAATCAAACCGTACAGAACAGCGTAACACTTAAAACAGAAAATTTTCATTTGTCTTTCTGTCATAATGTTCAAGACATTATTTACGCTTTGTCAGAAACTTGCAATGATTTGATATTGATTTTATCCATAACACTTTATTGCATGCACCCTGGTGCATAAAACATGATTGCGCGTGCGCGCACACACACACACACAACACCTCTCTCTTCTCTCTCTCTCTCTCTCTCTCTCTCTCTCTCACACACACACACACACACACACACACACACACACACACACACACACACACACATACACACACACACACACACACAGAGGGCAGCACTAATTTCCTTCTTCGCACCACGAGTGACCATGGGACTGGCCAGTGTCGCCGGGGGACGGCTCTCAAGGTGGCGGGGGCACTTTGCGAGCTACCCAGTGGCCTGCATGCCTAGCAGGGGTCTCCCTTTGCTGGGGGAGGGTGGGAACGCCCTCCATGGGCGCAGAGTGGGCATGGACCTACTATATATATATAACCAGTAAAGGTAACCACTGACCCTTTGGGCGGCACAGATTTCCTTCCTCGCATTACGAGTGACGACGGGACTAGCCTGTGTCGCCGGGGGACGGCTCTCGAGGCGGCGTGGCACTTGGCGACGAGGCGCTGCCACTCTGCGAACTACCCAGTGGCCTGCACATCTAGCAGGGCTCTCCCTTTGGTGGCAGGGGGGAGGGTGGGAACGTCCCTCATGGGCGCAGAGTGGGCATGGACCTACGTGCAGCGGCTCGGCGACTTGTGCCTCGTACGTCTCCCGAGTCGGCCTCACGCGGCACAGGACCGTCGCCACTCAGCATGAAGACGGCCGCCCGGTGGCCCTGACGACGGCCTTGGAGGAACCATCAAAAAAAAAAAAAAAAAAGAACGTCATAAAAAAAAAACCGTCATAAAATACATGTCCCAATATGTCCTGTTTGTGCAGGCCGGAGGACGTTAAGCAGAACCTTCGTTCGTAACCACTGACCCGAGTAGCCATCCTTTCCCTTCCCCTTCCCTCCCTCCCTTCGTCCCCTTCCCTGCTCTGTTGAGCGAAGCTGGCTTTCTAAAGCAAGAAACGTTGTGCTGGGCTGTCACTTTTATCTTCAAAGGGTTTCATTTCGTCTATGGCTGGTGGTGATCGCCATGATTTGAAATCTTAGGTGTTTTTGTCCTCTTTTTTTTTTTTTGTTGGCGTCTCATTATTATGTACAAACTTTTCTGTTTGTTCTATTATTTTTTTTTATATATGATTGCGGATTAGAAAACGGTATAATTTTTTGCTGACTGCCTAAAATTGGTTTCCTCCATTTTAAAATCCTTCAGGCCACAGTGCTCAACGTGAGGAGCGATTAAGATCAGTATATTTAAAAAGCCTGAAACAATTCTATAAGTGCTCAACCCCTTGGGGAGCAACAGTAGTTAATACAAGTATTAAGAGGAATCTTAAAACTATCTACAAATTTGTTTCTAGCGGCTTGGCTATCGTCAGGATGAAGTTTGGGTTGCCCACCGCCGATGTTATATAGCGTGTGGGGCCCGGTTGCAGCTGTTTTTGCGTGCGTGTTGGTTGCACGTGTTTTGGGGGGTTTTCAGGTTGTTGTATAGCCAGTTATGGAAGGCACCGAAACGCAATGGTCAGCTTGCCAGAGATATTGCTACCTAGAATTAAACCTAGTCTCCCAACAACAACAAAAATGCACTACTCACTCGTAGCTTTGGACAGCCATCCATCTTCCTCAGCCAGGCTGTTGCTGACTGAGTGAACTCGATTCAGATCACGTGACCATGGGACGTACCCAGGTCACGTGACCGAATCAGTGACGCGTACAACCGGAGGGGGCAAGGTGTAACGGCCCCGGTTCCTGTTGAGCAGGGGGTTGGTGGCTGCGATGTAGATGGCCTCCTTGACCCAGCTTACCACAGGTTTCATGAAATTAGCGTACCTGCTCTCTCTCTCTCTCTCTCTCTCTCTCTCTCTCTCTCTCTGTACATGTGTCTGTGGTAAGGGGGGGGGGGGGGGGGTGTCACTGGATGAATCAGTCCACAGCTGCCTGACAGTTTGAGAGGAAAGAAGAGACAAGAGAGAAATAAAAGACGACAGAAAAAAAAATAATAATAAACACCAGACAACGTGGTCAAGAGTTGTCAGCCAAAGGAAGTTTTATTATTCACCTCAAATGCGTACATATCTGAAGATAATTACGAGTATTCAGTATAGCATTTCCAAGCATGAAGTAACCCACCATCGTTATGCAACTAAGACAAAAATAAATCAAGGTTTAAAAAACTGTACAGTAAAGTCAAAGTAGTTTCAAACAAATAACTCATGTGTGTGTGTGTGTGTGTGTGTGGTGTGTGTGTGCGTGCGTGTGTGCGTGTGTGTGCGTGCGTGTGTGCGTGTGTGTGTGTGTGTGTGTATGTGTGTGCGTGCGTGCGTGTGTGTGTGTGTGTGTGTGTGTGTGTGTGCGTGCGTGCGTGTTTAATGAACAGTTAAGGAATACGCATCCATGCAATAACCTCGTAGGTGGGAAAGGATTTTGGCAGAAAGTCAAGACTAGGGAAACAATGCAGGGGACTGTTCACTCTTTGTAGTTCTTATATATACAGTGTCCTTAAAGCATTATGTGTTAGAAAGTTATGTTACAAAAGAACCAGAGGTGGATCAGTTAGTATGCAAGGCTTGAGGGGGTGGGGTGGGGGTGGGGGTGGGGGGGGGTGTCAGTTGGAAGTAGAAAGTGTAAACGGAGAGCGCGCAACGCCCCCCGGATTGTTAGAGGACCACAATAGCGTACCCTCTCCCCCAACCCCCCATCCCCACCCGCCACACCCAACCCCCACCCCACCTCCTCTGCTTTCCGTCACAACTGTTCTCATCTACAGTCCCTTTCTGTCTCTCGCGCTCCCCTAGCCCCCATTTCACTCCCTACCACCCTCTCCACAACATAAGTGGTGCAAATCTGTGCCATCTGATGGTAGTCCAAATGTCATATTTACCAGTTTGAAGCCTGGTGTGTGTGTGTGTATGTGTGTGTGTGTGTGTGTGTGTGTGTGTGTGTGTGTGTGCGTGCGTGCGTGCGTGCGTGCGTGCGTGCGTGCGTGCGTGTGTGTGTTCGTGCGTGCGTGCGTGCGTGCATGCGTGCGTGTGTGTGTATGTGTGTGCATGTGTGTGTGTCACGAGTTTGTCACGAGGCCTACGACGTTTGACCCATCTAGGGTGGCGGAATTATTCATTTATTTATTGTCGTTGCTGTTGTCGTGTATCCGTCCCTTAATGTGGCTTGTGGTGCGGTTGCACCTTGGTGTAGTTCAGCTCAACTTCGGTTTGCTTTCTCTCTCTCTCTCTCTCTAATTCCACTGCCCGTGCTATTCATCCTGCAGGTTCATGGGTGGCTGGTACCTTTCTCTCGAACTTGCTGTCTGTCGGCCTCTCGCCTGTCTTTTTACCTGTCGCACGTGCTTCATTTCTTTTAGTTTGAAGTATGCTCACTCTGTGACGCAGCATGGCATGTTGGCCGCCATCGCTGAGGGAGGTTAGCTCTTCACTCGAGCGGAAGATGTCTCTGGAGCGCCTGCTCCGGTCTTGGTTCTTCACCGTATCATCGAGGTACAGTCGGTATCTTCAGTTCCTACAGCCCGGCCTGTAGGAGAGGACATCACTTCTTCTTTCTCCGCACCTGTGCCTCTGTCCTCTCGACTGGACAGAGGGCAGAAAGAATCGTTTGACCGCCTCTTCTGGGTCACCCACGGTAGCTGGTAAGCATCAGTTTCGTGGTTTGTTTGTTTTGGTTTGTTGTTGTTAGCCGCTTATTCTTCTCTTTTGCGCAATTTTTCTTTTGTTTTCGAAATTGTAAGAGAAATATTGTTTGAGACCTTTTCTCTGGTTAATTCAATCTTTAACCTGGCCATTCTAAATTATATCCAAAATTCTTTCTCCTGTTTATGCATCTGGTGATGCGGTAGTCGGTGGGGATGGGAGAGAACCTGGTGATTCAGGGTTGGAACTTGC
>CM031628.1:37397175-37402175 GCA_018398815.1 Conus ventricosus
TTAAACCTAAAAAAAAAAAAGGCAAATACATTTATAGAGAGCTACTAAATGCAGCTTTACAACAGCAATCTACCCACTCATATTTTTTAGTGTTTCGCCAGATAAAAACTACGTTTGGGGGGGAAAGTCCGTTTCAATCTTGCATTACATTCATTACTCTATTTTTCATTTAGACAAACTAAAGCACTGATGAAAACTTATATGATGGAAGGCCCTCAACTTTTTTAAGAGCTCTTCCGTCAGGGAAAGCTGCATTTTGCGATTATGAAATTATACAATTCCCTAATTTACAGTTTAAAGGGATTAGTTTGTGGGGGGGTTTTGGATCATTTAATATAAAAATTGCAGACAAAGCAGGAAAAGTTGAAAAATGTGATAACCTGCACATTGTTTTAGAAATAAAATAATACGTTTACTAAAAAATAATGTCGCGTGGGCCAGAAGAACCAGGAGTTACATTAGCGCCTGTGGGGTTTGTTAACTTAGAATTAAAAGACCTTGCAGACGTTGGGGACTTTGAACAGAACGGTGAGATAGGCACTTTGTATGGGTTTGAGTACACTAAAGATGGTGATTATAAACGCAAAGAGGTTAGCGACAGCAAAAAGTTTCCTAAACTAGAACAACTGCCAATCTAGGGGCAAATAATGTTGGCCATATGAATAAAAAAAATAGTTCGAAAGCCTAAACCTCAAAGGGCACTTAGAACCATATTTAGAATGGGAAATAAAATTTGAATTCATAAGCCCATTTACATATTTTGGGCCGTCAAAAAAGTTTTAGAAAAGCATTCAACTCTGGCCCTTACAGGGTAAGTCTTATGCCAGACGACAATAGTCGGAAAGAATTGAAATAAAGCCGTATGGAATAAACAGTACATCCTCCACAGAAGAGAAACGGTTTAAAAGGATGCTTCTACAAAATACAGTTCATTCCGCAAAAAATTGGGAGACACGTTCACAATGATATTTGAAATTTCTGTCTAAAAAATAAGGAGAGGGATGGGGTTGTGGCGTTAGTGACGTCCTTCTAAAGGAATTCTAATTAGCTGGGAAAACTTAGACGTTTTAAAAACTTAAAGTTACCGTCGTCATTCTTCACAATGACGAGGATATTAAGGGCATAACAAAAAAGCAACAAATCAATATTAGTCCCAAATAGAAACAATCTTACAGAACTGGGAATTGGATTAATCTTACACATTTAGGCCTCGTAGGTTTTTTAATTTTACTGAACAAGTTTTAAAAAGAGAGCATGATAAAAACAATAACTGGATTAGATTAAATTCTGCTATAAAACTATGGAGCAGTTAAACTTTATGACAAAAATCCTCATTGCTCTTGAAATTTGTGGGGAGACTGGTTGTGGAAAAACAATATTTTTTCCTCGACCTGTTTACAAACAGTTTATCGTTATAATTTTAATTATATTGTGGTTTTTCTGTCCAACACTTAAATGGAAAAAAAGCATATCATGATAGAAGGTTTATAAAGGGGCAGATGATAACATATATTTAGTTGATCCTAGCAATAAACTGAGTGGGTTTAGAACATTTATGATGTTTGAAGGAACGCAACACTATTTTTTATAGATGACTGTTCACAAAAAGAGACATATTTTAAAAAGAGAAACATTTTTGTCAAAACTAGCTTCAGCGGAAGACAGCTGGGATAAGTGTGGGGGGATTTTATGCCAAAAATATAACCGGTTTTAAAAGATTTAAGAACATTAAAGACTGTATTTTTATTTACAAAAAGACAGGACTCTTTTGGAAGAATGTTTGCGCGAAAAATGAGTTATTGAAAATGTCGGAAAAAACATGGGTTTTAAACAAAAACTAAAATTAAAAATTTTTGTAAAATTAGTATTGAAAACGGATAACCCTACACAGTTTTTTTTTTTGTAGGGTCGTTTTTTTTTGGGGTTACTTTCGAGAACAGGAATAGGCGGCTTTAGGCCATTTTCGCCCAAAAAACTTGGGGTGGAATAGCAATGAGCAGAAGGGGAAATTTTACAGTTCCTGGGGCCCTTTCCGCCTCGCGTCCCCGCCCCCCTGTGCCAGGAGTTCGGGGGGGGTGTGTTTTTTCTGTCTTTTTTTTTTTTTTTTTTTTCTTTTTTTTTTTTTTTTTTTTGACTGATGTCGTTTGTTTGGTTTTCTTTCTTTTTTTTCTCATTTTTTTTTTTATTTTCTATTCTTTTCTTACTGTTTTTTTTTTTTCCTTTCTACGCGCTGCGGATTGGTAGTGTGTTTTGTGTGTTTTTGTGTGGTGTGTGTGTGTGTGGCGTGCGTGGTGCGGGTGCGGCTGCGTGCTGGTGCTGCGTCGTGTTGTTTGCGCCGCGGCGGCGCGCCGGTGTGGGGTGTGTGTGTGTGTGTGTGTCGGAACATAGATAAAAAAAAATCTGCTTGTTTTACAATGGGGCCCAATAACCCTACGAATCATGTCTATTGGTCGTTGCATGAAAAACGAAAAATTTTTCAAGCCCCCCTGTTTCCACAATGGTCACCATAATCCTGTTAAATCATAAGGGGGTTTACGTGAAAGAGACAATTTCAAACACCTTGTTTCCCCCACAAACTCCCAAAATATCCTGGGGGAATCATATCTTGGGTCGTGACGTGAACACGAGAAAATTTTTTTTTCAAACACTTTTTTTTTCCAAAAAGGGGTTCCCAATAACCCGGGGCGAATCAATCTTGGTCGTAGTAAAAACGAACTTTTTTTTTTGGGCACCTTGCTTCCACAAGTAGGTTGCCAAATAACCCGGGCGAATCATTCTTGTCGTGACTAAAACGAGGCTTTTCCACACTAGAGAAGTCTGGACAATAAAACCTACGTTGCGAAGACACGATCCGGTAAAGGGAACGGTGGGTCTTTTTTTCAGCCACGAGCTGCTTGCTGTGACTTATTGCCCCCCAATGCTCCCCTTTCAAAATCTGACGGAAACAGCAGCAAAAGAAGACTGTTCCCTTTTCTTTTTTTTCCCTCCATCACATATTTTTCCCCTGCCCCCCCCCCCCCCCCCCCCCCCCCCAAACTTTCCCCCCCCAGTCATAAGGAGTAAAATTTTACGGCGAATTTTTCCCCTTTGAAAAAGTTTACCCCGGCCCCGTAACTCCCCGCTTTTTTTGATTTAGATATTCCGCTAGAAAAGAAGTATAAAAAAAATAAAAAAAAAGAAAGAAAAAAATGAAAAAGAATGTCTTTCAAAATTTTTTTTTTAAAATTTTTTTTATTTTTTTATCATCGCAAATCTTCATCACCCCCATCACGCCTCGCATCATCCCCACGATTTCATTTTCCCCTATCCATCATCCTCATCTCACACATCTCACACCCACCACCCCATCACCACACCCTCATAAACTATTACCTCTAATTTTGTCATCGCGTCCTGGTAACGTTTGACGTCATGGTGGTCATCCAGGGGGCGGAACTTGGTGATTTTTTACGCCCCGGACCGCTTCCTGGGGGGTCACCCCAAAAGACGTCATCTGCCGCTGGACATAAGGGGGTTCCAAAGCACCGAGTGGCCAGCCCCGGGTCCTCCCCTCCTCTATTTTCCCCATCTGGCCAGGGACCCCCCAAAGGCGGGCGACCCTTGCAGGGGGGATACTGGGGGGGGGCTGTGATGACGAAGGGCAGGGCTGACGTCAGGTGCCTGCGGGGGTTCCGGGCAGAGGAAGGGGTGAAGACGTCACGTTCAGGTAGGAAGTGTACACCAACACACACACACACACACCCAACACCCACCACCACACACACCAAACACACACACACACGCACACACACAAAACACCCACCACCACCACACACACACACACACACACACAAACGTGTACACACGCCGTGCGCGCTCGCAAACACACAAGCGCGACCCCGGGACGCAAAAAATGAACGCACACACAATACAACATAAACACCAACCCCCACACACGCACACGCACGCAAACACACACAACACCCCCCCCCCGCGCCAAAAATACACCACACCACTGCACACATACATGACGCATGCATGCAGCCGCATGCACACACACAACACACACCACACAACAACACACACACACGCCGCGCGCCGCGCGCTACGCACGCACGCATGCCGCAAAACACACAGAGGCCCAACCTGCTCATGAAAAAACATACACACACACATACCCCACACTACCCCCCCTACCTCACTACACTACATACACTACACTTAAATACACTAACTACCTACAACACTACACACACTACCACAACCACACACACCAACACACACGCGTCGCGCACGCCTCACACGTACTCCCCTTTTGCGCCCAAATTTTTAGATTCAAAATTTTTTCGCCCCCCTTTTTTAGAAATCAACATTTTTCCCCAATTTTATAATTAACATTTTTCGCCCAATTTGGGAACTGAACGCCGCTTTGCGCCCAGTTCGAGAATTCAAAGTCCGTTTTTTCGCCCCAAAATTTGAGGAGATTAGTCATTGTCAATCTCCGTTTTGTTGTCCAAATGGGTTTTATACCTTGCCCGAAAAGACAAAAGGGTCGAAAATCGTCGTCTTTTAAAATTTGTTTTTAACAACAACAACAACAACAAAGCGGGTAAACCCGCTCCCCCTGATAAAAACATACACACCATAATTCCAAAAGAATGCTGCAACGACATCAATCCCTAGCGGGAAAAGACAAAAAAGAGATTCGGGTCGTAAGCAGCATTTGTGTGGATTGTGAGTGTGTTTTATTTCATCATGAGACAAGAGTCACCCTACCTCTTTTTTTTTACTATTTACTCTACCTTCTCATATGAATTTATTTTGTAATAATTGCTGTCCGTTTCGTCCGAGGGGAAAGGAATTTTTTTTAAAATTTTTTTTTTTTTTTTTTTTTTTTACTTTTTTTTTTGTTTTGGAGTTTCCTGTATTTTTTGGGCCCCTTTTCCAGGACAACGCAGTCCTTTTTTTTCTCCGGGTCACTTTTTCAACTTAGTCAAGTCGTTTTTAGCCTTGAGGAACCG
>CM031628.1:37409478-37419478 GCA_018398815.1 Conus ventricosus
AATCTTCCCGCAGCCAAAACAAAAATTTCCATTAGTGTCTCCCCTGCTTCTAGGTATGTTTGTATATGAATCACTCTTTCGTAATATTTTTCAAAATTTACTGATATTTTTGCTCAATCTCCCTTTGCTAAATTAGGGTTGCTAAAACGTCAAACTCTAACGAGATTCAAAAATCTGTACTTTGTTTCGGGTCTGATGATCGATAAATTTTGTATTCTTTAAAAGTTAGTTATATGACAATCGTTTTTTAAATGCTCCTGAAGTTGGGATGCGTTTTAACAATCAAATTAAGGGATGGAAAAGCGTTCCATACCCCAAAATTTTTAGCTAAATTTTTTTCCCGTCTTTAGGATTGGGCGTTTCTTTTTTTAGTCTTCTTCATTTTCTATTCCTTGAAACGCAAAGTCACCCTTTCATCCCGGTTAGCCATAGATCAGAATGGGTTAAAAAATATGTCTCATTGTGAAAAAGAAAAATTTTTCTTCCCCCTCAAGTTTTATAAAATTTTTTAAACGTTGCCCCCCCGTTTTGTACAAGCCCTTTTTGGGTTGTTGTTGAAGCGAGTTCTATTTTGAAAGAAAGCCGCGCAGAGCCTGGCACAATCATTCTCCGCCCCAGTCGGGAAATTTAACAGTAAAATTTGACCCGCATAAATAGTGAGGATTATTTGGAACAGTAATATTCCGTTTTTTCCCTTCACGCCAAAGGGCTCTTTCAGTCTTCTATGGGGGGTTAAGAATTGAACCATATGCTTGTGACTTTTTTATGAAGAAAAATAAAAATTAAAAAAAAAAAAAAAAAGGCGGCTTTTGAAGGTAAGAAGATTATGTTTTTTGATCGTGGAGACGACATGAGGAAAGGCCCCTTGACACAGCATGCTCAGCGTCTCATTGCGGCGTAAATTTAAAAAAAAAGTAAGTTCAAACATTTTCCCAAAGGTGGGCCCAAAAACTCCCCAATTTATAACCCAAATGATTTTGAATTAAAAGAGATATTTGTCTGTAAAAAAAGATAAAGGACAACTTGTTCGGCTTAAACAAAACCCAGACCCATAAAAGTTTTTAGCCAAGAGAAATTTTTAAACAAAACTCAGTGTGAAAGATCAAATCCCCTTTGGTCTTGTTAGCCCAAAATTAAGGGGGCGGGGGCATTTTTAAAACTTAAAAAACCCCGCAGGAACTCCGCCCGATAACCAAAATTTGCAAAAACATGGAACTTAAAAAATTTTAAATAAAATCGGCAGACGAATTAAAAAATGCAATGAAGCAGAAACCAGTTTTTCAAAGAAACGCATTAAAGACTTACCGACTCACCGCTACCCATGCGAAAAATAGGGCCCTTGATCTGCTTTAAGAACCTTTGGGGCGAATTAAAAAACCCAATTTGGAAAACTGGGCGAACTGATGGATAAAAAAAGAGAAAAAAAAAAACCGTTGAGGTGATGACCCCAACTTGGGGCTGTATTAAAGAAAGAATAACCCAAAGACAAAAAAGATCTTGAAAAGAGAGATCAGAAGATGAAGTGTTTCTCAACCCCCCCAGACAATTGCGAACTAATAAATAAAATAAGAGAAACTATCCAAAAAATTTTTATATGAAACACCCTAGCGAACGAAGAAAAACTTTTTGAGAGAAGGGAAAATTAGAAGCGTTATAACGGCTTAGGTTTTTGCAAAAAGTCACGGGTGATGGCTTTACAGGGGGGCGGTGGCAAAGTCAGTGCCTCCCCCCTAACCTCCCCTGAAAAATCAGGGGAAAAAAAAACAGTTTGTATCTTGGGGTTTATTAAAAAATTAGCCGAAAAACCCGCGGATGTTTTTTACCGGTATATTAGGGGTGTCGTTAGTGGCTTTTTGTTACTGCAAGAAAAGTAGTTGGCTTTTCCCCGGCATTATGGGCTTGTTCTCTTAAAATCGGGTTTATTTTTTAAAAAAAGACCGGTAATCCTATGCCAGTTAATCCAAAAACAAGCGCTGTTTTTCATTTTCATGGGCATTATTTTTGACTTCGCGAACAGAGTGGGTTTCAATGGCCTTTGGGCTTTGGGCCGGGGTTTTGGTGACATTCTTGGGGGCCATCTTGGTTTTTTTTTCGGGTTGCAATATTATGGGTCAGAATTTATTTGTTTTTTTTCCCACCTTCGTTCTTGCCGCACAAAGGGTTTCATTATTTTGTTTATTATTGGCCCATTGGGTCTGAGGTCAGAAGGGAGCATGTATAAACCAGGCAAAAGCAAAGTCTACTTTCAATCTTGCGTATTGTAAAAAATTTTGGTACCTTTTTATACTTGGGTAAATAAAATGTAAAATTAAAGGCGTCCTCTAAATTTCTAAATATGTTTTTGTGCATCAAAGCAGTAAAGGATCGGTTATGCTCGATCTTTTTTGTGCTTGCGACCCAGAAACACCCAAAAATAAGTACGAACAGAGTCGTTTATTCCCTTTTATTTCCCGCTTAGTTAGGCCCCGAAAGGGCTAAAATAAATGTTGTCCATGCTGTTTTTGCTTTGCTTTGGGCCTAGGTGAACGTTGTGCCGAAGAGAAAAATGTGAAAAAGGGGTTTCCGTTAATTATATTTCTGTGCCGCCCCCAAAAAAAAGGGTGCCCAACCCCTGATTAAGATCCAACTTTTGTCTAAAGTCTGTTTGATGTTAATATTGAATTCGTTTCAGTCTTTCAAAAGCCTTCGTCTTTCTGTTGCTGAAAGGTTAAACGGTTTGTATTTGGGGAATGGTGCTTGCGTTCAGTTAAAATACGTTTAAAGGGGTATAAAAATGAAAATCTATACACTGACCTCACCAAAGGATAGGAGATTTTTAAAGATCAGCATCGACATCCCCCCCCGTTGAGCCAAAACACAGCAAAGTTTAACTGGGTTTTGATAAAAAAAGCATCGATATAAAAAACCCACTTTTGGATTGTCTTTTTTTAATAGGGGGTTAAGTATTGTTTAATGGGGTACTCACCTTTATTGAAAAGGTGTCAGACTGAGTACAGAAATGTCAGAGTATCGGTTGTTTTATTTTTTGATTGGTGCGGGCCCCAAAAGAATATTTTGCTCAGTATATTTGAAGCATCATTTTATTTCGTTTAAAAAATGTTTTTGTAACATAAAAATCGACCGTCCTTCGTTTTTTGAACTGCTATTATAAAAATTTCGGGCCAAAAAAGGGTTTCGCTTCATGAAAATTTTACAAAGTCGTATGGTTTAATATAACCGAAACCAAGGAAAAAAAAAAGTTAAAAAAATTTTAAAAATAAAAAACAATTGTTACCCCGTTTTAACCCTACCCGATGGTTAACGGGTTTTTCTCACTAAAAAAAGCAATGGTAACTTTGACATTTTTCAAACTTAAAAATGCAATCAAAAAAAAATGTTGGGCCTTCAAAAAACCGAAGAAGGAAGTAGGGTCTATTTTGATGAAGAGCTAGCTAAAATGTTTGGCTTTACAATCCCAAATCGAGCCGTTCATGTTTTAGAGTTACGTCAAACAAAACTACTTATGAGGGAGAAAATCCGCTCGATCTTGCATTACTTCATTACTCTATGTTCATTTGGACGAGCTGAGCCCTGATGAAACTTTATGATGGAAGGCCCTCAACTGTTTTAAGAGCTTTCCAAATCAGGGAAAGCTGCATATTGCGATTATGAAATTATACAATTCCCTAATTTACAGTTTAAAAGATTAGTTTGTGGGAGGGTCGGATCATTTAATTTAAAAATCAAGACAAAGCGGGGGAAAGTTGTGAATTTGATAACCTGCCATTGTTTTGGAAATAAAATAATAAACTGTACTAAAAATAATGTCGCGTGGGCCAGAAGAATCGGGAGTTACATTAGCGCCTGTGAGGTGTATAACTTTAGAATTAAAAGACCTTGCAGCGTTGCGGACTTTGAACAGAATGGTGAGATAGGCGCTTTGTATGGGTTTGAGTACCACTAAAGATGGCGATTTAAACGCAAAGAGGTTGGCGACAACAAAAAGTTTCCTAAACTAGAACAGCTGCGCATCTAGAAGCAAATAATGTTGGCCAGTATGAATAAAAAATAGTTCGAAAGCCTGACCTTAAATGGCACTTAAAACCATATTTAGAATGGGAAATAAAATTTGAATTCATAAGCCCATTTACATTTTTTAGTCGCCAAAAAAGTTTCAGAAAAGCATTAACTCTGGCCCTTTACATGTCAGTCTTATCCCGCGACAATAGTCGGAAAGAGATTGAAATAACGCCATATGGGAAAAAAACAGTACATCCCCCACAGAAGAGAAACGGTTTTAAAAGAAGCTTCTACGAAATTACAGTTTTTTCCCAAAGCAGAAAATTAGGAGACACGTTCACAATGATTTTTTGAAAATTTCTGTTTTAAGATGTGGAGAGGGGCGGGGTTGTGGGCGTTAGTGACGCCCTTTAAATAAAAGGAATTAATATTAGCTGGCAAAACTTAGACGTTAAACGCCTTAAGTTACCATCGTCGTTCTTCACAATGGTGAGGATATTAAGATCATAACAACAAGTAACAAAATCAATGTTGATTTAAAATTTAGAAACAATCTTCAGAACTGAATTGGTTTAAATTTACACATTTAGGCCTCATAGGGTTTTATTATACTGAACAAGTTTTGACAGAGAGTATGATAAAAAATAAAAACTGGATTAGATTAAATTCTATTATAAAACTATGGAGCAGTTAAACTTTATGACAAAAACCCTCATTGTTCATTAATTTGTGGGCAAACGGGTTGTGGAAAAACAATTTTTGTCCTCGACCTATTACAACAGTTTATCGCTATAATTTTGATTATATTGTAATTTTCTGTCCAACGCTTGAATGGAACAAAGCATATCTTGATAGAAGGTTTATATGGACAGATGATGACATTATTTAGTTGATCCTAGCAATAAACTGAGTGAGTGTTTAGAATACTTTTATAGAGCGTTTAAAGGAACGCAAACACTTTTATTATAGATGACTGTTCGGCAGAAAGAGACATAGTTAAAAAGAGAAACGCTTTGTAAAAACTGGCTTTCAGTGGAAGACATGCTGGAATAAGTGTGTGGATTTTTGTCAAAAATAACTCATTTTTAAAAAGGGCTTTGGGAGAACAGTTAAAGACTGTAGTTTTATTTCACTGAAAGACAAAGACGCCATTTGATAAATGTATGCGCGAAATGATTTTATTAAAAATGATAGGAAAACATAGGATTAAGCAAAAACTAAAATCTAAAAAGTTTAGTAATTAGTATTGAAAACAGATAACCCTACACAGTATGTATGTTTGTAGGGTCGTTATTTTTTGGTTATTGAAGAGAATGCGTGATGGATTATTTTTTTTTATTCGTTGTTGAAGTCTTACTTGGCAGAGAACGGAGAAACGGGTTCAAGGTCGGCCCGCTCGAACGGTTAGACCGGTTGAGAGCGGGTGAGCTTGAACCCGTGTTTCTGTTCTCTGGGACCCGTAACACATAGAGGGACATGTAAAGCCAGTTCTGGCTATAATTGTAAAGGCAGTTGTCCCTACAAACTTAAACCCTGAACCTTTAAAGTTGATACCTAGATTTAGAAAATCCGGGAAACCCACACTTTACTGACGTCGAGACTGTACCATCAATACGCCCATTGCAAGAAACAACCCAAAAAGAGAAAAGAAAAAAGTCAAACAATCCTATAACTCCCCCGCCGAGGAAAACGGTGACAACGTTGGCTTACAAATTGGGACGTACGTTGTGAGGAAAGGAGGGCCTGGGGAAAATCATAAACAGTTTTCAAGATTTTGTTTAGATTTCCGCCTGCAGTCGTTTCACTTTGCAACTAGATCTATTCCGAGAACCAACTCAGTCGACCGACCTGGTGGCTGGTATAGCAACCAGCAAGGGAAACTGGCAGGCAGTCACAAACTACCAAGATATTAAAAGTTTTTTTTACAAGTATAGAGCAGAACTGCTTAAACAACACAGCCAGTACCACAAATTTGTAAAACGTAATAGCTCAGTTGGTAGAGCGCCGGTCATACACACAAAAGTGTCGAATCTTCAACTCGATGAAGGTGGACACTCAAAGAAAGAAGACACTGCTTGATTTCAACGTTACTTGCGAGTGAGGCGACCGCAGGCGAAATCAAAAACAAATCTCTGGAAAAAAATTTTGAAGAACGTTAGCTACGTTGCCAAAATCCGAAGAAGACTGAGCAATCTTCCTTCGGTCTTGAGCCGGGTTACGTCCAGACGACCCCCCTCAAACCAAAAGAAATGGACTGGAAAGTCCGAATAATCGGGTGGAGCTTACTTTTCCACGTGTGTGGAAGAGGTAAGTGAGGAACGTGTACAAAGTACATTCACGCGACTGTGTCTAGCAAGATGGGTACATTTAAAATTAAAAAAAAAGCATTAAAAAAACATCTAGATACTGATTGTGCTGCATTGAAGGTTATCAGCTTGGCTTATCATAAATTTGATCGCTAAACATAAGACTGTCCCGACCAGTAAAAATACTGTGTCACGAATAGCAAACTCCCCCCGTGTATGAATGTAGAGCATTTTGTGCTCCTTCGTTGAGCCAATCCCTTACTGGAGCTCCTCTCCGCTTATGCCACCCCCGTCTCCGCCCACCCACTACCCCCCCCCCCCCCCTCCCCTCCCTCGCTCCTTTTTCCCCACCCCATCCTCTACTTCCCCAAGAGAAAACCTTGCAACAAATCCCAAAGCTTCTCTTGCCGGATAGATGAACAGAACTCAATACATTTTTCCGCCGCAGTCACAGACGGAAGCCAGCCGTCCCATGTGCTACTACCCACTCGTACACGTTTGACAGTTGTGTCAATTGCCTCATACAACTGAACATCTACAGTTTGGAGGCGATGGTGGGGGGAGAGGGGGGGGGGGGGGGGGAGGGTTCCGCTTCACTACCCTACCTTCCCCCTTGGCTTGGCTGTGTCGACCACTCGGCTAGAGCACCAAAGGGGACATCAACATGTTGTTTGCTCTGCAAGTTTGCGGGGGGAATTGTCTTAGTTGTGACAAACACTGCTAGCATTATAGTCTCCGAATCCTGAAGTCGGAGTGTGGCTGCCAATGTGGTGGGGGTAATCAAAAACGGTCAACACGTAATTTTTAACCCTAGCTGATGCATTTGTACCATAGTGTTTAAGTACTTGGCTGTTCGGATGATCCCTGGAGTCTTTTTTTGCCCAGGGAACAAACAAAACAACAACAACAACAACAACTACTACCCTATCCCACTACTCCCCCACCCGCCTCCCCCAACCCCCCTTCCTTCACCACCCTTTCCTCTCAAAGACGTTTGTTGGGAGGAGGGGAAGAAAAAGCTTTCCCTCTTCTCCTGCCCAACCGTTTCTTTAAAGAGAGAGAGAGAGAAAAGAGAGGGGGAGAGAGAGAGAGAGAGAGAGAAGTATCAAATAAAGCACGGTTGGCGGAAGAAGATGCGGGGTGGGCGTTGGGGTGGATGGGGATGGGAAAGGGGGGGGGGGTAGCCGGGGGGGGGGGGGGGGGGGGGGAGGGGAGGGGAGGGGCGCTTTCTTCAACCTCCCATCAAAAAAAAAAAAAATTAACGGAAAAGGATGGAAAAAAAAATGGAAAAAAATTGAAACAACTGTGATGTAAAAAAAAAAGGGGGGGGGGAAGCCTTTCCCATTAACCCCTCACCACCCCACCTCATTCCCGCTTCCCGCCCTTTCCTCCCTCGATCTCTTGAGTGGTGTGGGGGATGAGAGAGGGGGGGGGGGGGGGGGGATCTTTCCCAAACACGCCACCAATTTTTTTTTTTTTCCAAAGTCTCGTATAAAATGAAAATGGTAGGGAAGATGCGAGAGAAAAAAAAAATCCTCCATCTCCATAACACCCCCCCCCTCTCCCCACCCCCAAAGTTTGTGAAAAAAGTGGTGAGAATTCTTTTTACTACTTCGAACATCTTTCTCTGACTGTCTGTCTGTCTGTTGTCTGTCTGTCTGTCTGTCTGTCTCTCTCTCTCTCCTCCTCTCTCTCTCTCTCTCTCTCTTCCGCACACATACATACGCGCGCGCGCGCACCACGCACACACACACACACCACCACACACACACGCACACACGGTGTCACACTACTCAAACACTGTGGTAGTAGAAAAAAGAGGGGAAACCTTTTTCCCAAATGACCAGAGATAAAAAACAAACAACAGGATAAACAACAGAGATAAAGAACAAACAACAGAGATAAAGAACAAAAACAGAGATAAAGAACAAACGAAAGAGATTAACAAACAAACTGAAATTAAAAGAAAATCCCCCGAATTTAAATCTGGAGATCCAAATTCGGTAGATCTGATCTAGACTACCCCGTACTTTCATCTCCATTTCGTCAGTTTTATGTGAATGCGAATGTGAGCAGACAAAAAAAAACAAAAACAAAAAAAAAACCACTGTGAGCTTTCACAATAGTTTGGAAGGCGGGGGGAGGAAAAGGGCGGGGGGGGAGGGGGGGGGGGGGGGGGGGCAATAGTGGGGTGGGGTGGGGGTGGAGATGGGAAATAGCTAGAGAGGGGGTTCGGGGGATTGGGGGGGGGGGGGGGGGGGGGCGGGGGGTTACGGGGGGGGGGGGGGGGGGGGGGGGGGCAGCACGTGAACAGAGAGGCAGATGTGGTCGACGCAGTTTCGAAGAAATGTGGTTGCCGAGATATACTTGGTAATGCTTTTTGGACCCCCGCACTGCATGTATAGGTATATATGATATGATATGACAGAGAGAGAGAGAGAGAGAGAGAGAAAAGAGAGCTTTTTTTTTTAACTCCCTCAGTATAGTTGATTTGTTCTCTCTCTCTCTTCTCTCTCTCTCTCTCTCCTCTCTCTCTCTTCTCTCTGTGTGTGTGGGGTGTGTGTGTGTGTGTGTGTGTGGCGTGTGCGTGTGTGCGTGCGTGCATTTATTATGTGTATCTACATGTGTGTGTTTTGCTTTTCTTTTTCTTTTTTTCAAAGACGAGGTATTTATTTTGGGATGTCCTTCCCTTTTTTGGGTTTTCTTTTCTTTTTTCTTTTTTCTTCAATCATTTTACAAATCGGGAAAAATTGTCAGATATTGTGATGACGAACCCAAGTTAAGGAGGAGAAGGAAAAGAAAGAAAAAAGATTAAAAAAAGAAGAAAAAGACATGTGGTTTCGAAAGTTGCCATGAGCCCGGTGGCATGGTGGAATTTGGGTTGAAGGTAGCGGCCACCAGCCTTCATGCTTGGTGGTCTACAAAATTGCTTGTCACGTTTTGTTTTACTATAGTCCCCCCCCACCCCCACCCCCCACCCCCTTTGAATTTCCTTGAGGATGCTGGGCGTTTTCTTTTTTTCTTCTTCCTTTTTTTTTTTTTTTTTTTTTTTAATAGAACAGCAGCTTACCCATCTTTGGAGTTTTTTTGTTCTGGTAACGTTTTCTGTTGTTGTTGTTTAACTGTCACTTTTTGGTTTCTTATGGGAGAAGTTACCTTATATGTTATTGTTTACTTTTTCCCTGCTTATTCAATTTTCAATTTCCGTACATCTTGTCATTTTGATTTGTTTTCCGTAAGTTAAACGTGGTTTAGTACTACGTCAAAATGTTTCTGGTGGTGTGTGGTGTGTGTGTGTGTGTTAGTCAGACCTTTTCGATTGGACTTTTTTCTTTTGAATTTGACGTTTCTGCGTCACCGTGGCTGCATATAAAGCTCCCCCCCCCCCCCCCCCCGCCCCTGCATTTTGAAGTGCTTTCGACATTAATCGCTTTTGCACACTGCATTACATTAATTAATATTCTCCCGCTTCGAAAAAAAAAACGAATTATCGGGATTTAGACAATGAAGATTTCAATTTGAAAACATGAACAGTGTTTCTAGGGCAAAAGAAAATGCTAAAAAACATCATTAAATTTTTCAGCAGATACCAGTGTCAAATTTTTGACCATTTGAGCTTGTTTTTTTTTTGTAGGACATACGCGAATTACCACTGAAATCCTTTTTTTTTTTTTTTTAAACCAAAATTTCAAAAC
>CM031628.1:37424478-37436978 GCA_018398815.1 Conus ventricosus
AAAAAAAAAAAAAAAAAAAAAAAAAACCACAAACTCTGCCAAATGCCGGTCCCAAGCCCGGATGAGAAAAGAGGAGGGGTGTGGTATAAACTTTTTTGTGTGAGAAGGAAAGTATATGAAACTCTTTGTTGCGGGAGGCGGTTTTGTGGTGAAGCTAGCCTTGCTATAATTAGCCGTTATACATGAACGGCTATTTTTAGCAGCAGAGGGCTGTGGGGAAGTCAGCCTTGCTATAAATAGCTGTTTATAACCATGAACGGCTATTTTTAGCAGCAAGAGGCCTGTGGGGGAAATCTGCTTGCTATAAATTAACCGTTTATATATGAACGGCTATTTTTTGCAGCAAGAGGCCTGTGGGGAAATCCGCCTTGCTATAAATAGCCGTTTATATATGAACGGCTATATTTAGCAGCATGAGTCTAACAGGATGTAGTGGTGCTCGTAACTGGGACAGATGTGCCCCACCCCCACCCCACGCATGCACACCTCCTCCCCCCACCCCCACCCCACGCATGCACACCTCCTCCCCCCACCCCACCCCACGCATGCACACCTCCTCTCCCCCCACCCCCACCCCACGCATGCACACACTTAAGTTCTTAACTTAAGTCACCTCAAGTCACTTCAGTCACCCCAAGTTCTTAATTAAGTTTTTAATTAAGTTTTTAATTAATACTTCAAGTTCTTAATAAGTTCTTGATTAAGTTCTTGATTAAGTTGCCTCAAGATCATAACTAAGTCATCCTTTAAGTACAACCAAGTTTTATTCAAGTTCTTTTTATTATCAAAAATCAATCTATGTTTTTATCTTAAATAGCAGATGCCTAATATAGTACACACACGCCTCAAAAAAGCGTCATCGTTGAGGATGTCTTGCTCAGCGTTTTCTGCATAGATTTTAATGAAGTTTTTACATCGAAGCAACCGCATTGATTACAATTTGGTCTATGGAAATGTCTTTTATAGACTCCATGTCTTTATTTATTGACTTTATCATTTTATAATACGCCATGATCTATTTTTTATAAAAAAATTTAAATATTATTGCATTATAAATGGATCAAAATGATCTTTTGTTATTGGCGGTTTTGGCGTGCAGTTGTCTTTTTGCATTTAATGGTTCAGATTTTTTTGATTGCTTTTGTTTCTGTTGCAATTGTGTATATATTTTATAGCCGCAATAACTGCCCCCAACAGCAGCAATGGCGCCAAAAATGGCAACAGTTTTAAGTTCAATTTCCATGAAGACTTTGGGGCCTTGTATCACATGGAGTTTTTATAGCTGGCATTGAATCAACATTGTTCTGGCGTTGGCGGTGTTATGTTTTCATGATGAGGTATATTCTGTAACATTAATTTTTTTGTCTGTTCCACTCTGCTAATTTTTTTCCTGCTTCAACACGCCCAGGATTTTACTGGTTACTTTCTCCACCTGATTCATGTTTTCTGATTCTGTGATTTTCTGGCTTGGTTACTTTCTCCACCTGATTCTGGTTTCTGATGATTTTCCAGCTCGTTCATTTTGAAGGGAAACAAAATCTATATGATTAAAAGTTACTAATCCCATGATCGCTGGCGATAATCAATGTTCCAAATCTGTAGTATAGATCACATCCTAGAGACTCTAATGACTTTGTTAAAACTGGATCTTGCGTTAAATCATACGTAAGATCTTGTTCAGAATCAATGGGAGCAAATCTACTGACTAGTTTAGTGTACAACTAAGAACCGTTTGCCCCACACTTTTCACCATTCTAGACCCCAGCTGCGCTTCATACCTGTTATGATACTTTAAAATGTCTTGCGGCGGCATCTGTTGAATCTGTTCTATGCTGACTTCGTTCCGAGGAACTGTTTTGTTTTTCCACATGCTGCCAAAGAATACAGCCTTTCCTTTTTGGGCATAATAGCTTGATCATCAGCTTGGTCATTCATAAGTTCAGGAAGGTTTAGGCTGCCTTGTAGCTGTAGGAGATCATCACTGTTCATGTTTTTTAATAATTATAATTATTTTATTTTTAAAAATGAGCACCGAAAAAAACTGTTACAACCTTGTATACCATTCTGCTGTTATTGGAGGCCTAAGTGCAGGATACTCAATGCTTGTAAAAGCTTGTTAAGAATTAAACCAGCAGATCTTGGCAAACTAGACTTTGAGGATTCAGCAAGCTAATTGCTATCATTGCAGCTTCGGTTGCACGAAAGATTTTCTAGTCAAGCAAGGAATAATTCCAGACAATATAAATATGTAAGAAAAAAAATACATTTATAAAAAATGGCTTCACTCGCAATATAATGATAGGCGGCGCTGTGGTGAATGCGCTTGCTTTTAGCGGCAGTAAATTTTGCATTTAGTAAACTGGGGAATGACGGCGAGAGAAAAAAGACATAACAAAGCTATGGAGGAACTAGCAGCTGCACAAGAGCCTATGAAAGGCAGAGACTTGAGCAGTTAGATTTTATTAATGACACACTGAAAAGACAGGGGCATGCAGCTTACATATTTAAAGATGTTGATCAAGCAATAAAACAATATTATCTAGTAACAGGCAAACCGGTCCAGACATTGCCCCCACCAAAATTCAGTGACTTTTATCAACCATCAGAAAAACAAAAGATGCAAGAAATCGCGTTTATTGTCGTTGGTATGACCGTTGTGTATTTTGTTGCACATAATATTGGCTGAATAAAAAATGAACAAAATCTATTATTCGCCCAAAGGATATTGGAAGGGCATCACAGCAATTAAAAAGCTAAGCCAAGCAGCGGGAGTCAGTGAACAAACAGCAAAAGAATGGTTATCTAAACAAGCGATTTGGCAAATTTATTTACCTGCCCCTAGACGAATACAGAGGCCGCACTTTGTGAACACAACTCCAAACGACACCATCAAATGGATCTTCTATATTTACCCTCTGATAGGATTAGACGAAAAAGATTTAAGTACGCACTCACAGTCATTGACATGGCTTCAAGATACAAAGTTGCGGAACCATTAACACAAAAGAGCGCTTCTGCTGTTGCTGTCGCTATACAACTGATATACCAACGAGGGCACTAACTTATCCTCGCATGATTCAAGTCGATGATGGAAAGAATTTAAAGGCCAAGTGAATCAATTATTGTTAAAACACAGAGTTACCATTAAAAGAGGCATTCCGGGAGTTCACAGATCACAGGCTTTAGTTGAAAACTTTAACAAACAGTTATCTGAAAGACTTTTTTCCTACCAGTATCACAGAGAGCTGATTGACAATTCTCGCAACACAGAATGGGTTAGAAGACTGCCCTCAGTTCTACGTGCAATGAATAATGAAGAATTTAAGGGCTAAAACCAGTACAAGCAATCAAAAGAAAAACAATAAATGTTGCTGAAGACTCTAGTACAACCAGCAAACTATTACCATTTGGTTTAAAAGTAAGGTACCTTTATTTACCGGGGGAAGCGGAAGGGGACACTCGCATCAGGCAAACCGATCCAGTTTGGAGTGTTGACCCATATGATAATAAAAAGAATTGTAAAGATGAATCCGCCCGTGTATTATTTACGAGAAACTGACACAACAAAACAACCAGCCCTCAAAGATCTTTTGTGAGGAAGAACTGCAGATAATCCCACAGGCACAGTTCCGCTTTAATTAATTTACGGTCCTCCAGTGCCCGATTGCATATGAAAACTCTGGATTAACAAACACCCGTTTTGTGTTTGTTCTATCTAATGACTTCTTTGTTACAACCGTTTGTGTTGATCTCATGTAGATTAGATCGCAGTTTTACGTTGTCATGATGAAAAGTCTTATTGCCAAACAATGCTTCTTTGTAGTTGTCATGTGATATGTTTGACTGCACAACACTGCGAGATATTCCCTTTGCTTTCTTAATGATTTTCTCCTGGCTCGAAATACTGTACATTTTTGACCTTAACCCCACATACTCCTTGATCACCTTTCCAGATAATTCATCCTTCATCTTTCCTAAAACCTTCTTGTTAGTAATTGAATGTAAAGGCGAATCTTTAGGGTAATCAGATGTATCATACCACCCCGCATGCCTTTAGCTACTTCTAATTCCATGTCTTTATAATATATCTTCAGTAGGGATATCTATAACAAAACTATCTGTATCTGTGTAAAGTACTCTAGACTCGGGATTACGAGGGCTTAAAGTGTCATAAAGAAACTCTAACATCAAAAGCTTTGATAATTCTAAAACAGTAAACCAATAAATACAGGTTTGTCCAATTTGACTTTCTTTTTTTTCATCATTATGCCAAAAAGCTGATCATGAAATCTTCTAAAGTCCTGATAATTAGGTTTTGAAGTCAGCTTAATTGCTTCGTTCTCTTTGGTGACTAATCTGACATCTTTACGCTTGTGCGGATTCTCCATAGTCTTTCAAAACAGCTGTTGTTCATCAGCTTGAAAAAGTCTTTTTCTGAAGCATCTGTGGATTTAGTTCTAAGATCAGTGTTCTTCTTGATGTATGGTTTCATGAACTGTTCTTGATCAAAAGCAATTATGCGATGAACTGCTGTTAGCTTCAAACCATGTCTCAAATAAAATTGTAGAAGTCTGTAATGGCAGACATAATTTTTTTTGCCTCGAAGATTAGGCACAAGTTTAGGTGGTTCTCTTGGATCCATCTTTAGACTTTCTGCTGCTAATGGATAGTCATTATGCAGGTCATGGAGTTCCTGAGGATATTCTAAGTCAACTTCTAGAATGAAACCACGCTGTTGATCAGGCGTTAAACTGCCCAACCACTTTAATGCCTTTTGAATATTATTTGTACCTGTGTGCATTTTAAAGTTGCGTAATGGAAGTGATTGCGCCATTGCCATCCATACAGATTGTTTGCGTCTAAATACATGAGATAGTTAGACCTTTTACTCGGATCATAGTCGTCCAAGTATTTGTTGTTTGCTTTACAGTAATGATGCGATGCCATACTAATTCCTCCCCGCAATCCGTTTTCAATCATCTGAAGCATTGGTAAATCTGACAATAAATCAATCTGTACTCCAGTAAACTTTAAGAAGCATCCCAGCTCATCCGGGCGCAGAAATGTAATGCGCAGGATCCAGGCTATAATGTTTCATGCAGGTCTTTCTATAATTTTCAAAGACGTCCGCTAACAAACATGTATCAGCCATCAAGTAGGAGTCATGATAGTCTCATCGTTTTACAATCTAACTTCTGCCACGCATCTTGAGCATGCTGGTAATCGGAGTCGCTGATGTCCTTTCCTCTAAGACTAGAAAAGAACGCGCCTTTAGGCGGAAGTGTGTCTTCGTCAAACCTTTCCCAACTGTTCATGTACTCATAAGGGTAAACGCCCTTTCTAACGAGAGTTGGGTCAAATATTCTTCCGTTATTGGGCAGGACTTTAAGGACATAGCCAGTGCCTCTAATGAGCCCATCATGTGCTGCATAGAGTCGTAGAAAAGACATGTTATTTAAAGTGAAACACATGTACTTTTCTGATGACTGTGCAATGCATGCTACCCTGAAGGCGCTGGTTACTGCTTGCATTATAAGGTGAGAGTCATAACCTCGCAAGTTGTGAAAGAATACAGGCAGCTTCCATGTCTTTGGATCAAACTTTAGTTGAAGATTGCATTTGTTATGCGCTGCTCCTCTGAACTTTCCACTAATGTGATCATGGTCTCTTACTGTTGGATTCGCTGCGTCTGATGAGAGGCCTAAACCACAAATCCAACAGTGAGTGGCTGAGGCATACTGTTGTTGGTCTTCAGGCGTCATTATGATTTCAGATAAATTCAGATTATTAAACAATCATTGCGCACTTGCTGCATGCGTTTTAAGGAATGTTTCTGCAGCATCTGGTCCTCTATATAATTCTGGTTCTGAATATAAACGCCATCCGACCTGACAACGATTGAAAGCAAATGAACAAATTTGATGATTACTCATTAAGACTGTTTTCGAAGTTTTTGTGGCACTGGCCCTTCATAAGGAACAATGAGTGATTCAAAGTCTGCGTAAACAACATATGGCGAATTTTGCATCCGCTTCAGTTCTTAAAACTAACTTTAGATCGGGTGGGGGGCGTAATTAGTTCTGTATTACAGTCAACTGGGCCGATACAATGTTTCTTATGTTCACTCGCGGCTTGAACAGATGGCATTCTTGTTAAACATTTTCTGCAGAATTCTTGTTTATGGTAATGCTTTGAAAGTATGCCGCAATAATCTACTCATTGTTCGTATCAATGTGTAATGCGGCAGCCCTGCTGGTGAAAACATCAGTAGTAAGTCACATGATTTTTGGTCTGGTTCGCCAATCGTTGGATGTTCTTGGACACTTTAATCGGCTGTAGATTTGTTTCCTCATCCCATGTGTAGACATTAACAGTTATTGTTTGTTTTGTTCTTCAAATGATCAATGGAATCCACGCTAACAGGAAGGATATTCCGCTAAAGTTAAGATCATTGATGTAAGGGCGATAGTTAGACACTCTCTCTGCGTTTTTGCGGGCGTTAATGCAGCCTTGCAAGAACGCACCACATAAAACATTTGTTGTCTGTATTCCTTATGTTTAAAACTGCTCTTTTTGCAACTAATGCTGGAGGTAGTGGAATGTAAGCCCTGCCTATAATCGGCGCATACTTAGCCTGTTTTAATCTGATCTCTAAGACTTCGCCCTCTGACCAACCAGAGCCTCTCATTTTGGCTTCTTCAGCGGCAGCGTCAAACTGTGTAAGCAGTTTCGTCTGCCCAACCGGGAGTTAAGTCGTTATGAGAAAGAATAGTCTGTTGTTTAGTCGAGACCCAGACTTCTAGATTTTCTTCATTTATTGTTATATAGTCGATTAAAAACAGCTAACATTACTTTAAACTGGCGGGTCTATTGTTAGTTTACTTGGAACTTGAGAAATAGCATGACAAACACTTGCCTGTACGTTTGTTGGGTCAATGACTTCTAAATCAATATCATTCAGCGCTCTTGTCAAATTTTCTTGCATTGCTTCAAAAAATTCGGCTTGTCCTTCATATATCTTAGCCATGTTGAGTCTCTTTTCTAACTCAAAATATTTATTTAAATTAAAAAAAAATACTTAATCAGAATCAATATCGACGGTCTTTTTGCGCTTGGACTCATAAACTAAAGTAATAAACACCTTTTGGTGTTGTTAATGTGAGCTGTTTAGAACAGAGTTTTAATGTCTCGTTTACTTTTTTTAAGCATTCCTTTTTTATCTGCTCGGGGTCTGGCTGTTGGAAAAAACTTGTCCTCGCCTTTCTTTGAAGATCAAACTTTTGTCTTTTGTAGTCATCAAAATTCGGCTGTAAACGATTAAATTCTTCATCCGTGATGTTTGAGTCAGCTAGCGCTTTATTTATTGTCAGTTTAAACGAGCTAAGTTTAGCTGTTATTAGTTGAACCATAGCTGTGTGCTTTTGGAGTTTAGTTTTTAATTTTTTGCCAGCCGCACTTACAGCTAATGAACACAGGCCGAGAGCTAAAGACAAACCTCTAGAGGTAAAGCTGCGGGTGCGCCTATGCCCGTTGCTAAGAGACCAACACTCGTTCCTGCTGATAGAGCACTTATAGTCGATGCTCCAGTATTAACATATGTAACAGCATTAAAGGCAGCAGAATACCTTCGTTTGGTTTTGCTGTATTTTGAAAGGTCTTGCTCTAGTACTTGCTGCATTTGTGTAATGTTGGTTAATCTGAAGGTTTTTTATATTAGGGCTTTCTACTATCTCTTCTTTTGGCGGCGCTGTAGGCACATTTGGATAAACTGAACAGACATGCTTTTTATAAAATGAAAAAATAATTTAGTATACTACAGTTTCTAATCTGTTAGCTTCAATATTCAGCTGCGCATCATATAATAAAAACAAATGTACATTAAGCGGTTTATCGGCTTCTTCTTCTTATCAATTGAATGTTTATTACGTCTCTCACAGCTCTCCCGCTTCCATGCAACTGATTATCCTCTGTTGACCTTAGGTCAATCCATAAACCGTATTTTGTTGTTAAATAATCATCAAGTCTTACACTGTGAAGGTGTAGATCTTTAGCCACAAGGTCAACTGTTGGATTTCTACACCTCCCACCTCCAAACAGTTTTCTTATTTCATCAAAATGCTGATAGGTTTAAGCCCGCTAGCATAGATTTGGTTAGGACTGCCCTCAATCGAACATTGTACTTTCGTTATTTTTGGATTTAAAAAACTTTTCACTTCCTCTTTTGAATGGTTCTTCATCTTCACACAGCAATAAAATACCTTTAAGCGATCTTGCTGCGACGCTAAAACTAAAATTCCATATAGTGTCTGCCCTGCTTCTGGGATATGTTGTATGATGAATCACTCTTTCGTATATATTGCTAATCTTGACTGATATTGTTGTTCAATCAGCCTTGCTAAGTGAAGGTTGCTAACAACGTCAAACTCTAACGTGATGTCAGAATGCTGTACTTTGCTTCGGTGTCTGTTGATCTGATAACACGTTTGTATTCGTTAAAAGTTAGTTCATATGACAGTCTGTCTTTTAATGCTCCTTGATAAGTATGGCGCATGCGCTTTTAACAACTCAAAATCTAAGGGAATGGAAAAGCGATTTCCATACGCATAACTTACAGCTAAAGCCTTTTTGCTGCCTTTAGCGCCTGAGGCGAGTTCAGCGTCTATTCTAAGTTTAGTGCTTCTTCATTGCGATTCCTTGAAACGCAAGATCTTCCTTTCATTCCCGGTTAGCCATAGATCAGAATAGGTTAAAAATATGTCTGCATTGTGTAAAGAAAATATTTCTTGCCCCTCAAGTTTTATAGAAAATTTTCTTAACGATTGCCCGCCCTAGGTTCTGTACAACTGTCCTGTTTGGGTCTGTTGTTGAATCAAGCGCTATTTTGAAAGTAAGACGCGCAGAGCCTGGCACAATCACGTCATTTGCTCCTAGGTCTGGAAATTTGACAGTAAGAATTTGATCCGCATCAATAGTAGATGGATTATTTGGAACAGTAATAGTCCGCTTATTTCCCTTCACGCCATGGGGCTCTTTCTGTTTTCTATGCGGGTTAAGAATCGAGCCATGTGCTTGTGACATTTTTATGAAGCAAAATAAAAAGTTAATTATTTAAAAACATGGCAGGAATTGAAGGCGAAGAAGATTATGATGTTTTTGATCGTGGAGACGACATGAGTGAAATGATCCCTTTAACACAGCATCGCTCAACGCTCTCAATGCAGCGTGAATTAACAGAAAGTACGGTCGGAGCATTTTACAAAAGTTTAGGTCAAGAACCTCCCGAATTTATAGACCCAAATGATTTTGAATTAAAAGATGGTCATTTGTCTGTAAAAAACGATCAAGGGCAACTTGTTCGGCTTACAACTAAACCCGACCCATCAAAGTTTTTAGCCGTGGGTTCAATTAGAAATAGACTCAGTGTGAAAGATCAAAATCGCCTTGGCATTGCTAGACCAAAATTAGATAGGGATGCAGTTGCTAAACTTCAAAACACACTACAAGAACTCCCAACAGATAACCAAATGCAAAACATGGAACTTAAAGAATTAAATCAATCAGCAGGCGAATTAATAAATACAATAGAAGCAGAAACCAGTTTTTCAGAAGAAACAGCGTTAAAAACAATTAATGATTCCCCATTGCCTATGCGAGAATTATTAGCCCTTGATCGTACTTTAAGAACCATCAGAGGCGAATTAACAAACAATTTAGCAAAACTAGGTGAACTAGATGGGCATATAAAAAGAGAAAAAGAAAAACTCGTTGAGGCTGATGACGCCAACTTAGGGCATGATATTAAAGAAAGAATACCCAAAGACTAAAAGATCTTGAACAAGAAAGATCAGCAAGACTAGAAGTGACGACTACTAACCGGGACCAATTACGAACTCAAGTGAATAGAATAAGAGAAACTATCCAAAAAATTTTATATGAAGACACAACGCTAGCAGAACGAATACGAACACTGTTTAGAGAGCAAGGAGTCACATTAGCAAGCGTTATAACTGCCTTAGGATTTGCAATAAGTACATTGGTGTTGGCTATTACAGGCGGCGGTGGAGGCCAAAGTCCAGCGCCTCCATCGCCATCGCCTGATAAATCATGGGTAAAAAAACAGCTTGATCATCTTGCAAGTTTATTAACAAAATTAGCTGGTAAAGCCGTGGACGCTTTACCAGGAATATTGGGGAGTATTGTCAGCTGGCTTTTGTCTACTGCAAGCAAAGTAGTTGGCTTTATGGCCGAGCACTTATGGTCATTAGTTCTTGTAATAGTTGGGTTACTATTTAGTAAGATAAAGACCAAGTAATCCTATGCCAGTTAATCCAAGAACAAGCGCTGTCTTTTCATATTCATGGTCATCGCGAACAGAGTCCGCGAGCTTTGCTGAGTCTTCAATGACTTTGGGGGTTTGGTCTTCAGGAATTAGATGACTTAATCTTGGGCGTTCTTTTATTGTTTGTAATATTACTGGCTCAGAATTTATGTCGTTTTTCCCAACCTCTGTTCATTGCCTGCTATAAGAATTTCATTATTATAGTTTATTATTGTACCTATCTGGAGTCTGAGGTCAGAAGGCAGCATGTATAAACCAGTGCCAACAGCAAAGTCTACTTTCGATCTTGCGTATTGTAAAACATGTTGGTACCTTTTAATACTTAAAGGCAAATCAACAGTAGAATTAATGGCGTCCTCTAAATTTGCTAAGTATTGTTTTTGTGCGTCAAAGCCAGTAGAAGGATCAGTTATGCTCGATCTCGTTTGTGCTTGCGAACCTAGCAAACACCAAACGTAAGTGCGAATAGAGTCGTTTATTCGTTCTATTCCTGCTTTAGTTAGGCCCTTAGAAGTGTCTAAGATAAATGTTGTCCATGCTGTTTTATGCTCTTGCTCTATGGACCCGAGGTGAAAAGCTGTTGCGCTTGAAGAGAAAGATGTGTAAGGAGGATCCAGTCATATTTAAACTTTCTGTGCATGCCCCAAAAATAAGGGGTGCCTAGACCATGATTAAGATCCAACTTTTGTCTAAAGTCCGTCTTGGTGTTAATATTGAATTCGTTACAGATCCTTTCAAAAGCCTTCATGTCTATTATGTTGCTGAATGGATTAAACGGTTTGTCATTTGGTAATGGCGCTCGCAGTTCAGTCAAATACGTCTAAAGGTGTAATAAAAATGAAATCTGTACACTGACCTCACCAAAGGATCAGGATGATTTAAGTGATCAGCATACGACACTCCACACCCAGTTGATGCACAAAACACAGCAAAGTTTAACTGGTTCTGATAAAACTGCATCGGATGACTAAACCACGCTTTCGCGATGTAGTCTTTTTTAATAGGGGGGGTTAAGATAGCTCTTCAATGGAGTACTCACCTTTTTATGAAAAGCGACAGCCTGGGTCACAGAAATGTCGAGGGTGTCAGTTGTTATATTTTTAGGATTGTAGTGCGGCCCAACAGAATATTTTGCATCAGTATATTTGAATGCACTCATTTTTAATTTGTTTTAAAAAATGTTTGTAACAATAACAACCCAAGACCGCCCTTCGTTTTTAGAACATGCTATTGATAACAATTGCGGGGCCAAAACGGTCGCGCTCCATGAAATATTTTACAAAGTCGTATGGTTTAATATAACTAAAGCAAGGGGAATAATAAGATTACAAAATATGAAAGGAGAACAAACGACGTTAAACAGTTAACAATACCTGATGGTTATTCGGGTTTTGCTCACTAAAAGAAGCAATGAGTAACTTAGACATTACTCTTAAACTTAACAATGCAAATCTAAAAACAATATTAACATTCAAACCTGAAGAAGCAAAATACGATTTTGATAGAGAGCTAGCTAAAATGCTAGGCTTTACAACTAGCAATCTACCCACTCATAGTTTTAGTGTTTCGCCAGATGAAACTACGTTTGAGGGGGAAAGTCCGCTCAATCTTGCATTACATTCATTACTCTATGTTCATTTAGACGAACTAAGCACTGATGAAAACTTATATGATGGAAGGCCCTCAACTGTTTTAAGAGCTCTTCCGTCAGGGAAAGCTGCATATTGCGATTATGAAATTATACAATTCCCTAATTTACAGTTTAAAAGATTAGTTTGTGGGAGGGTTGGATCATTTAATATAAAAATTGCAGACAAAGCAGGAAAAGTTGTAAAATGTGATAACCTGCACATTGTTTTAGAAATAAAATAATACGTTACTAAAAAATAATGTCGCGTGGGCCAGAAGAACCAGGAGTTACATTAGCGCCTGTGAGGTGTATAACTTTAGAATTAAAAGACCTTGCAGACGTTGCGGACTTTGAACAGAACGGTGAGATAGGCACTTTGTATGGGTTTGAGTACACTAAAGATGGTGATTATAAACGCAAAGAGGTTAGCGACAGCAAAAAGTTTCCTAAACTAGAACAACTGCGCAATCTAGAGGCAAATAATGTTGGCCAGTATGAATATAAAATAGTTCGAAAGCCTGACCTCAAATG
>CM031628.1:37451978-37489478 GCA_018398815.1 Conus ventricosus
TGATGAAGGCGGCGCGCGGAGAGACAGGTTTATCTATGAGTGACAGTGGAGGGGAAAGGTCAACGAATTGTGATCAGCCAATCAGAGACAGTGGTGCACGAATGAAGGGGGGAGAGGGCACGGGAGGGCGGGGCATGAACAATGGAGAAAAAGTAAGGATGGAAGAAGGAATGAATGAGATGGGGCGTGTGCGAGTATGGCGAATATGGTTGGTCGAGAGAATGAAGCGAAGAACGAAAGTGAAAGAGACCGGATGAAAGGATGTAAACAAACAGAGGGGGAGGAAACAAGTAGGCACGTGGGCGATGTCAACAAACAGAACAAACACGTGGGACAGACAATAACGAGCCGAGTAGTCCACCTTCATTGGACCGACTCGAGAGACATATGCTCACGATGATGGGAAGAATGGACAACATACAACAAACGCAATCAAACATCCAGCAAACGCAATCAAACATGCAACAAGCCCAATCAAACATACAAGAAAACACAGGAGGAACTCAAAAGAGGGCAAATGGAAAACAGAAAAACGGTACAAAACATTGAGCACAGCCAAAAGTCCATAGAAGAAAGACAAACAGACATACAGAAGACTCTAGAAGAAGTGAAGAATGACATGCAGGAAATGAGAACCAAAACAGAACAAAATATAGAGGACATACACAAACTGAGGGAAGATCAGACTGGCATGTATGAAAGAATGAAAGGAACGGAGATAGACAGGACGACACAGACGGCAGACTGGCCTACATGGAAGATGAGCTAGATAAGCTTGAGGCCCAGAGTAGGCGTTAATAATATTAGGATGTATGGTTTGGACGAGCATGTAGGGGATGAAAGAGAGAACTGCGAAGAAAAGATAGAAAAGATTTTGACAGAACACATGACTGAACAGACTTGGACAGACGGGAAAATAGAAAGGGCTCACAGGCTAGGGACCAGAAGACCAGGGGGGGGGGAGACCAAGACCGGTAATTGTGAGGATGTGGAGGGCGGATGACGCGAGGAAGATACTGACAGACAAGAATGGAAGGAACAGGATGAAGAATGTTGGGGTACATGTCTCACAAGACTATACTAGACGACAACAAAGAGAACTCAGAGAGGCAAGACTGCAGGGACTGATAGGCTACGTCTACCGGGGGAAAGTAGTGACCAGGGAGATGCCAGGTAGGGGGACGTATGGGGGGAACACCAGGGGACAGGACAGAAACTTTAGAGGGAACAGAAATGGGGAAACAAGAAGCACACCAGGCACAGACCAAAACAGACCACCCACGGTACCACCAACACCTAGGAACGTGCATGCTACACACAAGAGCCCACAACGAACAACTGCAGCAGGCCACGACATAGACTCTATTTGGTCAGGAACACAACCCACACACAGTCAAGACTCACAGTTCACACTACCCATACCAGGTCAGACAGACTGGGATAGAAATCAGCTGGGGCATCAAGTAATGATAGGGCCCCAGATGGGTATGCTTACACGCAAGGGGAACTGGGACGGATACAGTATGAGAATATGATGAGAGAAAAAAGGAAGAATGAAGGGGCATACAACATAGGCCAAATACAAATGGGACAGTGGGGTGTGACAGCGAATGAAAGGAAGGATGGAATTGAGATGGATGAAAAAGATGATGAGACAGAGGAGAAAGGGAGCAAGTGATGATGAGATTGATATTAGTGAGAAAGATGAAAGAGTGTCAAGTGAGAAAGGGAGCCCAGAGACCCGGTCCCAGAGAATGAAAGCGATTCAGGGGAAGTGATTAGAGTTGAGGGAACGATTGATGAAAAGAAGGATGAGGAAGGAAAGGAGGATGTAAGTGAAGAGGATGAAAGCCAAGAGAAACCAGGAAATGATGACAAGCAGATAGACAAAAAAACTAACAAAGAAAAAGCAGTCTCTGGTCCGTTGGAGGGCTGCTCCGGTGCCACGGGCGGCGGTGGCGCGGGCGCCGCCGTGGGCGGTGCTGCGGCACCGTCGCCTGGAGGCGCGGGGGCGTCAGACACCGGACTAAGAGACAGACAAAACGGGAACCAGAACTTACAAAAACACATGGACCTGAGCGTAAGGCTAGCACCATTGCTAGATAAGGCACAGGACACCCCACATCCCTACAACTACGACAAGTAGGGAACATGCATACGACACCCGACAGTCAACCAGCAACAAACATTCACCTGTACGAGAGAGAGTCAAACAGAAAGCCACACACACAGTACCCAACACTAGCAATAGCACACACAAAGGGAGACAAGATAAAGACAAGAAACAAGCCAGCAACCCAACCAGCTCCACTAACACAACACAAGCAAATAAAGCCAACTCACAAACCAGACTGCACCACACAGGTAATCACTTAGGACTAGCAAAGGGACCTAGCACAAGCACCGAAGCAGAGAAAAGGAAAGTAGGGGGAACAGGACTAGGACCAGGCATGGGAGGCTACTCGACCAACACGCACAACAAAAAGACAGCCCAAGGAGTAGTTAACTCCCCTACGCCAGTAACAAGACGGCTGCGCTCAAGTAGTGACCGGCCCAGAACAGACAGATAGGAAATAGGCCAAGGCCCTACTGATACCAATGCTAACAATAACCCTCAAACTAATAGCGAGGGTCAGGACAGAAATTATGAAAATAATAATAACAGTGACGATAACAGTAATGGAAATGCACATGAGAGTGGAAGCGAAGAAGAAAGTGCGAATGACATGAATGAGAGAGATTTTGATGAATTTCACATGCCTAATGATGGAGTGTATAATGATGTTGTTTTTTTGTGATAGTACGGATGAGGATGACAGAGATGAAGATGCGAATGGAAATAGAAATAACATCAAACTATTATCTTGGAATATCGAGGGTATTAAGGAGAAAAGTGAGCTAAGCGATGTGTGTGAATTTATAAACCAGTTTGATATTGTGTGCCTTAATGAGACTTTTTCTTTACCTGACTTCAATTTTTCAATCAAATTTGGGGATTTTTTGAGTATACACAACCCTGCAAGGAAGTTAAGTAGGAGAGGAAGACCTTCGGGCGGGCTGGTGATGCTTATAAGGAAAACAATTATTGATAGTATTGAAATACTAGAAACGGGATTTGACCACGTGTTAGCCATCAAGTATAAAAGTAATCACCATAGGGACACAGTGATAGTAGGAACATATATACATCCAAACGGGAGCGGCTATTACGAGGATAAGGAATACGACTGTACAATTGACGTGATAGAACAGATACTAACAGAAAGATCTATGACAAATGACGAGGACTACTTAGTGATGGGGGACCTAAATGCTAGAGTAGGAGACTGGGGACTGAACATAACAGATGATGAGGAAGAAAATGAAAACCAAATAATATACGAAAGAACAACTGAAGATGATAATATAAATGGACATGGGAAGAAACTGATAGAACTATGCAGCATTTTCGAAATGACACCATTAGGAGGTTTAGTATACAAGAAATTTGATAGCAAAAACACTTTCATATCAACAAGGGGTAATAGTACGGTAGACCATTATGTAGGATCAATTGAGCTACTTGACAGGATAGAGAATTTCAGAACAATAGATAGGATCAATTCACACCACCAGCCTATCACTGTTGAAATACAAAACGAGACTAACATTGAGAGACGTAAACCAACAAAGGGATATC
Source organism: Conus ventricosus (assembly GCA_018398815.1). Taxonomy (NCBI): domain Eukaryota; kingdom Metazoa; phylum Mollusca; class Gastropoda; order Neogastropoda; family Conidae; genus Conus; species Conus ventricosus. Next base: position 37,455,658 of record CM031628.1, read on the forward strand.
ACATAAAGAAGACAATATGGCAAGAAGAGAAAGTTGAAGAAAGCACCGAAATAATGAACTCAGAAGAATTTATACAGCGTATAAATAGAGCAGAACAAAAAATAGACGACAGGACTGAGGGACAGGAAAATAACATTGACGACAGTGTAGAAGAATTTAATATAGCAATGAAACAAATGCTACAACCCATGGAAAAAGAGATATTTATATAGGAGGATCAGATTACAGAAAACAGAAATGGTTTGATAATGAATGTAAAGACGAAAGAACAAAAACCATGAAACTACTTAAGAGGATGACACGAATTAAGAAATACTACGCCCCAAGACGACATAGAGAAGCAAAAGAAGAATACACTAAACAGCGGAAAAAATATAATAAACTTAGGAAGGATAAAAAAGGAAAATATAGAAACGAAATGCAAACAGAACTACTAACGAATAGAAACGAACAGCAGAAATTTTGGAGAGTAGTCAAGAAAATAAGTAACAAGAAATCAAAGCCACAGATATTCCCATCAATGAATGGCAGGATCACTTTAATGAGCTTTTAAACCCACCTAACAACGACAACACAGGGGAAGTAATCAATGAGGAAAATGTAGAGGTTAACGAGGGAGTTGAGGAACTTGACGATGAAATAACGGAGGAAGAGGTAATTACAGCCTTCAGGCGCTTGAAACCGGAAAGTCCCCGGGGGTAGACAGTATACCCGCCGAAGCACTAAGGTTGTCAGAAAATAAAATCAAAGATTATATGGTGAAACTATTTAACAAAATGTTCTCGATAGGATACTTTCCTACAGCATGGTTGAAAGCAATAATAGTACCGCTGTTCAAAAAGGGAGATCATAAAGACACCAACAACTACCGAGGCATTTCCCTGCTATGTATAGCCAGTAAAATATTCACCTCTATCTGAACACCAGAATATATAACTGGGCTGAGAATGAACATAAAATAAATGAGGAACAAGCGGGTTCAGAAAAAATTACTCGACAACTGATCACATCTTTACACTCTATAGTATGGTTAACAACTGCCTGTATGGCAGACGACGATCTAAATTCTATGTAGCCTTCATCGACTACAGCAAAGCTTTCGACTCAATAAACAGAGAGAAATTATGGCAAATTCTGAAAAACTTAAAATATCCCAAAAATGCTTATAATGCTAAAATCTATTTATAGATCAGTACAAGCAGTTATTAGAAGTGGAAGGGAGACAACTGACTATATTAACTGTCCATTAGGAGTAAAGCAGGGATGCCAGTTGTCCCCCTTGTTGTTCTCTTTGTTTATTACGGAGATAGCGAAAGAAGTAGCATTATATGGAAGGGCAGGTTACCAGTTTGTCCCTGGGACTCAAGAGATATTTTCACTTCTATTCGCAGACGACATAGCGCTGCTAGCCACAACACCCGTAGGCCTCCAAAACCAGTTAAATTCGTTAAAGAGAGCCTCAGATAGAATGGGACTGAAAAATCAACCTTGATAAGTACGAAAATTATGGTGTTCAGAAAGGGAGGCTACTTGGGAAGAAGGGAAAAATGGACACTAGGAAACGATAAAATAGAAGTAGTAAATAATTATAAGTACTTAGGACACACACTAACAACTAAATTGTCTAATGAAATACCCCTAGCAGAATACAAAGGGAGAGCAAAAGGGAAGATAATTAGTATACTCCGATCATTATATAAACTGGGAAATATAGATGCGAGGATATTTTTTCCAGCTGTTTGATGCGCAAATAAAGCCAATGTTGCTATATGCAGTGGAAATATGGGGCATCATTAGTCACAAAGAAATTGAGGGAGTCCATACGTATGCATGTAAACGAATCCTGGGAGTGACACAAAGAACACCTAACACGTTAGTATACAGTGAACTAGGTAGGGTACCACTAGCTATAGACTGCAAAATAAGAGTGATAAGATACTGGAACAAGATATTAAATTTACACCAGAAAGATTTCCTAGACTGGCCTACGAAAGAGAAAAAAGCGAACTAAACAAAATAAGAGGATGGGGTGCAACATTAAAAAACTGCCTACAGGAAAATGGCTTTGGGAATGTGTGGGAAGACCAATACATAGCAAACATCAACAGCTTCTGCAGAATGTTCAACAGAGACTTATAGATTGTTTCAAGCAAAACTGGCACACACATATAAATGAAGTGATAGATTTGCCACATACTCAAAATTCAAAGAAGAATTCGGTATGGAAAACTACATAATAGATTACAAAATTCCAAAATTCAGGAAAGCGCTTACAAAACTAAGATTAGGCATAATAGAAATAAATAACAATAACCATTATAACAACGAACCTAATAGTTAAACAATGTCAGTGGTGTGGTGTAAATGAGGACGAAATGCACTTCTAGTAACATGTCCTATTTACCAGTCAATTAGAGAAAAATACTTAAAAGAACACCTACCACGAGGCAGAAACCTGAATATAAAGATATATTAGCGAATAATGATGAACAATTAATAAGAGGTCTAGGTATGTACACCTTCTATGCCATGCAATATAGAGAGAACATGCTAAGTAACGGCTAGAAAAAGCAACAGGAAACAGTGGAGGTGGGGCCCGGGCTGACCTCACCTAATTTTTTCGCTTTCGGGGATGAGGTTAGCTTTAAAGGCCACCTACCCCTCCCTCTATATCCCCCCCCCAGACAAACAAAGTGACAGTATAGTAACACCCTTGGGCTCTTATTCGTCGTAATAAGATACCAAGGGAGGCAAAAAAATTCAACAGGGGAAACAAATAAGCAACATACAAAAGTAGAAAAAAGAAAGGTCTTTACGAAATAATGAAACAAACAAAATTGAAAAATATAATGAAAAATACAACATCTACTAAGATAACCTGAAAAAAGTGATATCGTTTATGTTGTGTGACAAATGATGTTTTTGACACTGCTGTGATATTTTGGATGTGGAAGAATGAAAAAAAAAAATATATGACATGGTATCAACAAATGATTAATATACCAGAATGGGAACAAATCTTGAAAAACTACATGATTACCATGATCGACAAGTGAGAAGAATGACACACGAATGGAAATCGAGATTAAGTCAGTTTTATTTGTTGTTGTAACTATGTTGCATGAAAGAATCATAATGATGATGCATGTAGACAATCTAATCTCATACTAGAATATGATTATGTATATAGTCAATGTAATCCACATGACCACATGTTTATATGAATGGAACGAGAGAGTGCTAGAGGATAAATAGCCATACATTGTAAAGTATGAAGAAAGACTAGCGAACCCATGAAACAGGAAAGAAAGTTTACGAAACAAGGATATGATACCAAGACAAATAGTCCAAGAGGCTAAATCCTTACAAAGAAAAACAGTACATTTGATTGTACACAAACCGACAGCAGGACAAGACAAAACTACACAAATAACAAATAATCCTGGTGCTTAGATACCAAGGGGAGAAACACACGTCCTACAACAATGAAGATCTGACAAGCGGTGCCCTCCCTTTGCGCACACAAATACAGGATTATACCACAAGCCATGCCTACATACACACAGACTAAGGAAGCAAAAAACAAAGAAACCGGAGGTCTACACAAATGAATACCCAATAGGCGTGATTGGGTAATCATGATAATAACCTGACAGGGCAAATAAATATAAAACAGTATTGGAAAAGAATAAGACACGGAAAACTAGTACAGAACGAATAAGACTACGAGGTTGAATTTCTAAACCTAGTGTGACACCTTTTATACATTATGCTTGTGTACATAATCCAAATGTTATTTTCTGTCTTTTGAGCTTTCTCCCAGTTCCAATTGTAACTAGGATGGATACTGTCTAGTCGACCATTGCTATGAATACTCTTGATGCGATTATTGTACATAGCCATAGAAATGAGGACTTTCTACATGTTTCCAAATTTTGTTTCATGTTTCTAGATTAAGATAAACATGATTAGCTGGTCATTGCCGGAACCTTCGAAATCCGGGCTGGAGGCCTTTTTCGGAATAAATGGCGCCCTATATCCTGGTATAAGGGCGCAGAATGTGATATGTGATGTGTGTGTGTGTGATGTGTGTGTCTCACACACACACACACACACTCTCTCTCTCTTTCTCTCTCTCTCTCTCTCTCTCTCTTCTCACACACACACACACACACACACACACACACACACACACACACACACACACACATACCACATCGTCATGCTATAGGGGCCTACACATTTTTTTTTTTTCATTCGAAAATGAAGTAAACATAAAACTGAACAAAACGTTAGAACAATTTAAAAAAAAACAAACAAACCAAGAAACATCCACATTCTGGGTATCTGGACTACCAGTCGACTAACCGCAGCATGAATCAGTCAGTATATAATCTACCACTCTGGGGCAACCGACTAACATACCGAGCTGTCAATTAACCAACCAACCAACCAACCCAAATTTCTTTCATCTTTGTTGGCCAGGGTCCAGTCAGTCGGTTGGTCAGTCAGTCAGGTAATCACCTCAAGTCCTGCTTCGGCCGCCGGTCAGTTAGTTCAACGGTCAGTCTACCAATCTATCCATCAATCAGTTCACTGTCTTCAATCAACAGCAAGACCGTGATGGATTCTGGCAACTATCCTTCAACTTGAAATATCCTGACCTTGTGCATTGTATACACACACACACACACACACACACACACACACACACCACACACACACACACACACACAAAGTGCAGCTCGTCGACTGTTTGTTAACAAGAAAGAACTGTTCTTTATCGATCGTTCCCATAAAAAATATGAAACATTGTTGGCCAGTGTCCCCTGTTTGCGCTCGCTCGGAGACAGAGTGGGAGGGAGGGAGGATGCATACCGGTATCTCAACATAACGCCATACCACACACACACATACACACACGCGTGCGCGCGCGCGTGACGTCTTTCAACTCACCGGAGGAATGGTCGCCAGCCTGCTTCTCGTAAACTACAGTGACACACACACACACACACACACACACACCCACCCCCCCCCCCCCCCCCCCCCCCCCCACACACACACACGAAAGAAAGATAAATTTGTTCTAGAACCGAAGCAAGTACGCGCCCCAAACGAACGCTCAGTGCACCAATTGTCGTTATATGCATATGTCTGGCGCAAGGTATATGGACTAGTTGACAATTGTCGCTGTAATCTTGTGCCTGACGCAAGAAATACGGTCTAGCCTAGCTTGGAACGTCTTGTACTTGCTAACATGTGCAGATAAAGTGAGTATATGCAATTTTTACACGTTTTCGAATGTGTGTGTGTGTGTGTGTGTGTGTGTGTGTGTGTGTGTGTGTGTGTGTGTGTATGCGCGCGCGTGCGTGCACGTGCGTGTGTGTAAGGTTAAGTTTTTACGACCTCACAGCCTAAGCTTTCAGGGACAAGTTTTCACTGCAACTGCAGCATGGAGATGTTCGTCTTGGCAAGACGTTACTAGCCGGCAGGTTGGGTCGAGGTAGATGTTGGCGCGCGGGCGGAGGGGCCCGGGGCAAACGGTGTCGTCAGGCAGGACCCTGGGTGAAGGTGAAGTCGTTAGGACCGCCGAGCAGTCGTCTGAAGGTTGTAGTTCGGTTGCGGTTGATGTTGTTGGTGGTGTCGTCGTCCTCGTGGCGAATTCCTCCAAAGCCGTCGTCAGGGCCACCGGACGGGCGGCCGTCTTCATACTGAGTGGCGACGGTCCTGTGCCGCGTGAGGCCGACTCGGGAGACATACGAGGCACAAGTCGCCGAGCCGCTGGTTTGGAGTATGTCAATTACGACTTTTTTTCAGATTTTGCTGGTTTAAAAAATTCTCATTTTGACTGAAAGTGTCACTTTTAAATGCATACTTCTCAGAAACTAGACTGAGTTTGAAGTTCTAGTATGTCAAAAAGTAATACAGTCTGCTTGCTGGCCCTCTTTCCAAATCAATTAAAAATAACTTTAAAAAAAATCAATGTGGGGTACGTAGCTGACACTTTATTTTCCTAGGCTTTTTTTTTTTTTTTTTTTTTTAGTGGTGTGGCCCACGAACTAGTGACTTGTTTCTTTCTTTCTTTCTGCGTACGCAGGCTGATACTCCTGCGGACACTCCCTGTATTGACAGGCAGTGGAGTTTTGTGTGTATGACCCTTTTCTATCCCGCCATTAAGGCAGCCATACTCCATCTTCGGGGAAGGTGCATGCTATGTGTCACGTGTCATCCATACCAACGGCCAAACTGGCCTTCTCTTCCGAAAGTTGGTGATGGGATTTTACGTGTGTGCAAGATGTTATGCGTGCGTTCACACACGGAACCTCGGTTTATAGTCTCATTCGAAGGACTATATGGGGAATGGAGTCAGAACCAATGTTAACTCCGAGGGAAAAATCCCCCTATACCGAAATTCGAACCCGCAACCCCAGGATCACGAGTCCGGCGCTCTACCAACTGAGCTATCCGGCCCCTGAAGTGACTTGTGAAATTACAGTAATTGTGAAAATTATCTCCCTTTGATTGTGTGTGTGTGTGTGTGTGTGTGTGTGTGTGTGTGTGTGTGTGTGTGTGTGTGTGTGTGTGTCCATTGTGAACTTTAACATTGCCATTTTCTCTAGGCATACAAGAGTGTGTAGTAAGCTTTGGAAGGCTGTAGATATCAATGTGAATTTTCTTGACATACCCACTACAATGACAATACACTATAGTGAAGGTCACAAGGTTGCAGTAAAGATCTATGAGTAAACTCGGTATTAAATAATTGCTAGTTTCTGACAAAGCATGAATATCTTGAACACTATGACATAAAGATAAAAGAACTTTAAAAAAAATATCAAGCTGTTGAATTACAGTAGTTGTGAAATTACCTCCCTTCAGTGTGTGTGTGTGTGTGTGTGTGTGTGTGTGTGTGTGTGTGTGCGTGCGCGACTTCCAGTTAATATAGTTTTGTCCCTTCCTCAGTTTATAGGACTCCATTTTTCTCCTCTTCTGTCTGGGAGTCTTTCTGACTGGTAAGTTTGTGTCACACACACACACGCACACACACGCACACACACACACACTCACACTCACACACACACACACACACACCACACACACACACACACACACCACACACCACACACACACACACACACACACACACACACACACACACACACACAGAGTGAGAGAGCGAGCTTTTATGAAGAACAGTGATAGTGAATGTAAGTATGCATGCAGTGGTGTGTCAAGATCAGTCTTTCTAAAGATGCATCCTCCTAACTTCCATGTAAAAGAATCTAGGCCAGCTGAGATCTAGCAACCAGCCAGTAAAATATGGGGAATATCTTAATATCTGGCTCTCTGTAAGCCCCTCCCCTCCCTCTCTCCCAAACATATGTACACAAGCACACACACACACACACACACACACACACACACACATACATACATACACCATAGCTTTGTTTTATTCTTTTTATTCGATTAAGCAAAAAAGAACAAACAGTGGAAAATAATAATGACATTTAAAACATTCACCTCCAGAACTTATTGGTAACAAATTAACATGAAATGGCCCCCAGCTTCTGTTGTTTCCTTTACTCCTACTGTTTCTCTTCTCTGCTCATTGTGTATTTTTCGCCATTTTCCATTTCACTACTTTTTTCCTCTTCTTTCTCTGCCACTATTCCTACTTTTGTCGATTTGTTTATCCTCTCCTTTTTTTTGGTTCATACTTATTTTCTTACAGCCCCGACTATCTGTAGTTACACAGGAGGTTTTAAGTCACTGATAAAGAATTCACATGAAAATGTACACCATGCTTTCGTGAAAGCCCATGACTTTTACGTTAAAATGACGGCTTCGACTGCGTGGATCCCCATGACTCCCTATAGACCTAGACCAGGAGTTATGGGTCCTTAAGAGCTTCTGGTTGATGAGATGCTACTTTCGCCCTGCTTGCCAGGTGAAGACCTGGCACCAAAGATTGCCAGGCAGCTTAATTCAGACTGTTATGTATCAGAGGCTCCAGGCCAAGGATCCATTTAGAGGGCTGAAGAAGATGAGAGATAAGGGGGGAACACACACACACACGCACACACACACACACGTCACAAAGGCCATGATAAACCTACTCATTTCAAAATAGCCCCCCAACCCAGCCCTACCCCTTGATGTAGAACTTGCAATACATATTCGTTTTATCCTGTTATCTGTTAACTATGTTGGGTACATAGCACCATCACATTCTCATGTGCAATAATTTTTCTATGATAAATGGACTGGGAATGCCTGCAGATCAGAACTGTATGTGGTGCACGCAACATGATCAGCTCTGAAGGCTATGCTCCTCAGTGGTAAACTCAAACTCCATGGCTCTAAATGTTGCAGTGTGTGAACCATGTATTTGTGCCTGCTCTGCCGCCAAAAAGCTGTGCTGCAGGCCTGACACTTCCACACTGAAGAACACGGAAGTAATCCAAAAAAAAGATCAATGTTTGTGGACTTAAGTGACAACTTTGTGTCATTGCAGCGGACACACATGATGGAAAATGAATCTTGTTTTGCCAGTTAAAAAAACACACTTTTAAATGTAAAAAAAAAACACACTTTTAAATGTACACTTAGAGAACATGTATCTGTTATTTCAACAGAAATGGCTTGTTCTGAAAGGGATCGATCTCACAGGCAGTCTTGTCACATGATTCATTTGTTAACAATAAGCTCCAGTGCTAGGTCAGTGACTCACTCGCAGGCAGGCATCAAGCAACATGTAAGGTGGAGATTTCAAATCATTGAGGTAAAGCCTTAGCAATAAGAATAAGTACACCAATCATATGTTGAGCTTCAGGTTAGTCAAATCATTGAGGTAAAGCAAGTAGCAATAAGAAGTACGCCAATCATATGTTGAGCTTCAGATTACAGTCAAATCATTGAGGCAAAGCCTTGGCAATTAAAAGAAGTATGCCAATCATATGTTGAGCTTCAGGTTACAGCACACAGACATTTACAATTTATAAAATTTTAAAAAATACAAACGCCTCCATCCTTTATAAGCTATGGACCAAAATATAGATCACACACACATGGACCAAATAGATTATTATGTGTAAAATTATCTCTAAGCACAGTAGAACGTACGTGACCCATGGCGACCTCAAAGCAACTTTTGTAGTAGTTTTTGCTTTCATCCTTTTACTTTTTTCATACAACATATTCTTTTATATATTTTGAAAACAAAAATCCATGATCAATATTACAAAGATTAAAGGCCAACTTGCCATTAGAATAGGCAAAGGCACAAGAATGGAAAATCTGAAACTCGTTGTGCTCTTCTGAAACATCAAGAATGAAAAACTATGTCTGGTCTGACAACTGACAAACTGAAAACCACATTACTGCATTTATGATAAATAGTATCATTAATAAGGCCAATAAGGTGTGACTGATAAAAAGAATTTTCCTTTGTTTCTACAGAAATATATTTTGGCCTTGTGAAACACTTATAACTGTAAGACCACATCTAGAATCCGGAGTAATACTTTTAGAACCCTTTTTTTTATGGTAATTGACTGCAGTTTAAAAAAAATCCAGAAAAGACAACATAAACCGAAAAAAAATTGTGCAGTAATGTGAGTTGCTCAGAAAAGAAATACAGAAACTAAATCAATATTCACTGAAAGGAAGAAGATGAAAGGGGGGGTTTAAAATAGGCTTTAGAATATTTGCTATGTTGCATGACTTTCAGTTAGACAAAATACCAGCTAGTTCTGACCACGTATGATAAACTCTGAACTTTGATGACACTTTCCAAAACATTCAAAAACTAACTCGACACATTCAAAAACTACCTCGACACATTCAAAAACTAACTCGACAAAAGTTTTCAATCTGTTACAGGGCGGCAAAAATTCAGAATTCACTTGAGTGAATGTAAAAAGTACAAAGCAGAAGCAATCACAAATCTTCTGTACAGAGTTAAAAAAAAAGAAATTATGCACATGTTATTTTCACCATTATGTGAAAACATCTGAAGTATATGGATATGGCACAGGCCATGCACTACAGTACTGAATGAGCAAGGAAACACTGGAAACAACAACAGGATGTACAAGACCGGCGACTGATGGTAAGGTAATCAGCCACCTAGCTCCTCATCATCTGTGAGTTACTTACACACTGTCACACCGTTCTTTCCCATCTGCCTGTCCATCTCTCGGTCCACAGCCTAATCAGTCACAAGAAATGAAGGATTCCGATGTCTACCCTCATCTAAACCATCGCATCTCTTCCACTGATACAGCTAAGTAAAGGGGCTGCTCAACAAATCTCTGTTTCTTGAGCAAACCATAAACGCAACAACAGAGCAATGACAAGATCAGTGTTACAATGTGCATAGATAATTCACACACACACACACACACACACACACACACACACACACACACACACACACACACACACACACACACATCACACACACACACACATGCAAATGCACACACGACCTCAGTTGAAATCTGACAAAATAGGAATAAAACTCATTATCACTTAAATTGCTTTGAAAACCACTGCAAAAGACATTCAACAAAACGTGTTTTGGAGAGAGAGAGAGAGAGAGGAGGAGAGAGAGAAGGGGGTGAAGAAAAGAAAAGAAGAATGGAAGTACAAGCTCTACGCTCATTCACTCTGATATGAAGAACCTGTTCCATTCATCCAGTAAACATACGACATATGAACTTCTGAAAAACAACGAACAATCACAGTGAACTTCACCAACGGACAACACCACCAGTGTCTGCAGCCAGCATGTTATTTGTAAAACTTTCTGCAATCTGATGATAAAGCTACGTTCTAGTAAAACTTTCTACTGTCCAATGCTAGAGCTGCATTCTAGTAAAAACTGTCTGCAGTCCAATGTTCAAATTATATTCTAGTAAAACTGTCTGCAGTTCAACGTCAAAGGTACGTTTTAGAAAAAGTCTGCACACCAGTGGTAAAGTTACATTCTAGTAAAACTGTCTGCAGTCCAATGCTAAAGTTACATTCTAGTAAAACTGTCTGCAGTCCAATGCTAAAGTTACATTCTAGTGAAACTGTCTGCAGTCCAATGATGATGCAAGGGTGAAATCAGAAGAAAGAAAAAAGCAGGAGGCCCGGAGGTCCAGGGGGCTGTCTAAAGCCCCCTGGCAGGGTCAAGGGGCACAGCCCTTGTCAGGGGTCATGGGGCAAAGCCCCCTGAAGCTGAAGGGTTTTTACTCTTTAGATAAGTAAAATCTGGGCATTTGGATATGTAAAATCTGGGCATTTGGACACACCTTACCTCCTTTTTATCATTAAAACTGACATTAATTAATGTTAACGACCTGTATGCAGTGGAGTTCACTTCATTCAAGAAACCAGGGACTGCAACAATTTTTGTTGACTGTAATTTTGTATTTACCACTTCTGAAACTTACAAAGACAGCCTGCTGTTTGAACACAAGAACTAAACTGTGGTGACCAGAATCTGTAAATCTGTGTGTTAGAAGGACGCCCTTGTATGGAAAACTAGACTTCTTTTTCACTTCAACCAAAACTTGTGCGGTCTTGTTTATTCCAGCGGAAAGTTCAGCCAGCAACCCTGTACCCCAGGGGGAAGGGGGGGGGGGGGGGGGGGGGGAGTGGCGTGTGGGTGGGGTGGAGGTTATTGGTGCAACACGTGTGTGACTTGGCTCCTAGATCAAAACTGTGATGTTATGATACTTGGATTTAAACCTTGAACCCCACACATGTAGTTCTTCAAGAGTCCTGGCAAATTTCAATAAATTTACTAGGAAAATGAAGATTATTAAAGTATGGGACAAGCTAATTTCTATCGGAAGCAAAAATATGAAGTCATGTGAAATGTGTAGATTTTTGTTTACTTTTCTGAGGTAACAAGCTTAAGGAAATACCAATCTCCTGATCATCATAAATCAGGTGTGAAAAATGAGTTGCAAGATCAGGGGGCATGAGTGGTTTGCTGAAATAAATCACAAGGAAATCTGTTACATTAAAGAATGTTAAAAAATATAGGTTGAACAATATTGTTCATTTTGCCTCCCAAATTAACCAACTGGTACTTTGTCACACGATAAAGAACCAGGAATCACAAACTGCCACTTTAAAGTGGCATTTCAGCTCACATTCACTGACAAGATAAAAGTGCAATGAATGTATCTGTGTTTGTGGTTAGAATAATTCTTGTTTTCCTTTATTTTTTTTTCTCTCTCTCACTTGTTTTTTTTTTCTGTTGTGAGCAAATAGCTACAGCAGATCTGTTTACCAATCTATTTCATCAAATTTTGTTCTCATGACTGGCAAAAATACGACAAATATGGGGGGGGGGGGGGGGGGGGGGGGGGGGGGGGGGGATGGTCAACAGGGGGGGGGGGGGGGGGGTTGGTCAACAGCACTTACGGATTCTAATTGTAAGAGGGGAAATCTGACTAAACAGTGTGGTAACTCTTGCTCGCGTGAAATGTCAGGTTGCGCCAAATTTTTTACAACATGTCAAGAAACATTATGAAAGATCATTGAGAGGTATGAGTCTGTGCCAAGCATGCTGATGAATCAGGTTTGAAAGTAAAATGTGAAAATGAAACGTGTTTGAAAACTGGCATCAGTTGCAGATGTATCTTCATTAGGCTCAAACAAACGGTATTGTGTCTATTGCTGAAGCAGTATTTGCACAAGCTGTCAGCAAAATGACAAAGGAATGATCAGTTTGGAAAAGAAAAAACCTGGATTGGACGGAGTAACCAGGACCCAGGTTTACAAAACATTCGGAGGAAAAATTGACCTGTACTTTCTGATTTCAGGATCTCCAGACAAACAGCCAGGTTGAATTCTGGTTTCCAGCATTTATGGACATGTGGTTTCATCATGCAACTGGCACAGACAGAAAAAACAACAACATGTAATCCAACAACATGCATCAGGTGCAGCCTAGAAAAACATGGAATATGACAAAGTGTTACAGGTACAGTTTAGAAAAACATCAATAAATTGACAAAATGTTACAGGTACAGTTTAGAAAAACATCAATAATCTGACAAAATGTTACAGGTACAGTTTAGAAAAACATCATATAATCTGACAAATGATATAGGTACAGCCTAGAAAACACTGAATAATCCAAAAACACAATACAGGAAGAGCTTAGGGAAAAAAAAAACAAAACTACACGGTGCAACAAAATGTAACTTATTCAGAGTGGTAGAACACACACCCAACAGTATGCCACTGGTGAAACCAGAAAACATGCAGTCCAACCAACATAATGTTGAAGGTTCAGCTCAGGAGATCATTATATGAACAGGTGCAGCCCAGAAAAAAATTTTATGATCCAAAAAAGGTCAACAGGCGCAACCAAAAAAAAAAAACATTACATGATCCAACAAAATGCAACAGGCGCAGCCAGAAAAACATTACAATACAAAAAAAATGCTACAGTCGCAGCCAGAGAAAAAATTGTATAATCCAACAAAAAAACAACAGGTGCTGCCTACGCAAGTATCATAACAAAAAAAAATGAAACAGTTGCACCCCAGAAAAAAAAAAAATTGTATAATCCAACAAAATGCAATAGGCGCAGCCCAGAAAAAACATATAATAAAAGAAAAACAAAAAAAAACCGCAAATTGCAGCCTAGAAACAAAAGCCAGCATTATATAATCCAACAAAATGCAACAGGCGCAGCCTAGAAAAGACATGTAATCTGACAAAATATTACAGGTACAGCTAAAAATAACATTACATAATCTGACAAACTGTTGCTGTTTGGCAAAACCACTCCTCAGCCCCTGAAAGAAATTTCATGGAGTCCAAGGTCACCTCTCACCTTGGCACCACAATCCCTGATGGACTCAACTCCCACCTCCGACTTTTTCAGTTTGAATCATTCCAGCTCTTTGCCCTCGTTTTCCTTCCCCCCGACCTTCCTCCATCCCTTCTCTACACCCCCTCCCCCAATTTCCCCATCCCACCATATTTACATTCACACCCATGTACATATATAGCATATTAATTTTATAACATCACATGTGTAGCATAATATATATATATACCCCAAACACCATCTCCACCATCCAGGTATGCATACTCAGACACATACACATGTGAAAAATCCATATGCACTTATATATATATATATATATATATATTATATATATATATATATATTATATATATATATATATATATATATATATATTTTTTTTTTTTTTTATATATATTTTTTTTTTAATCTTCTTAGGAGTTTCCATCCAACCCTACCCCCACCCCGGTTTTCTTTCTTTCTTTTTTTTCTTCCCTCATACACACCTCAAGTGCCCCCTTCCAAACATAAGACTCCTCTACCACTCTCTCTTTTTCTCTATCTCTTGTTCTGTTTGTCTTTTCCCTCTGCCTGCTCTCTTTTTCCTCGAGGTGAAATGGGATTGGACACTGAATTTTCCTTTTCCCATTACACACACACACACACACACACATACGTGTGTGCGTGCACACACACACACACACACACACACACACACACACACACACACACACACACACACACACACACATATGCGTGCACGCTCGCGCGCATAGGCACACATGCAATGACACAGGTGCGTGTATGCGCGCGCACACACACATACTCACACACACAAACACACACACACACACACACACACACACACACACACACACACACATACACACACACACACACACACCACATCCACACTTTAAGCACGTAATCATCCATTTACATACATGTTTTCATACTTCATTTCCTATATGTATTTATTTGTTTTTCTTTTTATGTCATAAGTCCTGAAGACGGTCTATGACCGAAACGTTGTTGATATTTGTTCTGTTTTTTGTTTGTTTGTTTGTTTTTTTCAAGTTTTAAATCTTCTGAGAATTCTCAAAGACATTTAGAATTGTTACAGGAACAGTCTAGAAAAACATCATATAATCTGACAAAATGTTACAGGTACAGTCTAGAAAAACATCAATAATCTGACAAAATGTTACAGGTACTGTATGAAAACCATAATATAATCTGACAAAACATTACAGGTCTAGCCTAGAAAACATTGAATAATCCAAAAACAAAACACAGGTCGAGCTTAGGAAAAAAAATTACACAGTCCAACAAAACGGAACTGATTTAGAGTGGTAGAACACACATCCAACAGTATGCCACTGGTGAAACCCAGAAAACATAATGCAGTCCAACCAACATAACATTGCAGGTTCAGCTCAGGAGATCATTATATCAACAGGTGCAGCCCAACCAACATACATTGCAGGTTCAGCTCAGGAGATCATTATATCAACAGGTGCAGCCCAACCAACATAACATTGCAGGTTCAGCTCAGGAGATCATTATAAGTCCAACTAAATGCCTCAGGTTGAGTCTGGTAGAACGCTATGCAGCCCAACAAAATGCTACAAGCACAGACTATTTCAACATTGCCTAGTCCAGCAAAATGCTCGAGGCGCAGTCAAACAGAACATGATGCAGGTCAGTAACATGCTTCAAGCGCAGTCCAGTCAAAGCACTCTAACATTGGAGTACAGGATGTTTTTTTTTTTTTTTAAATTTTTTTTAATTAGCTAAATCTTATGTACCCTTTGGGGATATTACCCCAGTGGTGTTCATTCTGACCAAACATCCACCCCCAGTCACAGGGCACTGTTAACATCCCTTCATCATGAGGCAACCAACCAAAGAACACTTCCATTCTACCGTTCTGGTGGTGTTGAGTAGTGTTAGCTCTGAGCCAACACACGCAGAAAACCTCCAACTGTCTTCTGGCAACAGTAATAAAATAGACCTGTTTTGTCCCCCCCCCACCCACCCCTGCTCCCCCTCCTCCTTGCCCCCCCCCCCTCCCCCCCCCCCCTCTAATCTGGGGAAGATAACGCCTGTCTTTCTACTGAAAACAGAGTTACCTTTTCTCAGTTCAAGGTTCAGAGAAACTGACCTAGAGAGTCAAATTACTGATTTGAAGTGCATGTCAGCACAGCCATGGGGATGTCAACTGTCTGCACACTGGTGCCCCAGGTGCCCCGTTTCATATGTATGTGATAGCATTTTCCTTCTTTGATTGACCTGTTAAGCTGATGGATGGGACAAAATTGCACTGAGCATACCTACTGAAGCTGCTTTGAGCGTGCCTACCAGCAGCGTCTGTCCAATCAAAACAGCTGGGGCAGTTTCACTGAACGCGAAGTTAACACAGATTACCTCCCTTGCAGATTTCCACCCACCGTCCATTGCAGAGCCAGACAAGTGAGCTTGAGCTTCCAGAGGGACACCATGTCTTCGGTCCTGCAGTAACAGACTCCAAGCACTCACTGCCACCAAAGGGCTTGGCACTAACTCAAAAACAGGGCCCGAATGTAGAGGGAAAGTCGAATCTGGATTCCTGTTGTTTAAGTCACCACTGGAGAAGGGCTTGACCGAACCACAGTATTTGAGCCTTTTTATTTACAAGGATGGTAAAAATAACTCCATGCAGATCCAGTTTGATCTGAATACATGACACAGACAGGGTTGTACTCCGTGCCTCTATGCAGTTTCATAAAATGTCACGGATGCATTCTCATCATATATCATGTTGTCAAATAGAATGTAACAGGTGTAGTCTAGTAATTCTGATTTCAAACCAAGAAAATTTTACAGATCATTTCCAGTAATACATTACACAATCCAGTACAATGGTCTTGATGCTTTCTTTCTAATAATTCATCATGATGGAAGTCATCTTTTTTCATGGAAGCCTTGAAATTTTTCTATTTATTGAAAAAAATTATACTTCGTGTTTGCAAGGCAATGACATTTTGAATTCATATGTACTGAAGTTTGCCTAGTGGAAAAAAAAAAAATAAATAAAGTGATTTTTTTTTTTCACCTCATGTATTTTAGTACACCTGCTTTACTTCTTGAAGATCTTTTGATTCCCGACATGTCCTCCTGAAACAGAGATGCAAAAGAAAGAGATAATCATAACAATAATTTAAAACATCAAAAATTAAAATGGAAAGTTCTCTGTGTCACACAATGAGTTCCTTTAATGGTACACAGAGGAGTAAGGTGCGATGTAAGTGGTGATGAGTGGTGGGCTGGAGGTAGTGGGGGGGGGGGGGGGGAGGGTAGGATGGTAGTAGTAGGAAGTGTAAAAGGGAAGAGGGGGGGGGGGGGGGGGCATTGCAGATTAAGAAGAGGTGCCATTCAAGTGTATCCAATCAAAAGCGCTATCATACACATCACATACTCTCTCTTTCACTCTCACACACATACCGCATCCTCTCTCTCTACAGCCCTGATGTGGCCCTTTGCGGTCGGCTGGGCTATAAGCAACATTATCTTATCTTATCTTATCCTCTCTCTCTCACTCATTCACTGACACACACACACACACACACACACACACACAACACCACACACGCACACACACATACATACACATTACAAATATGCACACACACTGTCACGCACATGGTCCTCCTCTCTCTCTCTCTCCTCTCCTCTCACATACACACACACACACACACACACACACACACTCACAACACACACACACACACACACACACACACACACACATACACACACACACACACTGCCAAGCTTAAAGGTCTACTTTAGAGATTTTGATAATTTGTTAAAAACAGGTCTACATGTCATATAAGTACAGTATGGTATTCATTTTTTTTTTAAATCGCCGGAAGAATTTAATAGATAAAAAACGAGTTTTGCACACCTGTTCAAACCCCGCGCGGTAGACCGAAAAACCGTGACGTCACTTGATGGACTGGCCGTCAGCCGCGACCTACACAACAAGGCAACGCCAAGTGAAATCAACACGAGTTGCGATCCCCCACAGCCTAAAAAGTCATGAGGG
This sequence comes from Conus ventricosus, assembly GCA_018398815.1. Classification (NCBI taxonomy): domain Eukaryota; kingdom Metazoa; phylum Mollusca; class Gastropoda; order Neogastropoda; family Conidae; genus Conus; species Conus ventricosus. The sequence goes on from CM031628.1 coordinate 37,473,570, forward strand.
GGTGGCAGATATTGTGCTGTAGGCGAGTGCAGCAGCTCAGCAGGAGACGGATATTCTTTGCACACATTTCCATCTGATCCAGATACTCGAAAGAAGTGGATTCGGTTCGTGCAACCATGCCGGGCCGCTAAGTTCTTTTTACCATGTCAGTTCCAGCTGGACCGCGGAAACGAGCTATTCCGACAATTGCCGAGCCCGTTCGAGTGGATCAAAAACTTCGTCTGCATTGTGCGCGATACTTTGAAGCGGAGTGGTAAGCTCGTACAGATGAGTACGATAGTCGCACGTTTATTCTGTTCTTACGTATGGACAGATCACACTTGTTAAATTGAATGAACACGTTAAGGCTTGAGGAAGGAAAATCTCCCCTCGCCGTCCACGCGTGATCGCATCTAGAAGTAAGTCGGTAGCCTCCTCGAGACTTCGGTAAAGTCCGTACACCTTCAGAATGATGTGTTCGGGCGTCCAGCTGGAACTGAATAGCTCGTTTCCATGGTCCAGCTGGAACTGACGCGGTAAAAAGAACTTAGCTTTCAAATGATAAGGTAAAGGCCTTGCAGAAACATCCCCAGAATCACATTGGCTGTCGCAATCATACTCACTGCTTTTTTACATGATAAATTAAATACCGATCGAGATGTGCAAGAACCATCAGAATCGCTTTCTGTCGCTGTTAGCTTATTGTGTATGTCGCGGCTGACGGCCAGTCCATCATGTGACGTCACATTCAAGAGTAGTTAAGCCATGCCAAGATTTAGTTGATTACCTCCCGTTTTCTTGATTACAGGTGAAAATGCCCACTTTCGCGGATCGATTTCGTGTGATCGGGAGTGAATCGTATGTTTATTTTACCAATTTATCAAACATTTCATACTTCTGCATAAGCTGACCAATTATCGAAAACCTCTAAAGTAGATCTTTAAATATTCTCTCTCTCTCTCTGACACACACACACACACCACATTCTTCGTCTGTTTTCTCACTCACTCACTCACACACACACACACACACACACACAAAACACACACACACACACACACACACACACACACACACAGAGTCATGCACATGTTCTCTTTCTTAAGTACTGTCACACACACATGCACTCACTCGTATACACAATTACACACACTCTCTCTCTCTCTCTCTCTCTCTCTCTCTCTCTCTCACACACACACACACAACACACACACAACACACACCCCACACACACACACACACACACACACACACACAACACACACTGTCGGAAGTAAACATTCTCTCTCTCAACACATTAAAAACAAGCACACATACACACACACACACACACACACACACACACACACACACACACACACACACACACACACACACACACACACACAATACATACACACACACTGTCACAAGTCAAATTAGCCCCCCCCCCCCCCCCCCCCACCAAAACAAGCAAGCCAACACACTAAGAGCAATGATTAAACATGTCTCACTCTTGCCTTACTGAATCAGACATTTATTTGAAGGGGCAGTCACTCTGGCCGGAGGAGCCTGGGTCCCATGCTTACCGATGCTGCTGAACACCGACCTCTCCCCCACCTCAGCCATCCGAAGGCTCTCGTAGAGTTCTGTGTTTAAAAAAAAAAAAAATCAAGTATCTACCAACCATCCAACCAACCAAGTAAAAAGCTACATAACCAACCAATTAATCTGTCTGTCAGTTGGTTTTTTTGATCTGTCATAAATCAGTCGACCAGACCTGAAGCAGCACACTGGCATACCTTTAAATATTTGAGGGAAGGTGGTGGGGGGGGGGGAGATCCTAACCTGGTGAAGACACCTTTAAACAGTAAATGTATAACAACAACATGAATAATAACAAGAAATCAATAGTACCAGCCGCCGTGGCGAAGTGGTTAGCGTCGCGAACTCCCGGCTGGGAGGTCGTGGGTTCGAATCCCATCAGAGTCATGTGGGTTTTTTCTGCCCCGACCGGCTCCTACCCAGAGTTGAGTTTGCTGCGGACTCAGTTGGGAAGACTGGGACCACACAGTTGAGTTTCATCCACTTAATGGATGCGTTTCTGAGAGTGTTGCTCAAATTTCCTGACCAACACTGCAGGTGCCTGTATCTCTCGGGCCTGGTTGACGCCAGGATATATTATGAAAGGAAGCGTAGAGTACAGCCCTGTCATGTAGTCTCAGACCGAAATGGAAATCCGTAGCATCATCTTAATCATCCTCATTCCCATTGATCAGCATAAAAAAAAGTCTCAAATTCTGTGGCCCTTCATGCCCTGCTCTCATGGTGACCTCAGTTTCGATGTCCTCTCCGCGTCTGTGGTCTTGGTTTGGTTCCGTCGGGGTCACTGGTATCGGCGAGTCCATGGGGGCTGTCGTTGGACGGACGTGGTGGCGCCCTCCGGAGGGAGAGCTCACTCACGCCGGCTCCGCGACTAAGCAATTATTGTCGTCAGTAGGGGGCTTAGTAGGTGGTGTCCTGCGTATGTTAGATCAGAACAGGCGCCACTGAACACCACCGAAGTGACTCGGCAGCAGTGCAGTGTCTCCTCCGGTGGGTTGCCTCATGACGACTTGACATTGACTGCTCCCTGTGGATTGCTGGTGCCGGGGCTGCGGCGGGGCCGGCCGGGCTATGGCTGTGGACGGGGTGTCGGAATGAGCGGCGTGGGTGCACTGCCTCTGAGGTAGCGCAGAGGTTGGGACAGCAAAAAAAAAAAAAAAAAAAAAGAAATCAATAGTGATAATAATATTGATAATGATAATGACAATCATTATAACGACAACAACAATAATAATAGAATACTAACAACAATATAATAATAACATTAACAACCACCACCACCACCACAACAACAATAATAAGTGAACAATAATCATAGCTAACATGAACCACATTTAATCTTTTCACCAAGTTCTGTGAAAACAAAGAAACCAACTGATGCAGATGGAAAAGAGACCTTCTGGGAGGACAAAATTGTAAAAAAAAGAAAACGATAATACACCTTAAATAAACGGTCATGGACAAATGTGAAAATGCTGGAACATTTCACTGATCTCTGCTACTGGCAGAGTCTGGGCACGTTGATAACTTCAGGTCTGATTGAAGTTTTGTCTCTGTACTGCTTCTTCCCCTCTAACTTCACATTTGCTTACACATTTGTTTCTGTACAGCATTCTCAGTTCTATCTCACATCTGATTAAACAGTTGTCATTGTATAACTTTCTCAGTTCCATCTTCACATTTGATTGAACATTTGTCTTTGTACAGCTTGAGCTCTAACTTCACATAATTTGCTTAAACATTCTTTTTTTTTTTTTTTTTTTTTTTTTGCTGTCCCATCTTCTGTGCCAACTCAGTGGCACTGCATCCACGCCGCTCATTCCGACTTCCCTGTCTACAGCCACACCCACGCCGCTCATTCCGACTCCCCTGTCCACAGCCACACCCACGCCGCTCATTCCGACTCCCTGTCCACAGCCACACCCACGCCGCTCATTCCGACTCCCTGTCCACAGCCACACCCACACCGCTCATTCCGACTTCCGATTCCAACTCCCCTGTCCACAGCCACACCCACACCGCTCATTCCGACTTCCCTGTCCACAGCCACACCCACACCGCTCATTCCGACTTCCCTGTCCACAGCCACACCCACGCCCCTCATTCCGACTCCCCTGTCCACAGCCACACCCACGCCGCTCATTCCGACTTCCCTGTCCACAGCCACACCCACACCGCTCATTCCAACTTCCCTGTCCACACCACACCCACGCCGCTCATTCCGACTCCCTGTCCACAGCCACACCCACGCCGCTCATTCCGACTTCCCTGTCCACAGCCACACCCACGCCGCTCATTCCGACTCCCCTGTCCACAGCCACACCCACACCGCTCATTCCGACTTCCCTGTCCACAGCCACACCAACGCCGCTCATTCCGACTTCCCTGTCCACAGCCACACCCACGCCGCTCATTCCGACTTCCCTGTCCACAGCCACACCCACGCCGCTCATTCCGACTTCCCTGTCCACAGCCACACCCACACCACTCATTCCGACTTCCCTGTCCACAGCCACACCCACGCCGCTCATTCCGACTTCCCTGTCCACAGCCACACCCACACCGCTCATTCCAACTTCCCTGTCCACAGCTACGGCCTGACCTGTCCCGCCACAGTCCTGGCACTGGCAATCCACAGGGAGCAGTCACTGTCGAGTCATCTTAAGGGCAACCCACCGGAGGAGACACTGCACTGCTGCAGTCACCTTGGTGGTGTTCAGTGGTGCCTGTTCCCATCTAACATATGCAGAACACCACCTGCTAAGCCCCCTACTCACGACAATCACTGCTTAATCATGGGTCCAGCTGAAGTGAGCCCTCCCTCTGGGGGGGATGGGGGGTGGGTGGGGGTGGGCCGCCACCACATCCATCCAACAAAAGCCCCCTGCCAACGTGCCAACACCGGTGACCTCAATGGAATCATACCAAGGCCATAAGACATGGAGAGGTCATCCAGACTGAGGTCACCATGAGAGCAGGCCATGAAGGGCCACAGAATCTGAGACTTTCTTTTTTTCAATGCTGATCGATGAGAATGAGGATGATGGAGATGATGCTACGCATTTCCATTCCTGTCTGAACCTGTATGACAAGAGCTGTACTCTGCGCTTACTTTCATGATATATCCGGCATCAACCAGGCCCGAGAATTACAGACATCTGCAGTGTTGGTCAGGAAATGTGAGCAACACTCTCAGAGACGCATCCATTAAGTGGATGAAACTCCACTGTGCGGTCCCAGTCTTGCCAATTCAGCCAGTAGGAAACTCAACTCTGGGCAGGAGCTGGTCGGAGCAGAAAAATCCCACATGGTTCTGATGGGAATCGAACCTACAACCTCCCAGCCGGGAGTCCACGATACTAACCACTTCGCCATGGTGGATGGTTTGCTTAAACATTTGTCTTTGTACAGCTTCCTCAGTTCTAGTAAACATATTAACATTTGATTAAACATTTACCTTTGTACAGCTTCTTCAGTTCTTATCATATTTTTTTTCTTTTTGTTGTTCTCAAATCTAACAAGAAAGAGCAAATCTGACCAGCTGTGGATGCTTTATCTTGAGAATAGATGTAAAACTGAAAAGTACATTCTTTACAAAAAATATGAACAGCTGACGGTTTGTAAAGAAAAAGCAGTTGTATAAAGTGTTTCCTAAGCTGTGTGACTGTTTTACACTTATATGGTGTGATTTTCCCCTTCTGCCAGCATGAAGGAAGCTATATGTAACTGTTGTGGTTTTTCCCCCATCTATTTTTCCCCTCAAAACTGTATTCATTCATTATTCATGTATTTTCCCATTCCCCTTGTTTCCCTTCTCTATCTTTTCTTCTTCTTCTTCTTCTTCTTCTTCTTCTTCTTCTTCTTCTTCTTCTTCTTTTCTTCTCTCTCTTGCTTTCTTTCTCTGTTCCATATTTCTTTCAGAGTACTGTTTAAAAAGCATACATATTTGAGAACCAATGTATTCTAAATTATCTGCAATAATAACAAGAATCGGCTTTTCGCAAAAAAAAAAAAAAAAAAAATTGGAAGAGAAAGATATGTATGCAGAATGACAATACAGACAATGATGATATCAGATTAAGTCATGACAACAGAACAACAACAACGATGATGATATGACCACTGCTGCCAATTTATTGCACACATCCTGCACAGCTTAAAGAGCTTTATAAACTCATCAGGGAAGTGGAGAAGAAAGATATTAAACAGGCAAAAAGATAAAGCCACAGAAAGATGGAAAAAAGGTATTAAAACCACACACACACAAATTTTCAAGCTGTTGTGCTTGTATACAAGCAGCTGTATATACTCCAACAAATACACCCATTTTTACAAATACCAGATTCGTTATTACTCCTCTGACACAATGTGCTGATAGATTTAAGCGCTCACAAAACATACCACATATTTCACTGTAATCATTTTTTATTGGCCACTAACCCATTCCCACAAAATAGATGGAAGGAGAATTGAACATAGGATGACAAATTTTGCAAGACCTAAATCTGTATGCACCAAACCATGATCATCTTTACTGCTGCATATCTACACTGGCACTTTGTAAATGTAAGCTTCTGAGTGGGAACAAAAGAGTCTGGAAGGGTTTCACCAGTAAAAAGTATGAGAAGGACATGCAGGTGTCTACATGACATGTGCATCATGCCGTTAAATTCAGCAACCTACCCTGATTTCACAACCAAAGTGTTATGCCATCATTTTCCATTTGTGGAATTCCAGGTTCCTTTCAAACCTGACCCCCATGAACCACCCTGGGTCTATCATTGGACTGTAGAAAACTATGCACAATCCAACCATCTCATAAATCTGAGTGATGTTTTCATACTGTAAATAATCTGTTGTTTTTTTTGCAGGAAACATCATCTACAGTCTTAGCCTGTGCTAGAGGTTGTACAGCTGTTTGCAATGATCCTACTGTGGTTTTGTTTGCCAAACTGACACATGATCACTGTCAAAGTGTATTATTTGGCAGATCACAAGTGGACGAATATTTTATTAGATTTAGGCTGGCTGATGAAATTCACTGAATTTTGTTTGCTGAATGACTTTGCTGGCAGGCGAGTTGCGCAAATCACACTGACGTCGGAGAAGGTTGCTGAATTTCACAGCATGCTGCATCATGCAGCCATGTAAGCAAACAAAAAACTCCACCTGAACACCAAGGACTAGTGGGTGATAAATAAACTGAGGAGACAAAAACACAAGTCAGCAGAAAAGCAAATGTCATGCGCCTATCAATGCAGCAATTTTCAACGTAGCATTCTGAGATTCGTACCATGAGAATCAAGTTGTAAGAACGAGGACCACCCAGCTACGAAATTTTTGGAGTGTGTACAGCAAAATTACATCACCCAAATGACTTCTGAACCTACTCATTACAGAGGTTTACAAACACCCAATGTGTTAGACTTATTGCTTACAAACTCGCATGAGGATGTCATCAATCTTGAGCATTGGCCCCCACTGGGGAAAAGCCATCACTCAGGTCTTTACTTCGATGTTCAAGTCAGAAAGGAATACTCTGAATCTGGTCACTCTGTGAAGTATCAACTGGATAAAGGAGATTACGAAGGCATGAGGAAACATGTAGGAGAGATAAATTGGAATGACCTTTTGACCAATGAAGCACCAGTGGATGAAATTTGGGGGATTATTCATAATGTACTTATTAAGTCAATGGACAAATTTATTCCTAAAAGTCTTTTAAACAAGGACCAACCAACAAACCAAACGAGACCCCATTCCCCAATCTCTCTTAGATAAAATTCACCTTAAGCGCAGAGCCTTCAAAAGGTACAAGAAATACCCACAAATGAAAACTACAAATTGTATGCAAGAGCTAGAAACCAAGTAACATGGGGGACAAGGAAAAATGTAAAAGCAAAGGAGGCTAAACTGGCTAAAGAATCTAAGCAAAACCCAAAAGGATTTTTCCGTTATGTTACGAGTAAAACCATACCAAAAGAATCGATAGCTAATTTACTAAAGGAAGATGGTACCTTAACACAAAATGATTCTGAAAAAGCAAGTGTACTAAACAGCTTCTTTGCCAGTGTTTTTACTGAGGAAAGTAACATAAACGTTCCAGAGTTTTCATGTAAAAAAGAGGTTACAGAATTAACAAAAGTGGAGATCACAACCGACCAGATGGAAAAAACATTAAAGAATTTAAACCCATCGAAGTCCCCAGGACCTGACGAGATTCACCCAAGAGTACTGAAGGAGCTGGCTAACGTCATCGCTTACCCATTGAAGACATTATTCGATAGAACACAAGAAAAGGGTGTAATACCGAAAGATTGGAAAGAAGCAGAAGTACGTCCTATTTTTAAGAAAGGAAACAAGAACTCAGCAGGAAACTACCGTCCAGTCAGCCTAACATCTGTTGTCTGTAAAGTTTTCGAGGGTTTTATTCGAGACGCTCTTTGCCAGCACTTAACCAAACATGACCTGTTATCTAGAGAACAATTTGGATTTACCACGGGGCGTTCATGTGTCCACACAACTACTTGTTACTTTACAAGATTGGTTAGTTACATTGGATGAGAAAATACCAGTTGACGCAGTCTACCTAGACTTGAGGAAAGCATTTGATACAGTTCCACACCAAAGACTGATAAATAAACTGGGAGGCTATGGTATAAAAGGCAAGTTACTATTGTGGATCAGAGATTTCTTAAAAGGAAGATCACAGTTTGTAAGTGTAAACAGTAGTAAATCATCGAAGGTCAACGTGACTAGTGGTGTACCACAAGGTAGTGTTCTCGGACCGACCTTGTTCATATACTTTATAAATGATATGCCTGAGGAGGTAGATTGTAAAGTAAAAATCTTTGCAGACGACACCAAGGCTTACTCTGCCATCCGAAATATTGAAGACAGAGATCATTTACAATTGTGTATACACAATCTAGTGAAATGGACAAATACTTGGCTATTGCAGTTTAATAGCGAGAAATGCAAAGTTCTCCACCTTGGAAAGAATAATCCACACTATCAGTACACAATACTGGAAAATGGGGTCAATAGAACACTGGAAAGTACTATTGCTGAGAAGGATTTAGGTGTCACCATGGACCCAGATTTGAACTTTGAGACTCATATAAACAACATTGTGAAAAAAGGTAATCAAATGGCTGGTCTTCTTGTGAGGACTATTACAAATAAATCTCCTGAAATTATGATTCCATTGTTCAAAGCTCTAGTTAGACCAATTATTGAATATGGAAACTCAGTATGGTGCCCCTATCTTAAAAAACATATAAATATGATTGAAGGTGTTCAACGAAGATTTACCAAGTGTATAACTAGAACGAGTACTCGTGATCTTAGTTATGAGGAGCGCCTAACTCTGTTTAGGTTGCCTAGCCTAGAATTCAGAAGACTAAGAGGTGATCTCATTGAAGTATACAAAATTATGCACAATATTTATGATCCTTGCACCACCTCTTCCTTGTTCACTATGGCTAACTATGAAAAGACTCGAGGACATAACTTCAAAATAACCAAAACTAATTTTGCAACTAACCAGTTTCGCAAATTTTTTACTAACCGTATCATAAATCTGTGGAATAACCTTTCCGATGACACTATCAACGCGCCATCAGTAAACGCATTTAAAAATCAAATTGACAAAAAGTTTAAAGACCAGGTATTTTCCACTGAGTTGGATCTTTATTAAGATGATGATAAATGTAGTATACACTATGCCTGACTTAAGCCATTGGGACTTTCACGAGAAAGTGATCCAAAAGCACATGAACGGATACTGATTATGAGGGCAAAAGGCTATTAGCCTATAGCCATACATTTCTGTGATTCTGTGAAGACAACACGGCTGCCATTACCTCGTCGGCGATTTGCTCCAGGGGCAGGCACTCTTGCTGCATCAATCATGGTTGTGGGATTGACCTCCGAGTATACATGATCCTGTTCTGTACTGCTGCACGGTCCTGTCACAACAGAAGGTAGTAGTTAACAAGGCTCCAGTCAGTGTTGTATCATCAAGGCAGGATCAGATGAATGATAATTATGAATGGATAACAGTAATGTCAATTGATACTGAAGCCGGATACACTACATCAGCAACCTAATGTGCTGAGCATTCACCATTCATTTAAGTCACGCATCCAAACCACTCCTTCCTGCCACCCCCCCCCCCTCCACCCATTTCCACCCTCCTTAACTTAATCCACAAAACATGACAGGAAGGTCCGAGGTGCATGTGAACACACAACCAAGCGCCATGTGCTCAAAAGATCAGAGATCATACACACAGTGAGCACCACCAGAGGAAGCACTGCACCCCCAGAAACTCCAGCACTGACAATCTGCCTGACAGGAGACCAATGTAAACATGCCTCATATAACTAAGTTCCCTCCAAAGATGCTAAGAACTAGCCCAAGCAATGACAACACTGACGATGATGATGATAATTATGGTGACGATGATTGTCACCGTTGTTATTATCCCAACAGAACCCTATACTGTCAATTCCATCTCACTGCTGGACAGATGGTGTTAACAAGTGTTAGTTCCAACTAATAAAAACTCAAGAGACAGATGGTGTTAACAAGTGTTATTTTCAACTAATGAAAGCTCAAGAGACAGATGGTGTTAACAAGTGTTATTTTCAACTAATGAAAGCTCAAGAGACAGATGTCTCAATAACAGAAAGTCCAGGCAGCTTTCGCCATTTTTTTCTTACAGTAAAAAGGCCACATTTGAATGAATGGGACACTCAGATTGTAGCCACCTTAGGTGTAGAAGATGGCCTCAAGGCTCAATACAAATCTTATGGTAAGGCAAAAGGTGCCAGCATCCAGCAGTATATTTTTGCTTAGTGTTGTGGTTCAATAAACATTGCATGGAAATAATTCAGCTGACAGATTTCTCATAAACCTCACATTTTCTTTTCATTTCCACCCACATCTAGACATCCATAGCCATTACAATGAATGTCCTCTGCATTCTTTTTATTCCCTGTACTTTGATTAAGGTATAGAGAGCAAAGAAAAACATAAACTAAGGCAAACGGTGCTCGTGATGTATTGCCTGGGGGTTGTTTACACACTTTGTTACTGGTCCAAAGTACAGTCTCTTCACTGCACCCCCATCACAGCTTACCTGTACATCCCACATGCAATGGTACTGGCACCAGGTAGTAATATTTCACAGCACGAGCTTGCCTGCCAGTCCACCTACCAAGTTACTAATACCAGGCCGTACCAGCACTACCGAGCTTACCTTTCTATATTACACACTGGTAGTACAACTACTCTACACACAGAGCTTACCTGTATGTTCTATAAGCAATGGTACTGGTACAAGGTAATGACATTTCACAGCACTCTGCATGTATGTAGAGCTTACCTGTCTGTTCCACACGGCGGGGCTCTGGCTCCAGGTAATCCCCATCAGAGCCTTGTGGCCTGGTTGGATCTCGCCAATAAATCTGGGTCACTGTAGGTTTTTGTGGCAAAGGTATTGTGGTGGTGTCGGTGATGCTATTCCCACGTCCTCCCCCTAGCTTCCCTCCCCAAAAAGCTTCGCACGGAAGAAGACTGATACTTCAATGTGTAATGAATCATCTGTATGAGCTGACAAGTTCTCGGAAATTCTCCCTGCTTGGCTGCAAGGTAGCGACGTCGATCTTGTTACACTGTCGCATAGTATCTGCATCCGACCTGTCCATGTTCGTAGACTTCGTCATGATGCACCCATTTTCAGCGACCTTTCACATGGTTTTCGCTGATTTGTAGTACGCTATCGAGCACTTGTCAAGAACTCCATCTTACAGTCGTCTTACAGTCGCTGCTGTTACCACTGTCTTATCAGCGTGTGGTCAGACAGTCACTGGTTACACGCCACAATTAGAATTGTGTTAGGCTATAATCCATGTGGACATTTTGAGGTGTGGTATAAAGTTGTGCCAAAAATCGAGATGAAACTGATGATATATCAGATGAACACCCCACCCTCCTCCCCCAGTCAATTAACTTGTTTTGAGGGATTTCAGGTGATGAAATCATTCACAATCTAGAAATACATGAACTGCCCCTTACCTGATGTCACATTTCAGACCTTGGCACTGCAGTGATACACAGATGCTGTACACACAGGCGAGCTCAGCAGAAGTGCACCTCACTTGGGAAGTGTTCACTGACGGTCAGGTAAACAAGCAGACAAACTCTGGTAGTACGATGCCTATGCTCGAAGATGGCGGACTGGCTTACTTATAGTTAGTTCAGAAGCTAGGTCGTGCTCAGAGTGTTCCGACACTAGTGATAGACCAGTGCTAGAGCCTCCTGTTTATAGAAGTGAGACTCGCTTTAGCACTGCGACAAAACAGTCGTAGACCGTTACAACGGCAAGGATGCTTTGACAATAGCACTACTAAATTCAGGACTCAGACACTGACAGAGTGAATGACTCAACTACACCTAAAGACCTAAACTAAGGCGAATTGTGCTTGTGACTTATTACCTGGGTGTAATTTACACGCCATTTTACTGGCACCAGGTGGAATCAATATTCTCTTCATTCAGCTTACCTGTACTTTACACAGACCACACCAAGTTGTCACGTTTCACAGAAGAGCATGCAGAACTTACCTGTTCTTTGAATATCATCTAACATGGAACTGGTACCATGTAGTTATATTTAACAATAGTACATACATAACTCACCTGCATGTTTCACAAGTCATGTTACTGATATGGAACCTGCACTCTAAATACAGAGATTACGTTTATGTTCTACAGGCTATGGTCTTCATACCATAGATTTTACCTATATGCTGTCATGTCATGCAGCTGGTATTAAGCAGTGTCAACATTCCACCTACAAAGCACGCCTGTGTAGATATACGCCTTGGCACTGATACCAAGCAATCACCTTTCACAACTCTGTACATGTAGATTTTATCTGTACATTCTGTACACCAAGGTGTCAGTGACAGAAGATACTAACACTCATATAAACGACAAAAAAGCAGAAGAGCACACAAAACAAAGTGTGAAAGTAACGACGATTTAATGCACGCACACAAAAACAGGACAAAAATTTTCGGCAAATGCCTTCCTCAGCGACAAAACAAGTACAGCATAAACACGTACAATATCCCTTGTGAAGCCACTTTGTGTGCTCTTCTGCTTTTTGTCGTGTTTCAGTAACGCCGCAGTTTGTTTCATTTGCCGTTAACACTCATATAAAGTTTACCTGAACGTCTTACACGCCAAGGCACTGGCTCCAAGTAGTCCTCATCAGTATCTGGTCTGGTTGGATAAAAACGAACGTTGTTAACTCAGTTTTGTCTTGGCTCTGTGTATTACAGTCTGTTTTCCACACCCACCATCCTTCCCACCCCAACCTCTCCTCCCCCTTTCCCACCCTTTCTCTCTCTCTCTGCAACTCACAAATACTTTGGGCGACAGTAACATTTAATAATCTATTGCTGACTTATAGGCATACACATTTCTCTATTACTGACTTCAATTGAAGGAAATAGGTACACAAATTAATCTCCTACCAATTTCTTAAGGAGACAGATACATATATATAAGTAAACTGCTCACAAACTGGGGAGATAAGTACACACATTACTTAAAGGTCTACTTTAGAGATTTTCGATAATTTGTTTAAAAACAGGTCTACATGTCATATAAGTACAGTATGGTATTCATTTTTCAAAAAAAAAATCGCCGGAAGAATTTAATAGATAAAAAACGAGTTTTGCACACCTGTTCAAACCCCGCGCGGTAGACCGAAAACCGTGACGTCACTTGATGGACTGGCCGTCAGCCGCGACCTACACAACAAGGCAACGCCAAGTGAAATCAACACGAGTTGCGATCCCCCACAGCCTAAAAAGTCATGAGGGGGTGGCAGATATTGTACTGTAGGCGAGTGCAGCAGCTCAGCAGGAGACGGATATTCTTTGCACACATTTCCATCTGATCCAGATACTCGAAAGAAGTGGATTTGGTTCGTGCAACCATGCCGGGCCGCTAAGTTCTTTTTACCACGTCAGTTCCAGCTGGACCGCGGAAACGAGCTATTCCGACAATTGCCGAGCCCGTTCGAGTGGATCAAAAACTTCGTCTGCATTGTGCGCGTATACTTTGAAGGTGGAGTGGTAAGCTCGTACAGATGAGTACGATAGTCGCACGTTTATTCTGTTCTTACCTATGGACAGATCACACTTGTTAAATTGAATGAACACGTTAAGGCTTGAGGAAGGAGAATCTCCGCTTGCTGTCTACGCGTGATCGCATCTAGAAGTAAGTCGGTAGCCTCCCTCGAGACTTCGGTAAAGTCCGTACGCCTTCGGAATGCTGTGTTCGGGCGTCCAGCTGGAACTGAATAGCTCGTTTCCGTGGTCCAGCTGGAACTGACGTGGTTAAAAGAACTTAGCGTTCAAACTGATAAGGTAAAGGCCTTGCAGAAACATCCCCAGAATCACATTGGCTGTCGCAATCATACTCACTGCTTTTACATGATAAATTAAATACTGATCGAGATGTGCAAGAACCATCAGAATCGCTTTCTGTCGCCGTTGGCTTATTGTGTAGGTCGCGGCTGATGGCCAGTCCATCATGTGACGTCACATCCAAGAGTAGTTAAGCCATGCCAAGATTTAGTTGATTATCTCCCGTTTTCTTGATTACAGACCGGGTGAAAATGCCCACTTTCGCGGATCGATTTCGTGTGATCGGGAGCGAATCGGATGTTTATTTTACCAATTTATCAAACATTTCATATTTCTGCATAAGCTGACCAATTATCGAAAACCTCTAAAGTAGACCTTTAACTGCTGAGTTCTTCCAAGATAAGTACATATCTTACCTAATTAGCTGCTGACTTCTTCCGAAGGAGATAAATGCAAACATTAGTCAGCTGCTGAGTTCTTCCAAGGGAGATAAGTACATACATTAATCAGCTGCTAAGTTCTTCCTTGGGAAATAAGTACATACATCAATCAACTACCGGGTTCTTCCAAGGGAGATAAATACATACATTAATCTATTGCTGAGTTCTTCTGATGGAGTTAAGTACATACCTTAATCTCCACCGAGTTGTGTTCTGGGAGATAGATAGATCTACATGCATCAATCTATTGATGATTTCTACTCACAGAAAGGTACAAACATCACGTATACTCACTGTGGCTCGGGACCAGAGGCATCAGGTGAGCCTGGAAAGAAATAACCCATAGATTGCATTAGCAACATTAGAGACAGACAAAACTGACCTTTTACATTCAACAACACCCTAGAAAGACGTAACAGTTATTACAGTCAGGAACACTTGATTGATCATCACTAATCAGCAATATCTGGCGAGACAAAACTTGTTCCAACTTTAATCAAGTGGCGGAATGGAGCAGCAAGTATAGGCTGATGGAAGCCAACTTTAGTGGCAGGCTGAACGACACTCACGAGACAGAACACAGCTTTACGGCTGTGCTGTCTGAACTAACCTAGTGACACAGAAGTTCAGGAAAGTTTCGGCTGACTGATCTGAAATATTGAGACAGAATAGACCTCTTGTAAGCTTTGCTGGTGGAACTAAACCAGGGATCCCAGTGGTTGAACTAAACCCGGGATTCCGGTAGTTCAGCTATAGTTTTGTGTTGTGTCCGGCAACACAACGAATGGCGTTGAAAATCGTCCGTCACGACAGATTTTTACCCGTCACTAGGCCTAGCACAAAGCTTCGGCTACAGGCCTAGCCTACCCTGTGCACGACAACCAAGTAGGCCTGCCACTGTGATTGTCTAATCACAATAGACTATAGGCCCTACCCGTCACTAGGCCTAGCACAAAGCTTCGGCTACAGGCCTAACCTACCCTGCGCACGACAACCAAGTAGGCCTGCCACTGTGATTGTTTAATCACAATAGACTATAGGCCCTACCCGTCACTAGGCCTAGCACAAAGCTTCGGCTACAGGCCTAGCCTACCCTGCGCACGACAACCAAGTAGGCCTGCCACTGTGATTGTCTAATCACAATAGACTATAGGCCCTACCCGTCACTAGGCCTAGCACAAAGCTTCGGCTACAGGCCTAGCCTACCCTGTGCATGACAACCAAGTAGGCCTGCCACTGTGATTGTCTAATCACAATAACTATAGGCCCTACCCGTCACTAGGCCTAGCACAAAGCTTCGGCTACAGGCCTAGCCTACCCTGTGCACGACAACCAAGTAGGCCTGCCACTGTGATTGTCTAATCACAATAGACTATAGGCCCTACCCGTCACTAGGCCTAGCACAAAGCTTCGGCTACAGGCTAGCCTACCCTGTGCACGACAACCAAGTAGTCCTG
>CM031628.1:37494478-37501978 GCA_018398815.1 Conus ventricosus
CCGGGCCAGGCCATCACGGGCAGAACAGCCGTGGAGTTAAGTCTTCATTGATCAAGACTTTCTGTTGGCCTGACATGGGTAAAGTAGTGTCAGAGGTACTACACCACCCACCCCCCTGCCCTCCAGCCCCCCTCCCTTGTAAAGGATGCCACTCTGTTGGGAAAAAAAATCTGCCCTGGTGGAAAACGGTTACTAGCAAACAACGAAGATTGTCTTCAGTTGTGACAGGCTCCTAGCATAACATTATCAGTCACCAAAATCCCCCAAAGTCGGAGTGTGGCTGCCCATGTGGCGGGGTAATAAAAAAAACACACGGTCATACACATAATGTTCTCATCCCCAGCTGATGCATTTGTACCATAGTGTTCAAGTACTTCAGCTGTTTGGAGGATCCCTGGAATCTTTTAGCCAGGGTACGACAACAACAACAACAATAACACCACCACCACCACCACAACAACAACAACAAACAGCAAAGCGGGCTTTGAGGACCGGGTTACCTGTTGGTTTGAAGTCACGGGTCACTGGAGTCATCGTTTCCATCTTCATGGTGCTGGTGGTGATGACTGAAACAAGAGAGAGAGACAGAGGGATGGGGGTGGGGGGGGGGAAGGTGAGGGGCGGAGGCGGGAGGGAGATATAATGCCGATCGGAAGTTTGTATTTCATACTGGACGAGTGTCCTCGCATCACAAACAGAACAAGGTCAAACAAACAGCGCGCTGGTGACCTACTCGTTTTTGAGTGAACCAGTATTTTAGGAAGAAGAAGAAAAAAAAAAAAAACCAAAAAGTTGTGTATGCCTTGTAAAAAATGAAAAATTGTTCAATAAAAAAAAAGAAAAAAAAAGCCGTGTAGAGTGAGGAAGATAAGGACGCAGGAATAGGGACAGGGGTGTGGGTGGGGTTGGGGGTGGGGGTGAGGGTGGGATGGAAATAGGGAAGATGTGGGAACATGACAGACAGACAGACAGACCAGACCTCTCTCTCTCTCTTTGTATGTGTGGCGAGTGTGTGTGTGTGTGTGTGTGTGTGTGTGTGTGTGTGTGCGTGCGTGCGTGCGTGCGTGCGTGCGTGCGTGCGTGCGTGCGTGCGTGCGTGCGTGCGTGCGAGCGTGACATACGTTCTTTGATTGTTTATGATTTGAATTAGAATTTAAAAGGCGTCAATTTACTGAGCGGATGTTCAACACATTAACCTTCAGGAGACCGTGCATGCTTACTACTAGCAGCTTTCCCCGCCCCTGCACACTCTGCCAGCTGACATGTGACATGGAAAAAGACTCTGGAACTAACAACAGTGGACCCCAGTCAAAGTGGAAATGAACACAGACAATGAGGTGCAGAGTAACGCCGATTTAACACTACGCAGTACGAGACAGACCTACAACAATGGACCCTAGTCAAAGTGGAAATGAACACGGACAATGAGGGGCAGAGTAACACTGATTTAACACTATGCAGTACGAGACAGACAAGAGAGTTTCCCCACGCATCTGTCTGCTCCTGAGGTCACAAAGACCAGACATGTCACCCTCAGAATGCCGAGTTGAAGGCAAACCATCAAAGATCAAACAGGAACTAAACAGCTGCAGAAAGAAATGAACTCGTCTTCTTCTTCTTCTTCTTCTCTTCATCCTCCTCCTCCTCCTCTCCATCCTCTTCCTCCTCCTCTTCTTCTTCTTCTTTTTTCTTTTTCTTTTCTTCTTCTCCTCGTCGTCGTCGTCTTCTTCCTCTTTTTTCTTCTTCTTCTTCTTCTTCTCCTTCTTCTTCTTCTTTTTCTTTCTTCTTCTTCTCCGTTTTCTCTTCTTCTTCTTCTTCTTCTTCTTCTTCTTTCTTCTTCTTCTTCTTCTTTCTTCTTCTTCTTCTTCTTCTTCCCTGAACTCTGTGGGAGTCAAAGAGGCACCACAGTGAGAAACACCACAGTGAGAAAACACCACAGTGAGAAACGAACACCACAGTGAGAAACACCTCACCACTGGTGCTGTCGTTGGAGTGCCAAGGGCTGGGTGTCTGCAGATGTCTTCCCTGTCCACTCTGCAATGTGGTCAGCCCACTCTGCAATGTGGTCAGTCCACCATGCAATGTGGTCAGTCCACTCTGCAATGGGGTCAGTCCACTCCGCAATGTGGTCAGTCCACGCTGCAATGTGGTCAGTCCACCCTGCAATGTGGTCAGTCCACCCTGCAATGTGGTCAGTCCACTCTGCAATGTGGTCAGTCCACTCTGCAATGTGGTCAGTCCACCGTACAATGTGGTCAGTCCACTCTGCAATGTGGTCAGTCCATCCTGCAATGTGGTCAGTCCACGCTGCAATGTGGTCAGTCCACTCTGCAATGTGGTCAGTCCACCATGCAATGTGGTCAGTCCACGCTGCAATGTGGTCAGTCCACTCTGCAATGTGGTCAGCCCACCCTGCAATGTGGTCAGTCCACTCCTGCAATGTGGTCAGTCCACCCTGCAATGTGGTCAGTCCACTCCGCAATGTGGCAAGTCCACTCCGCAAATGTGGTCAGTCCACTCTGCAGTGTGGTCAGTCCACCCTGCAATGTGGTCAGTCCACTCTGCAATGTGGTCAGTCCACTCTGCAATGTGGTCAGTCCACTCTGCAATGTGGTCAGTCCACTCTGCAATGTGGTCAGTCCACCGTTTTTTTCTTTCTTTTTTTTCTTTTTCTTCTCCGTCTCCCCCTTTCATAAGTTCTCTGAAGAATTCATTTTTTCTTTTTCTTTTTTAAAGCAAGGGCTCTGCATCTTGTTACGTGGTCATACGAACGTATTTTTGTTAGCTTGACAAGAAGTCAGTAGATCACTCGGTGACTGGAGATACGTTCAGCTTAACTGATGTGTTATGTCTGGCAGTAAGGTCTCATTTCCCAAGGCTTTCTATTTCCTTTGTTTCCAGATCCGCTGTGAGGGTCACCGTCTCGCGCGCTTATAGAAGATACAATAGAGCAGCGCACGGGTCAGCGTGATGTTGTGTGTCATGGAAGTGTTCTTGTCCTTCCAGGCAGGTTTCAACCGAAGCGTGGTGTTGTGTGTCATGGAGGTGTTCTTGTCCTTCCAGGCAGGTTTCAACCGAAGCGTGATGTTGTGTGTCACGGAAGTGTTCTTGTCCTTCCAGGCAGGTTTCAACCGAAGCGTGATGTTGTGTGTCATGGAAGTGTTCTCGTCCTCCCAGGCAGGTTTCAACCGAAGCAGTTGTGCTGCCATGGAGGTTTCTCGGTTCGATCCTCCATGCTATGGTGGCCCCAGTCAGTGCAAAGTTGGACAGTTTTCTTGCTTTCGACAGGATTGTTGTTTCAAGAATATGTTGGTGGCATGGGCTGGTCCTTAGTGGGTTTCTTGAGCTAATTGTGACTGCGGTGGACTTTTTCATCCAGTACGTTCACACAAACTTGGCGAGTTCTCGTTCTGGCGAAACACACTAACAAATGTGATGAGTTAGCGGTTTCGGTCACTGGCGAAGACCACACTAACCAAAGTGTAAGAAACTAGCGAGTTCTCGTTCACTGGCGAACACACACTAACAAAGTGACTGAAGACATTGGAAGGCCACAAAGAGATACAAAAAACACACACACAGCACACAGCAAGGGAGACGAGAGAGGAGGAGAGAGAGGAGAGAGAGAGAGAGAAGAGAGAGAGAGAGAGAGAGAGAGAGAGAGGAGAGAGAGAGAGAGAGGAGAGAGAGGGAGACAGACAGACAGACAGACAGACAGAGAGATAGACAGACAGACAGATAGACAGACAGACAGACGTAGACATATGAGTTATTGTTGAATGCTGTGCGAACTCTAAGAGGAAGACTTGAGCAATACAATGAAGATTTACTTATTGTGGACAATGCTTGTATCGAAGAATGAAAACTCAACTTGCCCAACGAAAGAATTGATGTGAGCATAACTCTTCCTAGCCTGATCAGGACCCAAAATGAATGTTTCTTGTTGCACGTTCAGAGATGTTGGCACTGGGAGAGTGGCACCAGCAACAAGGAAACATTGCAATATCATGGTAAAAGACATTAACAACAAAAAGAGGAACAGCTAACAAACGAAAATAGGTGGGGAAAAAAAATGGCATCATACTCACATTCAGTGACCGACAGATGAAAGATTAGTGTGTCATAGCCTGTAGGGTTTGAAGCAGTCAATGCCCATAGTCCCAAATCCTGTTCTGTGACGTCCGTCAATTTCAGAGTGATGACGACATCAGGCAATGATCCAGACACAGTGACGTCACTGGTACCCATGTCACAAAAGACAAAGTGTTGTGGAGTCAGCATAATATCATGTGCAGAACGAAAACAAACGAGAACCCCTTCTCCTCCCCCCCCCCACCCCCAAAAAAAAAGACAAAAAAAGAAAGAAAGAAAAGAAAGAAAATTATGACACTTTCATGTCATCAAAATGACTTTTTTTTGAGAGGTGGGGGGGGGGGGGGGGGGGGGGGGAGGACCACGCATCTTTGACTTTTCCACTGACTCACCAACGCAATGTGCTGCATTCCGAGTAACCTAATGATCTGATGTGTCCAAATGGACAAATCGAGCCTTTGGATAAATCTCGCTGCAACAGCACTCCCAACAGTATTCCCGGTCTGTCATTGGAACATGCTAGGTTGTGTCTGCTTTTGTCTGGCAGACAGTGTTTCCACACGGCAAATCTGACCGTAAGGTGGGACGCTCCTACCAGTAGGGTGCAATTAACCCGGGTGATCACTCGTTTACAGGCCAGACTAAACGTTTTCTTTCTCTGATGATGTCAAGTGACAGACAATTTCCTTAGGCCCAGGCCATTATAATTATGGCATGGTCTGAGCCTTTTGACCGCTTGTTGACAGACGAGAATAAACGCTTTTCTTCTTCTTCTTCTTCTTTCCTTCTTATTCTCGTAGATGCCGCCATCAACAGTTGATGATTCATCCACTTTGTGGGGAGTCTGCTTATGAACGGTACAGAGGTGCCAGTTAAAAGCCTTCATGAGCCAGCGATGTGGATCTGCTGCCCTGGCTGCACGCACTGTCTGACAGCCCCGACCCACCAAAGGGAGGGTCAAGCCCATACCTTGCGGCAGGCCAGCAAAAACAACAACGTCCAACAACAACAACAAAAACAAAAGGAGAAGAACATTTTTAAAAAAAAACAACTTTTTGTTGTGACAGATGTTTAATGACCCTTGACACGAAAATGTTAAGAGTGCATGGGACAAAATTTGCCGATGGTATAGAGTTCCAATCCCTGATGGTCCTTGGGAGAAACGAGCCCTTTTCTTTCGCAAGTATTGCATGATTACCTTCTCTTGCTGTTGCACTGTATTCTCTTGCCGGCAGGTGTACTCAACATGCAGGAGCTGATGTCCTTGGTTATAGGTTGTGGCCTCAAAAGAAATCCTGGCGTCTCCACCTGTCTGGACGGTCACTTCTGTAGATGAGTCACGCTTTTTAAACTCCATGCGACCTGTGGAAAAACAAACGGGATTTAGAGAGCAGTGAACTCGTGAGTGCAGATACTGTGCAGACAACAACAACAGCAATAAAAATAACGATAATGATAATGATAGCGATGATAATTATAATGATAACGATAAGAACAATAAGAACACTGATAATAATGATAAAAATGATGACAATAATAAAAATGATAACGACAACACGAATAATAATAATATTAATGATAACGACAAAAGTAATAATAGTAACAGTCTCATCATCATCATCATCATCATCATCATCATCGTCATCATCATCATCATTATTGTTGTTGTCATTATTAGTAGTATTATACTGATACATTATACATGATGATTTTTTTTATATTATACACTAAAAATTTTCTGAAAATCTCTGTCTGTCTGTCTGTCTGTCTCTCTCTCTCTCTCTGTCTCTCGGAGGACATGTGTGATTGGAGGGGAAGGGGTACCTGTGTGTGCTTGCGCATGTGTGTCTGCGTGGGTATGTATGTTTACACAAACGTGCGTGCATACTCACAAATGCGCGCATCTCTTCCTCTCTCTTCTCTCTCTCTCTCTCTCTCTCTCTCTCTCTCTCTCTCTCTCTCTCTCTCTCTCTCTCTCTCTCTCTCTCTCTCTGTAGCCTACATATCCATTCATGCAATGAATGCATACGATCAACTTACATTCAATGCAAGGGCATTACATGTTTGGACATAAACATCGATGCTAAATGACGTTTCAAACGATGGTAGCATGTGTTAATAATAACAATAATAATAATAATAATAATGATAATAATAATGACAGTAATAACAATTATAATAATGATAACAATACTAATAATAGTAGTAGTAGCAGTAGTAGTAGTAATAATAATGATGATGAGATGATGATGATGATGATGATGATGATGATGATGATGAATGATGATGATGATGGGTGAATGATATGATGATGATATGATGATGATGATATGATCACAGTGATAGAACTATACCAACAAAACAAAAAGAAGAAGAAGAAGAAGAAAAGAGGAGTAAAATGGGAAAAGATCAGTATTTCTTTAAACGAAATAACATGTAACAAATGCCAGAAGTTGATGAACAAACATTGCATGAAAATAAAAGAAGACATGAACAAGAGTACTTCCAGCTGCATACGTACACTTCTCAAGATCAGTCATGTTGTGACACACAGATAGGTCATGTAGTGACACACAGATAGGTCATGTAGTGACACGCAGATAGGTCATGTTGTGACACACAGATAGGTCATGTAGTGACATACAGATAGGTCATGCAGTGACACACAGATAGGTCATGCAGTGACACACATATAGGTCATGCAGTGACACACAGATAGGTCATGCAGTGACACACAGATAAGTCATGTTGTGACACACAGATAGGTCATGTAGTGACATACAGACAGGTCATGTAGTGACACACAGATAGGTCATGCAGTGACACACAGATAGGTCATGCAGTGACACACAGATAGGTCATGTAGTGAAACACAGATAGGTCATGCAGTGACACACAGATAGGTCATGTAGTGACACACAGATAGGTCATGCAGTGACACACAGATAGGTCATGCAGTGACACACATATAGGTCATGTAGTGACACACAAATAGGTCATATAGTGACACACATATAGGTCATGCAGTGACACACAGATAGGTCATGCAGTGACACACAGATAGGTCATGCAGTGACACACAGATAGGTCATGCAGTGACACACAGATAAGTCATGTAGTGACACACAGATAGCTCATGCAGTGACACACAGATAGGTCATGCAGTGACACACAGATAGGTCATGCAGTGACACACAGATAAGTCATGTAGTGACACACAGATAGCTCATGCAGTGACACACAGATAGCTCATGCAGTGACACACAGATAGGTCATGTAGTGACACACAGATAGGTCATGTAGTAACACAGATAGGTCATGTAGTGACACACAGATAGGTTACGCAGTGACACACAGGTCATACAGTGACACACAGATAGGTCATGTAGTGACACACAGATAGGTTAT
>CM031628.1:37506978-37524066 GCA_018398815.1 Conus ventricosus
AAATGAACACAGGTACTTCAATCAGTTCAGAAATCATGTGTCCGTCTCAGGGTCTCTGACATACAACACTGGCTTGAATCCCGTCCACCCAATGCCCATATGGATAGAGTCATTTTGCATGTAGGAATCAACGACTGTAAAGGGGAGAATTACAACACACCAATGGAGGGGCTCTCCTTTACTCATGTCAAACGACCTTCCCCAGTGCAACAGTCGTGCCTCGTCCATCAATCCCCGCATGTGGCAGACATTTAATGAATCCAGCCATTGTTCAATCCAACCTAAAGCTTCAGACAGTAGCAGGGAACTGTCGGCAGTATTTATAGACAACAAGATTCCTTTCTCGCTAGGAGTGGTGCCCCAGAAAGACATGTACAAATCTATCAGCCACAAAGGTTTACTCAAACTAGCATGGAACATCAAATACTGTGTTAGTGCCCCATCTACACACAACTCCGCCCTGCTGCAAGCCACAGATGTCAATACAACACACACGCCAACACACCATCAGCCCCATGTTCCGGCCAGCGCTGCTCAACCATCCCAGCACTAGGCTACACTTCAGCGGTCGCGCCTAAGCAATACAACACAGGCCACGCCCCCTGTGGAAACACCCAGCTTCTCAGATTCCTATGGCCGGCCCTGTCAGTACTTCAGTGACTAAACGCCAACAGAGCAGAGCAACCGGTCCCCAACCACTGCCCACGTACGGCACCGCTGTTCCCGCCACGGTGCCTCCCACCACCCCCACTAATCCTCTACAGGCCATTGCTGAAGCAGTGCGACTGCTACAGGCAGCCTGTGGCCTTTCTTCAGTGTGAAGACTGTCTTTGTAAGAGTCATCCCTTCCACACCCACCACCCCATAAAAAAAACTGGGGAACTAGACGTGTGGTATATGTACAAGTCCTTTTGATATAAGTGTGTGTGTGTGTGTGTGTGTGTGTGTGTGTGTGTTGTGTGTGTGTGTGTGTGTGTGTGTGTGTTGTGTGCGCGCGTGTGCGTGTGTGTGTGTGTGTGTGTGTGTGTGTGTGTGTGTGTGTGTGTGTGTGTGTGTGTGTGTGTGTGTGTTGATCTTTTATCCTTCTTTGCCAGACTGAGAACTAATCCTCGGATACTCCTGTGCGTGTCATTATGTTCTTAGCAATAATAACTATCTTTTCACATCGGCATCTATTGTTGGCAGTGATCACCGTAGGCTGTGCTGAAACATTTTGTGTTCTACTGATTTACTATCGAAACCACTCGTGTTACAAAGACATTTCGCCCCATGTTTCAGAAATGACTGAACTGTGTGGCTCGTGAATCATATGTGCCTTCACTGAATGCCAGACTAAACTTGTGTTTTATGTGCCATCACTGAATGCCAGACTAAACTTGTGTTTCGTATACCTGCGTTCGGTGGACATGGCTGATTGGAGAACGCCCCATAAGTGCAACGCATTTGTGCCAAACAGACTTGGACCTATAGACAATTTAATCTGATTATCAGCATGTATATGTGTGATCAGATAACATATGAGTTGGTGATTCTGTGCGTGCAACATACAGGAATTGTGCTTTTTAGTCTTGCAGTACTTCTCCTGTACAACCTGACAGCAATTAGTTGTGTGCACATTAAATTGTAAGTGCGTTCTCAGTCACCTATTTCCGAACCACTGCTGTGGTACTAATCTACCAGTTTGTTTGATTGTTGTTGTTTTTTGTTTTTTTTTGGGTTTTGTTTTGCTGTTGTTGTTTTTGTTGTTGTTGTTGTTGTCGTTGTTTCAATCATTTATTTTACTTTTTTTAACACGTACTTCTGTCCTCTTTCTTTTGTTTTTTTCCTTTTACTTGTGCACTCAGGACATAAAATGACCACAAACCAAACTCATGGCCATGGAGAGATGGATTGAGAATTTGCCATTCAAATACAATAGTGCAGTCAATAAGATCTCTGATATTTCGACCCTAATATCAAACCACCAAAAGCCATTCCATGTTCTGGGTCTCTCCGAATCAAGACTAAATACCTACATTAGTGAGAAAGATGTATCAGTCCCAGGTTAAATACGTTCGAAAAGACCCTACTAAAGACAAAGAGACAGGTCTTCTAGTGTATGTCAATGAATCTCTCAACTTCAAGAGACTTTCCCACCTAGAACAGCATGACGTAGAAGCAGTGTGGATACGAAATCGCACTGAACAAATCACGATCCATTTTAATCGGGTTTTGCTATCGGAACCCAGCAGAAAGAGTCAGCTGGACTGATAAATTTGTTACTATGATGGACGCAGTTTCCTTAGAATGTAAAGAAATTGTTTTACTCGGTGACTTCAATGTAGATCTTACGAAATCAAACAGCCAATGGAGCCAAACGATAAGTGCGTTGAATTTACATCAGATTATCAAAACACCCACCAGAGTCACACCAACTTCAAAGACAATCATTGACCATATCTATGTCTCAAATGAAAATAACACACCGAAGCTTGTGAACCAGTCTTCTCTTCTAGTAGTCATTACCCAGTGTGTGTTACATGGTATAAACATGGAGTGAAAATCCCAAAGCCAGGCCACAAAACCATAACCTATCGTTGCTTCCAACGTTTCAGCGCTGGGCCTTCCTCAGGGATTTCTTTATGTTGGTACAACTGACATGTCCAAACAATCTTTAGCTCTGCCTTTCTCTGATTGTCACTCCAACAATTAAAGCTTATGTTGGTACTACTGACATGTCCAAACAATCTTTAGCTCTGCCTTTCTCTGATTGTCACTCCAACAATTAAAGCTTTATGTTGGTACTACTGACATGTCCAAACAATCTTTAGCTCTGCCTTTCTCTGATTGTCACTCCAACAATTAAAGCTTTATGTTGGTACTACTGACATGTCCAAACAATCTTTAGCTCTGCCTTTCTCTGATTGTCACTCCAACAATTAAAGCTTTATGTTGGTACTACTGACAGTCCAAACAATCTTTAGTCTGCCTTTCTCTGATTGTCACTCCAACAATTAAAGCTTTATGTTGGTACTACTGACATGTCCAAACAATCTTTAGCTCTGCCTTTCTCTGATTGTCACTCCAACAATCAAAGCTTTATGTTGGTACTAACTGACATGTCCAAACAATCTTTAGCTCTGCCTTTCTCTGATTGTCACTCCAACAATTACAGCTGGCTGGCACAGGCACCCAACAGAGAAAATCAGCCAGGAAACAAAAGTGATCCAATATTAAACACAGCGCCCGGATCGGATCCTACCACCAATCCCAAGAGAGAGAGAGAGAGAGAGAGAGAGAGAGAGAGAGAGAGAGAGAGAGAGAGAGGGAGGGAGAGAGAGAGAGAGAGAGAGAGAGAGAGAGAGAGAGAGAGAGAGAGAGAAGAGAGAGAGAGAGAGAGAGAGAGAGAGATACACACCCACAAACACACAGGTGTGGACGATTTGAAAGTGAAGGTAACAAAAGTCAGTCATCGGCATATCATCCTGTTCAGCGACGCTACAACAACTCGAGGCTCAATAGAAAGGGGGAGGAGGGGAGCTCGGAGAGAGAGAGAGAGAGAGAGAGAGAAGAGAGAGAGAGAGAGAGAGAGAGAGAGAGAGAGAGGAGAGAGAGAGAGAGAGAGACGGGGCATTGGTTCTCTGTTTTTCTGCGCCTGTCCCCCACTTGACCTGCATTTGACTGTCTGTCTCTGTGTTGAGGTATGGCGACTTACAGACGTGCATTTGACTGTCTGTCTCTGTGTGAGGTATGACGACTTACAGACCTAGCATTTGACTGTCTGTCTCTGTGTTGAGGTATGGCAACTTACAGACCTGCATTTGACTGTCTGTCTCTGTGTTGAGGTATGGCAACTTACAGACCTGCATTTGACTGTCTCTCTCTGTTGTGAGGTATGACGACTTACAGACCTGCATTTGACTGTCTGTCTCTGTGTTGAGGTATGGCGACTTACAGACCTGCAATTGACTGTCTATCTCTGTGTTGAGGTATGGCGACTTACAGCTCTGCATTTGACTGTCTGTCTCTGTGTTGAGGTATGACGACTTACAGACCTGCATTTGACTGTCTGTCTCTGTGTTGAAGTATGGCGACTTACAGACCTGCATTTGACTGTCCGTCTCCGTGTTGAAGTATGGCAACTTACAGACCTAGCATTTGACTGTCTGTCTCTGTGTTGAGGTATGGCGACTTACAGACCTAGCATTTGACTGTCTGTCTCTGTGTTGAGGTATGGCGACTTACAGACCTAGCATTTGACTGTCTGTCTCTGTGTTGAGGTATGGCGACTTATAGACCTAGCATTTGACTGTCTGTCTCTGTGTTGTGGTATGGCGACTTACAGGCCTAGCATTTGACTGTCTGTCTCTGTGTTGAGGTATGGCGACTTACAGACCTGCATTTGACTGTCTATCTCTGTGTTGAGGTATGACGACTTACAGACCTAGCATTTGACTGGCTGTCTCTGTGTTGAGGTATGACGACTTACAGACCTAGCATTGACTGGCTGTCTCTGTGTTGAGGTATGGCGACTTACAGACCTGCATTTGACTGGCTGTCTCTGTGTTGAGGTATGGCGACTTACAGACCTACATTTGACTGTCTCTGTGTTGAGGTATGGCGACTTACAGACCTAGCATTTGACTGTCTGTCTCTGTGTTGATGTATGGCGACTTACAGAATCGGCGCTGACTGCGAAGGCCCAGACAGTGAGGCAGAAGACGGAGCAGACGACTCTCATTCTGGTGGCCATGGCGATCCTCGCCTCCTCCGCGATCAGTCTGGGGCCTGTCGGATGGGGAGACAGAGAGAATATATTTTCCTTTTATATCTTTGTTTGTTTGTTTGGCTTCAGTTTATACCGCATTGCAGTTTGATTACTAAATGCTTAGCTGCTTAGCTCACTAGCAAATGTTTATCTTGTTTCTGTTACATATGAAGCGACTGCCTAAACCGAGAAGAAGCTGAGAGAGTCAGAAAGAAAAATTATAAAGCGAAACGTAGACACTTAAGGTTCAGTTTTGAAAGAAATGAACTATGAATGAGCGAATTTTCACACACACACACACACACACACACACACACACACACACACACACACACGCACGCACGCACGCACGCACGCACGCACACGCACACGCCACACACACACACACACACACACACACACACACACACACACACACCATTTCGTGTGGTTGGGCCACACCATTGGACACATTATACTGGCCAATCAAAGCATAAGAATTTGCTTCATCATCTATAAGCAAGGCTTCATCTACTTTGCATGCTATAACTTTGGATGTGAGAGGGGGAGGGGGATCGTTTCTGTAATCTTAGCAGGAGTTAATAAATGCATGCCTATCATCAGTAACCAATAATCTTAGCAGGAGTTAATAAATGCATGCCTATCATCAGTAACCAATAATCTTAGCAGGAGTTAATAAATGCATGCCTATCATCAGTAACCAATAATCTTAGCAGGAGTTAATAAATGCATGCCTATCATCAGTAACCAATAATCTTAGCAGGAGTTAACAAATGCATGCCTATCATCAGTAACCAATAATCTTAGCAGGAGTTAATAAATGCATGCCTATCATCAGTAACCAATAATCTATGCAGGAGTTAATAAACGCATGCCTATCATCAGTAACTAAAAATCTCAACTTTCATGAGCATGCCTAATTTGGCATCTCCTCAATCTTAAAATCGTTGAAAATGATTCTTGACAGCTGATTTTCTTTTTCAAAAAGATTAAGAACTATCTTTGAGGATGTTTTGAAGATTTTCAATAGATTTTTAAATGAAAAGGAAAAGAACAGATATCGTCAAAGTTTCGGTCGTAGACCGTCTTCGGGACTGATGACATCAAATGAAAAACAAATAAATACGTATAGATAGTGACGTATAAAAACAATTACGTGAACGGACGAATACATGTTTAAAGAGATGTGTGAGTATGTGTGTGTGTGTGTGTGAGAGAGAGAGAGAGAGAAGAGAGAGAGAGAGACACTGAAAATTCCTTGGACTTAAGCATTGCTCTACTTTGTTTGCTCCTATGTTTCAGGTAATTGTCAAAACCTTGCGACACGCGATTACTTTTATTAATTTTTTATGGACCCACGTACTCCTTTGTCAGCAGACATTCCATTAGCTTAGAGTATGCCCTCCACAAGAAGGTACATGGTGGAGATCTATTATGGACGTGTACATCTCGTGCTGATGCCAACTTCTCTTGTCACTTCCTTTGTTTCTGCGTACGCAGGCTGATACTCCTGCGGACACTCCCTGTATAGACAGGCAAGGATTACTCTCATCTACCCAACTAAGAAGTGGAGTTTTGTGTGTGTAACCGTTTTTCTTTTCTATCCCGCCATTAAGGCAGCCATACTCCAACTTCGGGGAGAGAGCGCATGCTATATGTAACGTGTCATCCATACCAACGGCCAAACTACCCTTCTCTTCCGAAAGTTGGTGATGGGATTTGACGTGTGTGCAAGATGTTATGCGTGCGTTCACCCACGGAACTTCGGTTTACAGTCTCATTCGAAGGGCTGTATGGGAAATGGAGTCAGAACCAATGTTAACTCCGAGGAAAAACCCCCCTGTACCGAAACGGGCCAGCGGAGATTCGAACCTGTAACCCCGGGATCACCGAGATGACAAGTCCGGCGCTCTACCACTGACCTATTCCGGTGTCGTATATAATACTGTCGCTCATAAAATCGTGTCGCAGCGACAGTATTTCCCGGGAAATACTGCATTTTATGGACAGCTACAATATTCTATAGGACATTTTTCGTGAAAAGTTGCGCGACAATTTTTTCCAGCAAATATTGTCGCTGCAACAGTATTTCACGTGAAATGCTGTCGCTGCGATACAATTCCACGCGACAGTATTATATACGACACCCGGCCCCCCTTAACGTCTCTTGAAGATGACGTCAGTGGTATATTCGAACCAACTGGCTGCCGGATGCCAGTCGCTCAGTCCATCGAAGCAGCTCTCCACTGGCTCTTGCAGTGATTATGAAGTACACGTACTAATGCCAGAAACCTTTAGACAGAGTGGACGAAGAGGTCTCGTCGAAGACAAAGACGTGTTCTGTTGTAGTCATCTCTGAGGAATTGGAAAGAAAATTCCACGTAATACACATTTTACGTCATCATTAATATCTTCTCCTCTTCTTTCAACAAAGAGCATTTTCAACAAATAAAATTCGGGCGAAAGACAAGCGCACGGCCAACATATCTAAATCTATTTTCTAACCGCCCTCTGTGACTGGAAAATCCTTTGTGACACATTGAACATCGATCATTGGCTGTTACTAGTTCATCTCTCATTATTTTTGTTAACTTTAGAAAATTGTTGGCAGCCTCAGAGATGACGTCACAGTTTTCTGCCCACGGCTTTGGGTTTGAACAGATGAAAGCGTTTATTTATTGATTTATCTTTTTTTTTCTTTCTTTTATTCCTTAAATTCATTTTGTAAAAATTCCCGTGAAACGATCCTCTATTTACACGAAGTAGAGACCTGGTTTCAATGAATTATTGCCGTCAGAGCAAAGAGAGAATTCCTAGGCCATCAAATGACGAAGTAAACAAATTATAAAACAGACACAACGGGTTTCGACCTAACGGTTTGTTTTGGTAGGACAAAATAACATTCAAAGCAATGAAAACAGGCAACGAACAAATAGTGACCTAACCCTTCGTTCTGAGTGTAAACATGATCTTGGGTGGAAAACTAAAACTGTGGAATGGAGATGAAGAAAAGAGGGAAGAGGTTGAAGAGAAGACATGGATTGAGATAGGCTAGTAATAACGACAATGACAATGATAATAATAATAATATAACAATATCGATAATAATGATAATGATAATAATGATAGCAACAGCAGCAACCACAACAACAGCAACAATAACATTAACAACAGCAACAACAAAGTAATTATTGCAGTAGTAATAGTGACAGTTGTAGCAGTAATAATGATAATAATAAGAAGAAGAGAGAAGAAGAAGAAGAGAGAAGAAGAAGAAGAGGAGGAGGAGAGATGGTGGAGAATTGGTACAAGGACCCTTTGACGGCCAGGGAGTATTACAAATAAAGGCTATCCTAGTGCTAGGGAAATCTAAGGATTTGGGGGTAATCATTAACAAAAAATTCTAGCTAAAAAACTGTAAGAGATATAAAGATAAAAAAAAGACATGATTTTTGAAGGAAATGAAGATTTTGAATCTGGGCTTCATTTGTTTCGATTTTGATCATGAAAAACTAATTAGACATTTAGATTTGGATAGATTTTTTTTGCGCAATCAAAAACATGTATTTACCACTACGGATTGACATTAAAAAAAAGCAAAAAAAAATTGAAATAAAGTTATACTGTCACACTACACCTGTAAATGAAAGTAAAACAGTTTAGAAGTCTATCAAGACGCTCACACTTCATGCAGACAGGTCAGTCCACGACCACGCCCTCCACCACGCCGCCCCCCCCCCCCCCCCCCCCCCCCCCCCAGCTGGACTTCAACCCTCTCTTTCCCTCCTCTTCTTCCCCTAACTCTCCCCCTCCCCCTCTCACGCCGCGAGCGGGCCGCGCTCCACTCTCGCGCTGACTGTCAGCGTCACTGTTCAACGGCACTGTGTGCAAAGTTCACACTTGTTCGCTCGACGCTGAACCACTCTGAGATTAGACAGCCCAACTCAGTATCTGACGGATATTGTCGGCAATCCATTACTATCATCATCCTCACCTTCATGCTCGAGTGAGTCGTTGGCTAAAAGATCATGATCTTTGTCAAAAATGCCTTACAGAGCCTGCTCAGCTGTGTAAGTCTGTTGACTGTTCGCTACGTTTGCCGAAGGTTGCGCCGCCATCTTTACGGGCAAGACAAAACGCTGGCCGGTCATCCAGACAGTGATGAGAATAAAATGGGTCTTTCCCATCGCGTGTGGTCATTTGCATATCATTTTAATACTACAGACACATAAGGCTTATTAGTTACTCTCTCTCTGTCCGTTGATCGAAATAGTAACGAATGAAAATTCAATAAAATGCATGACGTCAGTGGATGGCCCCTAGGCACTGGGAAAGCACTTAAATTGCTGACGGCTTACAGGCATTCTACGGGTGATGCGAATCATCATCATCATCATCATTATGATCATATTATCATCATCATCATCAGAAGATGACAATGATGATGAAGTCCACCGCCACCACCACCACCAACAGTAATAATAATAATAATAATAATAATAATAATGAATATTGATAATGATAATGATGTGATGACGACAATGACGACGACGACGAGATGACGACGGATGAGATAGATGATGATGATGATGATGATGATTATCGTCACTGTTGTTGTTGTTATGTAGAAAAATGGAAATATAGATAAAATCTGAGAAAGACAAAACTATAATAGCAGAACTACTGCTCCTAATAATGTTAATGGTGATGATAATCACAATATGGTACAAATAAAGATTATGATCACAGAAATAATCCTATAGAAAATTGGTAAGATAGTAAGATAAAATCTAGGAAACAGTACAAATGCTTAGGAATTCAAAAGACAAAAGGAGTAAAATTCATTATGAAGAAGAAATACTGAAAATGATGATGATGATGATGGTGATCATCATCATGCTAATGATGACGACGACGACAACAACATCAACAACTACTACTACAACTAACAATAACAATAATAATAACAATAGCAATGATAATAAAGGACGAAGAAGAAGGTCGAGAATAGTAACAATCATCGTTAAGATAGGAATCATCATCATCATCATCATCATCATCATCATCATCATCATCTCATCATCATCATCATCATCATAAAAAGGTGGAGGAGGAGAAGAAGAAGAAGAAGACAACAACAACAACAACACAGCAGTAACAACGACGTCGACGATGACGACGACGATGATGATGATGATGATGATGATGATGATGATGATGATGATGATGATGATGATGATGATTGTCATTTACAGTCGTCGTCGTTGTTGTTGTAGTTGCTGCTGTTCATGTTGTTATTGTTTATTGCAATGACACACAAAATGGAAAAGATAGATCAAATCTTTTTGAAAAAAATATGTAAATGTAATAACACCAGTACTCGCAATGATATTACTGATTACATAACAATGATAATACAGTAGAAATAAAGAAAAATAATGACGGTAATAATGATACAGACAATGAAAAAGAAAGTAAGAAATATACAAATGCACAGGAAATCAAAAGTATAAAGGGGATGAAGTTGATCGTCAAAATGTAATAATAAATGGGACACAAAACCGTTAATGCACGATGACCGGAAACAGTGCTTTTGACATGCGCAGAAGATACCTGATGGAGGACTGCAATGGTTTGAGAAAAAATGTTACACGGGTTTTTTTAACACGCAAATGTTGTCTGAAAGGAGACTGCGATTTTTGAAAATAGTAACTGTAGTGCTTGTAACATATACAAAGAGAGCGTTGAAGATATAGTTTGGAGATGACACCATATACAATTTTTTTAATGCAGACATTAGTTTAATGGGGGGGGGGGGGGGGGGGGGGGGGGGGGGGAGATGTGTGAACGCTTTAAACACGAGTGTAACAGAATGATTTGTACAAATCGATCATGGCGACATGATTATTAGCAAAATCATCTTTTCTTTTTGTAATGTTACCAGCGAAACATTACAAATACATTAGAAAGATAAACAAGAGCCTGCCGCAAATAGGCTACCAGCATTCTTGAGCAAACTAAAATTTAGATTACAAAATTAAAGAACATGTCGCATATCCAAAATTAGATCATAAAAGATTTTAAAACCAGACTGTTGGCAGACAGACCATTAACGGATACTGTTTAATAAGGTTGCTTTTGTCTTTGACAGCAACTTCCTTCATCATATTCAGATGTGCGAGATGAAGAGTGCGAACGATCACATAACTGTACATTATGTAGAAGCCCAACCACAAGATTGAGCCATATGTAGCTTCGTGGGAAAAAAAAAGAACAATCTCTTTCAGCATGATTATATGACTTACATCCAACCTCCCACCGCCTCTCTCTCTCTCTCTCTCTCTCTCTCCTCTCTCTCTCTCTCTCTCTCTCTCTCTCTTCTTAGATACCAGTAACTTTCAGTACAATAAATTAAGACTGACACCAGAGTCCAAACAACTGAGCACACAGGTGTTTTTTTTTTCTTCATCTCCCACTAAACAATAATTGTAACAGGAACCGTCATCATACGCTTCTCTTGCTTAATCCGCAAGCGTTCATGAAAAATCCTCTTTCTAATCACTGATACGTACATGCACATTGTCCTCATTAAACCAATGGATCAATTTGCTAGATATTTTTGGCACAAACGAGACTTCTTACTTTTCAAAACCTATTAATAGTTTAAGTAATCGCAAGTCCTTATTGTGATAAACAACATTTTTCGTCAGTAATAGAGACAAAACATAGAGGACGATGGTCATCACATAATACAATGTGACATAAATACTGCGCGCGCGCGCGTGCGCGCTCGCGCACGCTCACACACACACACACACACACACACACACACACACACACACACACACACACACACACACAACACACACACCACACGCACGGACGCATGCACGCACGCACGCACGCACGCACACACACACACACACACACACCACCCACCGCACACACACCACACAGACACCACACCACACACACACACACACACACACACACACACACACACACACACACACACCGCGCGCGCGCGCGCGCGCGCGCGCACGCACGCATGCCGCACGCACACACACCACACACCAACACCACTCGCTCCACATCACACCCGCGCGCGCCGCGCGCTTCCTCACACTTTCATACTCGCTATCTCCTCGCTCTCTATCTCTCTCTCTCTCTCTCTTCTCTCTCTTCGCTCTCTCTCTCTCTCTTCTCTCTCTCTCTCTCTCTACACACACACACACACACACACACCACACACACACACACCTCCCACACACGCGCGCGCGCGCGCATACACGCACGCATACATGCACGCACACATACACGCACGCACGCATTCTCTCTCTCTCTCTCTCTCTCTCTCTCTCTCTCTCTCTTTCTCTCTCTTCTCTCTCTCTCTCTCTCTCTTCTCTCTCTCTCTCTTTCTCTCTTCTCTCTCATGTCACTTACATGACTTCTCGTCGCCACTTCTTGTTGTCGTTGTTGCTCTCGTCGGCGTCGACGTCCTCGTCGTCGTCGTTGTTGTCGATGTAGTTTGGTTCCAACACTCAGGCACACACGTATATACACACACAGACATATAGATGACGCTGTCTATCAGTGGTCAACAACTCTGACCAGCATCGATCGGTTCATGAGGAAACTGACCCCAGCACTTCGACTCTGCACTGATGAAGTTTCCGCCAGTTCACTGGCACTTCTGCACTGATGAAGTTTCCGCCAGTTCACTGGCACTTCTGCACTGATGAAGTTTCGCCAGTTCACTGGCACTTCTGCATGATGAAGTTTCCGCCAGTTCACTGGCACTTCTGCACTGATGAGTTTCCGCCAGTTCACTGGCACTTCTGCACTGATGAAGTTTCCGCCAGTTCACTGGCACTTCTGCACTGATGAAGTTTCCGCCAGTTCATGGCACTTCTGCACTGATGAAGTTTCCGCCAGTTCACTGGCATTCTGCATGATGAAGTTTCCGCCAGTTCCTGGCATTCTGCACTGATGAAGTTTCCGCCTGTTCACTGGCACTTCTGCACTGATGAGTTTCCGCCAGTTCACTGGCACTTCTGCACTGATGAAGTTTCCGCAGTTCACTGGCACTTCTGCACTGTTGAAGTTTCCGCCAGTTCACTGGCACTTCTGCACTGATGAAAGTTTCCCAGTTCACTGGCATTCTGCACGATGAAGTTTCCGCAGTTCATGGCACTTCTGCACTGATGAAGTTTCGCAGTTCATGGCATTTCTGCACTGATGAAGTTTCCGCCAGTTCACTGGCACTTCTGCACTGATGAAGTTTCCGCCAGTTCACTGGCACTTCTGCACTGATGAAGTTTCCGCCGTTCACTGGCACTTCTGCACTGATGAAGTTTCCGCCAGTTCACTGGCACTTCTGCACTGATGAAGTTTCCGCCAGTTCACTGGCACTTCTGCACTGATGAAGTTTCCGCAGTTCACTGGCACTTCTGCACTGATGAAGTTTCCGCCAGTTCACTGGCACTTCTGCACTGATGAAGTTTCCGCCAGTTCACTGGCACTTCTGCACTGATGAAGTTTCCGCCAGTTCACTGGCACTTCCTGCACTGATGAAGTTTCCGCCAGTTCACGGGCACTTCTGCACTGATGAAGTTTCCGCCAGTTCACTGGCACTTCTGCACTGATGAAGTTTTCCGCCAGTTCACTGGCACTTCTGCACTGATGAAGTTTCCGCCAGTTCACTGGCACTTCTGCACTGATGAAGTTTCCGCCAGTTCACTGGCACTTCTGCACTGATGAAGTTTCCGCCAGTTCACTGGCACTTCTGCACTGATGAAGTTTCCGCCAGTTCACTGGCACTTCTGCACTGATGAAGTTTCCGCCAGTTCACTGGCACTTCTGCACTGATGAAGTTTCCGCCAGTTCACTGGCACTTCTGCATGATGAAGTTTCCCCCCAGTTCACTGGCATTTCTGCACTGATGAAGTTTCCGCCAGTTCATGGCACTTCTGCAATGATGAAGTTTCCGCCAGTTCACTGGCACTTCTGCACGATGAAGTTTCCGCCAGTTCACTGGCACTTCTGCACTGATGAAGTTTCCGCCAGTTCACTGGCACTTCTGCACTGATGAAGTTTCCGCCAGTTCACTGGCACTTCTGCACTGATGAAGTTTCCGCCAGTTCACTGGCACTTCTGCACGATGAAGTTTCCGCCAGTTCACCTGGCACTTCTGCACTGATGAAGTTTCCGCCAGTTCACTGGCACTTCTGCACTGATGAAGTTTCCGCCAGTTCACTGGCCCACTTCTGCACTGATGAAGTTTCCGCCAGTTCACTGGCACTTCTGCACTGATGAAGTTTCCGCCAGTTCACTGGCACTTCTGCACTGATGAAGTTTCCGCCAGTTCATGGCACTTCTGCACTGATGAAGTTTCCGCCAGTTCACTGGCACTTCTGCACTGATGAAGTTTCCGCCAGTTCACTGGCATTCTGCACTGATGAAGTTTCCGCCAGTTCCTGGCACTTCTGCATGATGAAGTTTCCGCCAGTTAAACTGGCACTTCTGCACTGATGAAGTTTCCGCCAGTTCACTGGCATTTTCTGCACTGATAAAGTTTTCCGCCAGTTCACTGGAAACTTCTGCACTGATGAAGTTTCCCCCAGTTCACTGGCACTTCTGCACTGATGAAGTTTCCGCCAGTTCACTGGCACTTCTGCCTGATGAAGTTTCCGCCAGTTCACTGGCACTTCTGCACTGATAAAGTTTCCGCCAGTTCACTGGCAATTCTGCACTGATGAAGTTTCCGCCAGTTCATGGCACTTCTGCACTGATGGTTTCCGCCAGTTCACGGCACTTCTGCATGATAAAGTTTCCGCCAGTTCACTGGCACTTCTGCACTGATGAAGTTTCCGCCAGTTCACTGGCACTTCTGCACTGATGAAGTTTCCGCCAGTTCACTGGCACTTCTGCACTGATGAAGTTTCCGCCAGTTCACTGGCACTTCTGCACTGATGAAGTTTCCGCAAGTTCACGGGCACTTCTGCACTGATGAAGTTTCCGCCAGTTCACTGGCACTTCTGCACTGATGAAGTTTCCGCCAGTTCCGGGCACTTCTGCACTGATGAAGTTTTCCGCCAGTTCACTGGCACTTCTGCATGATGAATTTTTCCGCCAGTTCACTGGCACTTCTGCATGATAAAGTTTCCGCCAGTTCACTGGCACTTCTGCACTGATGAAGTTTCCGCCAGTTCACTGGCACTTCTGCACTGATGAAGTTTCCGCCAGTTCACTGGCACTTCTGCACTGATGAAGTTTCCGCCAGTTCACTGGCACTTCGCACTGAGGAAGTTTCCGCCAGTTCACTGGCCTTCTGCATGATGAAGTTTCCGCCAGTTCACTGGCACTTCTGCACTGATGAAGTTTCCGCCAGTTCACTGGCATTAGCCAGAGGGAAGGCACCAAAACAAAAACCGATGCTGACGTACTTCCGGACCAGGATGGTTCACCAATGAAATGATCGTCTGCTGAAGAAATTTCCCGGGGCCCAAAGAGGCGAGAAAGCGCTCAAGTTCCGCGCGAGAACGATCAAAATATCGAATGATGATTCTTTAACCAGTTCGCTGCGAGTGTGGCATAGCGCGGACGCCAGGGGAGAGATGGCAGCTCTCCTTTGAGGGACACTGATGTGAAAGGGGTCAGTGTCGGGCGGCGCAGTCAACCTTCGAGCCCATATAGGTGACGACGAGTCTAGCCTGTGTTTGCCGGGGGCGGCTTTCCCGGGGCGATCGGCGATCGAGCGCTGCCTGACTGTGACTACCGTGGCCTGGGCAGCCATGTTCTGAGCTGGTGCAGACATGGTGGGCACTCCTTAAGGGGTTGGGCTGAAAAAAGTGCCCTCTCGGCCCGCAGTCTGTGAGTACCCGCCGAATTTTAGGGACTCGTGCAGCGCTCCGACTTTCGTCCTGCTCCCTCCTTGAGGCGGCCTCACGCGGCACAGGACCATCGCCACCGAGCATGAAGAAGGCCGCCCGGTGGTCCTGAAGACAGCCTGATGTTTGGGGGACAGAGGGCAACATACACCGACGCCCATCGTCGGTCGACCAACAACCAGAATGGAACCAACGTTCAAGAGGAACAAGAGCTCGGAGAGACAGAGACACGACGACCCCACATGAAACTCACCCGGTGCCACTGCCGGCGACAGCAGTTGCCACTAATGATACAGACTACGTCTGCAGTTCTCTTGTGCTTAAGGGCCTCAGGCTGATAGGACGAAAACTCACCTCAACGTCAACGTCAACGTCTTAGCATTGTATTGTATTGCATTGCATTGCATTGCATTGCATTGCATTGTATTGTACTGTACTGTACTGTACTGTCTGTACTGTAAGATATTGAATTGTATTATGCTGTATTGCATTGTGTTGCACTGTATTTTACCGTTTTTCAACATGGTATTGTATTGTATTGTAGTATTTGTGTGCGCTGCTTTGTACTGTAGTATTACATTGCATAGTATGTATTCCTTTGCATTGCGTTGTATTGTATTTGTAGGATTGTGTTGGATTGCATTGTATTGTATTGCGTTGCATTTTGCTGCATTGTGTTACAGTGTAGTGCATTATAATGTAGTATTGCATTGCATTGCATTGCAATATACTTTGTAGTGCATTTATGATGTAGCATTGCATTGCATTGTATTACAATGTAGTGCATCATGATGTTGTATTGCATTTGATTGCATTGTATTACGTTGTAGTGCATTATGATGTAGTATTGCATTGCATTGCATTGTGTTACATTGTAGTGCATTATGATGTTGCATTGCATTGCATTGTGTTACATTGCAGTGCATTATGATGTTGCATTGCATGTGTTACATTGTAGTGCATTATGATGTAGCATTGCATTGCATTGCATTGTGTTACATTGTAGTGCATTATGATGCAGCATTGCATTGCATTGCATTGTGTCACATTGTAGTGCATTATGATGTTGCATTGCATTGTGTTACATTGTAGTGCATTATGATGCAGCATTGCATTGCATTGCATTGTGTCACATTGTAGTGCATTATGATGTAGTATTGCATTGCATTGCATTGTGTTACATTGTAGAGCATTATGATGTAGTATTGCATTGCATTGTGTTACATTGTAGTGCATTATGATGTAGTATTACATTGCATTGCATTGTGTCACATTGTAGTGCATTATGATGTAGTATTGCATTGCATTGCATTGTGTTACATTGTAGAGCATTATGATGTAGTATTGCATTGCATTGTTACATTGTAGTGCATTATAATGCAGTATTGCATTGCATTGCATTGTGTTACATTGTAGTGCATTATAATAAAGTATTGCATTGCATTGTGTTGC
>CM031628.1:37530066-37540811 GCA_018398815.1 Conus ventricosus
GTTTTAATACAGGCCACACAGTTGTTTTTTTTTCTTTTTCCATATCCCCCTAAACGATAATTGTAACAGGAACCGTCATCATATATATGCTTCTCTGCTCTCAACAGTTTTTGAGATTTTTGCATTTTGCATGACGAATATCTTTTTTTCTTTTTTTTTCTGAACATTCTGCGCATGACTTGTAAAATAATAATATTTTTGTGATGAATGTTTCTATTTCGTTTTTTTAGGGCGATACATTGCTTCAGATAACAAAAATATTGTTTTAAATACCATTCTGGGAAGAAAACCGTCGATCACTGGTGACCGCAATTCAAGGGAAAGAACTGAAGAGAGTTATCCGCAAGTGTTCATGACAAATCCTCTTTCATATCACTGATACGTACATCCACATTGTCATGATTGCACAAATGGATCAACTAATCCAAACTGAAATTTGCTAGATATTTTTGGTACAAACAGGCTTCTTACTATTCAAACCTCTTAATTGTTTAAGTAATTGCTAGTCCTTATTGTGATAAACAACATTTTTCGTCATTGATGGAGACAAAACATAGAGGACGATGGACATCACATAATACAGTGTGACATGCATACTGCGCACGCCCGCGCGCGCGCGCGCGCACACACACACACACACACACACACACACACACACACACACACACACACACAACACACACACACACACACACACACACACATGCTTCCATGCACACTTTCATATCGCTAATCTCTCTCTCTCTCTCTCTCTCTCTCTCTCTCTCTCTCTCTCTCTCTCTCTCTCACACACACACACACACACGCACGCACGCGCGCGCGCGCGCGCGCGCACGCACGCACGCACGCACGCACGCACGCTCTCTCTCTCTCTCTCACTCTCTCTCTCTCTCTCTCTCTCTCTCTCTCTCTCTCTCTCTCTCTCTCTCTCTCTCTCTCACACACACACATCACTTACTATGACTTCTCGTCGCCACTTCTTGTCGTTGTTGCTCTCGTCGTCGTCGACGTCGTCGTCGTCGTCGTTGCTGTTTGGTTCCAACATTCAAGGCACACACATATATACACACACCGACATATAGGTGGCGCTATCTATCAGTGGTCAACAACTCTGACCAGCATCGATCGGTTCATGAGGAACTGACCTCAAGCACTTCGATTGCTGCTCTGATGAAGTTTCCGCCAGTTCACTGGCATTAGCCAGAGGGAGGATATACAAAAAAAAAAAAGAAAAAAAAAAGAAGAAAAAAAAAAAAGAAAAAAAAAGGAATGACCGTCTACTTCCGGACCAGGATGGTGAACCAATGAAATGATCGTCTGCTGAAGTACTTCCGGGCCAAACAAGGCGAGTAGCGCTCAAGACCCGCGCGAGAACGATCAAATATCGAATGATGATTCTTAGCATTGTATGGAATTGTATTGTGCGCTACTGTACTTTATGGCATTGTTTTGTATAGTATTGTATTGTATTGTATTGTCTTGTATTGTATTGTATTATATTGCATCGCATTGTACTGTATTGTACTGTACTGTATGGTATTGTGTTGTATTATGTTGTATTGTATTGCATTGCATTACGTTGCATTGCATTTTGACTGTTTTTCAATATTGCATTGCCTTGTATTGTAGTATTGTATTGTATAGAATGTATTCCATTGCCTTGCGTTGTATTGCATTTGTCGTTTTGTGTTGTTTTGCATTGCACTGTATTGTATTGCATTGTGTTGTATTGTTTTGTATTGCATTGCGTTATGTTGTATCGCAGTGTAGTTTTGTATCGTCTGGCGGTTGGATTGCATCATATTGCATTGCATTGCATTGTGTTACATTGTAGTGCATCATAATGTAGTATTGCATTGTCTTGCACTGTGTTACATTGTAGTGCATTATAATGTAGTATTGCATTGTCTTTCATTGTGTTA
Organism: Conus ventricosus; assembly: GCA_018398815.1. Lineage (NCBI taxonomy): Eukaryota > Metazoa > Mollusca > Gastropoda > Neogastropoda > Conidae > Conus > Conus ventricosus. Next base: position 37,531,989 of record CM031628.1, read on the forward strand.
CATTGTAGTGCATTATAATGTAGTATTGCATTGTCTTTCATTGTGTTACATTGTAGTGCATTATAATGTAGCATTGCATTGCATTGCATTGTGATGTAGCATTGCATTGCATTATAGTGTAGTAATGCATTGCATGGTATTGCATTGTATTGCATTGCATTATGATGTAGTATTACATTGTACATTGCATGTAATTGCCTTGCATTGCATTTTAATATAGTGTTGCATGGCATTGTATTGCATTGCATTGTAATGTAGTATTGCATTGCATTATAATGTAGCATTGCATCGCATGGTATTGCATTGCGTAGCATAATAGTCCATTGTATTAATATGATGTGGTATTGCATTGCATGAATTGCATGTCATTGTGTTGCATTGCATTGAATTGCATGATAATGTAGTATTGCGTTACATGACATTGTGTTACATTGCATTATATTGCATTCGAGAGCATTGCGTTGCATTATAATGTAGTATTGCATTGCATTGCATTATACTGTAATATTGCATTGCATTGCATTGCATTGGAATGTGGTCGTGCATTGCACGATGTTGTATTGCATTGCATGGTATTGTACTACATTGCATTGCACGATGTTGTATTGCATTGCATGGTGTTGTACTACATTCCATTGCACGATGTTGTATTGCATTGCATGGTGTTGTGCTGCATTGCATTGCACGATGTTGTATTGCATTGCATGGTGTTGTGCTGCATTGCATTGCATGATGTTGTATTGCATTGCGTGGTGTTGTGCTGCATTGCATTGCACGATGTTGTATTGCATTGCATGGTGTTGTGCTGCATTGCATTGCACGATGTTGTATTGCATTGCATGGTGTTGTACTACATTGCATTGCACGATGTTGTATTGCATTGCATGGTGTTGTACTACATTGCATTGTACGTTGTTGTATTGCATTGCATGGTGTTGTACTACATTGCATTGCACGATGTTGTATTGCATTGCATGGTGTTGTACTACATTGCATTGCACGATGTTGTATTGCATTGCATGGTGTTGTACTACATTGCATTGCATGATGTTGTATTGCATTGCATGGTGTTGTGCTGCATTGCATTGCACGATGTTGTATTGCATTGCATGGTGTTGTATTACATTGCATTGCATGATGTTGAATTGCATTGCATGGTGTTGTGCTGCATTGCATTGTATTGCATTGTGTTGTATTGTATTGCATTGCATTATAATGTAGTATTGCATTGCATTATAATGTAGTATTGAAATGCATTATAACGTGGTCGTGCATTGCATGGTGTTGTACTACATTGCATTGCATTATAGTGTGGTATTGCATGGCATTGCATTATAATGTAGTATTGCATTGCATTACAATGTGGTCGTGCATTGCATGGTGTTGCATTGCATTGCATTGCATTGCATTATAGTGTAGTATCGCATTGCATTGCATTATAGTGTAGTATTGCATTGCCTTGCATTGCATCATAGTGTTGCATTGCATTGCATTGCATTATAGTGTAGTATCGCATTGCATTGCATTATAGTGTAGTATCGCATTGCATTGCATTGCACCATAGTATTGTATAGTGTTGTGTTGTGTTGTGTTGTGTTGTGTTGTGTTGTGTGTTGTGTAGCATTGCACGATAATATTGTGTTGTGCTGTGCTGTGCTGTGCTGTGTTGGGCTGTGCTGTGTTGTGCTTTGTTGTGTTGTGCTGTGCTGTGCTGTGCTGTGCTGTGCTGTGCTGTGCTGTGCTGTGCTGTGTTGCATTGCATTGCACCATAACATTGCATTGTGTTGCGTTGCGTTGCGTTGCGTTGCGTTGCGTTGCGTTGTTTTGTTTTGCATGGCATTGCATCTTGTCGCAGTGCACAGTGCTCAATGAATAGCCTGACCTAATTAACTGGCATGTGCTGAAGTCTCTACACACGACCTCGCCTGCAGACGTCCCAGTATTGGTTGAAGCAAGGTCACCCACCTTCCGGTGCTTCTGTAAGTGGCGGCGCGTTGATATCCTTGTTCGCCCGCTTGCCGTCAGTCTGCAAAGGCATCCCAAAGGTTCTTCCCAGCTCTAAACATCCTCTTGCTCCTAAAAGCAAGATGACATCCTCAAGCGCGCGCGCGCGCCAACACGCACATCGCCTGTACCCACGAGCGCGCAGACACACACACACACACGCACGCACACATGCACGTGCTCCACACACACATACATACACACATACACGCATGCACGTACGCACACACACGTACGCACGCACTGCATACATGCACGCACACACACGCACTCACACGTGCACACTCAAACACACGCGTGCGCAACACACATACGCACGGAGATGGGGGGGGGGGGGGGGGGGGCGCACGCAAACGCACACGCATGCACACAGTCAACGGGTCTACATAACTGCATTCCAACAATAACTGGGCAAAACGGAAACCACTTGAAACACCGGACGCGAAACCATATGACAGCCGAAAGACTTGTAACGGTCTAGTGTGTATGTATACATATGTTCGTATTTATATGCGTGTGTTGTGTGTGGTGTGGGGGGGGGGGGGGGGGGGGGGGGGCGCCATGCGCGCGTGCCCGCATGCGCGTGTGTATCTATTTTTATGTAAATTGTTATGTAGGTGAGCGTATGTGTTTATACGTAAGGAAATGTGTGTGTGTGTGTGTGTGTGTGTGTGTGTGTGTGTGTGTGTGTGTGTGTGTGTGTGTGTGTGTGTGTGCGCGCGTGTGAATATTTCGGCAGTTTTAGAGGTGTTCGTTAAGGTGAAAATCTTTCAGCTTTGCTATTTTCTTTGTATTTGAATGATCTTGAACTATATATCACAGATTGTAACTGTGGTTTTTTTTAAATATTGATTTAAATCTTTCTGACTCAGATTTATTAAGTTACATTAGCTTACCTTTACTTTTATACGCTGATGATATTGTTATTATTGCAGATTCTTTTTGCGGTTTACAGCATGCTCTTGATGTATTAAGCGAGTATTGTAGTACATGGAAGCTTAATGTTAATGTAGCAAAAACAAAGGGTGTAGTATTTAATGGACGCAATAATCCTAGAAAAAAACTAAAATTTAGAAACCAGTCTACAGAAATAGTACACACTTTCAAATATTTAGGTATAATCTTTAGCAGAACAGGAATTTTTTTTATAAATGTAAGAAGTATTTGTATGACCAAGCGCAACGTGCGATGTTTTCTTTATCAAAGATGGCATGTCAAGGAGCGTGAAACCTCTCACAAAAGGCATTAGACTCTTGGAGGCAAAGGGACGTTGTACGTAATATACAAATAGGTAATAGACCAATTAACCAGGGTACCTTACCCATCGCACACGGCCGAACTGTGTGAAGGAGGCCGAAGTGGTCAGATGACAGATGACACCTAGGAGAGAGTTCGGACCTGCCCAGTGGCGAAAGGGGGAAGGGATGTAACCACTACGACCTCGGCGCTCCAAGTGAGCGCTAAATGCTCAGTCAGCTGAGGTTCTTTTGTAAACAGTCAGTGAAGAGCAGGAATCTTGGATTCGTTCGGATGGTATTGCCGTGGGTCACTGTGTTGGTTCTATTGTCATGCTGGCTGAATGCGTGTGGAGGTTGTAGTAGCCCTCATTAAGATAATTACTGTGTTAAGTGACCACCGAAGTCGGCGGGAATTTTCGATGTCCATCTGGTGCTAAGTGTGTGTTTGCTAATCAATTAGGTAGGGTGTGTGTGTAAATGCTGATGTTGTGGGAGAATGTAGCGAATGGAGAATTCAGGGTACTTGTGAACTAGGGGTTTGAGAAGCAGCGTGGACAAAGGCATGGCCCGAAGGGGAATCCTTTGTTTCCCTCCCTATATAAACTGAGGGAGAACAACGTGAGGAGAACAACACCAGGAAGAGAGAGAGAGAGAGAGAGAGAGAGAGAGAAGGCAGAGGAGAGAGAGAGAGGAGAGGAGTGAGCAGGACAGAGAAAGGGTCGAGAGAAACGTGGTCTGGGAAATAGAATAGACAGCAAGGTCTTAGAGTTAAAGACAAGCTGGAAGAGAAGGAAACTAAGTTTGAAGCCCAGAGGTGGGTGAAGACAGACAAACTGAATTTGAACCCAGAGGTGGGTGAAGAAGACGAAGAAGAAGAGTTCTACGTCGAGATCCCAGAGACGACCACGAAGACCCAGTCCTGAAGCCTGGAGCCAGTCAACCAAGGGCATCACCATCAAGCAGTGCTGAAGAAGACGTGAAGAGACTTTTTTCAAGAACTGTGGTGTGGTGTGAAAGCGTGGTTGTGTGTGTGAAAACCTGGCCAGGTAAGAAGTCATTTTATTATAACCCGGGATTAGGAAGTATTGATCTTTTATGTTTTGATATTTCATTGTGTGTGTGATTTGATTGTTCATGATTAATTATAAGTAGCATAGAAATTGTATTTCTTGTTCTAAGTCGTGTTAGGAGAGAAACGAATGCGTGACATCCCATTCCCAGAGAGAGGTGAATGTTTGGTGTGCGCATGAGTGTACATATGCGTGTATGAGTGCAAAGATAACCTTGGTGTGTTAAGCCTGACTAATAATACATCAACTCAGTGCACTTAAGCAATACCATCACGATTTCCCCCGTCCTGGACATGGCAAGATTGCAACATTTGCCTATAAACATTGTACTGCACTTATAAGTTGCGTTTCATTTAAATCGTTCTGCAAAGAAAGAATTGATATATGGAGAAAACTAGGAATGTATCCTGTTTCAGTTCAAGTACAAGCACGAACGATAAAATTCTGGTCATCCTACCAGCCGCCGTGGCGAAGTGGTTAGCGATGCGGACTCCCGGCTGGGAGGTCGTGGTTCGAATCCCATCAGAGTCATGTGGGTTTTTCTGCCCCGACCGGCTCCTACCCAGAGTTGAGTTTGCTGCGGACTCAGTTAGGAAGACTGGGACCACACAGTCGAGTTTCATCCACTTAATGGATGCGTTTCTGAGAATGTTGATCAATTTTCCTAACCAACACTGCAGGTGTCTGTATCTCTCGGGCCTGGTTGATGCCGGGATATATTATGAAAGGAAGCGTAGAGTACAGCCCTGTCATGTAGTCTCAGACCGAAATGGAAATCCGTAGCATCATCTTAATCATCCCCATTCTCATCGATCAGCATACAAAATATTTCAAATTATGTGGCCCTTCATGCCCTGCTCTCATGGTGACCTCAGTTTCGATGTCCTCTCCACGTCTGTGGCCTTGGTTTGGTTCCGTCGGGTCACCGGTATCGCGAGTCCATGGGGGCTGTCGTTGAACGGACGTGGTGGCGCCCTCCGGAGGGAGACCTCACTCACGCCGGCTCCGCGACTAAGCAATTATTGTCGTCAGTAGGGGCTTAGTAGGTGGTGTCCTGCGTATGTTAGATCAGAACAGGTGCCACTGAACACCACCGAAGTGACTTGGCAGCAGTGCAGTGTCTCCTCCGGTGGGTTGTCTCTTGACGACTTGACATTGACTGCTCCCTGTGGATTGCCGGTGCCGGGGCTGCGGCGGGGCCGACCGGGCTGTGGCTGTGGACGGGTGTCGGAATGAGCGGCGTGGGTGCACTGCCTCTGAGGTGGCGCAGAGGTTGGGACCAAAAAAAAAAAAAAAAAAAAAAAAAAAACAACACACCCAACAACAACCTGGTCATCCCAAGACTGTATCAAGTATTATATGATTTATACAGAAATGAGGGTTTTACGTCTAGGTGGTTGATGTGTATACGGGATGTCCTAATAGAAACAGGATTCGACCGTGTGTGGGAGACACAAAAGTTTTCGTCTGTTCACAGTCTCTGTAGAAATGTTTGTAATTCATTAGAAGACATTTACATACGTGCACGGAATGATGCTTTAGAATCTAGTAATAAGTGGTTATTTTACAGATATTTTAAAACAGTTTCGCCGTGAAAAATATATTGAAATGTTACCTGATGTTTATGTATATCCACTGATTCGGTGTTTACACACGTTTACTAAGTTTTAAACACTTCGTGAAGTTTAGCAACACTTTCTTACCACCACAAAGCAAACGTCAATAGTTAGATACGGACTATGTACATGTAAAGTTTCTAGGTATAAACAACACTTTCTTACCACCACAAAGCAAACGTCAATAGTTAGATACGGACTATGTACATGTAAAGTTTCTAGGTTTAAACTGATTTTTAATGTCGTTATATTTGTTACACATTTCATTACAAAATGAAATTCATCACTAAGGCCATTCTGGTCACAGTCCCGACAGAATCGTTCATCGTGAGGTATTCCAAATCGTCTGCCAATTTCTATCATCAGTTTATGATTGCCACAGCGAAACCGAATCAGTGGGTATATATAAACATCACGTAATATTTCAATATATTTGTGTGTGAGTGTGTACGTATGGAAATGTGTGGTGGTGATGGTGTGTGTGTGTGTGTGTGTGTGTGTGTGTGTGTGTGTGTGTGTGTGTGTGTGTGTGTGTGGAGAGAGAGAGAGAGAGTGAGAGAGAAAGAGCAGAGAGAGAGAGAGAGAGAGAGAGAGAGAGAGAGAAGAGAGAGAGAGAGAGAGAGAAATCGTAGAAGACAAAGGGAGAGAGATGGGGGAGGGTGGTGGGGAGGGGGGCGGGGGGGGGGGGGGGGGGGGGCAGCAGTGCTGGGAGAAAGACTTTGAAACAGACACAGGCCTCTCAAGTCAGTGAAGGCAAGAGCGCTGTGAGTCAGCGAGCATGGTGGGGAATGACAGAGAGATAGCGGAGGAAGTACCACGGATATGACGTGGATTCCGGAGCCTCTGTAACTTCCCTGTATGTTAGCAGATCGACAAAAACCACAGCCTCGATGAAGGCGATGACTAACTGACCTAGAAACCTGTCGGCAAGGACAACAGCTGTATCACAGAGAGAGAACAATAACTGACCTAGAAACCTGTCGGCAAGGACAACAGCTGTATCACAGAGAGAGAACAATAACTGACCTAGAAACCTGTCGGCAAGGACAACAGCTGTGTCACAGAGAGAGAACAATAACTGACCTAGAAACCTGTCGGCAAGGACAACAGCTGTATCACAGAGAGAGAACAATAACTGACCTAGAAACCTGTCGGCAAGGACAACAGCTGTATCACAGAGAAGAACAATAACTGACCTAGAAACCTGTCGGCAAGGACAACAGCTGTATCACAGAGAGAAACAATTAGCAGGATGCAGGAAGAGTTTCATTATTACTAAGAAACACACAACACACACACACACACGCGCGCGCGCGCGCGCGCGCGCGCGCGCGCGCACGCACGCACACACACACCAATTCATCACTCACACACGTGCGCGCGCGTACTGCACGAGGCCAGTGGAACAAAAACGTCAGACGTTCAATAACCTCCATTAGGATATTGTGAAACACAATTTTTTTTTTTTTTTTTGCTATTCCAACCTCTGCGCCACCTCAGAGACAGTGCACCCACGCCGCTCATTCCGACACCCCGTCCACAGCCACAGCCCGGTCGGCCCCGCCGCAGCCCCGGCACCGGCAATCCACAGGGAAGCGGTCAATGTCAAGTCGTCAAGAGGCAACCCCCGGAGGAGACACTGCACTGCTGCCGAGTCACTTCGGTGGTGTTCAGTGGTGCCTGTTCTGATCTAACATACGCAGGACACCACCTACTAAGTCCCCTACTGAAGACAATAATTGCTTAGTTGCGGAGCCGGCGTGAGTGAGCTCTCCTTCCGGAGGACGCCACCACGTCCGTTCAACAACAGCCCCATGGACTCGCCGATACCGGTGACCCCGATGGTACCAAACCAAGGCCACAGACGTGGAGAGGACATTGAAATTGAGGTCACCATGAGAGCAGGGCATGATGGGCCACAGAATTTGAGACATTTTGTTTTCAATGCTGATCGATGAGAATGAGGATGATTAAGATGATGCTACGGATTTCCATTTCCACAACAGTCTTCTATTTCCGAGAAATGACCTGGTCAGACTTGAGCCGCATCCGGTATGGGCTCCGTAACAGGAGGAAAATGCCCAGCAAATTACGACGTGAGCGCAGGATTTTCGGTTTCGAAGCTGCTCTTTTTCTGTTTTTCGTCAACTTCACTGAACCAGACAATGCGTGGGTTATTTAACAGAAGAGCGGACACTCAGACTGTTATCGCAGTATTTGGACTTTCCTCGCTTCCTTTTTGGGCGTCCTCAAGCAGTGGTCCTGATTTGGTTTCATATTGATTACTGCTCGCTCATTCTCCTTGTAACAGGAGGAGGAAGAGGAAAAAGAGGAGGAGTGGTAACTAATTTGCCTTACAGAGTTTGTTCCCTTGTCACTCTTCTGTCTTTCGATGGCTCTTTTGGGAGACTGACAGGTCCTGCCTATGTTTGAAAGTCTGTCACAAAAAGAACAAGAATTTCTGTGTAGAAAATGTATCTGAAAGTCTCAACACAAGCTGTTTTCGATGAAGTGTGTGTGTGTGTGTGTGTGTGTGTGTGTGTGTGTGTGTGTGTGTGTGTGTGTGTGTGTGTGTGCGTGTGCGTGCGTGCGTGTGTGCGTGCGTGCATTTGTGAGTGCGTACGTGCCTGCGTGCGTATGTTGTGTGTGTCACGATCCGGCTGCTGAAGTTGACAGACCGGGAGAGGCAGAGGCGGACAGGCCTCAGTGTGGAGGCGTGTGTAAGACCGGGAGTGTTTGCTGACCTCGTAGATAACGAAGCGGACTGTTCCTCTTGATAAGCGTTTGTACTGGTTGACGGTTTTAGGGCACAGATTTAGTGTACCAAAACAACACGATGTTGCTGTTGCTGATACTACTTCTGGGCCTGCTGCTGTTGCTATACAACAACAACAA
>CM031628.1:37546811-37567360 GCA_018398815.1 Conus ventricosus
AACTTGGTGGTCAGGCACAGCAGATGGTTGTGGCAGTTCAGGAAAAATCAGTCACAGAGAGCGAGAGGCGTTCCACCAGGGGCACGGCAGATGGTAGTGGCCACAGAGAGCGAGAGGCGTTCCACCTGGGGCACGGCAGATGGTAGTGGCCACAGAGAGCAAGAGGCGCTCTGCCAGGGGCATGGCAGATGGTAGTGGCCACAGAGAGCAAGAGGCGTTCCACCAGGGGCATGCCAGATGGTAGTGGCCACAGAGAGCAAGAGGCGCTCTGCCAGGGGCACGGCAGATGGAGTGGCCACAGAGAGCAAGAGGCGTTCCACCAGGGCACGGCAGATGGTAGTGGCCACAGAGAGCAAGAGGCGTTCCACCAGGGGCACGGCAGATGGTAGTGGCCACAGAGAGCAAGAGGCGTTCCACCAGGGGCACGGCAGATGGCAGTGGCCACAGAGAGCAAGAGGCGTTCCACCAGGGGCACGGCAGATGGTAGTGGCCACAGAGAGCAAGAGGCGCTCTGCCAGGGGCACGGCAGATGATTATAGCAGTCCACAAAAATCAGCCACGGTGACCGAGAGGCGTTCCACCTGGGCATGGTAGATGGTTATAGCAGTCCACAAAAATCAGCCACAGTGAGCGATAGTGTTCCACCTGGGGCACGGCAGATGGTAGTGGCCACAGAGAGCAAGAGGCATTCCGCCAGGGGCACGGCAGATGGCAGTGGCCACAAGAGAGCAAGAGGCGTTCCACAAGGGGCACGACAGATGGTAGTGGCCACAGAGAGCGAGAGGCATTCTGCCAGGGGCACGGCAGATGGTAGTGGCCACAGAGAGCGAGAGGCGTTTCCGCAAGGGGCACGGCAGATGTAGTGGCCACAGAGAGCGAGAGGCATTCTGCCAGGGGCACGGCAGATGGTAGTGGCCACAGAGAGCGAGAGGCGTTCTGCCAGGGGCACGGCAGATGGTAGTGGCCACAGAGAGCGAGAGGCGTTCTGCCAGGGGCACAGCAGATGGTAGTGGCCACAGAGCGAGAGGCGTTCCGCAAGGGGCACGGCAGATGGTAGTGGCCACAGAGAGCGAGAGGCGTTCCACCAGGGCACGGCAGATGGTAGTGCCACAGAGAGCGAGAGGCGTTCCGCAAGGGGCACGGCAGATGGTAGTGGCCACAGAGAGCGAGAGCCGTTCCACCAGGGGCACGGCAGATGGTAGTGGTAGTTCAGGAAAAATCAGCCACAGAGAGCAAGAGGCGTTCCGCAAGGGGCACGGCAGATGGTAGTGGCCACAGAGAGCGAGAGGCGTTCCACCTGGGGCACGACAGATGATTATAGCAGTCCACAAAAATCAGCCACGGTGAGCGAGAGGCGTTCCGCCAGGGGCACGGCAGATGGCAGTGGCCACAGAGAGCGAGAGGCGTTCTGCCAGGGGCACGGCAGATGGTAGTGGCCACCGAGACAACAGGCGTTCCGCCAGGGGCACGGCAGATAGCAGTGGCCACAGAGAGCGAGAGGCGTTCCGCCAGGGGCAGGGCAGATGGTAGCGGCCACAGAGAGCGAGAGGCGTTCCGCCCGGGCAGGGCTTTCGGCCAGCAGCTCATGGTTGTGTTGTCGCTGTCAAGGCTCATCAATCAGCATGGCTGCCAGGTTTGCTGAGTGCGGGGATTCCCACAGTAGGCACATAAGGACCATAAATGCTTAGCGGAGCTGCCAGGTTTGCTGAATGCGGGGATTCCCACAGTACGCAAATAAGGACCATCAATGCTTAGTGGAGCTGCCAGTTTGCTGAATGCGGAGATTCCCACACGAGGCAAATTAGGACAATCGATGCTTAGTGGAGCTGCCAGGTTTGCTGAATGCGGAGATTCCCACAGGAGGCAAATAAGGACCCTCAATAATGTAGTAGTAGTAGTAGTAGTAGTAGTAGTAGTAGTAGTAGTAGTAGTAGCATAGTAATGGTGATGGTGGGGATAGTAGTAGTAGGGTAGTAGTAGTAGTGGTGGTGGCGGCAGCAGCAGCAGCAACATTAGGACAAAAACGATGAGAACTTCTACTATCATTCCACTAAAGACATTATTTGAAAATGTGTTCTTGCAGAGGCAAACAGATCAGCTGACGAGTTCTCTCTCACACACACACACACACACACACACACACACACACACACACACACACACACACACACACACACACACACCACAGAGAGAGAGAGAGAGGAGAGAGAGAGAGAGAGAGAGAGAGAGAGAGAGAGAGAGAGAGAGAGAGAGAGAGAGTAATGGGGGGTGAGTTCCAATGCAGACCCTACCATACTGAAGAATTTCTACATCTCCAACCACGAGGGAAGCGCGACAGCCAAAATGAAAGAAGGTGACACTGCCAAGTTCCGGGGCCCCGGGGAGGGGGGAAACCCGGCCCAAAAATCCTTTTCCCGGGGGCCCCGAACAACACCCGGAAAGCCCGTCTTTAAAACCGTCCCCTCTCGTATTTCGCCTTCTAAAGGGGAAAAACCTGCCCTGCAGTGACAGGGCCAGTACCGTTCGAGGGACGGAAGTGTTCAGTAAGGGCTGTTACACTGCTCGTAGTGTGAGTACGTCTTGTAACGGGGGTTTGGTTAGGTTTTGGGTCCGTGTTTTTGTCTCTCTCGTCCTCTCGTCTCTTTCTCTCCGTCTCTCTGTCTCTCGTCTTCTCTTCTCTCTCCTCTCTCTCTCTCTCTTCTCTCTCTCTGGGCCTAGGCCGTGGTGCGTTTTGTCGAACCTCTCTTGGTAAAAGGCTAATGAAAAATTTCTCAGAGGGAACCAGATTCAGCAGCCAGCCCACAGCCTTTCTAGAGCGAAACGTACTGTGCATTTCCCGGCCGGGCCCTCTGATGTCCGGGCCCACAGGTTTTCAGCGCTCTGATGTTTTGAGAGGGAGGTGTGTATATGAGGGGATGCCCCAAAATTTTAAGTACGAATTTGGCTGGTGCGTGGTGGTATTTACTTGTTATTTCCGTGAAAAAAAACGTCTCGCCAAAGGGAGGAAAAAAAGGTCAGTAAACCAGTTTTTAGGGCCCGGGGCAAAATGGGGGTGGCCGGTGGGGCCCCGCGGGGGTCCCAGTGTATGTGCCCGCGCGGCTTTTGCCGCAGTACGAGTCCCTTCCAAAAACCCTACGACATCTGTGAAGCAGCGAAGCGGTTCGGGAAAGGGGAAAACGTTTGGGGGGAAAGCACAGCGAATTGAGGACGTGGCAAATCATCCTAAACAAAAGAAAGACAGAGACACATACTGTTGAAGGTTTTCTTTTCAGGGGAGCCGAGTGCTCTATTAGACACGAACCCCCTTCAGTTTTAGAGGACAGGGGGGGAGAAACCTTCCACAAAAACTGTGGGTGGATAGTGTTCCACTGACACAAAAAAAACTTGAGGATCCCTTAAAAAAAATTGGTGTGGAGCACCCCCTCAGTGCAAAATGAACTTGCACGAACCCAGGGGACGCTGACCCGTTCAAACTGGCCGCAGATTTGTGTAAAATTTACATCCCCCACGCACACCTCTGCTGCCGTATTGAAATTTGGTTTTGTTCCGGCGGCCTTCTATGGGAATGAAACAAAAACCGATGTGAAAGTCCCTCAAGTGATACATGTGGCCCCAACGTGCAATCAGATTGTGGTAAAAACCTACAGCAAGGGCACAAGAAAATTTTGCTGTCCAAAAGAATGCCAGACCAAGTGAACCGAGCGACCGGGCCAGCCCCGAAATACCCCCGACAACCACCCCCCGGGAGGTGGGGGGAATAAAAAGTAACGGCACCCCCGCAGCCGCGCAAGGGGGGCCCCGACGTGCTGGGGAAAACAGGGAAACAGGGCACACGAAAAAGGGGGGGAGAAAGGAAACACCGTAGGGGCACTGCGGGGTGGCGCCCCAGGAAGAAAAGAAAGAGAGAGAAAAGCGAATCGCGAGCACGACTCAAGCAAAAACGCCCAACAAGTGCCTGGCCAAAAAGTGAAGAGTCTGGGCAGCAGACGAAAGTGGAACTGAGGTGCACACGGCAGACGGACTGACTCACCCTTCGCCCTACATCTCTGAGTTACGGCTAACGATTTGGTACTCGGATTTTTAAATTCTTTTCCTTGAAGATAACAACTTTGTATTGGACATTATGCGTGGTTTCGAAAAAAGTTAAAAAAGAACAACTTTTAAATTTCATGAGGAAAAAAAAACATAGACATTTATCCCTACAAAAAACTACGTAACAAACGATATAATACAAGAATCAATACACAATGGACAGGAAAAACGCCTATTCAGTCGGCACAAACAAAAAGTAATGGGCCCCTTATTCTCATAAATTAAACAAATAAAAACAAACTATCCAAGAAAAAACGAATACTTTTAATAAAATTTTTGTATTAGAAAAAAAAAATCGTATAGCTATTGCTATGCCCCTAACTCACAGTATAAACAACATTTCTAAATCAGCCGTTTGAATACTACAAGGAAAAGATTCGCTCTTTGGGTCATGGGAGATTTTAATACGCGTCCCCCCTTTGACACTTTTCGGGAAAATTTCCCCCACAACAGAAAGAGAACTCTTTCAAAATTTTTAACATCCTATAATTTAAAAAAGATACATGGGAACATTCATCCGTGCGGGAGTTTTTCTTGGTCCAAATCTGCCCCGTTTATTGAAAGAAGAATTGATTAATTTTTGTGATGCTTTTTCAACACACCATACGGGGAGAAATTTTGAAATATTCCCAACAGACCAAACTTGTGAAAGTTAAATATAATAGAATAAATTCCTAAAGGTCCTGGATACTGGAAAATTTAACACTCATTGCTGTAAAAGGAAGAGTTTTAATGAACGATAATTCATTGACCCACTTTATCGTTGCAAGGAAGACCCAAAAAAGGGGCAGGGGAAAAATTTTTTTAAATAAGATAAAAATCTTCTTGTATAAACTTTTCGGGGGCACAAAAATTTGGCCCCAACAGAAAAAAACCAAGTCAACGCGGGAAAAAAATTGAACAAAACTGTCATAAACCCCCTTGGAAAAAGGCTTAGCACAAAAGCAATCAACTTAAAAAAAAATAGAACTGCAAGAATTAAAGACGCACCGGCGCTCAAATTCGTAAAGAGCAAGGATCGAAGGGGGTGAAAAACCCTAAATTTTTCGTTAGAAAAGACACAAGGGCAGAAAACACTTTTACTCATGTGGAAATCAGCTTTTAACAAAAAACCCAAAAAAATACGTAAAATTTAAGGAATACACACTCATATACAAAAAAGCACACCAATTAAACAGGGAGACCCATAAAAAGAGACCCCCCTTTTTGGGGGGCCCCCCAAAACGAGGGAAAAAAAGTTTTGAAGGAAAATTACACCCGAAACTCACGAAGCCCTTTAATCATTAAAAAATTTCTCCCGGGGTGGGCCTAACCCTCTTTCCCCCAAACTTTCTGGGTTTTTAAAATTAAGACCCTTATAAATTGTATCAAAAGTTTCCTTGGAAAGGTAAAATTAAACCTTTATGAAAAAGGATCAAAATTAATAAAAAGGCAAGATCTGAAAAACCAACGTTTTACAGGCCAATTACATCACAAACAGATAAAAATATTCACAAAGGCATACCCTTTGAGACTACAGAAAAATAAATCAACGAAGCGAAGACCAAGAGGTTTTTATAAAAGGCAGAAACATGCCCTCCATTAAGATTTTTGGGGAATTCAGCATACCTCACAGAACGAACCACCGGGGTCCTACTTGCATTTAACTTCTCAAAACGTTCGACCCTTCAAAAGGGCTGACCAGAAACGCGGGATTTTTTCATTTGGGCCCCACGTTTTAAAAAGATCTTTTTTTTAAAACCGTATGGAAAACACAAAGCTGTATTCACAATGGTGGAGGGTTATCACGGGTTTCCCCAACGAAAGAGGCATTAGGAAAAGGTTGCCCCCCTCAGCCTCTCCTTTTTGGTAATGTCGAGACACACTACCCAAATTAAGGAACAGTAAAGATATTAAAGGGAAATTTAAATTTAACCAAAATCCGACGTAAGCAACACATTCAATGTACTAAAAAAAAACAATTTGCGGATGATAAACCTGACCCTTAAAGTTTGGAAAGATATTCAAAAAACCACAAACAAAATTTGGAAATTCGAGGATTTTTCCGGCCAAAAACTAAATAAAAGAGTCAGAAGGATATGGTTAGGATCCGAAAGTGTAAAAAGGGCATGTGTAATAACTTAAAACTGGAAAACTAAAAAGTTTTGGCATTTACTTTCCAGACAAAAGAAACTTGGATCGAAGAAAAGGGAAAAACGGTAGACAAATGCCCAAAATCATCAGCAAGGGGGGAAAACAAAAACCCCACCCCTCTAGGGTAAAGTTATTCAAACAAACATTTTGCGTCAAATTCTTCACGATTCAAGCAGCTCTTACCAAAAAACCCTCCCCTTTTAATTTAAGATTTTAGGTTCCTTGGAAAAAAAAAATTCAATAAAAAAAAGCTTCGAAAAGTAAAAGAGGTTTTCCCTTTGTGAAAAGGAAAAAAACGGCTAAGTATGATTAACATCGAACTCACCCAACAAATGTTCCCATCAAATGGGGGGCAAGACTTTGAAAAAAACCCAAAATCAGGAGATCCTCGCGCGAAATAAAAATGTCACCTTTTGAAAAGCCACTGCGTTTTTAAACTGTAAAAGTTATCTAAAGGAAACCAAAGGGTTAGAAAAATTTACCCGTCTTTGGAAAAAACGTAATCTTGCAGTACACCTTTAACAAAGACCGACCCGTAGAGAATGTTAAAACAGAACCCCTTGTGGAAAACAGAAAAATAAAAAACAAGAAAAAACATACATTTTTCAAAATGGTATAAAGCTGGTATCCTCTCGTTCAAGATCTTTGGCAAAATGGACAAAAAGTGACCTTTGAGAAAAAGAAAAAAAATAGGGCACTTCCCCAAAACCCTTTCCCTTCGAATCAATGCGCTGAAAAACCAAAAACCCCCACAGGAAGCAACAATTGCTAACAATTAACACAAGCGAACCCCCTATGATGTTGTAACACGAGGAAAAATCACAACCCATCAAATAAACAAATCAGAAAGGTTTTTGCCCAAAAGAAAACCAAGAAATATGCGGGCTATTTTGGAAGCGAAAATTTTAAAAATCAAAAATTGAAGATACTTTAAAACCTTTCGCCCAATGTGCAAAAAATCTAGACTGGGTCCTTTTATTTTAAATTCCTTCACAACATTTACCCACCCAAAATATTTTTACAAAAAAAGGTGTTTGGAAAAAATAAATGCCCCTGGTGCAAAGAAATGATTAATTGAACATGCCTTCTTTTCCCGGCCCCCAGATACCCCATTTGGAACCAAGTAAAAAAAGTAATTCTCAAAAACGTAAACATACAGATCCCTATGAATGTAAAAACAGCTCTGTTTGGCATTACCAAAACAATGATTCACAGATAAAAACCGGGGTAAAACAAGCGAACTGGGTTTTATTAATTGCAAAACTTTCTTTTCAAAGTTTAAAAAGGAAAATGAAAAAATTTGGAACTGTTTTTTGAGACGGGAAAAATGTTACGAATATATGAAAAACCCCAAATTGAATAAGAAAAAGAAACAAAATAAAAACAAAAAAAAAACAACACAGAGGGAGAGAGGGGGAGAGAGAGAGAGAGAGAGAAGAGAGAGGAGGAGAGTAAGAGTAATGCATGAACCTAAGATTTGTCTTTATTGGGGACATGTGCTGCTGGGAAAAAAAAAAAGAAAAGAAAAAAAAGAAAAAAAAAAAGGAGAGATGATGAAAAAAGGGGAAACAAATTATAAAGGACATAGAATACAGACCAACAAGGTGACAAATGAATGATTTAAGAAAAAAAAAACTTTGGCCCCGGGAATCCAGCGAACGCTCATTTTGGAACAGCAGGCGAACGAAAATAAAGGAGCGAAACGGCAGCCCCCGAAGAGGAAGAAAAACCCAAGTATGGTAGTGACGCGGCGCCCGCCACAACACGAAACCCTTGCCTTTTATGGAAACAAGAGAGAAAGACCTTCCAAAAACAGAAAACCCCACCACTACGGGCTCAACTTGTTTTGAAGAGAAAAGCAGTATGAAAATGAAGGCTCCACCGACAGAAAGCCAGAGGAACAAAAAGAAGACGGTCAAGACACACCGACGTGACGACATTCTTTAGAGAGAGAGGGGGAGAGAGAGAGGAGGGGGAAGGAAAAGAGAGGGGGAAAAGAGAGAGAGCTTACATTAATCATGCGTAAAATTTGGCCATTTATAACAGAAATTGCAAAACAAAGTAAAAAAAAAAGATTTTTTTCCCCTCAAATGTCTTCCTCTTTATAGAAACAGTTAAAATTTTGACCCCAAAAAAAAAAAAAAAAAAAAAAACAGTACTGTGCCGCCTATGAGAGCCATCGTTTACTTTCGTTTTTAATGGTGTATGGGGGTTTTTTTTTTTGGGTTGGTTTTTTTTTTTTTTTTGTTTTTTGCTTAATCTTAAGCCTTTGCCTTTTCCCTACAAAAAAAAAAAAAAAAAACTGCGATACCTCTAAATGTCCCTAATTTTAAAAACTCAAAAGAAAATCTGTGCTCACGTAAAACTGTCCCCTTTTTAAAAAAACTCATGAAAAATTTTCAAAGAAGAAGAAGTAAAAGGGGAACACACCAAAGGGGGAAGGGCCTCTTTGCCCGGATATTTTTTTGTTGTTGTTTTGAGATTTGGGTTGGGGGGGGGGGGGGGGGGGGGGGGGGGGGGGGAGGTTAGTGGATGGGGGTAAAGGGGACCAAAGGGAATTTAAAAAAGAACCCTGAAAAATCAAGAAATGAAGCGTTTTCCGTCGCAAGAACGAGCCTTCAGATGGTCGTCTGATTTTGATAGGGCCTTTTGTACAAGGGGTTTTTGTGTTCACTGCATGACCTATCTGTGTGTCACTGATGACCTATTGTGTGTCCCACATACCTGTCTGTGTTATGCTGACCCATCTGGTGTCACGCATGACCTTCTGTGTGCACTGCATGACCCCTTGGTGTCCGCATGACAAAAGTGTGTCACGTGACTATGTGTGTGTCCTGCATGACCTATGGTGTGTCCTGCATGACCCACTGTTTGTCACTCAGACCAAATTTTTTTACCCTTTTTTTGGTTTCCGCTTCCCGCTGGTCAACGACAACTGGTGTGTAATGATCTGTCTGTGGTCACTACATGACTTCTGATCTGGTGTAAAAATGCCTGTCTGCATGTCAAACAGAAACCCATCTGTGTGTACAACATCCCCTTTTGTGGTCACTATTTGGCCTATTTGTGGTCCCCAAAATGACCTATGGTGTTTTACTGCATGACCTCTCTTTGTGGGACTACTGACCCTTTTTGTCACTCATGACCCATCTGTGTGTCACTGTATGACCTATCGTGTGTCATGCTGACCTATCTGTGTGTCACTGCATGACCTTCGTGTGTCACGATGCCCCTTTTTGTTTTGCATACCTATTGTGTGTCCTACAGACCTATCTGTCACTGCTGACCTTTCTGTGTGTCATATGACCTTTGGTGTGCACTTTTGACCTATTTTTGTGTCATACATGACCTAGGTTTTTCTGATGACCTCTCTTTTTTCACTACATGACCTACTGTTGTCCCTAATGACCATTTTTTCTCATACATGACCTATCTGTGTGTCACTGTTTTCCATCTGTGTTCACGCATGACCTATCTGTGGTACTGCATGACCTATCTGTGTGTCAACATGACCATTGTTACTCTGACCTATCTATGTGTCACTGATGACCTTTTTGTGCCTACATGACATCGTGTGTCACGCATGACCTTTTTTGTTCACTACAGACATCGTCACTGCATGACCTATCTGGTGTCACTGCATGACCCATCTGTGTGTACTGCATGACCATCGGTGTCCTGCACGACCATCTTGTGTCAGCTGCCCTTCGTGTGTCACGATACCTATCGTGTTCCACATGACCCCATCGGGGCTGACCATCTGTGTGCCTAATGACCCATCTTGTGTCACTGCATGAAATTGTGTCACTGCAGACCCTGTGTGTCACTGATTTACCCATCTGTGTGTCACTGCATGACCTATCTGTGTGTCCTAAAGACCCACTGTGCGCACTCATGACCTATTGTGTGTCACTGCATGCCCCATTGGTGTCACGATGCCTATGTGTAAGCTCCATCTGTGTGTCACTGCATGACCTACTGTGTGTCATCATGCCTATGTGTCACTGAGCCTACTGTGTGTACTGATGACTTTCTGTGTGTCCTGCATGACCTATTGCACTATGACCTACTGTGTGAACATGACCCATTGTGGTCCTGATGACCTATTGCATGCATGACCTATCTGTGTGTCACTGCTGACCCATCTGTGTGCACTGATGACCCATCTGTGGCACACATGACCCATTTGTGTCATACATGACATCTGTGTGTCACTGCATGACCTACTGGGTCACTGCAGACCAGTGTCATGCATGACCTTCTGTGTGCACTGATGACTATCTTTTGGGCACTGCTGCCAGTGTCACTGCATGAAACCCACTTTTTTCACTGCTGACCTTCGTGGTTTTTCACGCATGACCATGTGTCACTGTGACCTATCTGTGTGTCACACATACCTTTTGTGGTCACTGCTGACCCATGTGTAGCATGACCTACTGGTGTCACTGCATGACCCATTGTGTGTCACTGCAACCTTTGGTGTCCTGCATGACCTATCTGTGGTCATACTGACCGTCTGGTGTCATGCATGACTATCGTGTTACTAATGACCCTTTTGTGTGTCATCATGACCCATTGATGTCATACTGACCTATCTGTGTGTCCAAGTGATGATCTTTAGAAGTGTACGTATGCAGTGGAAATACTCTGTTCTGTCTTCTTTTATTTTCATGCAAAGTTTATTCCAGCTTTTTGCATTTGTTAAGTTTTTCTTTAAAGAAATCTGATCTTTTCCCGTTTTACTCCTGTTTTTTTTTTTTTTCTTTTTACTAATCATTATTTATCATATTCCCATGAGTGTAGTTATGATGATTATCACGGTTCATTATTATAAATTTTCATCTCATTATCATTTGGTTTTTTTTTTTTTTCATTTTTGTCATTGCTCTTTTTGTTCTTATCGTTATCATTATAATTTTCACTTAAAATGATGATGATTTTTTTATATTATTATCATTTTTTTTATTTCTGTTTTTTTGTTACACGTATCTGCACTCATGTGTTCCTTTTCCTAAATCCCTTTTTTTTTTCTTTTTTTTCACAGGTCCCATGGAGTTTAAACAGCGTGACTCATCTAGAGTAATGATCAACCAGACAGGTGGAGGCGCCAGGATTTCCTTTGAGGCCACCTCCTACACCATGGACATCAGCCCCTGTGTGCTGAGTACACCAGCCGGAAAGGGAATACCGTGCAACAGCAAGAGAAGGTTAACCATGCAATACTTACTAAAGAAAAGGGCTCGTTGCTCCCGAGGACCATCAGGGACAAAATTCGTCCCGTGCACTCTTGACACTTTCGTGTCAAAGGTCATTAAACATCTGTCACAAAAAAAGTAAAAAATTTGTTCTTCTTCTCTTTTTTTTTTTTTTTTTGTGGCCGCAAGGTATGGGGTTGACCCTCCCCTATGGTGGTCGGGGCTGTCTGACAGTGCGTGCAGCCAGGGCAGCAGCACCACATCGGCTGCTGGGCCATGAAGACTTTTAACTGGCACCTCTGTACCGTTCATAAGCAGACCCCACAAAGTGGCAGAATCATCAAGAAGAAGAGGAAGAAGGGAAAAAGAAGAAGAAGAAGAAGAAGAAGAAGAAGAATAGCGTTTCTTCTCGTCTGTCAACAAGCGGTCAAAAGGCTCAGACCATGCCATAATTATAATGGCCCTGGCGCCTGAGGAAATTGTCTGGTCACTTGACCATCATCAGAGAAACGAAAAGCGTTTAGTCTGGCCTGTAAACGAGTGATCACCCCGGGTTAATTGCACCCTACTGGTAGGAACGTCCAACCTTACGGTCAGATTTGTCCGTGTGGAAACACTGTCTGCCAGACGAAAGCAGACACAACCTAGCATGTTCCAATGACAGACCGGGAATACTGTTGGGAGTGCTGTTGCAGCGCGATTTATCCAAAGGCTCGATTTGTCCTTTTGGAACATATAACTTTGGGTACTCGGAGTGCAACACATTGCGTTGGCGATCGGTGGAAAAGCAAAAGATGCATGGCCCAAAAAAAAAGAGACATTTTGAGCATGAAGTAGTTAATTTTTTTTCTTTTTTTTTCTTTTTTTTCGGGGGGGGGTGGGGGGGGGTCTCTTTTTGTTTTCATTCTGCACTGATTATCGATCCACAACACTTTGTCTTTTGTGACAGGGGTACCGTGCGTCACGTATGGAATCATTTCCGATGTCGTCATCCCCTTAAATTGACGAACGCACAGAACAGGCTTGGGGTTGGGCATTGTTTGCTTCAAACCCCAAAGGCTTCACACACGAGGTTCATTTTCAGCATGAAGTGGTTGCTGCCATTTTTTTCCTCTCTTTTTTCGTTTGTTAGCTGTTTTCTTTTTGTTGTTAATGTCTTTTACCAGATTTGCAAGCTTTCCTTTTTGCGGTCCACTCTCCAGTGCCAAAAATCAAACAGCAACAAGAAACATTCGAGATGTGACCTCATCGCCCTACACAGCTGCCTGGCAAAAAAAAAAAAGTATGCAAGGAAGAACTCATTCAAGAAACAGTCAGGGGAAAAAGAGAACAAGGGGCCCGACCTGGAGGGGGGGGGAAAAAAAAAGGCCCGGGGCAGGTGGAAAATGCCAGTGAGGAAGAGGAGGACGGGCCCCTTGTCACTGTTGTAAACCACACAGTTGCAGCAGCCCAGGGAAAGTGTGGGCAAAATCCCCAGCCCTGCCGTCACGGGGCCCCATGGGGAAAAGCCGAAGGTTCCTACATTTGTTTGTTTAAATGTTATTCAGAAACGATCTGTCGGACATGTTACTAACAGCTATGCAGATGATGACCCTGTGGGACATGAAACTAACGTGAAGGACAAGGGCTGTAAAAAAACATGAACATGTTTCCTTCAACTTTTTTAGTAGGGTGGTTTGGATTTTTTTTCCGAAATTTCAATTGTGGGGCCCAAAAACCCCCTACATCTTTGGGGCAAAACGCCAAATATGGGCGATTTTCCCTTGTGTGGGGGCGGTTTGGGCCCGTGTGTGGGGCAAAAAGGGCCCAAATTTTTTTTTTCTCCCCATTTTTTCACCTACTAGTACTTTTCTTTTATTTGGGATCAATATGTTTTTTAGAGGTTTTTTATAGCATAGACATTTCTAAAAAGTTTGACCCCTACTTTCTTTTCCCCTGTCCCTTTTCTACAAGGAAAGTTCCCAACGTTTTTTGTTAACGGGGCTTTTTAAAAAACCCCTCTACCACCCTATGGGGTAAAAAGGTTTGTTTTTTGGGGGTGTTATTTCAGCGGGCCTTTAGTGTGGGTTGTGGTGTGTGTGGTGTGGTGTGTGTGTGGTGTTGGTTGTGGGGGTCCTATTTGGGTAAGGGCCACTGCTATTTTTTCCTTGACTCTCTGACACAAAGGGAATTTAGCTTTTTCCCCTCCCTGGTGCAATCTTTGAATTTCTTGAAAGAGATCAACTTTTTTCACCCGAATCTATTTCTAGGGAAAGATTTGTAACAAAATTTCGGGTGGGTTTTTTTGAGATGTATTTTAAAGATGAGTGAAAGAATTTACTTTGATCTGACTCAAAGTGGTGCAAAACCCCCGGGAAAGGCCCTTTGGGGGGTCCCGGGTGGGCTATAAGCCCCAATTAAACCTTAAACCTTTCCTTAAAGCCCTGGGCAATGTCGTCGATGCAGCTTGGGTTTAGGGGCCCGAGCTGTCTTCCCGTGGGCCCCTGTCGGCACCACCCTCGCCCGTGGCGTTCAAATGTCATCGTCCTCATCCTTTTTTTCATCCCGGGTGTGGGAGAAAAATATCGCGTATTCAGGGATGGGCATGCTGATTTGGGGGGGGGAGAGAAGAGAGGAGAGAGGAGAGGGGGAGAGAGAGATAGAGAGGGAGATGAGAGAGAGAGAGAGAGGAGAGACGCCAAAAAAAAAGACCCGACAGAGACAGAGAAAGAGGCAAGCAACGAAGAGAGAGAGGGGGGGGGGGGGGGCAGAGAGACAGAGAGAGGGACCCGAGACCGATACACAAGAGAAAAACAGAGAGAGAGAGAGAGACAATGAGAGAGACAGGAGGGGAGAGAGAGAGAGAAGATGAAGGGGGAGGGGGGAGGGTATGTCTCTGTTGTCTTTTCTTTGATTTGTGCGCGAAAGTTGGTGTGTGGTGTGGTGTGTGTGGGGTTGTGTGTGTGGTGTGTTTTGTGTGGTGTGTGGTGTGTTACCCTTTGAAATTCATAAAATTTTAGGGCAAAGGAACCCCCTTTTTGCACGACACTGGCTATTTTTTCGGGAAAACGAAGCACCAAAAATTTCAAATTTTTTAGGAAAAAAACAAAAACCCCCGAAAGGTTGTTTGATTTTTCATAGAAAAGCTTTCAGATATTTTTTTTTTAACGCCAAAAAAAAAACAAACAAACTAAAAAAAGAAAATTTGTTTATGTGCCATCACAGCGAAAAAGGAAATCTCCAGTGGAACCCAAAAAAACCCAAAACGGCCTTTACCTAAATTATAAAACCCTCATAGAGTTACTTTCAACCAGCAAATGTTGAAACTCTGCTCTCTTTCGGAAAAAAGTCCCCCACGCACACACATCACAAAACAAACACACACACACACACCACACCCTCGAACCCTCATTATTGTGACCGAATTGGTCGTAGATTGGGCCCCCTCCTTTAATTGGGAGAATAAGACCAAAGATAGACACAGAATGGGGTTTTCCCCTTACCAAACTGAATGCAAAGAACACACTTGAAAACACTCGCCCAATTTCAAAATTTTGTAAACTAAACTGCCTTGACGTTTTTTAAAGGCCCCAAGTTCTACACGGGGCACACATTTTTCGAAGTGGGGTCCCGGTACCACATTTTTGACCGGGCCTCTCCCTTTGTTTGGGGCCTTTTTTTCGGATGTTAAATGAAAAAGGCCCCAATTATGAGGCTAGAAAGGTGTGTTAGAATAAAAACAAAAAAGCTTACAGGGGGTAAATTTTTCCAATTTTTAAGAGAAACCTACAGGGCGTTATCGCCCGCTGGTAATACAAAACATTTTTCACTCCGGGGTTTTCGTTGTTTTGGGGCACAACAAATGTAGAAATTTTTTGGTCAAGTGAAAATGTCAGGGGCCGGGGGAAAACAGAAAATTTCAAGCATGGTTTTTGGGCCCAAACAATGGGGGGTGTCCCAAAATACAAAACGCGTCCCATTTGACCAGTCCCCTCAAACAAGGGGGTCCCCTCTTTTCTCTCTCTTCTTTCCCCCTCCTCTCTCTCTCCCTCTCCCCCTTCCCCTCTCACACAACCCACACAACCCACCCCAAACCCCCCCACACCAACCCACTAATACTACCAAAATACCACCCCCCCCACCCAAAAAAAACCCCAAAACTCTTTCTGTTTTCTGAGTTTGGGGTGTTCAGAGATTTCGTAAACGCAAAAATTTTTCCGGAAAATTTTCCCACTGAAAAACAAGCCTGATGGAAAAACCCCCCTGGGCCCTTTTGATGACGGGTAGTACCAGAGACAACAAGCCCGATAGGGAAAAAACCCCCCATTTCCGTCCGTTTTGATGAGGGGAAATACCAGAGAACTCAAGCATGGTCCAGGGCCCAAACCGGCCCCGGGGGGGGTGTGCCAAAGGGTTGGGCGAAAATGTTACACTGAACAGTGCCCGCCCAAATCGCTTATTTTAAAATTTTTAAAAAAAAATTTGATGTAAAGAATGCATTTGCCGAAAATTCCCCCCCTCAGTACGGTTTCCTCAAAAACCAAAGAAAATAGTTCCCGAGTAAGGGGCGACTTTGTAGCGAGAGGGAAATTGACGGATTTGGCCTAAAAGCTTAAAGTTTTTCCCAAAAAGATTTCGTCATTTCCTGGCCAAGGGTAATGAAATATAGTAATAGTACCTAATAGGGGCCGGCCTTTTTTTTTGTTAGGCCTTACGGCCTTTTTTTGCCCTTTCCCCCCTTATTTTTCATTTTTTGTTTGGTCTGGTTTCCCCCTGCATAATTTAAAAATTATGTTCAAACCCCCTAAAGGGAAAAAAAATTTTTTAATTTTGGGTTTCATCTAGGGGTTTTTTTAAAGCTGTTAATTCAGGTTTCATATTTGGGGTTAGTAGGCGTGCATTCCAATAATTAGAATTCTGAAATAAAACAAGACTTTCTTTTTTTAGTTTACAAGGCTAAATAAAAAACTTTCCTTTTTTTTATTTCTTGTGCAATACTTTCTGAAATTTGAAAAACGCATTAATTGGGCATCATCATAATTATGGAATATTTTAAAAAAAATTTGGGTCAGGTCTCCTCTGGGTCCCCTTCCCTTTTAGTGAGTTAATTTTGGGGATAGGGGTAATCTTTCTTTAAGTTTAAAATTTCCTACATTTTTCAGGTTTTAGTACACGCCCCCTTTTTAATTTTTTTTAAACATTTTTTTTACGTTTCTTGAGTTGGGGGCTTCCCCAAAATACATTTTCGTATTCGAGATGAGGTCTAACAAATGCTTTTTTTTAAATTGTAAATTCTCCTTTCTAGGGAAAGGGAAAAGTTCTCCGATGGTCCCATCTTGATTTGCTTTGTTTCCCCCACTCCGGATGGAGGATAAAGGATAGACTTTATCAAAGGTTACTCCCCGATCTGTTTCTTCATCACAAGTATTTATTTTCTGCAATCGCAATTTAAAATCATTGTTTTAAACAAACGTTTATTTTTTTGCCAAAGTGCATTTACCTTAAAATTTTTTCTAAAATTGAAGTAAAGGTTCCATTTTATTGACCAATTTTTGTAAACTTGTTTATGTCCTGTTTGGATCTTTGTGCTATTTGTTGCCCTTTTCATATATTTTTGTGTCATCCCGCCCAAAATTTTGCATGTGGTTTGAGTCAAGTCCGGGAAAACAAATTTAAAGAACACGTGAATAATATGGGCCCCGGATACTACCCTGTTGGAAAATCCCCTTAGGACCCCCCGATGTCCCGGAATCTTTTTCTTTCCCCCTTCATAACTGTGACCTTCCCTTTTAAAAAAATCTGATCCAGTTTAAAAAAATTTCCCAATTTAAATCCTACTTTTTTAGTTTAGTTAGCAAACCCTTTTATGGGGGAAAAAATCAAATTTCCCTTTTAAAATCCAAAAAACAAATTTTATAAATTTGGGTCCCCATTACTACCAATTTGTTAAAGGTTGTCTAATTTAAACTTTTAATACAAAAAAGGCAAGCGTGTTTTGTTGTTTTGTTAGGCCCACCCCATTGGGAATTTGACAACAAAAAGTGGCAGGCCCACTTGGTTTTTCGTGCCAGGGGGGCTAGGGCCCATAGCCGAAGCCCTTTTTTGCTAGGCCTAGTGAAGGGGAGGGCCTATATCCCATTGTTAAATTTGATAAACACAGTGGCAGGCCCATTGGGGGTGTGAAAGGGTAGGCTAGGCCCATTCCCAAGGGTTTTTGCTTTGGCCTTTTTGGGGGCGGGTTTAAAAAACGTCGGGGGACGGAAAAAAAATTTTTAACGCCGTTTCGTTTTGGGTTTCCCCAAAACACAAAACAAAAGTTGATCAGGATCGGCCCGGTTGGGGCCCTTTTATTTTTAAAAAACTTGCTATTTAGGGTTTTTTCGGCCCCCCTTCCCATTTTTTTGGGGTCTTCTGGTCCGGGCGAGACTAGCTTTAAATCTTTTTTAACCAAAAAAAGTCATATCTAATTTTAATTAAAAATCTAATCTTTTAATTTTTTTGATTCATGTTTTTTCAAAGGGTTTTTTTATAAAATACCCGGAAAACCCCGGTTTAGTTCCAACCCGCAAAGCTTAAAGAGGTCTATTTCTGTCTCAGCTTTTAGTTTTTAATCAGCCGAAATTTTTGTGCCCTTTCCCCCACTTTATTTTTGTTGGGGCAAAATTTTTTTTTCCCAGCTATTGCTGATTAATGACGATCAATCCCAAATGTTCCTGACTGTAAAAAAATGTTTTTGGGCTTTCAAAGGGGGGTCTTTTAATGTCAAGGTTAGTTGTTTTCTGTCTCGGGTGTTTCTAATGCAGTTATTTGGGGTTTTTTCTGTCCCGGTCACCGAGGGCCCCTGGCCCAAACCACAGTGAGTTTTACGTGATGTTTGTTAACCCTTTTTTGAGTAGAAAAACATCAACAGATTGATGCTATAGATCTATCTTATTTCCCCCCCCCCCCGAACAAAAATCGGCAGTATATTTTGGATTTTACTTTTTTCCCTCGGAAGAATCAGGGAGCAGATTTAATTTATGTAAATTTTTCTCCCCAGGCGGAGGGCCCGTAGTTTATTGAAGTAGCACTTATCTCCCCAAAGGGAAAAAATCAGGGGAGCAGATTAAAAAAGTGCTTTTTTCTCCCCAAAAAGAACTTTTCATTTGATTTTTGTTTGTACCCTTATTCCCTTGGAAGAACTCAGCAGAGATTTTAAAATTTAAAAATATGTATTATCTCCCTTTTTAAGAACCCCGGGCTGAAATTTAAAAAAAAATATGTACTTTTTCCCTTTGGAAAGAACCAAGTTAATTAAAAATGTGTATTCTCTCCCCCAAATTTTTCCCGCGGTTTACCATGGAGATTGTACCCGTCTCCAAGGAAAACGGGAGAAAAAATTTAAATTGGGGGTTCCTAACCCTTCGGGGCAAAGTCAGTAAAAGAGTAATGTGGGTGCTTATAAGTCAGCCATAGAATAAAATATGTTTAAAATCACCCCCCAAAAATTGGGTTTAGTAGGGGAGAGACGAGAGAGTTGGAGGGAGGGAAAGGGGGGGGGGGGGGGGGGGAGGTTGGGTGGGAAAGGGTGGGGGGTGTGGGGAAAAAAACCCGTAATAAAAGAGCCAAGACAAAAAAATGAGTTAAACCAAAGTTCCTTTCTATCCAACCAGACCGATTTGATGAGGACTACCTGGGGCCAGTGCCTATCGGTGGAAAGTTCAGGGAAAATTTATATGAGTGTTTTGGGAAATCCCGGGCCCTGGGACCTTTTTTGGGACGAATTTAAGATAATCGAAAAAGTCGAAATTGGGGAAAAGGGATTGCTTGGTTGTTTTGGGCATTCACTCTGTCCTGTCCCCGAGTCCCCCAAATTTGTTGTGTTGTGTCAAAGTCATCCTTTTCCGTTTTTAACGGTCCCCACGGTTTTTTTGGTCACAGTGCAAAGGGGGGAGCTCTCTTCACAAACAGGAAGGGTCTGCACTGGTTAAAAAAGCGCCCCGATTTTTTTGGTTAATTTTGTTTGTTTTGTTTTTTTTTTATCTCCCTTTGCCCTTTGTCATAGCAGACTGTCGAGTAGACAGATAAAATCCAATCATTTGAATGAAACTTGAGAAGTGCTGGGTTTAGAGAATAACTGCAGTCTAGTCTACACTTCAATTTTGTTGCTGCAAACTTGTGTAAGTATTATTGTACGGGTTTCAGTCCAGTGATTTCAGCCTTTTTTTTTTTCAAGTAATAGGAAGGAAGAGTGAACAGAGACAGAAATACTTCCTCATAGATAAACATCTTCCCACATCAAGAGAGAGACCATTCAACAGGTCCATAAATGTTTATGAAAACTCCCTATCCCCAATTTATTAATATTTTCCTGGTGCATGGTATGTAAGGGGTACTAGAAAGGGGGTATTATATGTACAAGGTCATTTACAAAATACAAAGTTGGGTACTTTTTTTCCCCGCTGCAGCCTTTTTCTCATTGTCTCCGGGCCCTGTCCTTTCCATTTCCTTCTCCACTTCAAAAATCATGAAACAAAAAAAATTTATGCAATGGAGGATATCTGATTTTAAACAGTTCGAAGACAAAAATCATGGTAACAAACAGAAGAGTGCATTGACACAAAGTAGGATGAATCAATGTACACAAAGAGGTTTATGTTCTTCCATTTAGACTCCAGAGGGTAATGTTTTATGCTTTTAGTTTTCTTGCATTCTAAATTTTGATTTTCTGTCAAATTTACAATCAGATCAAAAGGCAGAGGATGGGAATGCAGGACTAGTGCATTGTTCATCAGTTTGTTTGTGAAAATATTTTTTTAATTCTTTTTTTTTTTCAGACCTCTTAAAGGTTTTAACAATTGAAAAAAAAAAAATCTCTCATGATCTGTCTATATATCTATCAGCCTATCTTTATATAGTGGTAGGTGGTCCCAGTTAGTTTTAGGATTGAAGATCTGTCCCCCTGAGCTTGAACCCCTGAATTCTAATGAGTGATTCTTCTTTTCTTTTTTTTTCTTGTTTAGGGCTTGGATTCACATAATGCAGATCCCGGAACAGGAAGTAAGTATGTTCAATTTGTTGTTGGGTGTTCATCTTCTTTTGAGCGACCGATAGCCTTGGCACAGTGTGGTTCATCCATAACTCGGCCAAAATCGTTTTCCAATAATATAA
>CM031628.1:37568360-37589321 GCA_018398815.1 Conus ventricosus
CAGATTTTATACACATGCAAGCAATAAACAATATTATCTTGTAACAGCAAACGATCGAGACATTGCCCCCACCAAAATTCAGCAACTTTTATCACCATCAGAAAAACAAAGATGCAAGAAATGCGTTATTGTCGTTGGTATGACTGTGTCTATTTTGTCGCGCATAATATTGGCTGAATAAAAAATGAACAAAATCTATTATTCACCCAAAGGATATTGGAAGGGAATAACTGCAATAAAAAAGCTAAGCCAAGCAGCGGGAGTTAGTGAACAAACAGCAAAGGAATGGTTATCTAAACAAGCGATTTGGCAAATTTATTTACCTGCACCTAGACGAATACAGAGACCGCACTTTGTGAATACAATACCGAACGACACCCATCAAATGGATCTTCTATATTTACCCTCTGATACGATTAGACGAAAAAGATTTAAGTACGCACTCACAGTCATTGACATAGCTTCAAGATATAAAGATGCGGAACCATTAACACAAAAGAGTGCTTCTGCTGTTGCTGTTGCTATACAACTAATATACCAACGAGGCCCCCTAACTTATCCTCGCATGATTCAAGTCGATGATGGGAAAGAATTTAAAGGCCAAGTGAATCAATTATTGTTGAAACATAGAGTTACCATTAAAAGAGGCATTCCAGGAGTTCACAGATCACAGGCTTTAGTCGAAAACTTTAACAAACAGTTAGCTGAAAGACTTTTTTCTTACCAGTATCACAGAGAGCTGATTGACAATTCTCGCAACACAGAATGGGTTAGAAGACTGCCCTTAGTTTTGCGCGCAATGAATAATGAAGAATTTAAAGGGCTAAAACCAGTACAAGCAATCAAAAAACAAACAATAAATGTTGAAGAAGACTCCAGTACAACCATCAAACTATTACCGTTTGGTTTAAAAGTAAGGTACCTTTATTTACCGGGGGAAGCAGAAGGGGACACTCGCATCAGGGCAACCGATCCAGTTTGGAGTGTTGACCCATATGAAATAAAAAGAATTGTAAAAATGAATCCGCCCGTGTATTATTTATGAGAAACTGACACAACGAAACAACCAGCTCCTCAAAGATCTTTTGTGAAAGAAGAACTGCAGATAATCCCGCCAGACACAGTTCCGCTTTAATTATTTTACGGTTCTATAATGTCCATATGCATATGAAAACTCTGGATTAACAAACACACGTTTTGTGTTTGTTCTATCTAATGACTTCTTTGTTACAACTGTTGTGTTGATCTCATGTAGATTAGATCGTAGTTTTACGTTGTCATGATGAAAAGTCTTATTGCCAAACAATGCTTCTTTATAGTTGTTATGTGATATGTTTGACTGCACAACACTGCGAGATATTCCTTTTGCTTTCTTAATGGTTTTCTCCTGGCTCGAAATACTGTACATTTTTGACCTTAACCCCACATACTCCTTGATCACCTTTCCAGATAATTCATCCTTCATCTTCCCTAAAACCTTCTTGTTAGTAATTGAATGTAAAGGCGAATCTTTAGGATAATCAGATGTGTCGTACCATCCACTCGCTCCTTTAGCTACTTCTATTTCCATGTCTTTATAGATGTCTTCAGTAGGGATATCTATAACAAAACTATCTGTATCTGTGTAGTAAAGTACTCTGGACTCTGGATACAGGGGTTTAAAGTAGTCATAAAGAAATTCTAACATCAAAAGCTTTGATATTCTAAAACGGTAAAACCCAATAAAAACAGGTTTGTCTAATTTGACTTTCTTTTTTTTCATCATTATGCCAAAAAGCTGATCATGAAATCTTCTAAGTCCTGATAATTAGGTTTTGAAGTCAGCTTAATTGCTTCGTTCTCTTTGGTGACCAATCTAACATCTTTACGCTTGTGCGGATTCTCCATAGTCTTTCCGAAACAGCTGTTGTTCATCAGCTTGAAAAAGTCTTTTTCTGAAGCATCTGCGGATTTAGTTCTAAGATCAGTGTTCTTCATGATGTATGGTTTCATGAACTGTTCTTAATCAAAGCAATTTTACGATGAACTGCTGTCAACTTCAAACCATGTCTTAAATAAAATTGTAGAAGTCTGTAATGACAGACATAATTTTTTTTGCCGCGAAGATTAGGCACAAGTTTAGGCGGCTCTCTTGGATTCATCTTTAGACTTTCTGCAGCTAATGGATAGTCATTATGCAGGTCATGGAGTTCATGAGGATATTCTAAGTCAACTTCTAGAATGTATCCACGCTGTTGACCCGGCGTCAAACTGCCCAACCACTTTAAATGCCCTTGAATATTTTTCGGATCGTTGTTTGTGTGCATTTTAAAGTTACGTAATGGAAGCGATTGCGCCATAGCCCAACCATACAGATTGTTTGCATCTAAATACATAAGATAGTTAGACCTTTTACTCGGATCATAGTCGTCCAAGTATTTATTGTTTGCTTTACAGTAATGGTGCGATGCCATACTAATTCCTCCGCGCAATCCGTTTTCAATCATCTGAATCATTGGTAAATCTGACAATAAATCAATCTGTACTCCAGTAAACTTTAAGAAAGCATCCCAACTCATCCCGGGCGCAGAATGTAATGCGCAGGATCCAGGCTATAATGTTTCATGCAAGTCTTTCTATAATTTTCAAAAATACCCGCTAACAAACATGTATCAGCTATTAAGTAGGAGTCATGATAGTCTCCCATCGTTTTACACTCTAACTTCTGCCACGCATCTTGAGCATGTTGGTAATCAGAATCACTGATGTCCTTTCCTCTAAGGCTAGAAAAGAACGCCCCTTTAGGAGGAAGTGTGTCTTCATCAACCTTTCCCAACTGTTCATGTATTCATAAGGGTAAACACCCTTTCTAACAAGCGTTGAGTCAAAATATTCTTCCGTTATTGGGCAGGACTTTAAGGACATAGCTAGTGACTCTAATGATCCCATCATGTGCTGCATAGAGTCATAAAAAGACATGTTATTTAAAGTGAAACACATGTACTTTTCTGATGACTGTGCAATGCATGACACCCTGAAGGCATCGCCCACTGCTTTCATTATAAGATGAGAGTCGTAACCTCGCAAGTTGTGAAAGAATATAGGCAGCTTCCATGTCTTTGGTTCAAACTTTAGTTGAAGATTGCATTTACTGTGCGCAGCTCCTCTGAACTTTCCGCTAATGTGATCATGGTCTCTTACTGTCGGATTCTCTGCGTCTGATGAGAGACCTAAACCGCAAATCCAACAGTGAGTGGCTGAGTCATACTGTTCTTGGTCTTCAGGTGTCATTATGATTTCAGATAAATTCAGATTATTAGAACAATCGTTACGCACTTGCTGCATGCGCTGTAAAAATCTTCTAGCCGCATTTGGGCCTCTGTATAATTCTGGCGTTGAATGAGCGCCATCCGACCTGACAATAATGAAGGCAAATGAACAAATCTGATGATTACTCATTAAGACTGTTTTTCGAAGTTTTTGTGGCGCTGGCCCTTCATAAGGAACAATGAGCGATTCGAAGTCTGCGTAAACAATGTATGGGGAATTTTGCAGTCGTTTCCAGTTCTTAAAACTAACTTTAGATCCGGGTGGGGGCGTAATTAGTTCTGTATTACAGTCAACTGGGCCGATACAATGTTTCTTATGTTCGCTCGCGGCTTGAACAGATGGAACTCTTGTTAAACATTTTCTACAGAATTCTTGCTTAAGTCCTTGCTTTGAAGTATGCCGCAATAATCTACTCATTGTGCGTATTAATGTGTAATGTGGTAGCCCCGCTGGTGAAAGCATCAGTAGTAAGTCAACATGATTTTTGTCTGGCTCGCCTATTGTTGGACTGTTCTTGGACACTCTAATAGGCACCAAATTTGTTCTTCATCCCATGTGTAGACATTAACAGTTATTGGGTTGTTTTGTTCTTCAAACTGATCAATGGAATCCACGCTAACGGGAAAGGATATTCCACTAAAGTTAAGATCATTGATGTAAGGGTGATAGTTAGACACTCTCTCTGCGTTTTTGCGGGCATGATGCAGCCTTGCGAGAACACACCACATAAAACATTTGTTGTCTGTATTCTTTATGTTTAAAAGTTCTTATGGGACATAAGGGAATTTGTGGCGGAGTGCGATTATTCCGATATTTTCCGGTAAGACAAAATTCTTAAAGCAGCCAGACATGCGTAAAAAATCATTCCGGTATTTTCCGGTAAGACAAAATTCTTAATGCAGGTTGGGCATGCGCAAAAGCGCTTCCTTTTCGAAGTAACATGCTAGCAGTGAAGATGCACTCTCTGCTGTCCGAAAAAATTGCGAGGTAAGATCCTTATCCATCGAAGCCTACACGGTGTCTAACATGCCTCATGCCTTGTTACTTGGTCATTCCATCATCAAACGTTTTGCTCAGCATATTTGCGATGCAGATGATGTACGTTTGAATGCAAACTAAAATATTGAGTGCGACCCCTTGTTGCTAAATTTGCTCCAGGGGCCAACAGTCTGAGTCGCACTGTTTTATGTTATTTTATTTTGCTTTTTAACATGCGCGCTGGTGACCTACTCGTTTTTGAGTGAACCAGTATTTTAGGAAGAAGAAGAAGAAGAAACATTAAGTTGCAAGACACTTGCTCTGTGGAGATAGTCGGCAGAGCCGGACTGACAGTACACGGCCTTCTGCGCGATAACGAAACTCTCCCAGGCATAATGGACAAGCTTAAACAACGACCCAACATCATCTTCCTTCAGATAGGAGGCAACGATTTCAGGCTTGGGACAACACACGATGACTTAGCTATGGATATGTTGGCCTTGGGGGAAAAAAAAAAAAAAAAAAGGGGGGGGGGGGGGGCGAAGGATGGATGCGTCATCTGTTCACACGGCAGAGCGTTTTCGGTGCACTTAGAACTGTCACGGCAGACTATGAATTGGGTTTCGGTTGCCCATTTTATTGCTGGTGACCTACTCGTTTTTGAGTGAACCAGTATTTTAGGAAGAAGAAGAAGAAGACGTGCTTCATCGGTCTGACCAGGATGTCCTAGGACTACAGATTACAAGAAGTAGCTATTTCATGTCCCTCTTGTTTTGTTCATCAGCGCACGTCTTTCAGCAAGGTGGCCATGATATTGCCATGATATTATCAGTGACATGTCTTGCAGCAATGCGGCTACGTTAACCGTGACCTTGACACATGTCTTCGACTTACTGCAGCATGTTTTCTACTCATTGCAGCTACACCAGCGGTGATCTTGCATGTTTCCCAGCGATGCAGCAATATTAACTGTGACCCGTGGTTGACATCTTGCATGTTTCTAATCAATGCAGTGACATCAGCTGTGCTCTTGCATGTTTCTCAGCAATGCAGCTACATTAGCTGTGCCACATATTGTTTTACAGTAGTCCTCTACCGGTACTGTGTATTGCCCGCGGCACAATGGGCACATGCCGTAGTCCTCTAAACTGTACTGGGTATTGCCGCTGCACAATGGGCACATGCCGTAGTCCTCTAAGTGTACTGTGTATTGCCCGCTGCACAATGCGCACATGCCGTAGTCCTCTACCTGTACTGTGTATTGCCCGCTGCACAATGGGCACATGCCGTAGTCCTCTACCTGTACTGTTGATTGCCCGCTGCACAATGGGCACATGCCGTAGTCCTCTACCGGTACTGTGTATTGCCCGCTGCACAATGGGCACATGCCGTAGTCCTCTACCTGTACTGTGTATTGCCCGCTGCACAATGGGCACATGCCGTAGTCCTCTACCTGTACTGTGTGTTGCCTGCTGCACAATGGGCACATGCTGTAGTCCCCTACCTGTACTGTTGCCTGCTGCACAATGGGCACGTGCTGTAGTCCCCTACCTGTACTGTGTATTGCCCGCCGCACAATGGGCACATGCCGTAGTCCTCTACCTGTACTGTGTATTGCCCGCTGCACAATGGGCACATGCCGTAGTCCTCTACCTGTACTGTGTGTTGCCTGCCGCACAATGGGCACATGCCGTAGTCCTATACCTGTACTGTGTGTTGCCTGCTGCACAATGGGCACATGCTGTAGTCCCCTACCTGTAACGTTGCCTGCTGCACAATGGGCACATGCCGTAGTCCTCTACCTGTACTGTGTGTTGCCTGCCGCACAATGGGCACATGCCGTAGTCCTATACCTGTACTGTGTGTTGCCTGCTGCACAATGGGCACATGCTGTAGTCCCCTACCTGTAACGTTGCCTGCTGCACAATGGGCACATGCCGTAGTCCTCTACCTGTACTGTGTGTTGCCTGCTGCACAATGGGCACATGCCGTAGTCCGCTACCTGTACTGTGTGTTGCCTGCTGCACAATGGGCACATGCTGTAGTCCCCTACCTGTACTGTTGCCTGCTGCACAATGGGCACATGCTGTAGTCCCCTACCTGTACTGTGTATTGCCCGCCGCACAATGGGCACATGCCGTAGTCCTCTACCTGTACTGTGTATTGCCCGCTGCACAATGGGCACATGCCGTAGTCCTCTACCTGTACTGTGTTGCCTGCTGCACAATGGGCACATGATGTAGTCCCCTACCCGTACTGTGTATTGCCCGCGGCACAATGGGCACATGCCGTAGTCCTCTACCTGTACTGTGTTTTGCCCGCTGCGCAATGGGCACATGCCGTAGTCCTCTACCTGTACTGTGTGTTGCCTGCTGCACAATGGGCACATGCTGTAGTCCCCTACCTGTACTGTGTATTGCCCGCTGCACAATGGGCACATGCCGTAGTCCTCTACCTGTACTGTGTATTGTATTTACACTCGCACACACATACACAAATGTGTATCATTCTCAGTTGTTAAATTGGTGGGCACATAGAAAGATATTTCAAATGAACTTCTACATCCTTAATATATTGTTTATATGGATGGTGCTAAAATATAAATTGCATTTGGAGTTTTGCTTCTTCAGTTACAGTCATTATCTTTTCTTTTGGATAAAGACCAACAGTACAAGCAACAACCGCCCCAGCATAGGTATCCAGCAGAGGCGTTACTCTCCAATTACAGAAGAAAAGCTTTAGGAAACTAATGTTTGATATGAGGCCCACTGTTCACTAAAGAGAGGCAAGGTGCTTCCATAAAGTGCATGTACCTAAGATCTGTATATCTCTGTTTCAATACACCAAGAAAGCCTTGTATACTGGGCACTGCATTTTTCATGTAAACCTTATAAAGGTAAAATTTTGCCAGCAGTAGGATATAATTAAGGCCGAAGTCTGTTTTGACTCCTTCTTTACAGCCAAATACAATCAATGTTTCTGAAAATGTCAGACGACACCAATGCTGACAGTCACTGGAGGCAATGGGGGTATATTAGCAACACTACAGCCCCATAATAAGTGTTGTATCGTTTGGATTTCAGTTGGACAGAGGTTACATACAGGGTCCTCTACAATTTTACAGTCATACAGATATTTCCTTGTATTTAAAAGGCGATGTAGTATTCTCACCTGGTACCATCTTAGTTTAATATCATGACACTTATGACACTGTTTGAAAATTTCAAACCAATTTAGATTGTTATAGATTTCGTCCATTTTAAGGCCGCAGTAGGATGAACCTCTGATCTTGTAAGCATTGCCTGGACACTCTTGCCTCCTCCTTTGATTACTTTCCAAGTTTTATTATCTTCTACACTACACCTAGGATCAATCTCAATTCTACATTTCTGCTGGTATTCCAAGATGGCATTGACAATGCCATTATAGAGAAGAAAGTTAATTCGCCTGGTATTTGGATAAAGTTCCTTAAATTCTCTAAAGGTAAGGAATTTATTATCATTTAAATCAGACAATTGGTGAATAAATAAAATATTTTCCTCAACCCATTCTTTAATGAATACTACATGCCTGTCTCTTAGTATATGTTTGTTGTAATGTATGCACTCAGCCAAAAATTCTGCAGGCTTCACTCAATACACTTATGGTTTCATTGAACGACTTTTCTGTACCAGCCAGAACATATATTGGTATCATCTGCGAATTGCGACAGGAGGACCTCTTGACCCCTCACCATGACAAACATGTTTTGCAGGTTCTCAACAAGTTTTTCTGCAAGGTGGCGACATCAGCTGTGTGTTGGCATGTTTTTATTTATAACTTTGCATGTTGTTCAGCAAGGCGGCTACATCAGCGTGACCCATGTTCTCTACACAATGCAGCTACATCAGCTGTGATCTTGCATGTTTCCCAGCAATGCGGCTATATTAGCCATGACCCATGTTTGCTACACAATGCACCTACATCAGCGGTGATCGTGCATGTTCTCAGCGATGCGGCGGCATTAGCTGTGACCCATGTTTTCTACACAATACACCTACATCGGCTGTGATCTTGCAGGTTTCTCAGCAATGCGGCTAGATTAGCCGTGACCTCCTCATCCCGTGACTGTCAATTAACCGGGAATATGTTTTGGCATGTTCTTAACAATTTTTCCACAAGGTGACTACATCAGCTGTGTGTTGGCAGGTTTATATATAACTGTGCGTGTTTTCCAGCAAGGCGGCTTCATCAGCCGGGACGCTCTGCTGCGGTAGCCGTTACTATGTGCCGCATGTTCCTCATCAAATTTGTCAGCAAGGCAGCGATATCACGTGGGTGTTTGCAGGTTATTTTAGCCACGACGATGACTGTTTCCCCACACTATCATATCGTTTGATCCCACTGTCTAAACAGGGCAATACAAGTACACACAGGGTAAGCCCCTTTTCGTGTCGGAAGAATTGTTGTTCGACAGGTGACAAAGACAAGACCACAGAGACGCCGACGGCCTACATTGAAGGCGAGTGAGGCCATAGCGGCCAGATCCAGCGACACACGCGCCCCAGGAGATCCAGCAGTCGTGCAGCCAAACAGTGACATCCCCACACGCTACCATCATGATGGCCCCACCTTCCCTGCCAGCACAACAGGCGACCACCACACCCGCAAGGGCCCTCCATGTGCCACCAGCACAACCAGGGCCAACACATCGACGACGGCCGACACGGCACAACAGGTGGCCACCACACCCACAACGGCCTTCATGGCACCACCAGCTCAACAGGCGGCGGCCCGACTGGCAGACCAGCATCGTGGGCCCAGTCCAAGACGCCCTACAAGGTCCTGGGGGCTCCCGGATCTGTGTGGAGGCTAACAGACAATGCTGGCGGACAATGGCGCAGCAAAAGCAACAAGAAAGACGGGCAACCCCCACAAGACATTATGTATGTGTACAAGTTGCCCGTGTACAAAGGAGCTGTTCACTGCACCCCCACAAGACATTATGTATGGGTAAAAGCTGCTCATGTACAAAGGAGCTGTTCACTGATTATATAGGATGTTTTTGTAGGCAACATTATGTTCCAGGGCGTGTGTACGCGGTGGATGCGTGTGCGCGCGCGAGCATGCTGGTGCGGGCAAGTGCGTGTAGGCGTACGTATGTTGATGACCTGGGAACGCAGAATTTGGTGCGTGTGTGTGCTTCTGTTTATAATTGTAGCTGTTAGATTGTTAAAACTTGTAAAGCGCCCACCAGCCTACATGGTTAGGGTGGGTGCTATAGCAATGGTCATTATTATTATTAATTTATGATGTCGTAATCCTAATTTAGACGGTCAATGCGCTTAGGTCCACTACCTTCCGGTTATGACTGGGGGGTCAACACTTCATGCTCAAAGGAGCAAGAAGTGTCTCATGGCGCTTTCCCCCCTTCAGTCAAACTCAAAGTTCAGATCCCAGGGGAATTGATGTTTTTAACCCCTTCAGCAGTGTTGGAAAGAAATCGGCGCAAAGCGCTGGTCAGAAATGGAAAGAAATACTGGAGTATTAGCCGTTACCTGGCAAACAAATGGTATTGTCCTTTTGAATCTTTTGTGATGTAAATGTTGAATTCAGTTACCTGGCAAACAAAAGTATTGTCCTTTTGAAGCTATGGGTGAGTTTAATCGTTGAAGCCCGTTACCTGACAAACAAAAGGTATGGTCCAATTGAAGCTAAGGGTGAATTTATGCGTTGAACTCCTCACTTAACAAAGTGATCAGAGAAAAACACTTGAAAGAATGGGACATAAAGTCAAGAAATTACAAGATAAAAAGAAATGTGATGTTTACAGGTCACTATTATATGTACCTGTCCAGATACCCACTGGTATAATGCTGGTACATGAAGAACTGACAAATTATATTTTCACTCCTCGTGGAGTGGACCTAAGCGCAGTATAACATCTTTGTGTCATGTGTTGCATGTATGCGGGAAGAGTGTGAAAGAGAAAGCATGTGGAGCAGGGGTGAAGGAAGATGAGTGAGAGGAGGAAGGAGAACAGTTATCAATTGCCATGGGACCTAATAAGAAGCATCAGCCACAAAAGTTCTTATGGGACATAAGGGAATTTGTGGCGGAGTGCGATTATTCCGATATTTTCCGGTAAGACAAAATTCTTAAAGCAGCCAGACATGCGTAAAAATCATTCCGGTATTTTCCGTAAGACAAAATTCTTAATGCAGGTTGGGCATGCGCAAAAGCGCTTCTTTTCGAAGTAACATGCTAGCAGTGAAGATGCACTCTCTGCTGTCCGAAAAAATTCCCACCCGCCCACCCCTTCATCAAAGGCGCTGGCGCTTTCCCCCCTTCAGTCAAACTCAAAGTTCAGATCCCAGGGGAATTGATGTTTTTAACCCCCTTCAGCAGTGTTGGAAAGAAATCGGCGCAAAGCGCTGGTCAGAAATGGAAAGAAATACTGGAGTATTAGCCGTTACCTGGCAAACAAATGGTATTGTCCTTTTGAATCTTTTGTGATGTAAATGTTGAATTCAGTTACCTGGCAAACAAAAGTATTGTCCTTTTGAAGCTATGGGTGAGTTTAATCGTTGAAGCCCGTTACCTGACAAACAAAAGGTATGGTCCAATTGAAGCTAAGGGTGAATTTATGCGTTGAACTCCTCACTTAACAAAGTGATCAGAGAAAAACACTTGAAAGAATGGGACATAAAGTCAAGAAATTACAAGATAAAAAGAAATGTGATGTTTACAGGTCACTATTATATGTACCTGTCCAGATACCCACTGGTATAATGCTGGTACATGAAGAACTGACAAATTATATTTTCACTCCTCGTGGAGTGGACCTAAGCGCAGTATAACATCTTTGTGTCATGTGTTGCATGTATGCGGGAAGAGTGTGAAAGAGAAAGCATGTGGAGCAGGGTGAAGGAAGATGAGTGAGAGGAGGAAGGAGAACAGTTATCAATTGCCATGGGACCTAATAAGAAGCATCACCCACAAAACTGCTCTTTTTGCAACTAACGCTGGAGGTAGTGGAATGTAAGACCTGCCTACAATCGGCGCATACTTAGCCTGTTTTTAATCTAATCTCTAAGACTTCGCCCTCTGACCAACCAGAGCCTCTCATTTTGGCTTCTTCAGCGGCCACATCAAACTGTGTAAGCAGTTCGTCTGCCCAACTGGGTTTAAGTCATTATGAGAAAGAATAGTCTGTTGTGTAGTCGAGACCCAGACTTCTAGATTTTCTTCATTTATTGTTATATAGTCGATTAAAACAGCTAACATTACTTTAACTGGCGGGTCTATTGTTAGTTTACCCGGAACTTGAGAAATAGCATGAGCAACACTTGCCCGCACGTTTGCTGGATCAATGACTTCTAAATCAATATCATTCAGTGCTCTTGATAAATCTTCTTGCATTGCTTCAAAACAATTCGTCTAGACCTTCATATATTTTATCCATGCTGAGTTTCTTTTCTAACTCAAAATATTTATTTAAATCAAAAAATAATTAATCAATATCGACAGTCTTTTTGTGCTTGGACTCATAAACTAAAGTATAAACACCCTTTGGCGTTGTTAATGTGAGCTGTTTAGAGCAGAGTTTAAGGGTTTCGTTTACTTTTTTTAAGCATTCCTTTTTTATCTGCTCGGCGTCTGGCTGTTGAGAAAAACTTGTCCTCGCCTTTCTTTGAAGATCAAACTTTTGTCTTTTGTAGTCATCAAAATCAGCCTGTAAACGATTAAATTCTTCATCCGTGATGTTTGAGTCAGCTAGTGCTTTATTTATAATCAGCTTGAAGGAACTAAGTTTAGCTGTTATTAGTTGAACCATAGCCGTGTGCTTTTGGAGTTTAGTTTTTAATTTTTTGCTAGCAGCACCTACAGCTAATGAACACAGGCCGAGAGCTAAAACAAACCTCCTAGAGGTAAAGCTGCAGGTGCGCCTATGCCTGATGCTAAGAGACCTACACTTGTTCCTGCTGATGCGGCGCTTATAGTCGATGCTCCAGTATTAACATAAGTAACAGCATTAAAGGCAGCAGAATACCTTCGTTTGGTTTGCTGTATTTTGAAAGGTCCTGCTCTAGTTTTTGTAGCATTTGTGTAATGTTGGTTAATCTGAAGGTTTTTATGCCGGGGGTTTCTACTATCTCTTCTCTTGGCGACTCTGGCGCTGTAGGCACATTTGGATAAACTTGAACAGACATGCTTTTTTAAAATGAAAAAATAATTTAGTATTCTGTATCTTTAATTTTTCTTTTCAATATTCAACTGTGCATCAATTAATAAAAACAAATGTACATTAAGCGGTTTATCGGCTTCTTTTTCTTTCTCAATTTGAATGTTTACGTCTTTAACCGTTCTCCCACTTCCATGCAACTGATTAACCTCTGTTGACCTTAGGTCAATCCATAAACCGTATTTTGATGTTAAATAATCATCAAGCCTAACACTGTGAAGGTGTAGATCTTTAGACGCAAGGTCTGCTGTTGGGCTTCTGCCCCTCCCACCCCCAAACAATTTTCTTATTTCGTCAAAATGATGATAAGGTCTAAGCCCGCTAGCGTAGATTTGGTTAGGACTACCATCAATTGTACATTGCACTTCGTTATTTTTGGATTAAAAAACTTTTCACTTGCTCTTGCGAATGGTTCTTCATCTTCACACAGCAATAAAATACCTTTAAGCGATTTTACTGCGACACTAAGATTAAATTCCATATAGGTCTGCCCTGCTTTTAGGATATGTTGAATGATGACGCACGTTTCGTAATATATTA
This sequence comes from Conus ventricosus, assembly GCA_018398815.1. Lineage (NCBI taxonomy): Eukaryota > Metazoa > Mollusca > Gastropoda > Neogastropoda > Conidae > Conus > Conus ventricosus. The sequence goes on from CM031628.1 coordinate 37,581,412, forward strand.
CTAATTGTGACTCATATTGGTGCTCAATCAGCCTTGCTAATTAGAGTTGCTAACAACGTCAAACTCTAACGAGATGTCAGAAATGCTGTACTTTGCTTCGGTGTCTTTTGATCTGATAACACGTTTGTGATTCATTAAAAGTTAGTTCGTATGACAATCTGTCTTTTAATGCCCCTTGAAAGTATGGCGCATGCGCTTTTAACAACTCAAAATCTAGGGGAATGGAAAAGCGATTACCATACGCATAACTTACAGCTAAAGCCTTTTTGCTGCTTTTAGCACCTGAGGCGAGTTCGGCGCCTATTCTAAGTTTTAGCGCTTCTTCATTGCAATTCCTTGAAACGCAAGATCTTCCCTTTCATTCGCGGTTAGCCATAGATCAGAATAGGTTATAAATATGTCTGCATTGTTTAAAGAAAATACTTCTTGCCCCTCAAGTTTTACAGAAATTTTCTTAACGATTGCCCGTCCAAAATTCTGGACAACTGTTCTGTTTGGTCTGTTGTTGAAGCGAGTTCTATTTTGAAAGTAAGCCGTGCAGAGCCTGGCACAATCAAATCATCCGCTCCTAGGTCTGGAAATCTAACAGTAAGAATTTGATCTGCATCAATAGTAGATGGATTTTTTGGGAACAGTAATATTCCGTTTATTTCCCTCACGCCACGGGGTTCTTTCAGTCTTCTATGCGGGTCAAGAATTGAGCCATATACTTGTGCCCATTTTTATAAAACAAAATAAAAAGTTAATTATTTAAAAACATGGCAGGAATTGGGGGTGAAGAAGATTATGATATTAGTGATCCTGCAGACAACATTGATGAAAGGACTCCTTTGACACAGCATCGCTCGGCGCTCTCATTGCGGGATGAATTTGAGGGGGCGCAAAGGCGTGAATTAACAGAAGATAAGGTCAGATCATTATCCCAAAGTTTAGAACTAGAACCTCCCGAAACTATATACCCTGATGATTTTGAACTAAAAGATAAACCATTTGTATTTTAGAAACGACAAAGGAGAACGTGTTCCGCTTACGTATAAACGAGACTCATCAAGGTTTGTAGGCGCGGATACAATTAGACAAAGGCTCAGTGCAAGCGAGCGAAATCGCCTTGGCTTTACTAAACCAGAATTAGATACGGAGCAGTTGCTAAACTTCAAAACACACTACAAGAACTCCCAACAGATAACCAAATGCAAAACATAGAACTTAAAGATTTAAGTCCAACAGTAAACAGAAAAATAAATAAAAATAGAGCAGAACTCACTGAAGAAGAAGAAACAGCATTAAAAACTATAAATGATCCGCCGCTGCCCACGCAAGAATAAAGGCGCCTATAAGAGAATTAAAATCCCTTGATCGTACTTTAAGAACCTTCAGAGGAGAATTAATAAACAATTTAGATAAACTGACTAAACTAGATAAGGATATAGAAAAGGAAGAAAAAAAAACTCGCTGAGGCTAACGAGGCCAACTTAGAACATGATGTTAAAGAAAGAATAATCCAAAAATAAAAAGAGCTTAAAGAACTAAGATTGGCAAGACTAGAAGCGCTGTCTACTAACCGAGAAAAATTTAAACGAACTCAAGTGAGCAGAATAAGAGAAACTATCCATAGAATTTTATATGAAAACACGACGCTAGCAGAACGAATAAGAACATTGTTTAGAGAGCAAGGCGTCACATTAGCAAGCGTTATAACAGCCTTAGGTTTTGCAATAAGTACACTGGTGTTGGCTATTACAGGTGGCGGTGGTCAAAGTCTAGTGCCTCCGCCGCCATCGCCTCCATCGCCGCCTGATAAATCATGGGTAAAAAAACAGCTTGATCATCTTGCAGTTTATTAAAAAAATTAGCTGGTAAAGCTATAGACTCTTTACCAGGTATATTAGGGAGTATCGTTAGCTGGCTTTTGTCTACTGCAAGCAAAGTAGTTGGCTTTATGGCGGAGCACTTATGGGCATTAGTTCTCTTAATAGTTGGGTTACTATTTAGTAAGATAAAGACCAAGTAATCCTGGGCCAGTTAATCCAACAACAAATGCTGTCTTTTCATATTCGTGGTCATCGCGAACAAAGTCCACGTCTTCAACAGTCTTTGTGCTTTGGACCTTGGGGATTGGATGACTTAATCTTGGGGGGTCATGGTGTTTTTTTATTGTTTGTACTATTACTGGCCCAGAATTTATGTCGTTTTTCCCAACCTTCTGTTCATTGCCGGCCACAATGATTTCATTGTTGTAGTTTATTATTGTTCCTACCTGAAGTCTAAGGTCAGAAGGTAGCATGTATAAACCAGTGCCAACAGCAAAGTCTACTTTCGATCTTGCGTATTGTAAAACATTTTGGTACCTTTTTATACTTGAATCTAAATCAACTGTAGAATTAATGGCGTCCTCTAAATTTGCTAAGTATTGTTTTTGTGCATCAAAGCCAGTAGAAGAATTAGTTATGCTCGACCTTGTCTGTGCTTGCGAACCTAGCAAACACCAAACGTAAGTACGAAAAAGAGTCGTTTATTCGTACTATTCCCGCTTGAGTTAGGCCCTCAGATGTGTCTAAGATAAATGTTGTCCATGCTGTTTTATGCTCTTGCTCTATGGACCCGAGGTGAACGCCTGTGCCTGAAGAGAAAGATGTGTAAGGAGGATTCCAGTCATAGTTATACTTTCTGTGCACGCCCCACAAATAAGGGGTGCCTAGGCCATGATTGCGGGTCCAACTTTTGTCTAAAGTCTGTCTTAACATTAATATTAAATTCGTTACAGATCCTTTCAAAAGCCTTCATGTCTATTCTGTTGCTGAATGGATTAAACGGTTTGTCATTTGGTAATGGCGCTTGCAGTTCAGTCAAAATACGTCTGAAGGTGTAATAAAAAATGAAAATCTATACACTGACATGACCTCACCAAAGGATCAGGATGATTTAAATGATCAGCATACGACACTCCACACCCAGTTGATGCACAAACACAGCAAAGTTTAGCTGGTTCTGATAAAACTGCATCGGATGACTGAACCACACTTTTGCGATGTAGTCTTTTTTAATAGGGGGTTAAGATATCGCTTAATGGAGTACTCACCTTTTTATGAAAAGTGTCAGTCTGGGTCACAGCAATGACAAGAGTATCAGTTGCTATATTTTTAGGATTGTAGTGCGGCCCAACAGAATATTTTGCATCTTTAGTATATTTGAACGCACTCATTTTTTAATTCGTTAAAAAAAATGTTTGTAACAATAACAACTCAAGACCGTCCTTCGTTTTTAGAACATGCTGTGAGAACAATTGCGGAACCAAAATGGTCGCCCCTCCATGAAATATTCTACAAAGTCCTATGGTTTAATATAAGCGAAACCAAGAAGAATAATAAGATTAGAAAATATGACACAGAAAGAAGCTTAATTGACCAGGTAGCAATACTTGATGGTTATTACGGGTTTTGCTCACTAAAAGAAGCATTAAGTAACTTTGGCATCGCTCTCAAACTTAACACTGCAAATCTAAAAACAATATTAACATTCAAACCTGAAGAAGCAAGTTACTTTTTTGATAAGAGCTAGCTAAAATGTTAGGCTTTGCAACTGGCAGACAAGACGCTCAAAGATTTATTGTTACACCAGACAAAACTACTTATGAGGGGGAAAAATCTGCTCGATCTTGCAGTACATTCATTACTCTATGTTCATTTGGATGAGCTAAGCACTAATGAAAACTTATATGATGGAAGGCCCTCAAATGTTTTAAAAGCTCTTCCGTCAGGGAAAGCTGCATATTGCGATTATGAAATTATACAATTCTCTAATTTACAGTTTAAAAGATTAGTTTGTGGGAGGGTTTGGATCATTTAATATAAAAATCAAAGACAAAGCAGGAAAAGTTGTGAAATGCGATAACCTACACATTGTTTTGGAAATAAAATAATAAGCTGTACTAAAAATGTCGCGTGGACCAGAAGAATCCGGAGTTACATTAGCGCCTGTAAGATGTTTAAAATTTAGAATTAAAAGACCTTGCAGACGTTGTGGACTTTGACAGAATGGTGAAAATAGGCGCTTTGTATGGTTTTGAGTAAAACTAAAGATGGTGATTATAAACGCAAAGAGGTTGGCGACAGCAAAAAGTTTCCTAAAAATAGAACAACTGCGCAATCTAGAAGCAAATAATGTTGGCCAGTATGAATATAAAATAGTTCGAAAACCTGACCTCAAATGGCATTTAGAACCATATTTAGAATGGGAAATAAAATTTGAATTCATAAGCCCATTTACATTTTTTAGCCGTCAAAAAAGTTTCAGAAAAGCATTCAACTCTGGCCCTTTACATGTAAGTCTTATGCAATGACAATAGTCGGAAAGAGATTGAAATAACGCCGTATGGGAATAAACAGTACATCCTCCACAGAAGAGAAACGGTTTTTAAAAGATGCTTCTACAAAATTACAATTCATTCCACAAAGGAAATTAGGAGATGCGTTCACAATGATATTTGAAATTTCTGTCTTAAAAGATGTGAAGAGGAATGGGGCTGTGGGCGTTAGCGACGTCCTTCTAAAAGGAATTCTAATTAGCTGGCAAAACTTAGACGTAAAAACTTAAAGTTACTGTCGTCGTTCTTCACAACGGTGAGGATATTAAGGTCATAACAACAAGCAACAAAATCAATATTAGTCTAAATAGAAGCAATCTTACAGAACTAAATTGGATTAATCTTACACATTTAGACCTTATAGGATTTTATTATACTGAACAAGTTTTAACAGAAAGTATGATAAACATAATAACTGGATTAGATTAAATTCTATTATAAAACTATGGAGCAGTTAAACTTTATGATAAAAAACCCCTCATTGTTCATTAATTTGTGGACAAACTGGTTGTGGAAAACAATATTTATCCTCGACCTGTTACAAACAGTTTATCGTTATAATTTTGATCATATTGTGATTTTCTGCCCAACACTTAAATGGAACAAAACATATCATGATAGAAGGTTTATATGGATGATGATAACATATTTTTAGTTAATCCTAGCAATAAACTGGAGTGAGTGTCTAGAACGCTTTTTTATATTGTTTGAAGGAACGCAGACACTATTTATTATTAGATGACTGTTCAGCAGAAAGAGACATAGTTAAAAAGAGAAACACTTTGTCGAACTAGCTTTCAGTGGAAGGCATGCTGGGATAAGTTGTGGGATTTTATGTCAAAATATAACTCGGTTTTAAAAGACTTTGAGAACAGTTAAGACTGTAATTTTATTTCACATGAAAAACAGAGATGCATTTGATGAATGTTTGCGTGAAATGATGTTATTGAAAATGATCAGGAAAACATAGGATTAAGCAAAAACTGAAATCTGAAAAGTTTAGTAATTAGTATTGAAAACGGATAACCCTACACAGTATGTTGTTGTAGTAATCGTTATTTTTTGGTTACTTGTCAGAGAACAGGAAAGCAGCTTCTAGGTCACTTTCGCCCGAAAACTGGTTGAGGGCGAAAGTGAGTTAGAAGCTGCATTTTCCTGTTCTCTACAGGCCATGCACTACAGTACTGGATGAGCAAGGAAAGCACTGGAAACAACAACAGGATGTACAAGACCGGCGGACTGATGGTAAGGTAATCAGCCACCTAGCTCATCATCTGGGAGTTAGTTAAACACTGTCCAGTCACACCGTTCTTTCCCAGTCTGCCTGTCCATCTCTCGGTCCACAGCCAATCAGTCACAAGAAATGAAGGATTCCGACGTCTACCCTGATCAAAACATCGCATCTCTCCACTGATACACTAAGTAAAGGGGACGTGCTGTCAAAAAATCTCTGCTTCTTGAGCAAACCATAAAAGCAACGACAGAGCAATGACAGATAGTGTTTTCAGTGTGCATAGATAATTCCACACACACACACAACACACCACACACACACACACACACACACACACACACACACACACATCCTCAGTTGAAATCTAACAAAATAGGAACAAAAATCATCACCACTTAAATTGCTTTGAAACCATTGCAAAAGACAGTCAACAAAAGGAAGGAGAGAGTGTGAGAGAGAGAGAAGGGGGTGAAGAAAAAAAAGAATGGAAGCACAAGCTCTACACTCATTCACCTCTGATACGAAGATGAATCTGTTCCATTCATCCAGTAAACATACGACATACGAAGCTTCTGAAAAACAACGAACAATCACAGTGAACTTCACCATCGGACAACACCACCAGTGTCTGCAGCCAGCATGTTATTTGTGAAACTCTCTGCAATCTATGATAAAGCCATTCTAAAAAAACTTTCTACAGTCCAATGCTAAAGTTACATTCTAGTGAAACTGTCTGCAGTCCACTGCTAAAGTTACATTCTAGTCAAGCTGTTGGCAGTCCACTGCTAAAGTTGCATTCTAGTAAAATTGTCTGCATTCGAATGCTTAAGATACATTCCAGTGAAACTGTCTGCAGTCCACTGCTAAAGTTACATTCTAGTGAAACTGTCTGCAGTCCACTGCTAAAGTTACATTCTAGTAAAACTGCAGTCCACTGCTAAAGTGACATTCTAGTGAAACTGTCTGCAGTCCACTGCTAAAGTTACATTCTAGTAAAACTGTCTGCAGTCCACTGCTAAAGTTACATTCTAGTGAAACTGTCTGCAGTCCAGTGGCAAAGTGACATTCTAGTGAAACTGTCTGCAGTCCACTGCTAAAGTTACATTCTAGTAAACTGTCTGCAGTCCAGTGGCAAAGTGACATTCTAGTAAAACTGTCTGCAGTCCAGTGGCAAAGTGACATTCTAGTAAAACTGTCTGCAGTCCAGTGGCAAAGTGACATTCTAGTGAAACTGTCTGCAGTCCACTGCTAAAGTTACATTCTAGTAAAACTGTCTGCAGTCCAGTGGCAAAGTGACATTCTAGTGAAACTGTCTGCAGTCCACTGCGAAAGTTACATTCTAGTAAAACTGTCTGCAGTCCACTGCTAAAGTTACATTCTTGTGAAACTGTCTGCAGTCCAATGGCAAAGTGACATTCTAGTAAAACTGTCTGCAGTCCAGTGGCAAAGTGACATTCTGGTGAAACTGTCTGCAGTCCACTGCTAAAGTTACATTCTAGTGAAACTGTCTGCAGTCCAGTGGCAAAGTGACATTCTAGTAAAAACTGTCTGCAGTCCAGTGGCAAAGTGACATTCTAGTAAAACTGTCTGCAGTCCAGTGATAATGCATAGGTGAAATCAGAAGAAAAAAAGAAAAGCTGGGGGTCTAGGGGTTGTCTAACGCCCCCCGGCAGGGTCAAGGGGGACAGCCCCTTGTCGGGGGTCAGGGAACAAAGCCCCCTGAAGCTGAAGGGTTTTTACACTTCAGATAAGTAAAATCTGGGCATTTGGATATGTAAAATCTGGGCATTTGGACACACCTTACCTCCTTTTTATCATTAAAACTGACATTAATGTTAACGACCTGTATGCAGTGGAGTTCACTTCATTCAAGAAACCATGGGCTGCAACATTTTATGTTGACTGTAATTTATATTTACCACTTCTGAAACTTATGAAGACTGCCTGCCGTTTGAACACAAGAACTAAACTGTGGTGACCAGAATCTGTAAATCTGTGTGTTAGAAGAACTCCCTTGTATGGAAAACTAGACTTCTTTTTCACTTCAACCCAAAACTTGTGTGGTCTTGTTTATTCCAGCGGAAAGTTCAGCCTGCAACCCATTATCTCAGGGGGAAGGGTGGGAGTGGCATGTGGGTGGGTGAAGGTTATTGGTGCAACAGGTATGTGACTTGGCTCAAAGATCAAAATTGTGATGTTATGATACTTCATTTAAACCTTGAACCCCACACATGTAGTTCTTCAAGAGTCCAGGCAAATTTCAAAAATTTATTAGGAAAATGAAGATTATTAAACATGGGACAAGCTAATTTT
>CM031628.1:37590321-37639905 GCA_018398815.1 Conus ventricosus
CCAAATGCCCAGATTTTACTTATCTAAAGTGTAAATCCCTTCAGCTTCAGAGGGCTTTGCCCTCTGACCCTTGACAAGGGGCTGTGCCCCTTGACCCTGCCAGAGGGCCTTAGATGGACCACCGGGCCTCCTGCTTTTCTTTTCTTTTTTTCTGATTTCACCCATGCATCATCATTGGACTGCAGACAGTTTTACTAGAATGTAACTTTACCACTGGACTGCAGACAGTTTTACTAGAATGCAACTTTACCACTGGACTGCAGACAGTTTTACTAGAATGTAACTTTACCACTGGACTGCAGACAGTTTTACTAGAATGTAACTTTACTACTGGACTGCAGACAGTTTTACTAGAATGTAACTTTACCACTGGACTGCAGACAGTTTTACTAGAATGCAACTTTACCACTGGACTGCAGACAGTTTTACTAGAATGTAACTTTACCACTGGACTGCAGACAGTTTTACTTGAATGTAACTTTACCACTGGATGCAGACAGTTTTACTAGAATGTAACTTTAGCTGTGGACTGCAGACAGTTTTACTAGAATGTAACTTTAGCTGTGGACTGCAGACAGTTTTACTAGAATGTAACTTTAGCAGTGGACTGCAAACAGTTTTACTAGAATGTAACTTTAGCAGTGGACTGCAGGCAGTTTTACTAGAACATAACTTTAGCAGTGGACTGCAGACAGTTTTACTAGAATGTAACTTTAGCTGTGGACTGCAGACAGTTTTACTAGAATGTAACTTTAGATGTGGACTGCAGACAGTTTTACTAGAATGTAACTTTAGCTGTGGACTGCAGACAGGTTTACTAGAATGTAACTTTAGCTGTGGACTGCAGACAGTTTTACTAGAATGTAACTTTAGCAGTGGACTGCAGACAGTTTTTTCTAGAATGTAACTTTAGCAGTGGACTGCAAACAGTTTTACTAGAATGTAACTTTAGCAGTGGACTGCAGACAGTTTTACAAGAACATAACTTTAGCAGTGGACTGCAGACAGTTTTACTAGAATGTAACTTTAGCTGTGGACTGCAGACAGTTTTACTAGAATGTAACTTTAGCTGTGGACTGCAGACAGTTTTACTAGAATGTAACTTTAGCTGTGGACTGCAGACAGTTTTACTAGAATGTAACTTTAGCAGTGGACTGCAAACAGTTTTACTAGAATGTAACTTTAGCTGTGGACTGCAGGCAGTTTTACTAGAACATAACTTTAGCAGGGGACTGCAGACAGTTTTACTAGAATGTAACTTTAGATGTGGACTGCAGACAGTTTTACTAGAATGTAACTTTAGATGTGGACTGCAGACAGTTTTACTAGAATGTAACTTTAGCTGTGGACTGCAGACAGGTTTACTAGAATGTAACTTTAGCTGTGGACTGCAGACAGTTTTACTAGAATGTAACTTTAGCAGTGGACTGCAGACAGTTTTACTAGAATGTAACTTTAGCAGTGGACTGCAAACAGTTTTACTAGAATGTAACTTTAGCAGTGGACTGCAGACAGTTTTACAAGAACATAACTTTAGCAGTGGACTGCAGACAGTTTTACTAGAATGTAACTTTAGCTGTGGACTGCAGACAGTTTTACTAGAATGTAACTTTAGCTGTGGACTGCAGACAGTTTTACTAGAATGTAACTTTAGCTGTGGACTGCAGACAGTTTTACTAGAATGTAACTTTAGCTGTGGACTGCAGACAGTTTTACTAGAATGTAACTTTAGCTGTGGACTGCAGACAATTTTACTAGAATGTAACTTTAGCAGTGGACTGCAGACAGTTTTACTAGAACATAACTTTAGCAGTGGACTGCAGACAGTTTTACTAGAACGTAACTTTAGCAGTGGACTGCAGACAGTTTTAATAGAACGTAACTTTAGCAGTGGACTGCAGACAGTTTTACTAGAACGCAACTTTAGCAGTGGACTGCAGACAGTTTTACTAGAATGCAACTTTAGCAGTGGACTGCAGACAGTTTTACTAGAACGCAACTTTAGCAGTGGACTGCCAACAGCTTGACTAGAATGTAACTTTACCACTGGACTGCGGATAGTTTTACTAAAATGTAACTTTGATGTTAGATTGCAGATAGTTTTACTAGAACACAACTTTAGCAGTGGACTGCAGGCAGTTTTACTAAAATGTAACTTTGATGTTGGATTGCAGATAGTTTTACTAGAACACAACTTTAACATTGGGAAGCAGACAGTTTTACTGGAACATAACTTTAACATTGCACTACAGACAGTTTTACTAGAATGTAACTTAAGCATTGGACAGTGGAGAGTTTTCCTAGAATGTAGCTTTATCATAGATTGCAGGAAGTTTTACAAATAATAATGCCGGCTGCAGAGACTGGTGGTGTTGTCCGATGGTGAAGTTCACTGTGATCGTTTGTTGTTTTTTGGAAACTTCGTATGTCGTATGTTTACTGGATGAATGGAACAGATTCTTCTTCATATCAGAGGTGAATGAGCGTAGAGCTTGTACTTACATTTTTTTTTCTCTCTCTCTTATCCTTCCAACATACGTTTTGTTGAGTGTCTTTTGCAGTGGTTTTCAAAGCAGTTTAAGTGGTGATGAGTTTTGTTCCTATTTTGTTTGATTTCAACTGAGGTTGTGTGTACGTGTGTGTGTGTGTGTGTGTGTGTGTGTGTGTGTGTGTGTGTGTGTGTGTGTGTGTGTGCGCGCGCGCACGCATGTGTGCATTGTAACACTGATCTCGTCATTGCTCTGTCATTGCTTTTATGGTTTTGCTCAAGAAACAGAGATTTGTTGACGGCACGCCCACTTTACTTAGCTGTATCAGTGAAAGAGATGTGATGGTTTCGATCAGGGTAGACGTCGGAATTCTTCATTTCTTGTGACTGATTAGGCTGTGGACCAAGAGATGGACAGGCAGACTGGGAAAGAACAGTGTGACAGTGTATAACTAACTCACAGATGATGAGGAGCTAGGTGACCGAGTACCTTACCATCAGTCCGCCGGTCTTGTTGTTGTTTCCAGTGCTTTCCTTGCTCATTCAGTGCTGTAGTGCATGGCCTGTGCCATATGCATATACTTCAGATGTTTTCACATAACAGTGAAAATAAAGTGTGTATGATAATTTTTTTTAATTATCTCTGTACAGGAGATTTGTGATTGCTTCTGCTTTGTACTCCTTACATTCACTAAAGTGAATTCTGAATTTTTGCCACCCTGTAACTGATTGAAAACTTTTGTCAAGTTAGTTTTTGAATGTGTCGAGTTAGTTTTTGAATGTGTCGAGTTAGTTTTTGAATGTGTCGAGTTAGTTTTTGAATGTTTTGGAAAGTGTCATCAAAGTTCAGAGTTTATCGTACGTGGTCAGAGCTGGTATTTTGTCTAACTGAAAGTCATCCAACAAAGTAAATATTTGAAAGCCTATTTTAAATCCCCCTTTGTCTTCTTCCTTTCAGTGAATATGAATTCAGTTTTTTTTTTGGTTTTTTTTTAGCAACTCACATTACTGCACACATATTTTTTAGTTATGTTGTCTTTTTTGGACTGTTTTTTTAAAGTGCAGTCGATTACCTTTAAAAAATGGGTTCTAAACAGTATTACCCAGATTCCAGATGTGGTCTTACAAGTGCTTCATAAAGCCAAAACATATTTCTGTTCAAATAAAGGAAAGTTCTTTTTATCAGTCACACCTTATTGATAATATTATTTATTATAAATGCAGTGATGTGGTTTTCAGGTTTGTCAGGTTGACATCAGACCAGACATAGTTTTTCATTCTTGATGTTTCAGAAGAGCACGACGAGTTACAGATTTCCCATTCTTGTGCCTTTGCCTGTTCTAATGGCAAGTTGGCCTTCAATCTTTGTAATATTGATCAAGGATTTTTGTTTTCAAAATACATACAAGAATATGTTGTATGAAAAAAATAAATGGATGAAAGTAAAAAGCTACCACAAGGTTGCTTTGAGGTTCCTATGGGTCTCATACATTCTACTGTGCTTAGAGATAATTTTATACATAATGATTTATTTGTGTCCATGTGTGTGTGATCTATATTTTGGGTCATAGCTTATAAAGGATAAAGGTGTTTGTAGTTTTCATTGTTTTTTTATTTTATTTTATTTTATTTTTTTTTATAATTGTACAAACGTCAGTGTGCTGTAACCTAAAAGCTCAACATATGATTGGTTACTTCTTATTGCTAAGGCTTTACTTCAATGATATGACATCTCCACCTTACATGTTGCTTGATGCCTGCCTGCGAGTAAGTCACTCCTAGCTCTGGAACTTATTGTTAACAAATTTGAATCATGTGACAAGACTGCCTGTGAGATCGATCCCTTTCAGAACAAGCCATTTCTGTTGAAATAACAGATACACCTTCTCTAAGTGTACATTTAAAAGTTGTTTTTTGCTAACTGGCAAAACAATAATTATATTCATATTCCATCATGTGTGCCCGCTGCAACGACACAAAGTTATCACTTTAGTCCACAAACATTGAATTTTTGGGGGATTAGTTCCGTGTTCTTCAGTGTGGAAGTGTCAGGCCTGCAGCTCAGCTTTTTGGCGGCAGAGCAGGCACAAATACATGGCTCACACACTGCAACATTTATTTTAGAACCACAGAGTTTGAGTATACACTGAGGAGCATAGCCTTCAGAGCTGATCATGACGCTTGCACCACATACTGCTCTGATCTGCAGGCATTCCGGGCCATTTACTATAGAAAAATTATTGCACATGAGAATGTGATGGTGCTAGTTACCCAACATATTTAACAGACAACAGGATAAAATGAATATGTATTGCAAGTTCTACATCAAGGGGTAGGGCTGGGTTGGGGGGCTATTCCAAAATGAGGTTTATCACGGCCTCTGTGTGTACGTGTGTGTGTGTGTGTGTATTCCCCCTTATCTCTCATCTTCTTCAGCCCCTAAATGGATCCTTGGCCTGGAGCGTCTGATACATAACAGTCTGAATTCAGCTACCTGGCAATCTTTGGTGCCAGGTCTTCACCCGGCAAGCAGGGCGAAAGTAGCGTCTCATCAACCAGAAGCTCTTAAGGACCCATAGCTCCTGGTCTAGGTCTGTAGGGAGTCATGGGGATCCACGCAGTCGAAGCCGTCATTTTAACATAAAAGTCATGAATGGGCTTTCACGAAAGCATGGTGTATGATTTAATGTGAATTCTTTATCAGTGACTTGAAACCTCCTGTGTAACTACAGATAGTTGGGGTTGTAAGAAAGTATGAACAAAAAAAAAAAAAGGGGAGAGGATAAACAAATCGACAAAAAGTAGGAATAGTGGCAGAGAAAGAAGAGGGAAAAAGTAGCGAAATGGAAAATGGCGAAAAAAACAACAACAAACAAACAAACATTAAGCGGAGAAGAGAAAATGTAGGAGTAAAGGAAAAAACAGAAGCTTGGGGGCCATTTCAAGTTAATTTGTTACCAATAAGTTCCAGAGGGGAATATTTTACACATCATTATTACTTTCCGCTGTTCTATTTTGCTTAATTGTCAAATAAAAAGAATAAAACAAAGCTATGGTGTACATGTGTGTGTGTGCTTGTTTGCTTGTGTACATATGTTTGGGGGAGAGGGAGGGGGGAGGGGCTTACAGAGAGCCAGATATTAAGATATTCCCCATATTTTACTGGCTGGTTGCTTGATTTCAGTTGGCCGAAATTATTTTACATGGAAGTTGGGAGGATGCATCTTTAGAAAGACTGATCTTGACACACCATTGCATGCATACTTACATTCACTATCACTGTTCTTCATAATCAAACATTCTCTCTCTCTCTCTCTCTCTCTCTCTCTCTCTCTCTCTCTCTCTGACACAAACTTACCAGTCAGAAAAAGACTCCCAGACAGAAGAGGAGAAAAATGGAGTCATATAAACTGAGGAAGCGACAAAAGTATATTAACTTCCGTTATCAATGGACTTCTCAAACAAAATCAGTAACTTTTCAACAGTTGTACTGGAAGTCGTGCACACACACACATACACACACACACACGCACACACACACACACACACACACACACACACACACACACACACACACACACACACACACACTGAAGGGAGGTAATTTTACATCTACTGTAATTCCACAACTAATTTGTACAGGAAGATTGATTTATTTCCCATTTATCAAGAGTATGTTGGATATATGAATGGGACAATCATAACAAACAGAACAGCTTGATATTTTTTTCTAACCCTTTTATCTTTGTGTCATAGTGTTCAAGATATTCACATGTTGTCAGAAACTAGCAATTATTTAATACTGAGTTTATTCATAAAACTTTATTGCAACCTTGTGACCACTGTTGTGCACTGTCATTGTAGTGGGTATTGTCAAGAAACTTGCATTAATATCTACAGCCTTCCAAAGCTTAATAAACAGTGGAACTACTATAAGGCTTTTTGCAGATGACAGCTTAGTATATAGAACAATCGGAAGCAAGAATGATACACGCATTCTACAAGAAGATCTAAACGCTTTACAAGAGTGGGAAAGAACTTGGAAAATAGAATTTCATCCCCAGAAGTGCCAGTGTTGCGTATAAGTAATAAATGCTCGCCAACTAGATCAGAATACTCTATTCACAATACTATTCTTGAAGAAACCAATGCTGCAAACTATTTAGGCATGATTATAGATTGTCGTCTCGAATGGAAAGAACATTACAATTTAGATCTAGTTGCAAAGCGAGACGACTGCAGGCGGAAATCTAAACAAATCTTAAATAAATGTTAGCGAACCGCCCAGAGAACGTGGACAAACGAGTCACAAGACAAAACACAACGCGTTTCGACCTCTTAGGTCTTCGTCAGGTGATATATAAACGAATAAAACAACGAAAATTCACTTAGCTTTGATCACTTCAGATCGCTTAGGGTTCAGCGCAAGGAAGAAGGCGTTGAATGTAATTTAGTATGTAAGAAAGGGGAATACAACATCACAGAGTGGACGGACTGGAGTTGAGGGACCTGTTGAGGAGGGCAGAGTGCCGGGATGAATGGAGAGGACTGGTTGTCAGAGCTACACAGGTGCCCCTACGGACGGGAGTCTAAGGGATCAAGGACAAGGACAAGGAATGTAAGAAAGCAAACAACAGCTTTCTTATACAGGAACATCAACGACTGCCCCAAAGGTTAAGGATGACTGCTATAAAACACTGGTTACACCAGTACTGGAATATGGTTGCTCAGTCTGGGATCCTTACAATCTAAAGGACATTGATAACCTCGAAAAGATTCAGAAGAGAGCAGCTCGTAACAGGGAACCATATTAGAGAGAAAGGGAAAACTAGGAAGAACATGAGTACATTAGAATGGAAACCCTTAGAAGAGAGAAGAGCCTTTATTAAACTTAATACCTTCTTCAAAGGCAGAGCTAAACTAATTGATATCCCAATGGAACAACTAGTATTTAATAAAAGTAGCACCAGGATAGGCGGTCAATCTTATGCCATTCCTGCATCAAATATTGACAGCCATTTACATTCGTTTTATCCTAGTTCTGTAAGGCTGTGGAACTCACTGCTGGGTGCCACCACGATTGCCACAAATGCAGCCTCTTTTAAAAATCAAATTGATGAGACAATCTTGAGATCTGCATATTGATTGACTTTTCTATTTTAACTTCCCCATATATTTTATGGTTACCAAGGCCTTAACCTGGCCATTGCTTTTAACCTTTTAAATATCATGTGCGACCCCTTGTTGCCAAATTTTGTTTCCAGGGGCCAACAGGCTGAGTCGCATTCTTTTTTTTTTTTAACATGCGCGCTGGTGACCTACTCATTTTTTGAGTGGACCAGCTTTTAAGGAAGAAGAAGTTGGCGAGTTAATGAAGCCGAAAACGTCTTTTTACCGGCTGTTTTCATCGCGAGTTATTTCCCCTTATCATGGCTTCTTCTTCCTATTCTTTTTGTTTTCCATGACTGCCGCCTTCATCATTGTGAAGATTCTGCAGACTATAAGGGGGGGGGGGGGGGGGGGGGGGGGGGTTGCGTATGGTTTGAAGTCGCTTGAGGTAGAGTTAGTTTACTGGGCCCGGGGGGTGTTGGGGGGGAGGGGACAGGGGGAGGGCTGTGGGATCAAATTCGGGATTTGAATCCCTCCAGGGTCGGGTTCCTTTGGATGCAGAGGGATTCTGAGGGGGTCATCCCGATAGATCCCCGCACCGATAGATCCCTGCACCGAACCGATAGATCCCCGCACCGATAGATCCCCGCATCGGTAGATCCCCGCAAAGGGACAGGGTTCGGGTTAGGGATCTATCGGTGCGGGGATCTATCGGGGTGCACCCATTCTGAGAGGGTTTGTGGCATGTGTTGATGATAATGCTTCCGTTGTGGTAGTTATAGAAGTTCGCTAGTCGCGCTTTTCTCCTTCGTTCTGTGAGGGGGGACCACTGAAGCGTCTCCAGCGTGTCTTGAACACTGGAGGTTCTCCGGTGGCGATGGGTGACCCAGCTAGCAGCTTGGCGTTGGCTGACGAGTGTCTTGTTCGTTGTTGCAAAAGTGAAATTTCTACCTATTTAGAACAATTTTCTGACATTCGATGCAATACACGGTACCACCCCCCGTGTTATAAAAAAAAAAAAAAAATATGCGGTTCAATAGCAGATGCAGAATAGAGCAAACACAGGTACGTTTTCAGAAGGGCAAAGCTACTGGTACAGTTTCACCAAGAAAGAACATGAGACCACAACGACAGAAAAATGGAGGAGGAACAAGTTCCAACGTTTTGCCACCCATCTGTATTTTATGCAAGAAGACCAAGTGGAAGCGCAACACAGCCACAGGAACATGGTGTCCAGAAAAACTTTGTCAAATAAGTATTTCTTTCTTTCTTTCTGCGTACGCAGGCTGATACTCCTGCGGACACTGCCTGTATAGACAGGCAGTGGAGTTTTGTGTGTATGACCGTTTTTTTATCCCGCCATTAAGGCAGCCATACTCCATCTTCGGGGAAGGTGCATGCTATGTGTAACATGTCATCCATACCAACGGCCAAACTGGCCTTCTCTTCCGAAAGTTGGTGAAGGGATTTTACGTGTGTGCAAGATGATGTGCGTGCGTTCACACATGGAACCTCGGTTTATAGTCTCATTCAAAGGACTGTATGGGGAATGGTGTCAGAACCAATGTTAACTCCAAGGGAAAAATCCCCCTGTACCGAAATTCGAACCCGCAACCCCAGGATCACGAGTCCGGCGCTCTACCAACTGAGCTATTCCGGCCCCAAATAAGTATTTAAGCCGTTTTGTTATGACAGTAAGAACTACAAATTTTGAGGTGGTATCACGCATCACATCGTGAATGACAAACATGTCATGAGCAAACAAACATGCTGACATCAGACAGAACTTCAGTAAACAAGGGGATGTTGCTGATGCAGACTGACAAATTTATCAGAGAGAGAGAGACAGAGAGAGAGAGAGAAGGGGTGGTCCTTGATGCCCAGTTTCACAAACCACTTATGATTCTAACCTGTCCTAACCATTCTCTACCACCACCACCCACTTCCCTGACCCTACCTCACCCCCTCTGGCATCCCATTTCAAGTCAAGAACACTTTGTCTCCATGACATGACATGTGTGTGTGTGTGTGTGTGTGTGTGTGTGTGTGTGTGAAAGACTGAAGGAGTGAGGTAGTGTGTCTCTGTCATTTGTTCTCATTTACACTTCCCCACCCTCTTCCCCATCCCTTCACCTAAAGACAAATTGGCATAAAAACAAAGTATAGACTGTCAGCTGCTGTGCTGAGTAGCCACTGAATGCGTTTCACCATGGTCATTGAGTTTGTGAGAGTGTGCTAGTCTGATGGGTCCCAGTCTGACGACTGACAAAGATGTTGCTTTTTTGCTTGTTGCTTAATTTAATTAATACATGCTTGTCCTTTATATTCAAATCAAAACAAACCAGTACAACTGTATCAAAATGCAATTTAAGACTTATTACTGAGTGCATACTAATCTAGATGTCAAAATAATAAGAAAAAGAATCACCCGAAGTTGCTGGGGAGGACCCAGAGAAGCACTGTCTTCACCTGCATTTAGAGCAGTCCTGTACCACCCTTGGAGGCCTGCGCTGTGTTGACGATGGGTACAGGCACGCGCAGGACACTCCATTAAGATATCAAGGGACATAACTGCTCCTGAACAGAGGTAAATCAGACTGCAGGATGCAACTCATAACAGCCTTAAAATAGCATCCCCCATGGGTGTACCCGCCCGTATTTCATGACTGCAGAGCCCACCGGCAAAAGACACCACCCTCCAGCTGCCGAGCACACCCCACAGACCAACCACCCCTGCCCACGGACAGATGAAGACAGTGCCACTCCAGACGCAGCCAAGCTTTCGCCATACGGTCTTATGTGCCCTCAAGAGAGAATCCAAAGTTGTAGTCTTTCCCACTGTCAACAGGACTTTCCCTGTGGTCAGTGGGTCTTTCCTCACCGTCACTGGACCTTTCTCCAGGGTCAGCCTAGTTAAGGCAAAGAAGAAAAAGAAACACCCGAAGGTGCTGGGGAGGACCCAGTGAAGCACTGTCTGCACCTGCATTTAGAGCAGTCCTGTCAAAATAATACTAATACTAATGATGATGATGATGATGATAATGATGAGAATAATGATAATGATAATAATAATGATAATAATAATAACAATAATAATAAGCATTGATCATCAAAAACAAATGTTACAAAGCTGCTGAATTCTGCATTTAAAAGTCTATAGATGCAATGTGCAGAATCAAGAGAAACAAAATTTTGGTAATTTGATATGTGGTTTTATTTTCTAGAAATGAAAGATGTGACCAACATAAGGACAATCAGCATACATTATATGATTTACATGTAGCATAGGTAAGTTTTTTACTTTTGATGGGTGTGTGAATGTAAAAATTTCACTTTTATTCATATGTAAGGGAGTGGGTATTTGAATGCATAGATGTAGATCCTGATTGGTCAAAACGTTAGCAGTGTGTGTGTGTGTGTATTTGTGTGTGTGTGTGTGTGTGTGTGTGTGTGTGTGGTGTGGTGTGTTTTTGTGTGCATGTGTTTGGGGAGGGAGACTTTTCTTCTTCTTCTTTTTTTATTATGGTGTTCTGAGAGAGAGATTGAGAGAGAGAGAGAGTTTTTTTGGTTTTTTTTTTCAGTACAGTTAAGATGTAATTTGTTTTATTGTTACAATTTCTGATTTTATCTTTTTTTTTTTTTTTTTTTTTTTGTCCCAACCTCTGCGCCACCTCAGAGGCAGTGCATCCACGCCGCTCATTCCGACACCCCGTCCACAGCCATAGCCCAGCTGGCCCCGCCGCAGCCCGGGCACCAGCAATCCACAGGGAGCAGTCAGTGTCAAGTCGTAAAGAGGCAACCCACCGGAGGAGATACTGCACTGCCGCCGAGTCACTTCGGTGGTGTTCAGTGGCACCTGTTCTGATCTAACATACGCAGGACACCACCTACTAAGCCCCCTACTGACAACAATAATTGCTTAGTCGCGGAGCCAGCGTGAGTGAGCTCTCCCTCCGGAGGGCGCCACCACGTCCGTCCAACGACAGCCCCCATGGACTCGCCGATACCGGTGACCCCGACGGAAGCAAACCAAGGCCACAGACGCGGAGAGGACATCGAAATTGAGGTCACCATGAGAGCAGGGCATGAAGGGCCACAGAACTTGAGACATTTTTTTTTTTTTTTAAATGCTGATCAATGGGAATGAGGATGATTAAGATGATGCTACGGATTTCCATTTCAGTCTGAGACTACATGACAGGGCTGTACTCTACGCTTCCTTTCATAATATATCCTGGCGTCAACCAGGCCCGAGAGATACAGGCACCTGCAGTGTTGGTCATGAAATTTGAGCAACACTCTCAGAAACGCATCCATTAAGTGGATGAAACTCGACTGTGTGGTCCCAGTCTTCCCAACTGAGTCCGCAGCAAACTCAACTCTGGGTAGGAGCCGGTCGGGGCAGATAAAACCCACATGACTCTGATGGGATTCGAACCACGACCTCCCAGCCGGGAGTCCGCGACGCTAACCACTTCGCCACAGCGGCTGGTGATTTTATCATTTTATTTACAAATGTTAAATGCTTCCCTGTTAATTTTTCTTTGTGATTTTCATGTCATTCAGATGTTTATTTGGATTATTTTTGTTTCCTCGTTAATTTATTAAGTGGTTTTTTTTTAATGTCAGTACAACACTATGTTAATCTGACAGTAAATGGTTTCAGTCAGTCAGTCAGTGTGTGTGTGTGTGTGTATGTGTGTGTGTGTGTGTGTGTGTGCATAAATATGCATTAATATGTAATCGGTTTATCTGATGCCAACAGGGAGGCCCTTCAGCGGAAGGATTCTATGATGCCATTGTCAGTCTTCAGAGAGATGATGTCCTCCGTGATAGTCAGTACAGACCAGACTTGCTAGCTGTAAAGGCAAAGTAAGTTCACATACTCATCCCATTTTTACACTTAAGACCTCTCTTGCATGCTTGCTGGGCACCTCTGTGTGTGATGTGTGTGTGTGTGTGTGTGTGTTGCTGCTGTTGTTTTTGTTGAGAGGAGTATGACAGGTGTCATTGTATGTGGGCACTGTGTTTCTGAGTGGTGTGCTCAAGAGAGTGACGGATGCAGAAAGAAAATGTTCATACTAATCATAGATCCTTGTTTGAAGAACAAATTTTATAGAAAAAAGTTAGACCTACTTTGTCATTTAGGTTTTTTTTTCTTCTCTCAACTAACATCCCTTTTGGTCATAACGTTTCATCAGTTTTCTGTCATATTCATTCCTCCAGTCACCGTTCTCCTCCTAGTCTTACATTCTTTTTGTACCTTCACTCTCAAGCTACTTTTTTTTCGGTCGAACTTCACTACAGTGCAATCCTTTTTTCCATCTTCGTGGTATGCTAATCTTAGTCCACTTTCTTCCTTCCCCTATTTTACTTTGATGCCAGTATTACTGCCTTTTTGAGAGTTACCAATTGCTGTGATGGTTTTTGTTATTGTATAAATTATTAAGTGACGGTGATAATGGGGATGATGATGTGACTGTGGTTATGTTGTTATTATTCATTTGATTGTTTTAAGAATTCACCAGTATGTTTTATTTCATTATTCATTTTGTTTCAAGAATTCACCAGTATATTTTATATATTTCAAAACTTTTTCTATTTTTCTCCCTCCCTGTTCTCCCTGTCACCTCCCTCTCCTTTTGTCACCTTCCCTCCCTCCCTCCCTCCCTCTCCCTGAGCCTCTTGTCATAGTTTTAATATCAGTCTTCATTGATGTCACAGGTATCACTACTCCTGCAACAAAAGTCTGATGCATACAGCATCCAAGGGGACAGTGAAGGCCAAAACAACTGATTGTGATGGTTCATCCGAGTCAACTTCTACCCTGGGTTCACCTCGCCAGTTTCAGAAATCATTTGACTTGTCTGTATGAATGTTATAGTGGACAGTCATCTATAGTGGACAGTCATCTAAAGTGACAACAAAAATAGAATGTGAACATGATGCAGTGAACATGTGTGCTATGCTTGACTTCATAAGGATTGCAGCAGTTCAGTAAAGGGAAGTAATTCTTTCCCAGAATCAGGTAAGTTGAAAACTATTTTTTATGTTCCTTTTTCCTTTTTTGTGCCTGTTATGAACCCAATACCTCAGAACTTATATTATTTTATTACCTGAAGTGTCTGAAAGTTGGTTTAGAGTATGTCATATGACTTTTTTTTTCAGATTTTGCTTGTTTGAAAAATACTTGTCTTTTTGACTGAAAGTATCACTTTTAAATGCATATTTCTCACAAACTAGATTGAGCTCAACTTCTAGTATGTCAAAAAGTAATACACTACTGACACTATTTCCAAATGAATCAAAAAATTTCAGTGTGGAGTACCTAGCCGACGCTTTCTTTTTCTGGGCCTTTTTCTGGTCTGGTGGTGTGGTCCCCGGACTATTACTGTTCTCCGTCCGATCGTTTCCTTTTAATTTTGTGTCTACAAACTAAGAGGAATGTCTGGCATACCTCACTGTTATCTGCTTAGTGTTATCAGCCATAGAGATACTGACAGTGTGTGACTACCATGTGGTAAATTGTGTCGTTGGTTTACTCAGGATGTTATGTTCTTGAGAAGGCCCAGTGTGGTCGGCTGGGCTTATATGACTGGAAGAAAAGAGGATCTGTCAAGGGGGATTATCCAGGAGACTTTGGACAGGGACAGGTCCCTGACAGCTTTGAATTCTTTCACGTGTGTCCCTGACAGCCTTGAATTCTTTCACGTGTGTGTACAGTGTATGAACACACGGTCCTTCAGTGTCTAATCTCACCCCATACACATAGCCTTATCCATGGCCACTCTGCGCCCATGGTGAGGGGGGAGGGGTGGGGGAGAAGGGGGGGGGGGGGCGTTCCCACCCTCCGCCACGTGCTAGATGTGCAGGTCACTGGGTAATTTGCAAAGTGCCCCACCGCCTCAAGAGCCATCCCCCAGCAACACAGGCTAGTCCCATGGTCACTCATGGTGCGAAGAAGGAAATCGGTGCCGCCCTGTGTGTGCGTGTGTGTGTGTGTGTGTGTGTGTGTGTGGTGTGTGTGTGTGTGTGCGCTTGCATGCGTAATCAAGTTTTCTGCACAAGTATGCATGCAATACATTTTTTATGGATAGAACCAATATCAAATCATTGCAAGTTTCTGACAAAGCGTAAATAATGTCTTGAACGTTATGACAGAAAGACAAAGCGATATTTTCTGTTTAGAATGTTACACTGTTCTGCATGGTTTGATTGTCACATTCATGTATTTAACAAATACTCTTGATAAATGGAAAATAAATCTTTCTGTACAAAGTAGAACTTTGTGAAATAACAGTAATTGTGGAATTATCTCCCTTTGATGTGTGTGTGTGTGTGTGTGTGTGTGTGTGTGTTGTGTGTGTGTGTGTGAATTGTGAACTTTGACATTGCCATTTTCTCAAGGCATACAAGAGTTTGTACATTAAGCTTTGGAAGGCTGTAAATATTAATGCAAATTTTCTTGACATTCCAACTACAATGACAATGCACAATAGTGAAGATCACAAAGTTGCAATAAAGTTTTATGAATAAATTCGGTAAAATAGATAATTGCTAGTTTCTGACAGAGCGTGAATATCTTGAACACTATGACACAAAGATAAAAGGATTCGAAAAAAAATATCAAGCTGTTCTGCATGTTGTGATTGTCTCATTCATTTATCCAGAATACTTTTGATAAATGGGAAATAAATAAATCTTCCTGTACAAAGTAGTTGTGGAATTACAGTAGTTGTGAAATTACCTCCCTTCAGTGTGTGTGTGTGTGTGTGTGTGTGTGTGTGTGTGTGTGTGTGTGCACGACTTCCAGTACAACTGTTGAAAAGTTACTGATTTTGTTTGAGAAGTCCATTGACAACGGAAGTTAATATAGTTTTGTCGCTTCCTCAGTTTATATGACTCCATTTTTCTCCTCTTCTGTCTGGGAGTCTTTTTCTGACTGGTTAGTTTGTGTCAGAGAGAGAGAGAGAGAGAGAGAGAGAGAGAGAGAGAGAGAATGTTTGATTATGAAGAACAGTGATAGTGAAGACATGTAAGTATGCATGCAATGGTGTGTCAAGATCAGTCTTTCTAAAGATGCATCCTCCCAACTTCATGTAAAAGAATCTAGCCCAACTGAAATCAAGCAACCAGCCAGAAAATATGGGGAATATCTTAATATCTGGCTCTCTGTAAGCCCCTCCCCTCCCTCTTCCCCAAACATCTGTACACAAGCAAACAAGCACACACACACACACACACACACACACACACACACACACACACACATGTACACCATAGCTTTGTTTTATTCTTTTTTATTTGACAATTAAGCAAAATAGAACAAACAGCGGAAAGTAATAATGATGTTTAAAATATTCACCTCTGGAACTTATTGGTAACAAATTAACTTGAAAGGGCCCCCAAGCTTCTGTTTTTTTCCTTTACTCCTACATGTTCTCTTCTCGCTTAATGTTTGTTTGTTTGTTTGTTGTTGTTTTTTCGCCATTTTCCATTCCGCTATTTCTTCCCTCTTCTTTCTCTGCCATATTCCTACTTTTTGTTGATTTGTTTATCCCTCTCCCCTTTTTTTTTTTGGTTCATACTTTTCTTACAACCCCAACAGGAGGTTTCAAGTCACTGATAAAGAATTCACATTAAATCATACACCATGCTTTCGTGAAAGCCCATTCATGACTTTTATGTTAAAATGACGGCTTCGACTGCGTGGATCCCCATGATCCCTACAGACCTAGACCAGGAGCTATGGGTCCTTAAGAGCTTCTGGTTGATGAGACGCTACTTTCGCCCTGCTTGCCAGGTGAAGACCTGGCACCAAAGATTGCCAGGCAGCTGAATTCAGACTGTTATGTATCAGAGGCTCCAGGCCAAGGATCCATTTAGAGGGCTGAAGAAGATGAGAGATAAGGGGGGAACACACACACATACACACACACACACACACACACACACATACACACAGACACCACAGAGGCCGTGATAAACCTCATTTTGGAATAGCCCCCCAACCCAGCCCTACCCCTTGATGTAGAACTTGCAATACATATTCATTTTATCCTGTTGTCTGTTAAATATGTTGGGTAACTAGCACCATCACATTCTCATGTGCAATAATTTTTCTATAGTAAATGGCCCGGGAATGCCTGCAGATCAGAGCAGTATGTGGTGCAAGCGTCATGATCAGCTCTGAAGGCTATGCTCCTCAGTGGTATACTCAAACTCCATGGCTCTAAATGTCGCAGTGTGTGAGCCATGTATTTGTGCCTGCTCTGCCGCCAAAAAGCTGTGCTGCAGGCCTGACTCTTCCACACTGAAGAACAGGAACTAATCCAAAAAGCTGTGCTGCAGGCCCGACACTTCCACACTGAAGAACACGGAACTAATCCAAAAAGCTGTGCTGCAGGCCTGACTCTTCCACACTGAAGAACACGGAACTAATCCAAAAAGCTGTGCTGCAGGCCTGACACTTCCACACTGAAGAACACGGAACTAATCCAAAAAGCTGTGCTGCAGGCCTGACACTTCCACACTGAAGAACACGGAACTAATCCAAAAAGCTGTGCTGCAGGCCCGACACTTCCACACTGAAGAACACGGAACTAATCCAAAAAGCTGTGCTGCAGGCCTGACACTTCCACACTGAAGAACACGGAACTAATCCAAAAAGCTGTGCTGCAGGCCCGACACTTCCACACTGAAGAACACGGAACTAATCCAAAAAGCTGTGCTGCAGGCCTGACACTTCCACACTGAAGAACACGGAACTAATCCAAAAAGCTGTGCTGCAGGCCCGACACTTCCACACTGAAGAACACGGAACTAATCCAAAAAGCTGTGCTGCAGGCCTGACACTTCCACACTGAAGAACACGGAACTAATCCAAAAAGCTGTGCTGCAGGCCTGACACTTCCACACTGAAGAACACGGAACTAATCCAAAAAGCTGTGCTGCAGGCCTGACACTTCCACACTGAAGAACACGGAACTAATCCAAAAAGCTGTGCTGCAGGCCTGACTCTTCCACACTGAAGAACACGGAACTAATCCAAAAAGCTGTGCTGCAGGCCTGACACTTCCACACTGAAGAACACGGAACTAATCCAAAAAGCTGTGCTGCAGGCCTGACACTCTACACAGACGGCTCTGCCACCAATGCCGTTAAAAATGGAGGAGCTGGGGTCTACATCCAATACCCCAGTGGAGAACGGACAGAAGAGGCGCTACAGACAGGCCTTCATTGTACCAACTACAAGGCGGAAGTTGACGCTCTCACACAGGCAGCACACACCATCGCCACAAGAGCAGACCACAACATCCAGGTTGTCTTTCTAATAGACGCTCTGTCTGTCCTTCAAGCCTACAACAGTGACAGGCTACCCTCATTGAAGAAGGCACTGAACAACATCAAGAGTCTTCGAACAGTGCTTCAGTGGATCCCCTCACACTGCGGCATTGAGGGAAACGAAAAAGCAGATGAGATGGCCAAACAGGGCGCCGCAAAAGAGCAGGAAGATAACGCGGTAACCCTTGCAGAGCTGAATACCATTACCAAAGCTCTGTTTCGAACTCCGGCACAGAATGACAGCCTCCACCTGCTTGCAAGACCAGAGCAGGTCACCATCTTCAGGCTGCGAACAGGGCACAACAGACTAAATAAACACCTCCATTCGAAACTCAAGGTTGTGCCATCCCCAATGTGTCCTTGTGGAGAGGCTGAACAGGACACGCCCCACATACTACAGGAATGCGGGAACTTCCGACGGCTGAGAGAAGAGCTGTGGCCAGAGCCTACCCCCGTCAAGGACAAGCTGTACGGCACGGTGGCGTCCCTACAGAAGACCACGGCATTTCTGGAACGAACCGGTCTCCGCGTGTGAATGGCAACGAGAAGAAGAAGAAGAAGACTTCCACACTGAAGAACACGGAACTAATCCAAAAAGCTGTGCTGCAGGCCTGACACTTCCACACTGAACAACACGGAACTAATCCCCAAAAAATTCAATGTTTGTGGACTTTTACTGATAACTTTGTGTCATTGCAGCGGGCACACATGATGGAAAATGAATATGGTTTTGCCAGTTAAAAAACAACAACTTTTAAATGTACACTTAGAGAAGGTGCATCTGTTATTTCAACAGAAATGGCTTGTTCTGAAAGGGATCGATCTCACAGGCAGTCTTGTCACATGATTCAAATTTGTTAACAATAAGTTCCAGAGCTAGAGGTGACTTACTCGCAGGCAGGCATCAAGCAACATGTAAGGTGGAGATGTCATATCATTGAAGTAAAGCCTTAGCAATAAGAAGTACCAATCATATGTTGAGCTTTAGGTTACAGCACACTGACGTTTGTACAATTTATAAAAAAATAAAATAAAATAAAATGAACAAAAAACAATAAAAACTACAAACACCTTTATCCTTTATAAGCTATGACCCAAAATATAGATCACACACACATGGACACAAATAAATCATTATGTATAAAATTATCTCTAAGCACAGTAGAATGTATGAGACCCATAGCAACCTCAAAGCAACCTTGTGGTAGCTTTTTACTTTCATCCATTTATTTTTTTCATACAACATATTCTTGTATATATTTTGAAAACAAAAATCCTTGATCAATATTACAAAGATTGAAGGCCAACTTGCCATTAGAACAGGCAAAGGCACAAGAATGGGAAATCTGTAACTCGTTGCGCTCTTCTGAAACATCAAGAATGAAAAACTATGTCTGGTCTGATGTCAGCCTGACAAACCTGAAAACCACGTCATTGCATTTATGATAAAACAATATTATTAATAAGGCCAATAAGGTGTGACTGATAAAAAGAACTTTCCTTTGTTTGAACAGAAGTATGTTTTGACTTTATGAAGCACTTGTAAGACCACATCTGGAATCTGGGGTAATACTGTTTAGAATCCATTTTTTAAAGGTAATCGACTGCAGTTTTTAAAAAAAAGTCCAGAAAAGACAACATAAACCAAAAAAATGTGTGCAGTAATGTGAGTTGCTAAAAAAAAAAAAAAAAAAAAACTGAATTCATATTCACTGAAAGGAAAAAGACAAAAGGGGGATTTAAAATAGGCTTTCAAATATTTACTTTGTTGGATGACTTTCAGTTAGACAAAATACCAGCTCTGACCACGTACGATAAACTCTGAACTTTGATGACACTTTCCAAAACATTCAAAAACTAACTCGACACATTCAAAAACTAACTCGACACATTAAAAAACTAACTCAACACATTCAAAAACGAACTCGACACATTCAAAAACTAAATTGACAAACGTTTTCAATCAGTTACAGGGTGGCAAAAATTCAGAATTCACTTGAGTGAATGTAAGGAGTACAAAGCAGAAGCAATCACAAATCTCCTGTACAGAGATAATTAAAAAAAATTATCATACCCACTTTATTTTCACTGTTATGTGAAAACATCTGAAGTATATGCATATGGCACAGGCCATGCACTACAGCACTGGATGAGCAAGGAAAGCACTGGAAACAACAACAAGACCGGCGGACTGATGGTAAGGTAATCAATCACCCAGCTCCTCATCATCTGTGAGTTAGTCACACCGTTCTTTCCCAGTCTGCCTGTCCATCTCTTGGTCCACAGCCTAATCAGTCACAAGAAATGAAGGATTCCGACGTCTACCCTGATCGAAACCATCACATCTCTTTCACTGATACAGCTAAGTAAAGTGGGCGTGCCGTCAACAAATCTCTGTTTCTTGAGCAAAACCATAAAAGCAATGACAGAGCAATGACAAGATCAGTGTTACAATGCACACACGCACACACACACACACCCCACACACACACACACATACACACACACACACACACACAAGAGAGTTGAAAATAGGAACAAAACTCATTACCACTTAAATTGCTTTGAAAACCACTGCAAAAGACACTCCACAAAACTTATGTTGGAAGGACAGAGAGAGAGAGAGAGAGAGAGAGAGAGAGAGAGAGAGGAGAGAATGGAAGTACAAGCTCTACGCTCATTCACTCTGATATGAAGAAGAATCTGTTCCACTCATCCAGTAAACATAGACATATGAAGCTTCCGAAAAACAACAAACAATCACAGTGAACTTCACCATTGGACAACATCACCAGTGTCTGCAGCCGGCATTATTATTTGTAAAACTTTCTGCAATCTAAGATAAAGCTACATTCTTAGTAAAACTTTCTACTGTCCAATGCTAAAGTTACATTCAAGTAAAACTGTCTGCAGTCCACTGCTAAAGTTGCATTCAAGTAAAACTGTCTGCAGTCCACTGCTAAAGTTACATTCAGTAAAACTGTCTGCAGTCCACTGCTAAAATTACATTCTAGTAAAACTGTCTGCAGTCCAGTGGTAAAGTCATATTCTAGTAAAATCTGAGTCCAGTGAAGTGTCGCATCAGTGAATCAATTCCAGTAAAACGTCTACAGTCCAATGTAATGTGTAAACCCCCTACTGTAAAGAACCGCACAAGGGGAGATCGGGTTCGGGAGAAAGTTGGACCAGGTTCATCCAAAAAAGACAAATGAGTCAGGCCCAGTGAAGATTTTCTTTCTTTTAATTTGGTCTACAGCTTTTTGTACATGGAAGGGCTGGTGACAATGCCCAACAAAAAGGAAACAGATGGTAAAACAAAAAAGAAAGGTAAAACTAAAAGTAAAGCGACAAGAAAAGGAAAAAAGGTAAAAGAAAAGGTACAAGTAAAGGGAAAAATAAAGGGCTAGAACACCATCACCACACTTCACAGAATAAGGTGTTCCTCTCTGTTTGAGATTTGGGGCCTGACTGAATAACTCAGGAAATTCCCAAACCCTAACGCTTTCCTTTGGCGCCACCTAGGGATGCCATCCTCTCAGATCTCTATGCCTCATGAATATCATAAGGGTCTTACATGTTTAACAGCAGCTATTAACTACAAACTTCATATCACCTACATGTCCCTCAAACCTAAGCATACATCTTCTCAAACATTGCACGATCCTAGGTCTCACAAGTTTGAAATAAAAAATAGTAATCAGAACTATTTCCCTTAAAATCTCCCCGGCTGAGCAACATCCTGAATAGTAAGCCTCTCCCACAACTACTGGTCTTCCTCTTACATAATGGGGCTGGAACCTCCATAAACTTTCCCCGGTCTCTTCCACGGTCTAGCCGAGAGTATTCCCTCTTTGGAATTTCGGCCCGTCGCTGGTCAGTGCCCACAAAGGGATTCCTCCTTAGATCGCCACACAACTGGGCGAACTCATTGGGGGTCATCAGACTACCTGCCTCGGTTAATTAAACATCAACCGTGGCATTCCACAGTGGAAGCACACAAGAATCTCTGGTACACCACAGGTGGTGTACAAATGCACGGGTGAAATCAGAAAAAAAAGAAAAGCAGTAGGCCCGGGGGTCCAGGGGGCCATCTAAGGCCTTCTGGTAGGGTCCAGGGGCACAGCCCTTGTTGGGGGTCAGAGGGCAAAGCCCCCTGAAGCTGAAGTGTTTTTACACTTCAGATAAGTAAAATTTGGGCATTTGGATAAGTAAAACCTGGGCATTTGGACACACGTTACCTCCTTTTTATCGTGCAGTCCACACAAGACCACCATTAAAACTGACATTAATGCTAATGACCTGTATGCAGTGGAGTTCACTTCATTCAAGAAACCAGGGGCTGCAACAATTTTTGTTGACTGTAATTTGCATTTACCACTTCTGAAACTTACGAAAAGACAAACTGCCGTTTGAACACAAGAACTAAACTAAACTGTGGTGACCAAATCTGTAAATCTGTATCTCAGGAGGAAGGGTGGGAGTGGCATGTGGGTGGGGTGGGGGTTGTTGCTGCAACAGGTGTGTGACTTGGCTCACAGATCAAAGCTGTGATGTTATGATACTTGGATTTAAACCTTGAACCCCACACATGTAGTTCTTAAGAGTCCAGGCAAATTTCAATAAATTTACTAGGAAAATGAATATTATTAAACTATGGGGACAAGCTAATTTCTAGTGGAAGCAAAAATAAGTCATGTGAAATGTATAGATTTTTGTTTACTTTTCTGAAGTTAAAGGAAATACCAATCTCCTGATCATCATAAATCAGGCGTGAAAAATCAGTTGCAAGATCAGGGGGCATGACTGTTTTGCCAAATAAATCATGAGGAAATCCGTTATATATAAGAATATTTAACAAAAAATAGGTTGAACAATATTTGTTGATTTTGCCTACTAAATTAACCAACTGGTACTTTGTCACACAATAAAGAACCAGGAATCACAAATTGCCAATTTAAAGTGGCATTTCAGCTCGCATTGACCGACAAGATAAAAAGCGCAATGAATATACTTGTATTTGTATTTAGAATAATTCTTGTTTTCCTTTATTTTTTTTCTCTCTCTCTCTTCTTTTTTCTCTTTTGTGAGCAAATAGCTACAGCAGATCTGTTTACCAATTGATTTCATCAAATTTTGTTCCCATGACTGGCAAAAATATGACAGATATGACAGACATTAAAAAAAAAGGGGGGGGGGGGGGGGGGGAGAATGGGGGAAATTGTTAACTGCACTTACAGATTCTAATCGTAGGAAGGGACATCTGACTAAAGAATGGTAACTTTTGCTAACTTCCACACGCGAAATGACGTCAGGCTGTGTCAAATTTTTGACAACATGTCAAGAAACATTATAAAAAAAATCAGTGAGAGAGTATGAGTCTGTGCCAAAGCATGCTGATGAATCAGGTTTGAAAGTAATATGTGAAAATGAAACGTTTTTGAAATTAGCATCAGTTGCAGATGTATCTTCATCAGGCTCAACAAACGGTATCGTGACTATTGCTGAATCAGTATTTGCACAAGCTCTCAGCAAAATGACAAAGGAATGATCAGTTTGGAAAAGAAAAACCTGGATTGGAAGGAGTAACCAGGATGCAGGTTTACCAAAACATTAGGGGAAAAAACCAACCTGTAGTTTTCCTGATTTCAGGGTCTCCGGACAAACAGCCTTGTTGAATTCTTTTTGGACATGTGGTTTCATCATGCAACAGGCGCAGCCCAAAAAAACATAATGTAATCCAACAAAATGCAACAGGTGTAGCCTAGAAAAACTATTCTGACAAAATGTTACAGGTACAGTCTAGAAAAAACATCATATGTGACCTTCCACCACAAAACCAGTCTTAACTCGATCGTTGAAAGTTCTGAGATATACATATATTTAAAATCTACATATTTTTCTGATTAATTTGATATAAAAATGAACGCTATAGGGCAAAAAATAAGAAAGTTATGGTCATTTAAAGTGGGTTCCTGTGCCGACGGGCCATTTTGAGAAAACGGCTTCCAAAGTTTTTGCTAACATTTCCAGCATATTTTCCTTAGCGACGGCATCTTACCTTTTACCACACTTATTTTTAGATGACACACAGAGAAACTGGGAGAGCGTCACACACGCTTTCGAACGGTGGGTTCTGTAAGGGTTGCGTAAAGTTTTAGGCGAGTGAAAATGGGTCATTTTGCGTTAAAGAAGTTCATTTTGATTCGAGGTTAGGCTTTTAAATCTCAATTTTAACTAATGTGTTGGTTGTTTTGGAGCAAATGGATAGTGCCACGTGAAAGTTTAGGGTGTAAGGAACACATTTCTGCAAAAAAGTCAAAATGCCCTGGTAGACTCTCACCAGCTATTTTCAGCTGTAGCCGTGAAGTAGGCCGCGCGAGTTAAGACTGGTTTCGTGGTGGCGGGTCACATATATTCTGACAAACTGTTGCAGGTACAGTCTAGAAAAAAAATCATATAATCTGACAAAATGTTGCAGGTACAGTCTAGAAAATCATCATATAATCTGACAAAATTTGATAAGTACAGCCTAGATAAACATCCTATAATCTGACAAAATTTGATAAGTACAGTCTAGAAAAACATCCTATAATCTGACAAAATTTGATAAGTACAGCCTAGAAAAACATCATATAATCTGACAAAATGTCACAGGTACAGTCCAGAAAAACATCATATAATCTGACAAAATGTCACAGGTACAGTCCAGAAAAACATCATATAATCTGACAAAATGTTGCAGGTACAGTCTAGAAAACACTGAATAATCCAAAAACACAATACAGGTAGAGCTTAGGACAAAAAAATTACACAGTGCAACAAAATGTTAAGGATTCAGAGTGGTAGAACACACATCCAACAGTATGCCACTGGTGAAACCCAGAAAACATTATGCAGCCCAACCAACAGTCGCACCCCAGAAAAAACCATTAATTATATAATCCAACAAAATGCAACAGGCGCAGCCCAGAAAAACATACAATCTAAAAGAAAAAAAAGGCACGCTAGTTGCAGCCAGAAACAAAAAAAACAACATCATAAATTATAATCCAACAAAATGCAACAGGCGCAGCCTAGAAAAAACATGTAATCTGACAAAATCTTACAGGTACAGCTAAAAAAAAACATTATATAATCTGACAAACTGTTACAGGAAGTCTAGAAAAACATCATATAATCTACAGTAAACAAGTGGGGTATATTTTGCTCCATAAGAAAACCTAACACAGAGTAACTTTTATTCAAGACTGGCACAGCCTTTTAAACTTGAATAAAGTCAGACAAATACATAGACGAACAATCTAATAGTGGGGGAAAAACAAGCGCAGGCCAACAACTGAACTGTCCGGCAAGATTTGGACTTGAGGGGAGGGGAGTTTGAAGATGGAGAAACTGGGAAAATGAAATTTAAAAAAAAAAAAAAAAAGAAAACTCTTCTCTAGCTGCATAAGGGAACCATCGCAATCCCTTTTGAAGGCAGATATATTTGTATTGCCTGCTCCGAGGCCTTTCTTATGGGAGCAAAATATACCCCACTTGTTTACTGTTTATCGTTTACTGTTCCCTACCTCATTTCATTTCCGATCATATAATCTGACAAAACGTTACAGGAACAGTCTAGAAAAACATATAATCTGACAAAATGTTACAGGTACAGCTAAAAAAACATTACATAATCTGACAAACTGTTACAGGAAGTCTAGAAAAACATCATACAATCTGACAAAGCATTACAGGTACAGCCTAGAAAAGCATTATGTAATCTGACAAAATGTTACAGATACAGCTTAGAAAAACTTCATATAATCTGACAAAACATTATAGTACAGTCTAGAAAAACTTTACATAATCCGACAAAATGTTACACATATAGTATGAAAAACATCATATAATCTAACAAAACATTACAGGCCCAGCCTAGAAAACATTAAATAATCCAAAAACAAAATACAGGTTGAGCTTAGAAAAAAAACAAATCGCACATTGCAACAAAATGTAAACTGATTTAGAGTGGTAGAACATACACCCAACAGTATGCCACTGGTGAAATCCAGAAAACATTATGCAGCCCAACCAACATAATGTTGCAGGTTCAGCTCAGGAGATCATTATAAGGTCCAACTAAATGCCTCAGGTTGAATCTGGTAGAAGGTTATGCAGCCCAACAAAATGCTACAAGCACAGACTATTTCAACATTGCCTAGTCCAGCAAAATGCTCGGGCGCAGTCAAACAGAACATTATGCAGGTCAGTAACATGCTTCAAGCGCAGTCCAGTCAAAGCAGTTTCTTTTTTCTTTTTTTTTTCTTTTTAAAATTAAACTAAATCTTGTGTACCCTTTGGGGATATTACCCCAATGGTGTTCATTTCTGACGTCCACCAAACATCCACCCCCAGTCACAGGGCACCGTGAACACCTCTTCATCATGAGGCAACCTACCGAGGAAGACGCTTTGATTCTACAGTTCTGGTGGTGTTGAGTAGTGTTAGCTCTGACCCAACACACGCAGAAATGCCAACCATCTGTGACAGTAACAAAATAGACCTGTTTGTCCCCCCCCCCCCCCCCCCCACCCCTCCCCCACGATCGCTTCCCCTCCCCCCAAAAATCTGGGGAAGAAAACACCTGCCTTTCTACTGAAAACAGGTTATCTTTCTCAGTTCAAGGGTCAGAGAAACAGACCTAGAGAGTCAAATTACTGATCTGAAGTGCATGTCAGCACAACCATCAGGATGTCAACTGTCTGCACACTGGCGCCCCAGGTGCATAACCGTTCATATGCATGTGATGGCATTTTCCCTCTTTGATTGACCTGTTAAGCTGATGGATGGGACAAAATTGCATCGAGCGTACCTACTGAAACTGCTTGAGCGTGCCTACCAGCGGCATCTGTCCAAATCAAAACCGCAGCCTGGGCAATTTCACTGAACGCGAAGTCTAACACAGATTACCTCCCCTGCAGATTTCCAACCACCGTCCACTGCAGAGCCAGACAAGTGAGCTTGAGCCTCCAGAGGACACCATGTCTTCGGTCCTGCAGTAACAGACTCCATGCACTCGCTAGCCATCAAAGGGCTTGGCACTAACTCAAAACAGGCCCGATCGTGGAGAGGAAGTCAAATCTGGTTTCCTATTGTTTTACGTCACCACTGGAGCAGGGCTTGACCGAACTACAGAATTTGAACCTTTTTATTTACAAGGATGGTAAAAATAATTCCATGCGGTTCCAGTTTGATCTGAATACATGACACAGACAGGGTTGTACTCGTGTGCCTCTAATACAGTTTTCATAAAATGTCACGGATGCATTCTCATCATATATCATGCTGTCAAATAGAATGTAACAGGTGCAGTCTAGTAATAATTATTTCAAACCAAGAAAATTTTACTGATCATTCCAGTAATACATTACACAATCCAATACAATGGGCTTGATGCTTTCTTTCTAATAATTCATAATGAAGGAAGTCATCTACTTTCATGGAAGCCTTGAAATTTTCCATTTATTGAAATATTTATACTTTGCGTTTGCAAGGCAATGACTTTTTGAATTCATTTGTACTGGAAGTTTGCCTAGTGGAAAAAAAAACCAAACAAACAAAAATAAAGTCATTTTTTTTTTCACCTCATATATTTTAGTACACCTGTTTCACTCCTTGAAGATCTTGCGATTCCTGACATCTCCTCTGAAACAGAGATGCAAAAGAAAATGGTAATCATAACAACAATTTAAAACATCAAAAATTAAAATGGAAAGTTCTCTGGGTCACATAATGAGT
This sequence comes from Conus ventricosus, assembly GCA_018398815.1. Classification (NCBI taxonomy): domain Eukaryota; kingdom Metazoa; phylum Mollusca; class Gastropoda; order Neogastropoda; family Conidae; genus Conus; species Conus ventricosus. The sequence goes on from CM031628.1 coordinate 37,618,043, forward strand.
TCCTTTAATGGTACACTGGGGAGTAAGGTGCGATGTATGTGGTAATGATGGTGGGCTGGAGGTATGGAGGTAGTGGGGGGGGGGGGGGTTGCGCAAGGGTAGGATGGTGGTAGTGGAAGTGTAAAAGGAAAGGGGGGGGGGGGGTGCAGATTAAGAAGAGGTGCCATTCAAGTGTATCCAATCAAAAGCGCTATCATACACATCACATACTCTCTCTCTCTCTCTCTCTCTCTCTCTCTCTCTCACAGACACCATATCCTCTCTGTGTGACTCATTCGCTGACACTGAGTAAAATCTATATAAGTATACTCAAAAGTCGACTTACAAAGTGGATGGGTGTAAATTTTTTAAAAAAATCGTCGAAGAGCAAGCAGGTTTTCGAAAATCATATTCAACTGTCGATCACATTTATACGCTAGCTTCTGTTATTGAGAAAACATTCCACAAAAAAGGCGAAAAACTTTACGTAGCCTTCATAGATTTAAAGAAGGCTTTCGATTCCGTTCATCGTGCTTCCCTCTTTGAAACTCTCGGGAGAGCAGGTCTGCCTGGTCCATTTTGAAAAGCTCTAAAGGCCATGTATTCCTCAGTTGTATCCTGTGTTCGTGCAAACGAAATGATGACCGATTTGTTTGAATGTCCTTTTGGTGTCAGACAGGGTTGCATACTAAAGTCCAGCCCCTTTTCTCTCTGTTTATAAACAAAATAGCAATAGCCATGGAAGAAGTCGGAAAACATGGAATCCAGTTACAGCCAGGTTTGACTGAATTGTTCATGTTATTGTTTTGCAGATGATTTAGCTCTTTTATCAAGACGCCAGCATGGCCTACAAAATCAATTAAGACATCTCAGTACTCTTTGCAAGGATAGGTTTCTTAGAAATTAACATAGATAAATCTAAAGTTTATGGTATTCAGAAAAGGGGGCTATTTGGGTAGAAATGAAAAAATGGTTTCTGGATGGAGAAGAGCTGGAGGTTGTAAACAGTTATACTTATCTAGGTTCACATTTACCACAAAGTTAAGTTTTTGTGCAAGGGGTCAGGAACATAGTAACAAAGGAAAGAAAGCAGTCTGTGATTGTGCTCGAGTGCTTCTCAAAACTCAGCGAAATTTCAAGGCAGACGTACTTTAAAATCTTCGATGCTCAGATACAACCAATCTTGTTGTATGGGTCAGAAATCTGGGGTTTTGATGCCATAGAAGCGATCGAAAAGGTACACACGCAGGCGTGTAAGCGATTTTTTAGTGTCTCCTGCCAAACCCCAAACAAATGTATGAGTTAGGCAGATATCCTTTACACGTCAATTCATGCTTGAGAGCAGTCAGGTATTGGTTGAAGCTACTCCATATGGATACTAACAGACAGCCCAAACAGGCCTATTTAATGCAACTTAGTATGGAAGAAAATGGAAAATCCTGTTGGGCATCCAAGCTAAGAGATATCCTCCAACACTGCGGGTTTGGTTACGCTTGGCTAAATAAAGGTGTTGGAAATGAGCGATCTTTTCTATCATTATTAAGAGGGCGTCTTATAGCAAACTTCATTGAGGACTGGTCAACTACAGGTTAACAGTAGTGACAGATTCTCTTTGTACTGTTCTTTCAAGACAAATTTCATGAATGAACCATACATTGATAATTTGCGAATTAAGCATTTTAGAGATACCATTGCTAAATTGAGAATAGGTATCCTCCGTTAAATGCCAATATTTTTCCCATATACTCAAAACAGTACCACAGATTTACTGTGCAGTGTTTGTAAACCGAGATAGATAAACGAAATTCATTTTGTTTGTAACTGTCCATGCTACAAAGAACTACGGCTTAAATACCTTGGCTCAAACCAAATAAATTACAACTTATTTGGCGATTTGATGAAATGTACTGATGTCCTATCAGCGCAAAACATTGCTCAGTTTGTGGAGTATGCCATCAAAAAGAGTGAAATATGGGTTGAAATTATGAGTTGACTTGGTATGGTCAAGCCTGTTATTTGAAAAAATTGTTACGTTAATTGTGGGCCATTGGCCGAAATCGAAATACAGTGTGTGGGGAAGGGGAAGGGGAGGTAGGGAAGGGTGGAGGGTGTGCGTAGTGCACATGGGTAGTTCTGAGGATATAAGGTCAGGGAAGAGAGGGATGGGGTGGTAAACGTGTATGTGTGTGTGTGGGGGGGGGGGGGGGGGGGGGGAGGAAGTAGGGAGGAAGGCTGAGTGTATTTCTTGTGAGTTCAGTTATAATCATGCCATGTGTGTGCGTTTATTACTTAGACACAAGAATCTGTGTTACTTTCAGAGTCCATGCAAAATGTATTTCGATTGTATGATATCTGTCTTTAAGGGAAATGTTTAGAGTCTAATGACTTCTGAACATTTAAACCATCTGGAATCTGGAATCATTCGCTCACACACACACACACACACACACACACACACACACACACACTAACAAAATATGCACACACACTGTCATGCACATGGTCTCTCTCTCACATACACACAAGCACACACACACCACACTCACACTGACTCACCACAGTCAAAACCCACACTTGCCCACAGCGACATATCCATCACCAGAATCATAAGCATCATCATACCCCCACCCCCTCTCAAAATTCCACACACACCACACACACACACACACACACACACACACAGACAGAGTCCAGCCCCAAATATTCTCCCCTCTCTCTCTGACACACACACACACACACCCACATTCTCGGTCTGCCTCTCTCACCCACACACACACACCACACACACACACACACACACACACAAACACGCACACACACAAACACACACATACACCATACACACACACATACGTCACAAGTACAAATTCTACCTCCCCCCCCCCCCCCCCCAGCAAACCAAGAAGCCAACACCCCAAAGAGCAATGATTAAACATGTCTCACTCTTACCTTACTGAATCAGACATTTATTTGAAGGGCAGTCACTCTGGCTGACGAGCCTGGTCCCATGCTTACCGACTGCTGTACACCGACCTCTCCCCACCTCACCATCTGAAGGCTCTCGTAGAGTTCTGTGTTTAAAAAAAAAATCAAACATCTACCAACCCAAATAAGCAAAAGGCCACCTAACCAACCAATTAATCTGTCTGTCAGTTTTGTTGTTGTTTTTTTTGATCGGTCATGAATCATCCACAAGACATGAAGCAGCCCCACTGGCATTTGGGGGAAGGGTGGGGGTGGGGGGATCCTAAACCCGATGAAGCACCTGTAAACAGTGAATACATAACAACGATAAGAATGATACAAAAAAACCAATAGTAAAAATACATTGATAATAATTATGACAATCATAATGACAACAATAATGATAATACACTAATTAAAAATATCAATAACAATAATAACAACTACCACCACCACAATAATAATGAGATAAAATACTGACAACAATAATAACAATAACAACCACCATGACAACAATAATAATAAAAAACCAATAACAACAAATATTGATAATAATACTTTAAAGAAACAATACCAAAACCCCCACCCACCACCCAACAACAACCATAGTAAAAGGGGAAAAACAATCATTTAAATATCACCAGAGGGGCATTCAGGGCAGCACTGACCTGTACCATGAACTCCGGTCAAACAGATCTTTGTTCAGGTCTTTGCAGAACCAAACTAAAATTTTGATTGGTTGAGCCTTGAAACGCATTTAATCTTTTCACCAAGTTCTGTGTACATCGGTCTGACAGATAAACAAAGAAATCAACTGACGCAGATGGAAAAGAGACCTTGGTGGGGATAATTAAAACAACAACAACAACAACAACAAAAAAACCCAGATCTTCAATAAACAGTCATGGACAAATGTGAAAATGCTGGAACATTTCATTGATCTCTGCTACTGGCAGAGTCTGGGCACGTTGATAACTTCAGGTCTGATCAAAGTTTCGTCTCTGTAACTTCAGGTCTGATCGAAGTTTCGTCTCTGTACTGCTTCTTCCCTTCTAACTTCACGTTTGCTCTTTTTTTTTGTGTACAGTTTTCTCAGTTCTATCTCACATCTGATTAAATAGTTGTCATTGTATATCTTTCCAGTTCCAACTTCACATTTGACTGAACATTTGTCTTTGTACAGCTTCTTGAGTTCTAACTTCACATAATCTGCTTAATCATTCTTTTCTTTTTTTTTGGTTGCTGCCCCATCTTCTATGCCAACTCAGTGGCACTGCACCCACGCCGCTCATTCCGACTCCCCTGTCCACAGCCACAGCCTGACCTGTCCCGCCACAGTCCTGGCACTGGCAATCCACAGGGAGCAGTCACTGTCAAGTTGTCTTAAGGACAACCCACCGAGGAGACACTGCACTGCCGCAGTCACCTTGGTGGTGTTCAGTGGCGCCTGTTCCCATCAAACATACGCAGAGCACCATCTGCTAAGCCCCCTACTCATGACAATAATTGTTTAATCACGGGTCCAGCCTGAGTGAGCCCTCCCTCTGGGGAAGGGAGAGGGGGGGGGGGGGGGCTATCATATCCATCCAATGACAGCCCCCGTGAACTTGCCAATACCGATGACCTCGGTGGAATCATGGAGAGGTCATCGAGCAACACTCTCAGAGACGCATCCATCTTGTAGATGAAACTCGACTGTGCAGTCCCAGTCTTGACAATTCAGCCCGTAGCAAACTCAACTCTGGGTAGCAGCTGGTCGGAGCAGAAAAATCCCACATGGTTCTGATGGGAATCGAACCTACAACCTCCCAGCCAGGAGTCTGCCACACTAACCACTTTGCCATGGTCGATGGTTTCCATTTGTCTTTGTACAGCTTCCTCAGTTCTAGCTTCACATTTGATTAAACATTTACCTTTGTAAAGCTTCTTCAGTTCTTATTAATGTTTTTTTTAAATAATTTTCATTATTCTCAAATCTAACAACAACAACAAAAATGCTGAATCTGACCAGTTGTGGATGCTTTATCTTGAGGCTAGATGACAATGACAATGACAATGTTTTAATGTTAGGCCTCCAGCCTGTAAACATAGGTACACGTAAACAATGTAGTGGCTATCCAAACAGACGGGTGACAGGAATCAACTTAATTTGTAGCAACAATATGTTCTTCCCTGTGTCTCAGTTCATAAAAAATATACATAGCTAATCACGAATGACTCTGATTTCCTCACTACACAATAAATGTCGGCACTTTACCTCGGTTGACCAGTTAACCTTTAAATGCTTTGATATAATTTATCTTAGTAATGCGTAAGCTTCGCATCGGAAGAAAAAATGTAGCTCATCTTCACTGTTCTTACAAAATTGCCATTGCATATCCTCAGAATCATTTTTCCTGTAGCGTCTATTTATCTTTGAATCATTTATGCCCAATCTGAATCCAGTGAGTGCTGATCTAAATTTGTTTAAAAAAAATTAATGGTTATTATTGATAAGTATTGTTCATGGTGTGGAAGTAATTTGAAAGAGCAACAGAATTTATATCTGTCATTATCCTTAATCTTGGATTCCCATGTCTGTTGAAAACAGTCTATCATTCTTTGTTTGAATATTCTCAAGAACATTTTATAATTTCCAATCATTCCATTTATATATATACCTCCGAGAAACCATATCTGTCTAAACATGCTTTAATAGATGACACCCAGTTATTAACTTTTGACTGTCTTTCCGATCCAGCCTTTAGTTCTGAATTATGCTGCATTCAATATGCTTGGTGTGGTAAACGTGTTATGTCCATTTTCTGCAGGGAAAACCAGTATCGAAGACCAGATATAGTGCTATCTATATATAAAGGGTATCTTCCGGTCTCACCATAAATATGCCATTGTGTTCGGAGTCCTCAAGCTGACACCTAAAATCTTTTTACATGCAATTAGATGTACAGATTCGATCGCTGTCAATTGAGTGACACCCCAGATTTCCGAAGCATACCACAGCATTGGTTTGACCTGCGCATCAAACAACTTGAAAAACATTGTCCATATTCATTCCTCCCAAACTCCACATTGTTTTAAGAATATTAACGACTTTTGCTTTTGCCCTCCGGACTACTTCTTCAACAGCACATTCAACTGATACTTTAGCTGTAAGAGTAAAGCCTGAGTACCTATAACTCTTCACAGTCTCTACCTTATTTCCTTTATAAAACCATTTTTCTGAACTTGAAAGATAACCTCCTTTTCTAAATACCATAACTTTATTTTTCTCTAAATTCACCTTTAGTCCTAATTTATCTGACGCGTTGGCTAAGTTATTCATCTGATTTTGTAACCCGACAGGGGTAGTAGATATGAGTACAATATCATCAGCAAATAACAAAAGAAGGATTTCTTTTAGACCAGATAAAAACTGGAATCCATGTCTCCCTTTTCTTGTCACCTCTTCAGGGACATCAGATATTAATAAAGAAAAGATCACGGGAGACAACAAACAACCCTGTTACAGCCCGCCTGGACACTTGAAGAAATCTGACACAGTTGCGCCCCATCTTACACATGCCTGAACGGAAGAGTACATACAACAGAACATGCGAATCATTTTAGTGGAAGTCTTAATCCTTCTTAGCGTTTTCCAAAGAGTATCTCTGTTAACTGTATCAAACGATTTCATATAATCTATAACGGCAACGTATAATTTACCCTTCTGTCTGTTTCATGTTAAACTACTCTTTATATATTGTTATTAAAGTGAAAATATGGTCGACAGTGGAATAATTTTTACGAAATCCTGCCTGTTCTTCACAGATTTTTTGTTCCTTTGCAGCCCATTTATAGAGGCGCCTGTTCAAAATGCTTGTGAAAACTTTACTGGTTATACTTAATAGAGATGTGCCACGATAACTATCCTGAACTGCAGGGTCACCTTTCTTGAAGAGAGGGATTATAACTGATCGTGCCCAGTCCTCGGGGAAACAGCCAGAGTCGTATAGTTTATTAAATAATTTTGTTAAAAAGGGAGTGACCAAACTTTCTACTGCTTTAAGAAATTCAGGACAAATTTCGTCTATGCCAGCGCTTTTTCCAGATTTTAATTTTCGAATGGCTCCTTGAACTTCTGCTGTTGTAATTGGTTCATCCAGTTCAAGTACAAACATCTCACCTCCCTTGGCTGCCCGGTTATAGACTAGATCATGATTGCACTGGTTACTGGACTGTCCTAATGCAGTATTCGTTCGAAATGTTCTTTCCATTGTCCTATTTCAATGTGTGGGGTCTGACGTGGCTTTCTCTTCATGTTACGTATATGCGACCAAAACTTGCTGCCACTATATTTATCTGTTAATAATGTTTCCTTTACACTTTCAAAATACCACTTTTTCTTATATTTAAGCATGTTGTTGTAATGTGATCCTTTTGCCCGAATATAGTTTCGTGCTCTTCTTTTTTCGTACGTTTTTAGATCGACCTAGCGCTCTCCTAGCTTCGCATTTTTGCAAATGACACTCTTGATCATACCACTTGCTTCTGCGCTTCAAGCTTTTCCCTCCAACCCTCATCATGTGTCGCATGCTGTCACCTGCTTGATGGGAAAGTTCACTGAACTTTGCTAGCATTGATTCAACATTGCTCTCTCTATTAAACGCATTGCCTCTTCAAGAATATTCACTCGATTCAACATTGCTCTCTATTAAACGCATTGCCTCTTCAAGAATATTCACTGATTCAACATTGCTCTCTCTATTAAACGCATTGCCTCTTCAAGAATATTCACTGATTCAACATTGCTCTCTATAAACGCATTGCCTCTTCAAGATATTCACTGATTCACATTGCTCTCTCTATTAAACGCATTGCCTCTTCAAGAATATCACTGATTCAACATTGCTCTCTATTAAACCATGCCTCTTCAAGATATCACTGATTCTTCTGATGCTATGTGTGCCAGATGTAAAACTGAAAGGTACATTCTTTACAAAAAAATTGTGAACAGCTGACAGTTTGTAGAGAGTAGTGGTTGTATAAAATGTTTCATAAGCGTGTGAACGTTTTATACTTATATGGTGTAATTTTCCCCATCTGCTAGTATGAAAGAAGCTATATATAACTGTTGTCGTTTTTTTTCCCCATCTATTTTTCCCCTCAAAACTGTATTCATTAAATATTCATGTTTTTCCCTTCCCCTTGCTTCCCTTCTCTATCTTTCTTCTTCTTCTTCTCTTTCTTCTTCTTCTTCTCTCTCTCTCTTTGTCTCTCTGTTCCATATTTCTTTCTGAGTACTGTTCAAAAAGCATACATATTTGAGAACCAGTGTATTCTAAATTATCTGCAATGGTACCTGAATCATTTTTTCGGAGAAAAAAAATGGAAGAGAAAGATATGTATGCAGAATGACAATACTGATAAAAATGATATCAGATTAAGTCCTAACAACATGAACAACAACAATGATGATGATATGACACTGCTGCCAATGGTTAGTTATATTTATTGCACACATCTGCACAGCTCAACGAGCTTTATAACAATCATCAGGAAAGTGGAGAAGAAAGACATTAAACAGGCAAAAGATAAAGCCATATAAGATGGCAAAAAAGGTATTAATTCCACACACAGACAAATCTTCAAGCTGTTGTGCTTGTATCCAAGCAGCCGAGTATATTCCAACAAATAAACCCATTTTTACAGATACTAAATACGTTATTACTCCTCTGACACAATGTGCTGATAGATTTAAGCGCTCACAAAACGTACCACATATTTCACTGTAATTATTTTTTTTATCGACCACTAACCATTCATTTGGCCACAAAAATATCTCTGCATTATGGCAGATGCATACATGTAAAATGTCAGAGACAATCCCCATAAAGTAGAGGAAGGAGAATTGAATATCAGACGACAAATTTTGCAAGACCTAGATCTGTATGCACCAAAACATGATCATCTTTACTGCTGCATATCTACACTGGCACTTAATAAATGTAAGCCTCGGAGTGGGAACAAATATGTCTGGAAGGGCTTCACCAGTTAAAAAGTATGAAAGGACATGCAGGTGTCTGCATGTGGATCATGCCGTTAATTCAGCAACCTACCCTGATTCCGCAAGTGATATGCAATATTTTCCATTTGTGGAATTCCAGGTTCCTTTCAAACCTGACCCCCATGAACCATCCTGGGTCTATCATGGACTGTAGAAAACCATGCATAATGCAACCATCTCATAAATTTGAGTGATGTTTTCATACTGTACATAATCCATTTTTGTTTTTTTTTGCTTGAAAAATTATCACGTCTAGCCTGTGCTAGAGGTTGTACAGCTGTTTGCAATGATCCTACTCGGGTTTCGTTTGCCAAACTGACACATGGTCACTGTCAAAGTGTATTATTCGGCAGATCACAATTGGACAAATATTTTTCTAGATTTAGTCTGGCTGATGAATTCACTGAATTTTGTTTGCTAAATTACTTTGCAGGCAGGCGACTTGCGCAAATCACACTGACAATACAGAGAAGGTTGCTGAAAGTCACAGTATGTGCATCATGCAGCCCATGTAAGCAAACAAAAAACTCTACCTCAACACCAAGGACCAGTGGGTGATAAAGAAACTAGAAGACAAAAATGCATAAGTCAGCAGAAAAGCAAGTGTCATGCGCCTATCAATGCAGCAATTTTCAACGTAGCATTCTGAGATGCGTGCCATGAAGAATCAAGACAACATGGCTGCCGTTACCTGTTGGCGATTTGCTCCAGGGCAGGCGACTCTTGCTGCATCAATCATGGTTGCGGGATTGACCTCTGAGTATGCATAATCCGGTTCTGTGCTGCTGCACGGTTCTGTCACAACAGAAGGTGGTAGTGAACAGGGCTCCAGTCAGAGTTGTATCGTCAAGGCAGGATCAGATGAATGATAATTATGAATGGATAACAGTAACATCAACTGATACTGAAGCCGGATACACTACATCAGCAACCTAATGTAACTGAGCATTCACCATTCATTCAAGTCACACATCCAAACCACTCCTTCCTGCCTCCCCCCCCCCCCCATCCCATTTCCACCCTCCTTAGTTAAACCACAAAACACGACAGGAAGGTCTGAGGTGCATGTGAACACACAACCAAGCGCCATGTGCACCAAAGATCAGAGATCATACACACAGTGAGCACCGCCAGAGGAAGCACTGCACCCCCAGAAACTCCAGCACTGACAATCTGCCTGACAGGAGGCCACAAACATGGTCTGGAACAGCCTTGACGTCACGAGCAGGAGGTTTACTGGGGGAGAGGACGACTGATAGAGCCGACACATCTTTCACATCATGAGGTCATCGGAGGCGGTGGCATGAGACTGGATTTAGCACCCAGCCAGGTTCATCAAAACCAATGATTCTGATTCGACTCTCTGTGGCCCGTGTCATCTTGAAATTTAAAAAATGTAAGCATGCCTCATATAACTAAGTTCCCTCCAAAGAAGCTAATAACTAACCCAAGAAATGGTGACATTGACGATGATGATAATATGATGATGATGATTGTCACTGTTGTTATTATCCCAACAGAACCCTATACTGTCTATTCCATCTTACTGCTGGGCAGATGGTGTTAACAAATGTTATTTTCAACTAATAAAAGCTCAAGAGACAGATGGTGTTAACAAATGTTATTTTCAACTAATAAAAGCTCAAGAGACAGATGCCTCAATAACAGAAAGTCCAGGCAGCTTTCACCATAAATTTCTTACAGCAAAAAGGCAACATTTGAATGAATGGGGCACTCAGATTGTAGCCACCTTAGAGGTGTAGAAGATGGCCTCAAGACTCGATACAAATCTCATGGTAAGTGACAAAAGGTGCCAGCATCCAGGAGTTTATTTTTGCTTAGTGTAGTGGTTCAATAAACATTGCATGGAAGTAATTCAGCTGACAGATTTCTCATAAACCTTACATTTTCTTTTCATTTCCACACACAGCTAGACATCCATAACCATTACAGTGAGTTTCCTTTGCATTCTTTTTCTTCTCTGTACTTTGATTAAGGTACAGAGACTGAGAGAGCAAAGAAAAACATGAACTAAGGCAAACGGTGCTCGTGATGTATTGCCTGGGGGTTGTTTACACACTTGTTTACTGGTTCAAAGTACAGTCTCTTCACTACACCCCCATCACAGCTTACCTGTACATTCCACATGCCATGATACTGGTACCAGGTAGTAATATTTCACAGCACGAGCATGCCTGCCAGTCCACCTACCAAGTCACTAATACCAGGCCGTACCAGCACTACCGAGCTTACCTTTCTATATTACATACTGGTAGTACAACTACTCTACATACAGAGCTTACCTGTATGCTCTGTACAAGGTAATGACATTTCACAGCACTCTACATGTATGTAGAGCTTACCTGTCTGTTCCACACGGCGGGGCTCTGGCTCCAGGTAATCCCCATCAGAGCCTTGTGGCCTGGTTGGATGAAAGCAAACATCGTTGGTTTAACACAGTGAGCAGGTTTGTACTGCTTTAGACTGATACAGTCCATTATTAAACCCCTGCTCCCCCCCCCCCCCCCCCCCCCCAATCTCTCTTTCTCATCTACAAGTGAAGTCTACCCAGAGAACTGGGTAAACACATTAAAATAAATCTGCTGATGACTTCTGTACGTATGCACATTAATCTACTCACAACTTCTGCTCAGACAGGTACACCAGCCCTGATGTGGCCCTTTGCGGTCGGCTGGGCTATAAGCAGCATTATCTAGACAGGTACACACATTTACTTCACTGATGATTTCTGCTTATGGAGACAGGTACTCACATTCATATCCTGATGGCTTCTACTTATTGAGATAGGTATACACATTAACCTATGATGCTTTCTCCCTGATAAGTACAGACTATAATCAACTGATGGCTTCAGCTTAGGGAGGTAGGTGCACAATTAACCTACTGATGACTTCAACTCATGGAAATAAGTTAGTTGCAAAGTGAGGCGACTGAAGGCAGGAATCTACACAAATCTTGAAAGGTGACTTCAACTCATGGAAATAAGTTAGTTGCAAAGTGAGGCGACTGCAGGCAGGAATCTACACAAATCTTGAAAGGTGTTTGAAATAACTCCTCCAGTCAACAAGGACAAATGAATCACAAGACAAAACAACGCGTTTCAACCTCCTAGGTCTTCTTCAGGCAAGATAAACAACATGACAACAAGAATGAAGAACGATCAATCACAGATGTTGTCAAATTCCGCAAAAGATGGGCGTCAAATGAAAACGAGGCCTCTGGGAAGGAGATGATGTGAGTTAAAATAGTAATGATAATAATGATACTGATAGCAATAATAACAATGATGATGATGATGATAAAAGTATTGAACAAACAACAACGAGAGGAATAAACACTGTCACGTTTGGTGATGATATGACAATAGCAGTAGATGTATGGAAGAAAGGAGAGGGGTTAGAGGATTGTCAACAGCATGGTTGTCGTGGCAACAGTGTTAGTGGTCATGATGATGGTGATAATAATGGTAATGATGGTAATATCAATAATAACACTGGTATTGATAATAATGATAGCAATATTTTAGCAACAATAGTAACAGTACAGTAATAATCGAATGAGACTATAAACCGAGGTTCCGTGTGTGAACGCATGCATAACATCTTGCACACACGTAAAATCCCATCACCAACTTTCGGAAGAGTAGGCCAGTTTGGCCGTTGGTATGGATGACACGTTACACATAGCATGCACCCTGCGTGAGAAATGGAAAGAATGAAGGAAGTAAGGAAAATGAGTGATCGATATTGAACGATACTGATTGGATGACACGGGAAACGACTGAATGAAGCGCCAGCTGGCAGCTCTTCAGTCGGCACTACCCAGGTAGGCAGCCCGTTGTGTAAACGAGTGTTGATTGTAAAGCGCTTAGAGCTTGGTCTCTAGCCGAGAATAGGCGCTATATAAGTATTCATTATTATTATTATTAATAATAGTACTACTAATAAAAGTAATGGCACAAAAATATAATAAAAAATAATATCAATAATAGTAATGTTGGTAATAGTAAGTACTAGTAGTAATACTAATAATGATAAGGGAAGGGAGGAAGGAAAAGAAGGAGAAGGGGAAGAGGAGGACAGGAAGAACAAAGAGGAGAAGGAGGGTACAAATACATACATTAAAGCAACTACTGAGTTCTTCCCAGGGAGATAAGTACATACATCAATCAACTACTGAGTTCTTCCTTGGGAGATGAATACATACATTAATCTACTGCTGAGTTCTTCCGAGGGAGATACGTACACATCTTAATCTACCTCCGAGTTTTGTTCTGGGAGATAGATAGATCTACATGCATCAATCTATTGATGATTTCTACTCACAGAAAGGTACAAACATCACGTATACTCACTGTGGCTTGGGACCAGAGGCATCAGGTGAGCCTGGAAAGAAATAACCCATAGATTGCATTAGCAACATTAGAGACAGACAAAACTGATCTTTTACATTCAACAACACCCTAGAAAGACATAACAGTTATTCCAGTCAGGAACACTTGATTGATCATCACTAATCAGCAATATCTGGCAAGACAAAACTTGTTCCGACTGAGATCAAGTGGCGAAATGGAGCAGCAAGTGTCGGCTGATGGAAGCCAACTTTAGTGACAGGTTGAACGACACTCACGACACAGAACACAGCTTTACGGCTGTGCTGCCTGATCAAACCTAATGACACAGTAGTTCAGGAAAGTTTCGGCTGATTGATCTGAAATATTGAGACAGAACAGACCTCTTGTAAGCTTTGCTGGCTGAACTAAACCAGGGATTCCAGTGGTTGAACTAAACCAGGGATCCCAGTGGTTGAACTAAACCAGGGGTTCCGGTAGTTCAACTATAGTTCTGTGTTGTGTCCGGAAACAAAACGAACGGCGTTGAAAATCTTCCTTCACGACAGATTTTTACCCGTCACTAGCGCGAAGCTTCGGCTATAGGCCTACCCTGCGCACAACCAAGTAGGCCTCCCACCATGATTGTCTAATCACAATAGGCTAGTCCTAACGAACGGCAGAAACACAGGCTAACTAGCCTAGTTGTATTAGCCTAGGCTTAGGCCTGACGTATTTTTTTTCTATAACTTTAAGCGTCAGGCTAAATCGCGTCATTTTCCTCTCACTACAAAGTCACAGCCTTTCTCATGACATATTTTCATGAGTATTTTGAGGCACCGTACTGAGTGGAATGCGGCAAATGCATTCTTTACATCAAATATATTTGACGCGACTTTCATCAGGCACTATTCAGATGTAACAGTTTTCCACCCAGACCTTGGCACATCATCGCAGCACTTGGCACCTGACCATGCTCTGAGATCTCTGATACTACTCGTCATCAAAACTGACGGCATGGGTGATATTCCTATCAGGCTTGTCTTTCAGAGTTTCTTTTCAAAATGGAGAGCTGCTCACCTGTAAGCTTACTGTTGTTCATTCCAATACACTTCTAACCTCATCATTCGGCCTATTTCATTTCACGTCCGAAGGCATGTCCGAACGATGGAGAGGTCGAGTCAAAAGAATGTGGTACTCACTTCGCAAAATGTGTTGTTCCGTGTATAAAACTTATAATCAACGTCAGAGAACAATTCTAGAAAAACTGCATAATTTGTAATTGTTCAGTGTACGCAAGTGTGTTCTCTGCATTCAGGTTTGTAAGGATAACACCACTCTGTGTCTACCAATTGGTCGTATTCTCTCCAACTTAATGATGACCGGCTAACTACTGACCAGTTCTGTCACAATAATGATAAGTTCGAACAAACGGTTACAACGAGGAATAAACGCGCGCGCGCGCGCGCGTGTGTGTGTGTGGACTTGACTTTTGATGAAAGAGCCGAGTTTCTACATTATGCTGGTTGAAGTAAACTCCAGTAGAATTTAGAGTCAAGGCCAAATTAAATTAAGTCGACTGGAGATTTCCGATTACGCCGTGGTGGCACATAAACTCATTATTTTCTGGGTTTTTTTTTCTTCTTCTTTCTTTTTTGTTTCTTTCTTTTGTTGTTGGGATTGATATGAAATATCTGCAGTGTTCTATGAAAAATCAACACAACCATGCGTTGTTTTGTTTTTTTCTTTCCTACAAAATGTAATGATTTCATGCTTCGATTCCCGATAAAATAGCCAGTGTCTGTACAGAAATATGTTCCTTTGTCTGAAATAATATGTATTTTCGAAGGTGAACACACACACACACAACACACACACACACACACACACACACACACACACACACACACACACACACACATGCATGCGTGCGCGCCCACGATCAAGGAAAGAGGCAGACAGAGACAGTAGCCTCCCCCACCCTCTCTCTCTCTTCTCTCTCTCTCTCTCTCTCTCTCTCTCTCTCTCTCTCTCTCTCTCTCTCTCTCATTCTCTCTCTGTGTGTCTCTCTCTCTATCTGTGTATCTCTGTCTGTCTGTCTCTCTCTTTCTCTGTTTCTCTGTCCTCCCCTTCTCTCTCTCTCTCTCTCTCTAGCTCGCTCTCTGTCTCTGTCCGACTGTCTGTCTGTCTGTCTCTCTCTCTCTCTCTCTCTCTCTCTCTCTCTCTCTCTCTCTCTCTCTCTCTCTCTCTCTCTCTCTCTCTCTCTCTCATCCCAATTCAGCATGACGTACCAGCAGCGCGGGATAGTTTCCGCCTCATCCGGATGACGAAAACGATGAGGACGACGATAATGAGCGCCAGCAGGACGATGGTGGTGCCGAAAGCGGTCCACAAGGAAGACAGTTCGGGGCCATCTGAAGAAGCTGCATCGACGACATTGTCTGGCAGGGAGGGCATAAGGTCAGGTAAGGTAATGTTGCTTATAGCCCAGCCGACCGCAAAGGGCCATATCAGGGCTGTCACCGCGTTGAAGTCAACTCACAAATCATTCATTCACACGACTCCTTTTTAAAATACATCTTCTAAACACCCACCCGAAATTTGGTTACAAATCTTTCCACTAGAAAATATCAGATCCAATGAAAAATGTTGATCTCTTTCAACAACTCGAAGATTGCATCAGGTAGGAAAACTCGAATTCTGTAGTGTCAGTGAAAACAAAAGTAACGGACCTGTCCAGCTGTGAGTCATTCATGTTTGGCTGCACACAAACTGCTGTGACCTTAACTCAGAGTGACCTGGACTCAGAGTGACCTTGACTCAGTACGAGTTACCTGAGGAAGTGCCGCTCCTGCTGAAGAGGACTGTGAAGTTGTCGTTTCTGAGCTCGGTGGGGTCGATGTGGTGGGGATGGTAGTGGTGACTGTGAGAAAAAAAAGAATCAGCTGTTCTAGGGGGGAATACAACGAACAAGACAAGAATGATTACCTTACAACGGAAAGAAAAGTGAGGAGAGAGAGAGAGAGAGAGAGAGAGAGACGGGGGAGAGGGGTGTGGGGAAGGGAGAGAATCGGGAAGGAGATGGGGGCGAGGAGGAGAGAAGAGTGAAGGTGAAGGGAAGGCGACCTCTACTTATGGCTTCATGTTGTCAGCCGTCTGCGCTCTGGTCGATCTTTCCGACTGTGAGCGTCTGTTTCATTGTGCTCCGGATCCGTCTTCTAGGTTTGGAAACTTCGCCCTTTGCACTGACTATCTTTCAGAGTTTGGACGATAAATTTCTGTCTCATGTCAAGCGGATTTTTTTCTTCGTTATCAGACCACGTACACAACAGAGCGAATACGTTATTAATTTGTTTTCATCCTGGAGTCCTCGGTAGAAGAATGAATGTCCTATGAAGTTCACAAAACTGCTAAAAACCTGTGCTAGCTCGGCCAAGTGAAAAGAGCATGCCTGACAGAACTGTGTTTCCATGGTTCCCTACCAGCACACAGGGATGCCGCAGCAGAGAGGTGGACCTGTCTTGCCTGACGGCCTGAGTGTCAGCATTCCCATGGAGAACTCAGTTCAGAGCCTGTTGTTTGCACCCACTTCAAAGAGCATAATTCAAGTTTCTCTGGTGGACATTGAGAGCAGAGAATCACAGAGTTTGTTGTGAATACATTTGAAGAGACAGTGTGGGCTGTTCAGGAGCGTGTAGAACTCCCAGGAACATGTTGAGATAACAGCGCTGCCTTTGGAGAAGTATGGAACCATATGTAGTAAATGCTTAGGAATTCTTAGGAACAGGGCACTTGCCCAAATAAAGGCAAACACAGTGGCTCAGCATCGGTGACACATTACCGTATGTGACAATCAATAGCAGTGGAAAGCTAACATGAGGCGGGGTTCTTGTAATCTTGCCCTTACAAGCAATATTGCCTTCTACCTGGACAGTTAAGTCTGATGGGTGTAAACATGACTCATGCAATGATGCGCGGGGGGGGGGGGGGGGGGGGGGGGGGAGGGGGAGGGGGTGCAATGGTACCAGAGCAGGAGGGCCCTGGATCAGCCCCACATCAGATCCGCACACTGACTACAGCTAGTGGAAGTCAGCACAGTTTCGCTTCACTTTCACTGCTCTCTTACACTCAATGCACGCATCAAGCCTTTGACATGACAACTGTACTACAGTATATGCACACATCAAGCCTTTGACATGACAACTGTACTACAGTATATGCACACATCAAGCCTTTGACATGACAACTGTACTACAGTATATGCACACATGAAGCCTTTGACATGACAACTGTACTACAGTATACGCACACATCAAGCCTTTGACATGACAGCTGTACTACAGTATATGGACACATCAAGCCTTTGACATGACAACTGTACTACAGTATATGCACACATCAAGCCTTTGACATGACAACTGTACTACAGTATATGGACACATCAAGCCTTTGACATGACAACTGTACTACAGTATATGGACACATTAAGCCTTTGACATGACAACTGTACTACAGTGGCAAGTATAAATCAGATAGGCAGGACACATGGAATGTGTCATTCTCTCAGAATGTCATCTGGTTGTGGTGTATGAAACACTGCATGTCATTTTCCATTGGCTGCCAGTCTGCCCAGGACAGCAAATGCAGAATCAGATGTGAAAATGCCACAAATGATCATAGAGAAAAAGAGTGGAAGCTAGAACCACCACTATTTCAGGCAGTTGTAACAGAAACATTGGCTTGATGATCATGTAGACCTTTGGGCTCAAGGACAAATCACCAGCCAGATCGCTGTTTCCTGACTGCCTGACCCTGGTGTTGGGCTATCGATCTATGTGTTCCCCTTGGGGCCATGCTGCCATCTTGGCCCACTGTGGGATCACTGGGAATGAGAAGGCTGATGCTCTGTCCAAGACAGGCAGCATATGGAGCAGTTCAGCAGCCACCCAGTGACTTACAGAGGGACCAAAACAATCATCCACAACCAATACTAAAACCAGTGGAAGAGAAGGCTGGGTGCAGACAGTGATGTTGATCCAATCCATCAGCTTCAGGGATACTAGCTTACGATTACCTTCAGACTGAGAACTGGCCACTGCCACCTATGAGCCTCCTCCGCCGAATTAAGACTGCCCACACAGAGGAATGTCCGTGCAACACTGGATCTCAGACCACAGAACACATCCTTCAGCACTGTCCAGCCCATGGCGTTCTACAGCGTCAAACCTGACCAGAAGGCACAAAGCTGCAAATGCAGCTTTGGGGCAGCCGTCAAAACCTTAAGGATACTGGGATTCATTGTGGCGACAGGATTTATGATCTGACACAGCCAATCAAAATCAACCGCAGAAGAAGAAGAAGAAGAAGAAGAAGAAGAAGAAGAAGAAGAGAAGAAGAAGAAGAACTTGACTTCTAAACAGTCCACAGGAGCTAAATCTGGCAGTTAAACAGCAGCTATTGAGAGGGAACAAATTCCTGCTAAGACGCTCACACTGTGCACTGGGCTTTTATTGTAGACAAGATCATGGAAAACGACTAAAGCCCGAAAAACGACCCCCTAACACTCCCAAAACAGAGTCTGAAAACCCCCGAAACGACCCCCTAACCCCAGACAACAGAGTCGAAAACCCCCAGAAAAGGCCCTAACCTCCAGAAACAGGTCCGAAAACCCCAGAAACGAGCCCCAAACATCCAGAAACAGAGTTCGAAAAGCCGGGGAAAAACGGCCCCCAAAACATCAGACAACAGAGTTAAAAACCCCAGAAAACGTGCCCTGACACTCCAGACAACAGGCCAAAAAAGCCAGAAAACGAGCCCCTAACACTCAGACAACAGGCCCAAAAAGCCGAAAACGGCCCTACCCAGAAACAGAGCGTGGGGGTCCCAGACAAGCACCAGGAATGGGGCCTTTTTTGCAAAACTCAGACATGTCATGTCCCCTTGGAGAGGGAAAAAAAGTAACCAACAGCGTGTCATTACGGAGGGTTTTTCCTACGGGATCAAAGTTCAAAAAGCCCATTCCAACCCCCCAAATTTCCCTCAACATAGTGGGGGAAAAAGGGAGAGGCTATAGCTCCCCACCCTACCCGCAGCGCTGTGTTGTTTTATGGAGGGAAGAAACAACTGATTCATACCCCTTATGAAAATTCTAAAAAGGTGTGCAATGGGCGCCCCGCGCCGCCCCAAATATGTGAGAGGGGGATTTAAAGCATGCATTTCCCCATAACAAATCCTTCCAAAAAAAAAAAATAAAAAAGGCAATGCAAAGGTGTTTGTGTCCCGGAAATAGAGCGCAAAGTCTGGGTTTATAAATTGAGAAATATGATGTATTTGAATAAGCAATTAATGCGAAATGGAGACTTTTACCACAAAAGAAAAGGGGAGGGGGGGAAGGGGGGGAGAGAGAGTGAGAGGGAGAGGGAGGAGAAAGAGAAGGGGAAAAGAGAGAGAGAGAGGGAGAGGAGAGAGAGGGAGGGGAGGAGGAGGAGGGAGAGGGAGGAGAGAGAAGGGAGAGAGGAGAAAGGAGGGAGAGGGGAGAGAGAGAGAGGGGGAGGAGAGAGGAGGGAGAGAGAGAGAGAGGGGAGAGAGAGAGAGGGAGGGGAGGAGAGAGGAGGGGGGAGAGGAGAGGGGGAGGGAGAGGGAGAGGAGGGAGAGGGGAGAGAGAGAGGGGAGGGGGAGAGAGAGGGGAGAGGGGGGGAGGGGGAAAAGAGAGAGAGGAGGGGAGAGGAGAGGGGAGGGAGAGGAGGAGAGGAGAAGAGGGGAGGGAAGAGAGGGGGAGGGAGGGGGAGAGAGGGGAGAGAGAGAGAGAGGGGAGGGGGAGGGGAAAAGGGGGGAGGGGAGAGGGAGAGGGGGAGAGAGAGAGAGAGAAGGGGGGGGGAGAGGGAGGGAGAGAGAGAGAGAGAGAGAGGGGAAGGAGGAGAGGGGGAGGGAGAAGAGAGGAGAGAGAGGTGGAGGGAGAGAAAGAGGGAAAAGAGAGAGGGAGGGGAGAGGAGAGGAGAGAGGAGGGAAAGGGAGAGGGGGAGGGGAGAGGGGGGAGAGGGAGAGAGGAGGGAGGGAGAGAGAGAGAGGAGGGAGGAGGGGAAAAGAGGAGGGGGGAGAGAGGGAGGGGGAAGGGGGGGAGAGAGAGGGGGAGGGAGGGAGGAGAGAGAGAGGGGAAAAGAGAAGGGGGAGGGGAGGAAGAGAGAGGGGAGAGGGGGGAAACAGACAGATGGACGGAGGAGGACATACAATCAGAAAGACAAAGGACAGGGACACGAAGACGGACAGACTGATGAGTAAAATGACTTCCCCCATGAAAGGTATGGGGCTGTGATGAGCAGAGCTTTATTCTGTCCAGATTTACAAGGAAGTAGTGTTATGTATCACTTCCCTGTGTGAGTTCCTTTTTTTTTGCACAGTCAGTTGTGCTAAACATGAACTTTACGGCAGATCTTACTTTGTTTACAGATAATACTATGGCTATGGAAGTTTAACATTTATATTGCAATATAAGAATACCAACCGTGTAAAAATACCAAAATAAATAATAATAAATAAATACATACATGATTGAAAAAGAAGAAAGAAAAAAAATATTAATTAAAAAAAGATAAATGAGTAAATTAAATAAGTAACCTAAGTTTTGTGACAGAGACAGTGTGTTAGAAACGACCAGATGGTTTTCGTTGTGCTTTATGACTTCGTCTCAGCTGAAAAAGAACAAAAATCGACTTATTTGCAGACCGCACAAACTTAAGCTCGTATTTTTTTTAGCCCAAAATAATGGAAGAGGAGGTGGTTATGCCACACAACAGGAAGCCTCTGGTAGTTCCAGCCAGAGTGAACTGACCCGAAAAAAAAACCACGAAAGATTCCACACCTTGGCTTTGTTTTAACTCTGGCTTTTGTGGGGGGTGGGGGGATGAAGGGGAGGGGAGGGGGCAGGGGGGGGGGGGGGTGAAGAACAGTTCACTGATCACCACCATGCTGAGTTTGACAGTGAGCTGTCACCAGGCTGCTCATCAGAATCAATACGCTGCGTTCTCTCCAGTTTCACGTATTTTGATAAGAGTTCAACGAAGATACAGAAGAACGCAAATCAGCGGAAGAAGACACAACAAAAACAAAGAAAGAAAGAGAGAAAGAAAGAATGCACGCCTGACAAACAAGGCAGTGTCAAGGCACGAAGAGAACGTATAAATGCCAATCCTGACTCACTTGCTCAACCACCGTGTTTTTGGGCGAAAGTGGCCTTAAAGCCGCCTTTTCCTGTGGCGGGAAAGAGAGAGAGAGAATCACCGGCAGACAGACAGGAGAAGGAGAGACTGAGAGAGAGGACAGACAGACAGACAGAGAGGCGGGCAGACACACACACACACACACACACACACACACACACACACACACACACACACACACACACACACACACACACACACACACACGCACGCACGCACGCACAAGCGTGCGCACTTGCGCGCGCACCCACATATACACAGTAGTGTCTGCGTTGGCCAAAAAATCAATACTGCTGAACCCCTCTTCTTC
>CM031628.1:37640905-37685905 GCA_018398815.1 Conus ventricosus
AGTGCCATCAAACCTTAAGCCCTAAGATACCAAATTTATGCCATATTCCATTGTGGAATTCTTTTAAATCCCAGCCCCTGTAGGATGTAAACCATGCATATGCAACCACTCATAATCTGAGTGATGTTTCATACTGTACATAATCCATTTTTGTTGTTTTTTTTTTGCTTGAAAAATTATTCACGGTCTAAGCCTATGCTAGGGGTGTACAGCTGTTTGCAATGATCCTACTGGGGTTTCGTTTGCCAAAGTGACACATGTCACTGTCAAAGTGTATTTCGGCAGATCACAATTGGACAAATATTTACACGATTTAGTCTGGCTGATGAATTCACTGAATTTTGTTGCTAAATTACTTGCTGCAGTGACTTGCGCAAATCACACCGACATCTTGGGCCCTTGTTTTTCTTAATTATATAAATGACATAATAGAAATCTCTCTCCGGAACACTATAAGGCTTTTTGCAGATGACAGCTTAGTAATAGAACAATCAGAAGCAAAAATGATACACGCATTCTACAAAAGATCTAAACGCTTAGAAAGTGGAAAGAATTTGGGAAATGGAATTTCATCCCCAAAAGTGCCAAGTGTTGCGTATATGTAACAAACGCTCACCAATTAATCAATTATCTATCCATAATACTATTCTTAAGAAACTAATGCTGCAAAATATTTAGCGTGATTATAGATAGTCGTCTCAAATGGAAAGAACATTACAATTTAGTATGTAAGAAAGCAAATAACATCTTAGCTTTCTTATACAGGAATATCAATGACTGCCCCCAAAGGTTAAAGACATTGCTACAAAACACTGGTTAACCATACTGAATATTGTTGCTCAGTTTGGATCCTTACCATCTAAAGACATTGATAACCTCGAAAAGATTCAGAAGAGAGCAGCACGGTTCGTAACAGGGAACCACATCAAGAAAAGGGGAATACTAGGAAGAACATAGAATTAGAATGGAAACCCTTAAAGAAGAAAGCTTTTATTCAAACTTAACATCTTCTTCAAAGCAGAGCTAAGTAATTGATATTCCAATGGAACAACTAGTATTGAATAAAAGTGCACCAGGATGGCGTAAATGTTATACATACCGCATCAAATATTGAAAGCCACTTACATTCTGTTTATCCCAGTTCTGTATCGGCTGTGGAACTCACTGCCGTGCCATCAAGATTGCCACAAATGCAATCTCATTTAAAAAAACAAATTGATTCGACAGTTTTGAGATCTGCATATTGAGATTTTCTATTTTTACTTCCCCAGATATTTTACTATTACCGGGGCCTGAATTTGGCCATTGCTTTTAACTTCTTGAATATCGAGTGCGACCCCTTGTTGCCAAATTTGCTCCAGGGCCAACAGTCTGAGTCGCACTGCTTTATGTTAATTTATTTTACTTTTTAACATGCGTGCTGGTGACCTACTCGTTTTGAGTGAACCATATTTTGGGAAAGAAGAAGAAGGTTGCTGAAAGTCACAGTATGTTGCATCATGCAGCCATGTAAGCAAACAAAACACTCCACCTCAACACCAAGGACCAGTGGGTGATAAAGAAACTGAGAAGACAAAAACGCATAAGTCAGCAGAAAAACAAGTCATGCCCTATCCAATGCAGCAATTTTTCAATGTAGCATTCTGAGATTCGTACCATGAAGAATCAAGACAACATGGCTGCCATCCCTCGTTGGCGATTTGCTCCAGGACAGGCACTCTTGCTGCATCAATCATGGGTTGCGGGATTGACCTGAGAGTATGCATAATCCAGTTTCTGTGCTGCTGCACGGTTCTGTCACAACAGAAGGTGGTAGTGAACAAGGCTCCAGTCAGAGTTGTATCATCAAGGCAGGATCAGAAGAATGATAATTATGAATGGATAACAGTAATATCAACTGATACTAAAAGCCGGATACACTACATCAGCAACCCAATGTGCTGAGCATTCACCATTCATTCAAGCCACCACTCCAAACCACCCTCCTTCCGCCCCCCCCCCCCCCCCCCCCCCACCCCATTTCCACCCTCCTTAAGTTAAACCACAAAACATGACAGGAAGGTCCGAGGTGCATGTGAACACACAACCAAGCGCCATGTGCTCAAAAGATTACAGATCATACACACAGTGAGCACCGCCAGAGGAAGCACTGCACCCCCAGAAACTCCAGCACTGACAATCTGCCTGACAGGAGGCCACAAACATGGTCTGGAACAGCCTTGACGTCACGAGCAGGAGGTTTACTGGGGGAGAGCACGACTGATAGAGCCGACACATCTTTCACATCATGAGGTCATCGGAGGTGGTGGCATGAACTGGATTTAGCACCCAGCCAGGTTCATCAAAACCAATGATTCTGATTCGACTCTCTGTGCCCCGTGTCATCTTGAAAAAATGTAAGCATGCCTCATATAACTAAGCCCCTCCAAAGAAGCTAATAACTAGCCCAAGAAATGGTGACATTGACGATGATGATAATATGATGATGATGATTGTCACTGTTGTTATTATCCCAACAGAACCCTATACTGTCTATTCCATCTTACTGCTGGGCAGATGGTGTTAACAAATGTTATTTTCAACTAATAAAAGCTCAAGAGACAGATGTCTCAATAACAGAAAGTCCAGGCAGCTTTCACCAATAAATTTCATACAGCAAAAAGGCAACATTTGAATGAATGGGACACTCGATTGTAGCCACCTTAGAGGTGTAGAAGATGGCCTCAAGGCTCAATACAAATCTTATGGCAAGTCAAAAGGTGCCAGCATCCAGGAGTTTATTTTTGCTTAGTGTAGTGGTTCAATAAACATTGCATGGAAGTAATTCAGCTGACAGATTTCTCATAAACCTTACATTTTCTTTTCATTTCCACACACAGCTAGACATCCATAACCATTACAGTGAGTTTCCTTTGCATTCTTTTTCTTCTCTGTACTTTGATTAAGGTACAGAGACTGAGAGAGCAAAGAAAAACACAAACTAAGGCAAACAGTGCTTGTGATGTATTGCCTGGGGGTTGTTTACACACTTGTTTACTGGTTCAAAGTACAGTCTCTTCACTACACCCCCATCACAGCTTACCTGTACATTCCACATGCCATGGTACTGGTACCAGGTAGTAATAGTTCACAGCACGAGCATGCCTGCCAGTCCACCTACCAAGTCACTAATACCAGGCCGTACCAGCACTACCGAGCTTACCTTTCTATATTACATACTGGTAGTACAACTACTCTACATACAGAGCTTACCTGTATGCTCTGTACAAGGTAATGACATTTCAGAGCACTCTGCATGTATGTAGAGCTTACCTGTCTGTTCCACACGGCGGGGCTCTGGCTCCAGGTAACCTCATCAGAGCCTTGTGGCCTGGTTGGATGAAAGCAAATATCGTTGGTTTAACACAGTGAGCAGGTTTGTACTGCTTTAGACTGATACAGTCCATTATTAAACCCCCGCTCCCCCCCCCCCCCCCCCCCCTCCCCCAATCTCTCTCTCTCATCTACAACTGAAGTCTACCCAGAGAACTGGGTAAACACATTAAAATAAATCTGCTGATGACTTCTGTACGCATGCACATTAAGCTACTCACAACTTCTGCTTAGACAGGTACACCAGCCCTGATATGGCCCTTTGCGGTCGGCTGGGCTATAAGCAACATTATCTAGACAGGTACACACATTTACTTCACTGATGATTTCTGCTTATGGAGACAGGTACTCACATTCATATCCTGATGGCTTCTACTTATTGAGATAGGTATACACATTAACCTATGATGCTTTCTCCCTGATAAGTACAGACTACAATCAACTGATGACTTCAGCTTAGGGCGGTAGGTGCACAATTGACCTACTGATGACTTCAGCTTAGGGCGGTAGGTGCACAATTGACCCACTGATGACTTCAACTCATGGAAATAAGTTAGTTGCAAGGTGAGGCGACTGAAGGCAGGAATCTACACAAATCTTGAAAGGTGTTTGAAATAACTCCTCCAGTCAACATGGAGAAATGAATCACAAGACAAAACAACACGTTTCAACCTCCTAGGTCTTCTTCAGGCAAGATAAACAACATGACAACAAGAATGAAGAACGATCAGTCACAGAGCTTGTCAAATTCCACAAAATATGGGCGTCAAATGAACACGAGGCCTCTGGGAAGGAGATGATGTGAGTTAAAATAGTAATGATGATCATAATGATACTGATAGCAATAATAACAATGATGATGATGAAAGTATTGAAAAAATAACAAAGAGAGGAACACTACCCCTTTTGGTGATGATATGACAATAGCAGTTGATGTATGGAAGAAAGGAGAGGGTTGGAGGATTGTCAACAGCATGGTTGTCATGGCAACAGTGTTAGTGGTCATGATGACGGTGATAATAATGGTAATGATGGTTAATATCAATAATAACACGGGTACTGATAATAATAATAGTAATATTAGCAACAATAGTAATAGTACTGGTAATAATAGCACTAATAATAAAAGTAATGGCGCAAAAATATGATAAAAAAAAAAGTAATATCAATAATAGCAATGATGATAATAGTAAGTAGTAATACTAATAATGATAAGGGAAGGGAGGAAGGAAAAGGAGGAGGAGGGGAAGAGAGGACAGGAAGAACAAAGAGGAGAAGGAGGGTACAAGTTATGGGAAGGATGGAATCTAATTGGTATATCAATAGTTAAAACAGGTTTATTAATAGTTTTAATAATAATCATGATTGTAACTATATAGTATTGATAGCGATGATATAGGAGGCTGGAAAAGTGGTGGATTGGGAAGTCAGAAATACTGCAAAGCATAATGACAGTACCAATAAAAGAATAAATTATGTAATAGTGGTAACAGTTACGAAGTTGTAATGTAATAATGGTTATATTGATGAATTCATTTTATCACTACCATTATACTTATAATCACTGTGTCCTATTATTACAAACCCTATAGCCAGCATTACCTGAAGAAGTAATAGTAGTAATACTTGTACAGAATCACTTAATATTTACAAAAGAAAAGAAAAGAAAAGCGAGTGTGTGTGTGTGTGTGTGTGTGTCTGTGTCTGTGTGTGTGTGTGTAGGTATGTTTCCACTCCCCTCCTCCCTATTTTTTTTAACCCTTCCCTTCTTCCCTCCATCCTCATAGCATCAACACCCAAAAATAGCAACTAGCATGTGCCTATCCACCACCACAAAATCAGCCCATTTTATCCTCCACCAACACACATACTACCATACCTCCCTCTATATTTACCTCATACAGAAGTTACAGCTATCTTCCTTTAACCTCCCAGTACACTCTGCTTATTTGCTACATCAACCTATTGCTTTCTCAGATATTCATCCACTCCCTTTTCTTCATCTGGTTTTCTTTTTATTTCATATACTATCTCCTCTATATCTTCTACAAGAGTTTCTCTTCCTTCCCTCTTTTCTGTGCATAGGTGTGTGTCGGTATGTGCAGCTATGTAAGGGGGGGGGGGGGGGGGGCTCTTTCTGTCTGTCTTCTTCTTTTTCTCTCAATAGGAATGCTAGCCCTTGACTCATTGATCATTTTTATTCCTTTCCAGCCAGAATTATTACCGATGCATATACTACACCTACACTGATACTATCATTATTATCATCACCCAATAGTATTGTTTGCTTTGTAGTCACTGACCATTTCTATTCCTTTCCACCAACTATTACAAAGATTATTCTACCATTATTACTATCTTTACTATCAGTATCATCATGCTATAGTATCATTATTATCATTATTGTCATCATCATCATCATCATCATCATCATCATTACTGATGTCCCTGTTGTTGCTATTACTATCATTATGACCACCACCATTATGTTTATAATTACTACTGTGTGTACTATGTTCTCACCGGCAGAAAGTTGTAGTAGTAATAGAGGCCTATATACAATAACTAAATTAGACAGAGAGAAAAGTGTGTGTGTGTCCAGGTGTGTGTACAGGTGTAGGTGTGTAGTTCCCCACCCCCATCTCTTTTTTTTAAACCCTCCCCTTCTTCCCTGCTCCAATCATAACCTTTCACTTATTGATCATCCCTATATACTGTCACCATTATATATTTATTCTCATCACCTTCTCCCTGCTCCAGTAGCACTGTTAACTTTTACTTATTGGCCATTCATATTCCTTTCCACCAACCATTACCAATATTACTTACATAATTATTGCTATCAGTATCACTGCCATCATATCACCATTATCAGCACTACAATCATCATAAAAAACAAACAAAAATCACCAATTTCAGTTACTAAATTATAAAGATAATTTTAATAACAGTAGCAACTATAATAACTGTATCAGTTGTTAAGTTGTATGAACAGTTATAATTCTGACATTCCAACCTACCAGTTTTATTAAAACTATCAATATACCTATTATAACTACTATTATACCTATTAGATTTCATCCTTCCCATAATTTGTACCCCCCTTCTCCTCTTTGCTCTTCCTGTCCCCCCCCCCCCCCCCCCTCCCCCCCTCCCCTCCTTTTTCTTTTTCTTCCTCTGTTCCCTTACTATCATTAGCAATGATGCAGAGATCTGGAAACACACTGCACCAAGGCTATTGATCACGCAAAAAAAAAGATGAACACCCAACAACGAATTGAGCATACTTACTTCCTGTTCCGGCGATCTGCATTATCTGAATCCAAGTCTAAAAAAGAAAAAAAATAAATCACTGATAAGAATTTCAGGGGCTCAAGCTCCAAGGGATAGATCTTCAATCCTAAAACTGAATTGGGGCCATCCTACCAATATATAAAAAGATAGGTTGATTGATATCATAGACAGAGACAATGAGAGAGATTTCTTTTCCAATTGTTAACACTTAAAGAGTTCTGAAAAAAAAAAAAGAAAAAAAAAATCAGAATCAAAAATGTTTTCAAAACAAATTGATTAGCAATGCACTAGTCTGAAAAGCCATCCTTTTGCTTTGATTGTCAATTTGACTGAAAATCAAAACAGAATGCAAGAAAACTAAAAGCATAAAACTATTACCCTCTAGAGTCTAAATGGAAGAACAAAAACCTCTTTGTGTACATGTGAGTGATTCATTCCTACTCTGTGTAAATACACTCGTCTGTTTGTTACCATGATTTTTGTCTTTTGAACTGTTGTAAATTCAGACATCCTCCATCACATGATCATTTTTGTTTTCATGATTTTTGAAGTGGAGAAGGACATGGAAAGGACTCGGAGACAATGAGTAGAGACTTCAGCAGGGAGAACAAAGTATTTAAGCTCTGTATTTTGTCAATGACCTTGTACCACATAATACCTCCTTCTACGTAGTACCCCATTACACACCTTGCACCAGGAAAATATTAATAAACTGGGTGGTAGGGGAATGTTCATAAAACATTTATGGACCTGCTGAATGGTTTTTCTCTTGATGTGGGAAGATGGTCATCTATGAGTTAGTATTTCTGTCTTTTCTTTTAACGTTTCTGTTCACTCTTCCTTTCCTATGTTCTAAAAGAAAAAAAGAAAAGAAATTCAATGGACCTAAACAGTTGCAATAATACTTACGCAAGTGTGCAGCAACAAAACTGAAGTGTAGACTTGACTGCAGTTATGTCAGTTTCATTTAAAGGAGTTTGATTTGACCTATCACACTTCACAGTCTGCTACAAGACTAAGGTAAAGGGAGATAAGCAAAAAAACCAAAAAAAAAACCCATTCCAACAAAGAAAACCTCTCCGATAAATTTTGCTCCCTGCAGTTTTATTTTTGTGGCATACGCATTGTGCTGGTGTCGATGGTGCTACCCCCCCCCCCCCCCCCCCCCCCCCCCCCCCCACCAACCCAGCTTCTCTCCCACAACAAGCCACTGAAGAAGCCTGCAGCCCTACACTTCAATGTGTAATGAATCATCTGTATGAGCTGACATGTTCTTTGAAATTCTCCCTGCTAGGCCTAAATGAAGTCATACATGGCTAACAGCACGCATCAACTGGAAAGAACTTGGAAAATGGAATTTCATCCCCAAAAGTGCCAAGTGTTGCGTATATGTAACAAACGCTCACCAATTAGATCAGATTATTCTATCCATAATACTAATGCTGCAAAATATTTAGGCGTGATTATAGATAGTCGTCTCAAATGGCAAGAACATTACAATTTAGTATGTAAGAAAGTAAATAACATCTTTGCTTTCTTATACAGGAATATCAATGACTGCCCCCAAAAGGTTAAAGACGACTGCTACAAAACACTGGCCTACCACACAGACTGGCCGTCTTTTCAGCGTGTGGACAGATAGTTGTTGGTTACACGCCACAGTTAGGATTTTGTTAGGCCTATGGGCTATAATCCATGTGGACATTTTGAGGTGTAGCATAAAGTTGCGCCAAAATTCAAGATTAAACTGATAATCAAATGAACACCCCATCAACCTTCCCTAGTCAATTAACTTGTTTTGAGGGACTCAGGTGATGAAATCATTCACAATCTAGAAATACATGAACTGCCCTTTACCTGATGTCACATTTCCGACCTTGGCACTGCAGCGATACACAGATGCTGTACACACAGGCGAGCTCAGAAGAAGTGCACCTCTCTTGAGAAGTGTTCACTGACGGTCAGGTAAACAAGCAGACGAACTCTGGTAGTACGATGCCTATGCTTGAAGATGGGGACTGGCTTACTTATAGTTAGTTCAGAAGCTAAGTCGTGCTCAATGTGTTACCGACACTAGTGATAAACCAGTGCTAGAGCCTCCTGTTTATAGAAGTGAGACTCGCCTTAGCACTGCGACAAAACAGCCGTAGACAGTTACAATGGCAAGGATGGCTTTGACAGTAGTGCAACTAGATTCGGGACTCAGACACTGACAGAGTGAATGACTCAACTACACCTAAAGACCTAAACGAAGGCAAACTATGCTTGTGTCTTATTACCTGTGTGTAATTTACATGCCATTTTACTGGTACCAGGTAGAACCAATATTCTCTTCATTCAGCTTGCCTGTACTTTACACAGACCACACCAAGTTGTCACATTTCACAGAAGAGCATGCAGATCTTACCTGTTCTTTAAGTATCAACTAACCTGGAACTGATACCATATACTTACATTTAACAATAGTACGTACAGAACTCACTGCAGGTTTCACAAGTCATGTTACTGATATGGAACCAACACTCTACAGAAATTACATTTATGTTCTGCAGGCTATGGTCTTCATACCACAGATTTTCCCTGTGTGCTCTCACGTCATGCAGCTGGTATAAGCAGTGTCAACATTCTACCCACAAAGCATGCCAGTAAATATACACCTTGGTGCTGATATCAAGCAATCACCTTTCACAACTCTGTACATGTCGAGTTTGTCTGTACATTCTGTACGCCAAGGTACCTGTGACAGGAGATACCAACACTCATATAACGTTTACCTGAACGTTCCACACGATGAGGCACTGGCTCCAGGTAGTCCTCATCAGAATCTGGTGGTCTAGTTGGATAAAAAGGAACATTGTTAACTCAGTTTTGTCATGCCTCTGTGTATCACAGTCTGTTGTCCACACCCACCACCCTTCCCACCCCAACCTCTCCTCCCCTCTTTCCTTCCCTACCTCTCTCTCTCTCTCTCTCCCTCTGCAACTCACAACTACTTTGGGTGACATTAACACATATCAATCCATTTCTGACTTATAGGCAGGCACATTACTATATTACTGACTTTGACCGAAGGAGATTGGTACACAAATTAGTCTTCTTACCGATTTCTTAGGGAGTTGCATAATTTATATTATAAGCAAACTGCTGACAAACTGGGGAGATAAGATAAGTACACACACTGATTAACGGCTGAGTTCTTCCAAGATAAGCACATATCTTATGTAAACAGCTGCTGAGTTCTTCCTAGGGAGATAAGTGCATAAATTAGTAAGCGGCTGAGTTCTCCCAAGGGAGATAAGTACATATCTTAATTAATCAGCTGCTGAGTTCTTCCTAGGGAGATAAGTACATACATTATTAAGCAACTATTGAGTTCTTCCCAGGGAGATAAGTACATACATTAATCAGCTGCTAAGTTCTTCCTTGGGAGATAAGTACATACATCAATCAACTACTGAGTTCTTCCTTGGGAGATGAATACGTACATTAATCTACTGCTGAGTTCTTCCGAGGGAGATAAGTACACATCTTAATCTACCTCCGAGTTTTGTTCTGGGAGATAGATAGATCTACATGCATCAATCTATTGATGATTTCTACTCACAGAAAGGTACAAACATCACGTATACTCACTGTGGCTTGGGACCAGAGGCATCAGGTGAGCCTGGACAGAAATAACCCGTAGATTGCATAAGCAACATTAGAGACAGACAAAACTAGCCTTTTACATTCAACAACACCCTAGAAAGACATAACAGTTAATACAGCCAGGAACACTTGATTGATCATCACTAATCAGCAATATCTGGCAAGACAAAACTTGTTCCGACTGAGATCAAGTGGCGGAATGGAGCAGCAAGTGTAGGCTGATGGAAGCCAACTTTAGTGACAGGTTGAACGACACTCACGACACAGAACACAGCTTTACGGCTGTGCTGCCTGATCAAACCTAGTGACACAGTAGTTCAGGAAAGTTTCGGCTGATTGATCTGAAATATTGAGACAGAACAGACCTCTTGTAAGCTTTGCTGAAGTGAACTAAACCTGGGATTCCAGTGGTTGAACCAAACCAGGGATCCCAGTGGTTGAACTAAACCAGGGATTCCAGTAGTTCAACTATAGTTCTGTGTTGTGTCCGGCAACAAAATGAACGGCGTTGAAAATCTTCCTTCACGACAGATTTTTACCCGTCACTAGCGCGAAGCTTCGGCTATAGGCCTACCCTGTGCACAACCAAGTAGGCCTCCCACCATGATTGTCTAATCACAATAGGCTAGGCCTAACGAACAGCAGAAACACAGGCTAACTAGCCTAGTTGTATAAACCTAGGCCTAGGCCTGACGTAATTTAAAAAAAACCAAAAAAACAACTTTAAGCGTTAGGGCCTAGGCTAAATCGCGTCATTTCCCCCTCACTACAAAGTCGCAGCCTTACTAATGACGTATTTTCATGAGTATTTTGAGGCACCGTACTGAGTGGAATGCGGCAAATGCATTCTTTACATCGAACATATTTGACGCGACTTTCATCAGGCACTATTCAGATGTAACAGTTTTCGACCCAGACCTTGGCACATCATCGCAGCACTTGGCACCTGACTATGCTCTGAGATCTCTGATACTACCCGTCATCAAAACGGACGGCATGGGTGACTTTCCTGTCAGGCTTGTCTTTCAGTCATTAAATCCAGAGAATTCCTACATTTGATGTGTTTTAACAACGCAAAGTTCGGAGTATAAATGTGTGTATTACCAGCTGATGCTGTCGGTCACAATAACGTCTGCAGTGTTTCTTTTCAAAATGGAGAGCTGCTTACCTGTAAGCTTACTGTTGTTCATTCCAATACACTTCTAACCTCATCATTTGGCCTATTTCATTTCACGTCCGAAGGCATGTCCGAACAATGGAGAGGTCGAGTCAAAAGAATGTGGTACTCACTTCGCAAAATGTGTTGTTCCGTGTATAAAACTTATAATCAACGTCAGAGAACAATTCTAGTAAAACTGCATAATTTGTAATTGTTGAGTGTACGCAAGTGTGTTCTCCTGCATTCAGTTTTGTAAGGATAACAGCATTCTGTGTCTACCAATTGGTTGTATTCTCTCCAACTTAATGATGACCGGCAATCTACTGACCAATTATGTCACAATAATGTTGGTTCGAACAAACGGTCATAACGAGGTAATAAACACGCGCGCGTGTGTGCATGTGTGGATTTGACTTCTGAAGAGCGAGAGCAGAGTTTCTACATCATGCTGGTTGAAGTAAACTCTAGTCACAGATTAGAATTTAGAGTCAAGGCCGTATTGGATTGAGTTGACTGAAGATTTCCGATTACGCCGTGGTGGCACATAAACTCATTATTTTCTTTTTCTTTCTTTTTTTTAAATTTTGGTTTCTTTCTGGGATTTTTTGGATTAATATTAAATATCTGCAGCGTTCTACGAAACATCAACACCACCATGCGCTTTTTTTTTTTCGTTCCTACAAAATGTAATGATTTCGTGCTTCGATTCCTGATAAAATAGCCAGTGTCTGTACAGAAAAATGTTCCTTTGTCTGAAATAATATGTATTTATGAAGGTGAACACACACACACACACACACACACACACACACACACACACACACGTGCGCGCGCGCGCGCACGATCAAGGAAAGAGGCAGACTGAGACAGTAGCCTCCCCCCATCCTCTCTCTCTCTCTCTCTCTCTCTCTCTCTCTCTCTCTCCTCTCTCTCTCTCTCTCTCTCTCTCTGTGTCTCTCTCTCTGTCTGTCTGTCTGTCTGTCTGTCTCTCTGTTTCTCTGTCCTCCCTCTCTCTCTCTCTCTCTCTAGCTCGCTCTCTGTCTCTGTCTGTCTGTCTGTCTGTCTGTCTGTCTCTCTCTCTCTCTGTCTCTCTCTCTCTGTCTCTCTCTCTCTCTCTCTCTCTCTCTCTCTCTCTCTCTCTCTCTCTCTCTCTCTCTCTCTCTCTCTCTCTCATCCCAATTCAGCATGACGTACCAGCAGCGCGGGATAGTTTCCGCCTCATCCGGATGACGAAAACGATGAGGACGACGATAATGAGCGCCAGCAGGACGATGGTGCCGAGAATGATCCATTCGTGAGACAGCTCGGGGCCCTTTGAAGAAACTGCATCGACGACATTGTCTGGCAGGGAGGGCATAAGGTAAGGTAAGGTAAGGTAATGTTGCTTATAGCCCAGCCGACGGCAAAGGGCCATATCAGGGCTGTCACCGCGTTGAAGTCAACTCACAAATCATTCATTTACACGACTCTTTAAAATACATCTTCTAAACACCCACCCAACATTTTGTTACAAATCTTTCCACAATGAAATTTCAGATCCGATGAAAAATGTTGATCTCTTTCAAGAATTCAAAGATCCCATCAGGTAGGAAAACTCTAATTCTGTAACGTCAGAGAGTAATGGAAAAATAGCCACAGCTTGACCTAGCAGGAAACCACACACACACACACACACACACACACACACACACACACCACACACACACACACACACACACACACACACACCACATAGGCCACCCCGAAAGCCACTAAACTATCACCACCAATAGCAAACCTTGTACGCATACCTCTTCTGAGCACAGTTGCAGTCTCACGGACAGCACAATGCAGTAGCCATGCTGCCACCCACTGACATTACCACCGCCACAGATCGCTGCCTTTCTCCAAAATTCCAGTCCTGATTGTAAACAGTTGAACGGAACCGACAGTTCGGGCAACGTGGTGCAGCACAGACGATCAAAATGCATGGACTGTTCTTGTTAAGTTCAATGATGCAATGGAGCCAGTCAAGATGCACGTGATGTCTGGAACCATGTCTGGAACCGTCTGGCACTTTCAGCAAGATTCTGCCATGTTGTGTGATCAGCTGGTGTGGCCACTGATGAAGGGGATAGAACGGAGCAGGGCACGCACATGCCTTGAGGGGCGTGGTTTAGGGACTGGGGCTCTGCATACATTACTATCAGTGTGATGTCGACACGTGAAAATCGGCAGGAAAGCCGACTTGAAGGTATTTGGATATATGATATTTCTTTTCATCTTCTCCTTCTTCTTCTTCCATCCTCCCTCCCCCCCCCCCCCCCCCCCAATCCCCTTTTTTCTTTCTTTCTTTCTTTCTAATACATGCGCACAAATATTACTGAGTTGACTGTAAGTCTTCAAAAGACTGAGTTACAAAGTCCCAGAATGCCTAAAGCATGAAATATCGGTCATAATTTCCGAATGGCACTGCTCAAAGCGAACTAGACTCGTGAGGTAACTCTCTTTGTTCTGACTCATTATCGGGTGTGTTGAATAATCTCAAAACCTGTAAAAATGATCGTTTTGGGGTGGGAAAAAAAAACAAAACAAAAAACAAAACCTTTTCCTGTGAAAATTACTGCTTTCATATATAATTTCCCTTGACTGAACAGTGATGTAGTTGCAAAGTGAGGCGACCGCAGGCGGAAATCTAAACAAATTTGAAAAAAAAAAAATATTGCTAAGGTTCGGCCGAAAGCGTAGACAAACGAATCACAAGACGCGTTTCGACCTCTTAGGTCTCCAGACAAGATACACAACACTCAGGACAGCGAAAATGAAGGAGCAATCACTTCTCTTCATCCAGTTTGGCGCAAGATGGACGTTGAATCATCGCGTCCCGAATGTTGTGTATCGTGCCTGAACAAGACCTAAGAGGTCGAAACGCTTCACGTTTTGTCTTGTGATTTGGTTTGTCTACGTTTTTCGGCGGAGCCTTATCAATGGTTTTTCAAATTTGAACAGTGATGATTTAAATTCCCGGGTGAAAACAGCAATTATGGTAGTTTTCTTGACAACAGTTTTCTAGTGTCTGTGTCACCCCCCCCCCCCCCCCCCCCCCCCCCCCCTTCCCCCTCCTCTACGGGGAGTGGGCAGACCGTTAAAAAAGCAGAACTCCTTTTAGATCTCACCAGACTCTACCCGTAGGCTCCTCTTCATCATGACTTTCTATCCTTCAACCTTTCTTCTGATGTCTTCAACTCTTATGTGTCGGGCCGGGCCACGCTATCATCGGCAGAATAGCCGTGGAGTTGGGGTCTTCATTGATCAAGACTTCCTGTCGGCCTGACATGGGTAAAATAGTGTCAGGGGTAGTACAGCCTGAGACAAGCGAGTTTTACCACACATCTGTCTGCTCCTGAGGTCACAAAGACCAGATACGTCACCCTCAGAATGCTAGTTGAAGGCGAAACATCAAAAATCAATCAGGAACTAAACAGCTGCAGAAAGAAATGAACTTCTACTATTTCTTCTTCCTCCTCCTCCTCCTCCTCCTCCTCCTTCTCTTCTTCTTCTCTTCTTCTTCTTCTTCTTCTTCTTCTTCTTCTTCTTCTTCTTCCTTCTCTTCTTGTTCTTCTTGTTGTTATTGTTGTTGTTGTTGTTCTCTTCCTCCTCCTCCTCTTCTTGTTCTCCTCCTCCTCCTCCTCTTCCTTTTCCTCCTCCTCCTCCTCCTCCTCCTCCTCCTCCTCTTCTTCTTCTTTCCAGAACTCCATGGTTGTCAAAGAGGCACCACAGCAGGAACATCTCACCAGGTTGCTCAGGTGCTGTCGTTGGAGTGCCAAGGCCTGGGTCTCTGCAGATGTTTTCCCTGTCCACTCTGCAGTGTGGTCAGTCCACTCTGCAATGTGGTCAGTCCACTCTGCAATGTGGTCAGTCCACCCTGCAATGTGGTCAGTCCACCCTGCAATGTGGTCAGTCCACCTTTTTTCTGTCTTCCCCTCCACTCTGCAATGTGGTCAGTCCACCCTGCAATGTGGTCAGTCCACCCTGCAATGTGGTCAGTCCACCCTGCAATGTGGTCAGTCCACCTTTTTTCTGTCTTCCCCTCCGTCCCCCTCTTTCATAAGTTCTCCGAAGAATTTTGTTTTTCAAGCAAGGGCTCTGCATCTTGTTACGTGGTCATACGAAGGTACTTTTGTTCTCTTGACAAAAAGTCAGTAGATCACTCGGTGACTGGAGATACGTTCAGCATAACTGATGTTCTAGTGTCTGGCAGTAAGGTCTCATTTCCCAAGGCTTTCTATTTCCTTTGTTTTCAGATCCGCTGTGAGGGTCACCGTCTCGCGTGCTTACAGAAGATACCATAGAGCAGCGCACGGGTCAGCGTGATGTTGTGTGTCATGGAGGTGTTCTTGTCCTTCCAGGCAGGTTTCAACCGAAGCAGTCTGTGCTCCCACTGGGAGGTTTCTCGGTTCGATCCCTCATTGCTAATGGTGGGCCCCAGGTCAGTGCAAAGGTGGACAGTTTTTCTTGCTTTCGACCATGGATGGTTGTATCAGAATTGTTGCTGGCTTGTGGCTGGCCATCAGTTGGGTCTTCTTGGTGCTAATTTGAATGCGGTGGACATTTCATCCAGTCGTTCAACAAACTTAGCGAGTTCTTGTTCACTGGCGAACACACACTAACAAAGTGACCGAAGATATTGAAAGGGCGCGAAGAGATACAAAACACACGCACGCACGCACGAGAGAGAGAGAGAGAGAGAGAGAGAGAGAGAGAGAGAGAGAGAGAGAGAGAGAGGGGAGAGAGAGAGAGAGAGAGAGAGACAGACAGACAGACAGACAGACAGACAGACAGACAGATGAGTTATTGTTGAATGCTGTGCGAGCTCAAAGAGGAAGATTGGAACAATACAAAGGGGATTTATTTGTTATGGGTAATGCATGTATCGGAGAATGAAACTCGACTTCCCTGACGAAAGAATTGCTGTGAGCGTCACTCTTCCTAGTCTGATCAGGACCAAAACTGAATGTTTCTTGTTGCACGTTTAGAGATGTTAGCACTGAGAGAGCGGTACCAGTAATGGAGGAAACATTGCAATGCAATGGTAAAAGACATTAACAACAACAAGAGGAACAGCTAACAAACGAAAAGAGATGAAGAAAAAAAAAAAAGATGGCAGCATACTCACGTTCAGTGACAAACAGGTGAAACCTCAGTGTGTCAGAGCCTGTTGGGTTTGAAGCAAACAATGCCCAGACGCCCAAATCCTGTTCTGTGACGTTCGTCAATTTCAGAGTGATGACGACATCAGGTAACGATCCCGTCACAGTGACGTCACTGGTACCCATGTCACAAAAGACAAGTGTTGTGGAGTCAGCGTGATATCATGTACGGAACGAAAACAAACGAGAACCTCTTCTCCTCCCTCCTCCTCCCTCAATGCAGATGACTAGTGGTCAGTGCCACTGACCACTGGTCATTATGACGTAAATCGGAGATTTTAACTATCTATTTAACAGCTAATTAATGTTTCCCGAGTGCTTGTGTACCTTGTATAATGTATATTACTTGTGGTCAGTGCCACTGACTACTGGTCATTATGACGTAAATCGGAGATTTTAACTATTCCACAGCTAATTATAGTCTCCCGAGTACCTGTGTACCTTGTACAATGCAGACGACTGGTGGTCAGTGCCACTGACCACTGGTCACTATGATGTAAATCAGATATTTCGACTATTTTACAGTTAATCAGTGTCTCATGAGTGTTTGTATACCTTGTGCAATGCAGACAACCAGTGGTCAGTGTCACTGACCATTGGTCACTTCAATGTATATCAAAGATTTTAACTATTTTTACAGCTAATTAGTGTCTCCTGAATGCCTGTGTACCTTGTACAATGTGGATGACTGGGGGGGGGGGGGGGTCAGTTCCAACTAGGGGGGGGGGGGGGGTAAGTTCCAGCTTGTCCTGGAATGACCCCGGGGGTAAAAGCAGGCTAGCCCAGACTTACCCCGGGGTAAGTTCCAGAGGGGGGGGGGGGTAAGAATGGGCTGTTACACCGGGTGATCACCCGCTTTCAGGCCAGACTAAACGTTTTTCATTTCTCTGATGATGTTCAAGTGACCAGACAATTTCCTCAGGCGCCAGGGCCGTTATGATTATGGCATGGTCTGAGCCTTTTGACCGCTTGTTGACAATGAGAATAAACGCTTTTCTTCTTCTTCTTCTTCTTCTTCTTCTTCTTCTTCTTCTTCTTCTTCTCCTTCTTTCCTCCTTCTCTCTCCTCTTCTTCCTTCTTCTTCTTCTTCTTCTTCTTCTTCTTCTTCTTCTTCTTCTTCTTCTTCTTCTTCTTCTTCTTCTCCTCCTCCTCCTCCTCCTCTCCTCCTCCTCATTCTCTCTCTCTCTTCTTCTCTCCTTCTCTCTTCTTCTTCTTCTTCTCTTCTTTCTCTTTCTTCTTCTTCTTCTCTTCTTCTTCTTCTTTCTTCTTCTTCTTCTTCTTCTTTCGCACAGTGGTCGCCATCATCGGTTGATGATTCTCCACTTTGTGGGGTTCTGCTTATGAACGGTACAGAGGTGCCAGTTAAAAGCCTTCATGACCCAGCAGGCGATGTGGAACTGCTGCCCTGGCTGCACGCACTGTCGGACAGCCCCTGACCCACCATAAGGCAGGGTCAAGCCCATACCTTGCGCCAGGCCAGCACACACACAAAAAAAAATTTTTTTACTTTTTGTTGTGACAGTTGTTTAATGACCCTTGACACTTTCGTGTCCAAGGGTGCACGGGACGAAATTCGCGATGGTACAGAGTTCCAGTCCCTGATGGTCCTTGGGGGAACCAGCCCTTTTCTTTCGTAAGTATTGCATGGTTACCTTCTCTTGCTGTTGCACGGTATTCCCTTTCCGACAGGTGAACTCAGCATACAGGGGCTGATGTCCTTGGTATAGGTTGTGCCTCAAAGGAAATCCTGGCGTCTCCACCTGTCTGGTTGATCACTACTCTAGATGAGTCACGCTCATTAAACTTCATGCCACCTGTGGAGAGAAAAAAAAACACAACGGGATTTAGAGAGAAGAGAACACGTGAGTGCAGATACTGTGGAGACAACAACAACAACAGCAATAAAAATAACAATGATAATAAATATAGTGATAATACTAATGACAATGATAACGATAAAAAATCATAATGATAACGGTAACAACAACAAGAACAATGGTAATAATAATAAAAAAAATAAAATAAGATAAAAACGATAATGACGAGAATAATGATAATGATAACGAAGATAATAGTCATAATCATTCATCATCATCATCATCATCATCATCATCATCATCATCATCATCATCATCATTATTATCATAGTAATAGTAATCATAATGATAGCAGTAAGAAGAAGGAGAAGAAGAAAAGAGGGGTAAAATCGGAAAAAAATCAGTATTTCTTTAAATGAAATAACATCTAACAAATGCAAGAAGTTGATGAATGAAGATTGCATGAAAATAAAAGAAGACACGAACAAGAATACTTCAACTGCACACGTACACTTCTAGATCAGCCACCTTCGATACCAGATAGGTCATATAGTGACACACAATAGTCAAGCAGTGACCACAGATAGGTCATATAGTGACACACAGATAGGTATATAGTGACACACAGATAGGTCAAGCAGTGACACACAGATAGGTCAAGCAGTGACACACAGATAGGTCAAGCAGTGACACAAGATAGGTCAAGCAGTGATACACAGATAGGTCATGCGTGATACACAGATAGTCATGCAGTGACACACAGATAGGTCATACAGTGACACACAGAGGCGTCATGCAGTGACACACAGATAGGTCATGCAGTGACATAAGATGGGTCATACAGTGACACACAGGGGCGTCATGCAGTGACACACAGATAGGTCATGCAGTGACACACAGAGAGGTCATGCAGTGACACACAGATAGGTCATGCAGTGACAACACAGAGAGGTCATGCAGTGACATACAGAAGGTCATGTAGTGAAAACACAGATCGGTCATGCAGTGACATACAGATAGGTCATGCTGTGACACACAGAGAGGTCATGCAGTGACATACAGATAGGTCATGCAGTGACAACAGATAGGTCATGCAGTGACATACAGATAGGTCAATGCAGTGACACACAGATAGGTCAAGCGTGACACACAGATAGGTCATACAGTGACACACAGATAGGTCATACAGTGACACACAGATAGGTCAAGCAGTGACACACAGATAGGTCATGTAGTGACACAGAGATGGTCATACAGTGACACACAGATAGGTCATGTAGTGACACACAGGTCATGTAGTGACACACAGATAGGTCATGCAGTGACACACAGATAGGTCATGTAGTGACACACGGGGTCATGTAGTGACACACAGATAGGTCGTGCAGTGACACACAGATAGGTCATGCAGTGACACACAGGTCATGTAGTGACACACGATAGGTCATGCAGTGACACACAGATAGGTCATGCAGTGACACACCGATAGGTCATGCAGTGACACAGATACGTCATGCAGTGACACACAGATAGGTCATGCAGTGACACACAGATAGGTCATGCAGTGACACACAGATAGGTCATGCAGTGACACACAGATAGGTCATGCAGTGACACAATAGGTCATGCAGTGACACACAGATAGGTCATGCAGTGACACACAGATAGATCATGCAGTGACACCACAGATAGGTCCATGCAGTGACACACAGATAGGTCATGCAGTGACACACAGATAGGTCATGCAGTGACACACAGATAGGTCATGTTTGACACGATCGCTCATGCAGTGACACACAGATAGGTCATGCAGTGACACAGAGATAGGTCATATAGTGACACAGATAGGTCATGCAGTGACACACAGATAGGTCATGTCGTGACACACAAATAGGTCATGTAGTGACACAGATGGGTCATGCAGTGACACACAGATAGGTCATGCAGTGCCCACACAGATAGGTCATGCAGTGACACACAGATAGGTCATGCAGTGACACACAGATAGGTCATGCAGTGACACAGATAGGTCATGCAGTGACACAAAGATAGGTCATGCAGTGACACAGAGATAGGTCATGCAGTGACACAGAGATGGTCATGCGATGACACAGATAGGTCATGCAGTGACACACAGAGGCGTCATGCAGTGACACACAGATAGGTCATGCAGTGACACACAGATAGGTCATGCAGTGACATACAGATGGGTCATGCAATGACATACAGATAGGTCATGCAGTGACACACAGATAGGTCATGCAGTGACACACAGATATGTCATGCAGGACACAACAGATTAGGTCATGTAGTGACACACAGATAGGTGATGCAGTGACACAGATAGGTCATGCAGTGACACACAGATAGGTCATGTAGTGACACAGATAGGTCATGCAGTCACACACAGGTCATACAGTGACACACAGATAGGTCATGCAGTGACACACAGAGAGGTCATGCAGTGACATACAGATAGGTCATGCAGTGACATACAGATAGGTCATGCAGCGACATACGATAGGTCATGCAGTGACATACAGATGGGTCATGCAGTGACATACAGATGGGTCATGCAGTGACACACAGATAGGTCATGCAGTGATACACAGATAGGTCATGCAGTGACACACAGAGAGGTCATGCAGTGACATACAGATAGGTCATGCAGTGACACACAGAGAGGTCATGCAGTGACATACAGATAGGTCATGCAGTGACACACAGAGAGGTCTTTGCAGTGACATACAGATAGTTCATGCAGTGACATTACAGACAGGTCATGCAGTGACACACAGATAGGTCATGCAGTGACACACAGAGGGTCATGTAGTGACACACAGGTCATTGTAGTGACACACAGATAGGTCATGCAGTGACAGACAGATAGGTCATGTAGTGACACAACAGGTCATGTAGTGACACACAGATAGGTCATGCAGTGACACACAGATAGGTCATGTAGTGACACACAGGTCATGTAGTGACAAACAGATAGGTCATGTAGTGACACACAGGTCATGTAGTGACACACAGAT
This sequence comes from Conus ventricosus, assembly GCA_018398815.1. Classification (NCBI taxonomy): domain Eukaryota; kingdom Metazoa; phylum Mollusca; class Gastropoda; order Neogastropoda; family Conidae; genus Conus; species Conus ventricosus. Next base: position 37,662,423 of record CM031628.1, read on the forward strand.
AGGTCTGCAGTGACAACAGATAGGTCATGTAGTGACACACAGGTCAGGTAGTGACACACAGATAGGTCTTTGCAGTGACACACAGATAGGTCTTTGCAGTGACACACAGGTCATGTAGTGACACACAGGTCATGTAGTGACCACGCAATAGGTCATGCAGTGACACACGATAGGTCATGCATGACACACCGATAGGTCATGCAGTGACACAGATACGTCATGCAGTGACACACAGATAGGTCATGCAGTGACACACAGATAGGTCATGCAGTGACACACAGACAGTCATGCAGTGACACACAGATAGGTCATGTAGTGACACACAGATAGGTCATGTAGTGACACACAGGTCAGGTAGTGACAACAGATAGGTCGTGCAGTGACACACAGATAGGTCATGCAGTGACACACAGGTCATGTAGTGACACACAGATAGGTCATGCAGTGACACACAGATAGGTCATGCAGTGACACAGATAGGTCATGCAGTGAACACACAGATGGTCATGTAGTGACACACAGGTCATGTAGTGACACAGATAGGTCATGCAGTTACATACAGATATGTCATGCAGTAACACACAAGATAGGTGATGCAGTGACAACACAGATAGGTCATGCAGTGACACACAGATAGGTCATGCAGTGACACACAGATAGGTCATGTAGTGACACACATATAGGTCATGTAGTGACACAGATAGTCATGTAGCAACACACAGATAGGTCATGCAGTGACACACAGATAGGTCATGTAGTGACACAGATAGGTCATGCAGTGACCACCAGATAGGTCATGTAGTGACACACAGATAGGTCATGTAGTGACACAGATAGGTCATGCCGTGTCACACAGATAGGTCATGTAGTGACACAGATCGCGCATGCAGTGACACACAGATAGGTCATGCAGTGACACACAGATAGGTCATGTAGTGACACAGATCGCTCATGCAGTGACACACAGATAGGTCATGCAGTGACACAGAGATAGGTCATGTAGTGACACAGATAGGTCATGCAGTGACACACAGATAGGTCATGTCGTGACAGACAGATAGGTCATGTAGTGACACAGATAGGTCATGCAGTGACACACGGATAGGTCATGCAGTGACACGCAGATAGGTCATGCAGTGACACACAGATAGGTCTGCAGTGACATTACAGATAGGTCATGCAGTGACACAGAGATAGGTCATGCAGTGACACACAGATAGGTCATGCAGTGACACAGATAGGTCATGCAGTGACACACAGATAGGTCATGCAGTGATACAGAGATAGGTCATGCAGTGACACGAGATAGGTCATGGAGTGACACACAGATAGGTCATGTAATGACACACAGATAGGTCATGCAGTGACACAGATAGGTCATGCAGTGACACACAGATAGGTCATGTAGTGACACAGATAGGTCATGCAGTCACACACAGGTCATGCAGTGACACACAGATAGGTCATGCAGTGACACACAGATAGGATCTATCGCAGTTTCTTTTCTTTTTTTTTTGTGGAAGAGTGTTAGGGCTATAAAGGTTGATACAAAACGCATGCACCATTAGGAACGATAGTAAGCGATGGCCCTCATGTGGCGGCACTGTACTGTTTCGCTCTATGAAAGGCTGGTGAGACTGGCTGCTGAATGCTGGTTACCTGCTGATGAGACGTTTGCATTAGCCTTTCTACCAGAGAGAGGTGCTGTACAATACACACATAGACGCACACACTGGCGCATAGGGCACACAACACACACACACAGACACACACACACACACCCCCAAACACACACACACACACACACACACACACCCCACACCACACACACACACACACACTTGCATACAACACATACATACACAAAACACACTACACATAGACACATACATACATACACACATACACACACACATACACACACACATACATACACACACATACATTTAAAAACACACAAACACAACACACACACACACACAGAGAGAGAGAGAGAGAGGAGAGAGGAGAGAGAGAGAGAGAGAGAGAGGAGAGAGAGAGAGAGAGAGAGAGAGAGAGAGAGAGAGGAGAGGGGAGAGAGAATACACGGACCCAAACAACCTGAACGATCCAAGTAACAGGACAGTACTCACATCTGATGAGTAGTGTAACAGCCCTGTACTGATTCAGTTCCCTTCACCTCACAGCGGTACTGGCCACTGTCACTGCAGGACGGGCTTTTCTTCGAGAAGTGGAAAAGCGAGGCTGAGGACGGTCTAAAGACCTTGCTGTGAGGATGTTGTTCTGTGGTCCACGGAGCAGGATTGTGTCGAGGGATACCCCCGTCCCAGTGGCACTGGAACTGGGCAGTGTGCCCTTCATTCATTGTAACTGTCGCGCTTCCCTCGTTGTTGGAGAGAAGAACTTCTCCAGTATGGTAGGGTCTGCATTGGAAGGAAAAGCATACCTCACCCCATTAGTCTGTCTGTCTGTCTGTCCCTCCCTCCCTCCTATCTCTCTCTCTCTCTCTCACTTTGTGGGTGTGCGTGCGCGCGTGCATGCGAGCGCGCGCGCGTGTGTGTATGTGAGTGCGTGCGTGTGTGCGTCCGTGCGTGCGTGCGTGCGTGTGTGTGTGTGCGTGCGTGCGTGCGTGCGTGCTGTGTGTGTGTGTGTGTGTGTGTGTGGTGTGTGTGTGTGTGTGTGTGTGTGTGTGTGTGTGTAATGTTGCTGCTACTGCCGCTGCTGCTGCTGCTCCTCCTCCTCCTTTCTATACTACTACTATACTACTACTACTACTATCCTACACCGCCACCATTACTACTACTACTACTACTACTACTACTACTACTACTACTACTACTACTACCATACTATCTACACCGCCACCATTACTACTACTACTACTACTACTACTACTACTACTACTACTATCCTACACCGCCACCATTACTACTACTACTACTACTACTACTACTACTACTACTACTACTACTACTACTACTACTACTATCCTACACCGCCACCATTACTACTACTACTAGCCTACTACTACTAGTACTACTACTATTACTATAACCACTGCCACCACCAGCACGACTACCACCACCACCACCACCACCACCACCACCACTACTACTACCGCCAGTAACTGAAGTTGTGGAAGAAGTTGACAGGGGTGATCGTAGATTACCTCCTTCTCTGTTTCATAATTGTAATCTGACAAGCGTGTCTGGTTTTTTTTTTCTTCTCCCCCATCTACAATACATTTTGTGTGGTATTAAAAAAGGTCTATCACGTTAACAGTTTTACACTCAATAATTGGGGAGGGGGGGGGGGGGGGGAGGGAGCAGCGCAGTAAAAGTACCAGGCCAGGGCTGTCACTGCTGAAGGGCATCACACAGGATGCTGAGAGGAGGTGACTGCATGGGAGATACAGACTGGCCAGCAGCGACACTGGTGCTTTCCTTGGGTGCCCTGCGGTAACAGAGTACCCAGGACTGGGCAAGGGAGACTGGGTGGTAACAGAGTACCAGGACAGGGTAAGGGAGTATGGGTGGTAACAGAGTACACAGGACTGGGTAAGGGAGACCAGGTGCTAACAGAGTACCCAGGACTGGATAAGGGAGACCGGGTGGTAACACAGTACCCAGGACTGGGCAAGGGAGACGGGTGGTAACACAGTACCCAGGACTGGGCAAGGGAGACTGGGTGGTAACAGAGTACCCAGGACTGGGCAAGGGAGTACTGGGTGGTAACAGATACCAGGACAGGGTAAGGGAGTTGGGTGGTAACAGAGTACCAGGACTGGGCAAGGGAGTCTGGGTGGTAACAGAGTACCCAGGACTGGGCAAGGGAGTCTGGGTGGTAACAGAGTACCCAGGACTGGGCAAGGGAGACTGGGTGGTAACACAGTACCCAGGACTGGGCAAGGGAGTCTGGGTGTAACTGATCACCACAGACTAGCAAATCAAACACACACACACACACAGAGATCACACACAACACACACAACTGTATATATGTATGTGTGTGTGGTGGTGTGATGTGTGTGTGTGTGTGTGTGTAGTGTGGAGTGGAGTGTGGTGTGTTTATAGTATATATTATTAGAGAGAGAGAGAGAGAGAGAGACTGCGTGCTACCTCACTGAGAAGCTGAAGACAAAGCAAATCAACTGTTATGTTGGAAAAACTCGGCGCGCTCGGGAGACCTGCTGACCCAGAGAGTAGAAGATGAGAGATGAGAGGAGAGTAGAGGAGGGAGAGGAGAGAGAAGAGAGAGAGAGAGGGACACACGGACGGACGGAGGACGGACATACAATCAGACAGACAGAGACAGCGAGACACAGACAGACAGACATGAGTGAGATAACTGACTTCCTCATGAACGGTATGGGGCTGTGATGAGCAGAGCTTTATTCTGTCAGAATTACATAGGAAGAGCAGGTTATGTATCACTTCACTGAGTGAGTATCACTCTTTTGAAGTCAGTGTGTGCTTAACTGAACTTTACAGCAAGGATTTACTTTGTTTACAGATATTATTAGGCTATGGAAAGATTTAAACATTTATATTCAATATGAGAAATGACCAACCATGTAAAAATATCCAAATAATGGATAAATACATACATCATTGAAAAAAGAATGAAAGAAAGAAACAAAAGGAATAAATAAACAAGTAACCTAAGTTCTGTGACAGAGACAGTGTGTTAGAAACGACCAGATGGTTTCCGTTGTGCTTATGACTTCATCTCAGCTAAAAGGTACAAAGATCGACTTATTTGCAGACCACACAAACTTAAGGTCGTATTTTTGTGCCAAAAATGGAAGAGGAGGTGGTTATGCCACACAACAGGAACCCTCTGGTAGTTCCAGCCAAAGTAAGTACTGAACTGACCGAAAAACCACAAAAGATTCCATACCTTGGCCTTGTTTTAACTCTGGCTTTTGTTTTAACTCGAATCAAGGCCGATGAAGATGCATTCCTTAAAACCACTGTAGAGATATACGGGCATCTGAATTGCAAAACTGCCTAATGAGCGACATAACAAGTATCTGTATCCTTTTGCTAATTTACACATTGCCATAATGTCCTGTATAAACATTATGGCATCAGAATATTTTCAATCAGCACAAATTATTCCACCAGGCCTATCTACATTCTAAATTAACATGAACTAGGCGGCTTTACAAAGATTTTCCTAGACTGGAACATTGTTTTAATTGCAAGTTTTGCAGCACACTTCACGATGCTGGGGACGTTACAACTGAAACAAATTTATAATCATAGGCATATGTAATTTTTTGGCCAGGAATGTGAAGATTTTGCTTTTGATAAAAAAAAAATCATAAGCCCATGAAATGTTTTGGCCATGGAATGTGGGAACTTTGTTATTGGCAAGAATGGAAAACCATAGGTCTATGTAATTTTTGACCAAGGAATGTTGGAGCTTTGTTACCGGCAAGAATAGAAAACCATAGGTCTATGTAATTTTTGACCAAGGAATGCTGGAGCTTTGTTACCGGCAAGAATGGAAAACCATAGGTCCCTGTAATTCTTTGGCCATGAAATGTTGGAGCTTTGTTATTGGCAAGAATAGAAAACCATAGGCCTATGTAACTTTTGGCCATGGAATGTTGGAGCTTTGTTATTGGCAAGAATGGAAAATCATAGGTCCTTGTAATTCTTGGTCCTTGGACGAATGGTTTTACTTTACATTGAATCGAGCCCCCCCCCCCCCCTCCCCCCCCCCTCCCCCCCCCCCCCCCCCCCCCCCCCCCCCCCCCCCCCCCCCCCCGCCCTTTTGTTTTCAACAAATCATACTTTAAAATAATACGAACAAATTACAAAATAAGGACTACAAAACGCATATACAATGTAATAAGACCATAAGAACAACAAGAAAACATATACATCATGATCATCATCATTTTCGTAATATATCATCATCATCATCATCATCATCATCATCATCACCATCACCATCACCATGCAACTAATGTGATTATCACCCCTGTTATTAGCACTACTACCACTACCATCACCACCAATACTGCTACTGATGATCATAAAATGATAATAACGCCAGTCCTTAACAAGCATGATACACATTTCTTTTTCTATTTACATACACATGTAAGTACAGTAACAACCACAAAGGACAAAACAAAAACAAAAATCGTTGAATAAATCAAACAAAATGAGAGGGAAAGAGAAAAGCAAATGAATGAATCAGACAAAGAAAACAAAGCAACTGGTCTTTGCCATATCATAAGGAAGCCTTGAAAAATGAATGCATCAATTCAATAAAGAAGAATATGGGAGCCACCATGTAACACACTGTTCGAACGATATTGAAGACATACAGCATGCTTTTCTATTTCTTATCTAGCTTTCAAATACACAATGAAAACTTGAAGTAATGGTGAATCCTTGTCATATTTACATTTGTAATTACAGACTTTGGCATGCATTTGATCGAAAATTATTGTCACAATCAAGTAGAACAGTATTTTCATTCAGCAGCAGATTCATAGGGTCGCATTTTCTATTTACTGTATATTGAAATCCTTGCCAGAAAGTTTGTACATGAGGGCAGTGCTAAAATGTATGTGGAATGCTTTCTCTTTCTCCCGTACAAAAAGAACGTCTTTCTGAATTTTCAACGCCCATGTTTGGCAAAATAGTATTGGTTGCCAGTATTTTAATAATGATTCTAACCTGGAACCATCTTACCTTAATATCTTTTGTCTGTGGGATTTTCTTAACGTTTTAACCCACCTAACATCCTTCAGTGATCTTTCATTCCATTTCTGGCAAAAAGTTGGCTCTAGACTGTCTTGATTCAGTAAATCGTAATGAAGTAAGGCAGCCCTTGAAACTGAACGTATTACAGTCATCAGCTTATTAAACTCACCTTATTCACAACATTTTCTTTCTACTCCAGCTTCTGTTGAATGCTTTTTCTTAACAGTAATGTAACTGTTGTATGCCACAAAGTCTGTATTGATGTGAAATTCATTTACAAAGGATTGGAAACTATTTATTTAAAAAAACAACATTTTCTTCTAAAAAAAATTTCCATATGCGGAAAACACCATTTTCGATCCCATTTTTATTTAATCCTCAGAATAGTATTACTAAAATAAAGCCTCAAGCCAAATCATTGTCAGACTGTCCAAATGGCTGTTTGGCTGAGATTTGCCAGTTGAAAAGTGAGCTGGTTGTTTGAAGTTCCCATGCTTTCAAACCGGGTCAGGCGGCCCTTCCGGCTGAACCAGGCCGTGCAAGTCGTGCAGAGAGTGAAGAAGTGCTGGGCAGATAGCGAAGGGACAGCAGGTTCCACGCCCTCAGTTCACGCTTCAGATTATCTAGCGGGGCAGCGTGATGCACGCCACTGTTCCTGTTGTTGTTCACATGTATCCAGCGCTGTTCAACAGGGCTGAGATGGAGTGACTGTGCTGGCCATGGCAAGAGCGGAGAGGACTGCTGTCGCTGTCACTGTTCTGGCAGTGTCATGGCAGGAGCGGAGAGGACTGCTGTCGCTGCCACTGTTCTGACAGTGTCACGGCAGGAGCAGAGAGGACTGCTGTCGCTGCCACTGTTCTGACAGTGTCACGGCAGGAGCGGAGAGGACTGCTGTCGCTGTCACTGTTCTGGCAGTGTCACGGCAGGAGCAGAGAGGACTGCTGTCACTGCCACTGTTCTGGCAGTGTCACGGCAGGACTGCAGAATGGAGGCCTGGTCTGTCCGGAGGGCGTACCGTCTCGTGGAAAATCATCGTTGAAGAGGTAGGTGGGGATGGTCTTGTTGCACCTGAGAGGTAGGTGGGGATGGTCTTGTTGCACCTGAATGTACTTCTTTGAGTTAACTGTCCTTTCCACAAGACTGTCGACTTGTTTCCATCCTCTCTGAAAGCCTTACTTCGGTTTTCCACGGTCACAAATACACGGAGAAATTCCCAGGACATTTGATCGAGGCGCTGATGTCTATTTTTTTTTCGAAGTGGTTGCGTGCACGACTAGGCGGTTTTTTTTTCCCCAGCCAGATCGCATGCTGTTAATTCGCCTCTTGGGTTATTTTACCACCGGTAGTGACGAGAAACTGACAACATGGGAGGTGGGGGGAGGGGGGTGTCGGGGAAGAACATTTTCACTAAATCACCCCCATCCCTGATTTTGACAGTGTTTCTGTCACCAGGCTGCTCATCAGAAAATAAATTTGCTGCGTTTCTCCCCAAAATTCACGATTTGTTAAGATTTCCCAACCGAAGAACAAAAAAACGAAAACCACGGAAGAAAGAAAAAAAACAAAGGAAGAAAGGAAAAAAAAAAAAAAATGCACGCCAAAAGGGGAACAGTAAAAACCCGTTCTAACCCAACCCCCCGCCCTAAAACCAGTTTTCGGGCAAAAGGGAAAACCAAAAAGGGGCCCTATTACTGTTTTAAAACCAATTAAAAAATTTTAAATAACAAAAATAACCCCCTTCAAAAAAAATACTGTGAGGGTTACCCTTTTCAAAACAAATTTTACAAACTTTTTCGATTTTTTTTTTTGTTTTAACCCTTTTTTTTTTCCGGGTCTTTTCAAAAACATCTTTTTCCCGCAAACATTCATCAAATGATCTCGTTTTTTTCTGTAAAATTTGAATACAGTTTTTAAAACTTTTCTCAAAAGTCCCTTTTAAAACCGAGTTTATTTTTTGAAAAAAAATCCACACACTTATCCCGCAGGGTTTCCATTTGAAACCAAATTTTTGGGACAAAGTATTTCTTTTTTTAATTTATGCCTTTTTTCGGGCCAAAAACCAGTCATCTAAAATAAATAGTGTTGCTTTCCCTTAAAAACAATTTTTTAAAAGTGTTTAAACCCCCACTCATTTTATTGCAAGGATCAACAAAAAATTTTGGGGTTATCATCTGCCATATAAAACCTTCTATATATATGCTTTTTTCCCCATTTAATTTGTTGGACGAAAATCCCCAAGGGCGATCAAATTATAGCGATAAACTTTTTTAATGGGGCAAGGAAAAAATTTTGTTTTTCCACAACCATTTTTGGCCCAAAAATTAATGACCCAATGAGGAGTTTTGTCAAAAAATTTTAAACCTGCCCAGGGTTTTTATACCTTTTTTTAATTTTAAATTTGGGTTATTATGTTTTTTTTTTTACTCTCTGTAAAAACTTTTTTCGGGTATAAAAAAAACCCTAAAAACCCTAAATGTGTAAGATTAACCCAAATTCAGTTCTGAAAGTTTTTTTCTATTTAAGCCAAAAAAGGTGATTTTTTTGTTGTTGTTAAAACCCTTTTAATATCCTCCCCATTGTGAAGAACGCGATGGTAATTTTAAAAGACTTTAAAGTCTAATTTTTGCCAGCAAATATTAATTCCTTATAAGGTCGTCCCTAACGCCCCAACCCCATCCCTCTCCAAAATTTTTTAAAGACAAAAAATTTCAAATATCATTGTAAAACTTGTTTTTCCAAATTTTTGTTTGGGAAAGAACTGAAATTTTTGTAAAAGTTTTTTTTAAAACCCGTTTTTTTTCTGTGGGGGATTACTTTTTTTTTCCCCCCAAACGGTGTTTATTTCAATTTTTTTCCGGGCTTTTGGTGGGTTGGCAAAAAGACAAACATTTTAAAGGGGCCCCAGAGTTGAATGCTTTTCTAAAAAATTTTTTTGGAGGGCCCTTAAAAAAATGTAAATGGGTTAGAATTAAAATTTTTTACCCCCCCCATTCAAAATTTTGGGTTTAAGTGCCATTTGAGGTCAGGTTTTCAAATTTTTTTAAAATTTTCATATGACCAACATTTTTTTGGCTTTAGTTTGGCGCAGTTTTTCTATTTTTAGGAAACTTTTTCGGGGCCCCAACCCTTTGCTTTATAATCACCATCTTTAGTGTACTAAAACCCCTACAAAGGGGCCTATCTAAACCGTTTTTCAAAGTCCGCAAGTTGAAGGGTTTTTTTTAATTTTCTAAATTTATACACCCACAGGGGGCTAATGAAACCCCCCCGTTTTTCCCCCCGCGACTTTTATTTTTTAGTAAAACTTATTATTTTTTTCCAAAACAATGTTGGGTTATCACATTTTAGGGATTTTCCCCTGTTTTGTCTTTGATTTTTATATTAAAAATCCGACCCCCCACAAAAAAATTTTTTAAAACGGGGGGGGTAAATTGGGGGGGGGGAATTGTTTTAATTTTTTCTATTGGGGCTTTTAAATGCGGGGTTTCCCCTTTTGGGAAGAGCCCCTTTAAAACATTTGGGAGGGTTTCCCATCATAAAAGTTTTAAATCAGTGCTAGCCACCCAAATAAAACTTTAGATAATGAATGAAAAGAAAGGGATAGGGGGTTTTCTCCCTCATAAGAAATTTTTGGTTTGGGTTTTAAAACTCTAATTTAAATTTTTCAGCTGCAAACCAAAAATTTTAGCAAATCTTTATAAAAATATTTAACCCCCTTCTTCAGGCTTAAAATTTTAAACATTGTTTTTAGATTTGCATTGTTATTTTTGGGGAGAAATTTGTCGAAGTTCTCATTTCTTCTTTTAGTGGAAAAACCCCAAACCCCCAAATCAGGAAAGGAAAAAAACTGGCTAACTTTTTTCCCTGATTTTCTTTTTTAAAAACCTTATTTTTCTTTTGGTTTCAGTTATTTTAAAAACCAACGCTTTGTAGATTTTCATGGAGTGCGACCTTTTTGGTTTTCCGCAATCGTTCTTAAAACATGTTCAAAAAACAAAGGGGGCGGTTTGGTTGTTATTTTTTACAAACTTTTTTAAACGAAAAAAAAATTAGTGCTTTCCCCAAATTTTACTAAAGATGAAAAAATTTTCTGCGGGCCGACAAAAAAATTTTTAAAAATAAACAATTTTCTTTAAACTTTTCCTGTGACCCCCGTCTAAACCCTTTCCAAGAAAAGGTGATACGCCATTAAACAGATATTTAACCCTCCTTTTAAAAAACACCACACCCCCAAAGGGGGGGGTTTTGGTCATCCGTTATTTTTTCCCAGAACCATTTAAAACTTTGCTGTGTTTTGGGGCATCAACGGGGTTGGGTGCCCGTATTGATCATTTTAACTAACCCTGATCCTTTGGTGGGGAGTTTACGATTTTTTTTCCCTATTACCCCCTTCAGACAAAATTTTGACTAAATTTGCAAGCCCCCCCAAATTCCCAAACTGCCCCAAACCGTTTAACCCTTTGCACAGAATAGCCATGAAAGGTTTTTGAAAGGATCGTAACAAATTTTCAATAAAAATGTTAAACAACTTTAGAAAAATTTGGGATCGTAATAGGGCTTAGGCACCCCTTTTTTTGGGGGGGCGTCACGGAAAGTATAAACTATGCTAATCCTCCTTAACATTTTTCTTTTCACCCACAATGTTCACCTGGGGGTCCATAGAGCAAAGCATAAAACAGAAATGGCCCAAATTTATTTGGGGACATTTCTAAGGGCCTAACTAAGCGGGAATAAAACGAATAAAAGGGACTCTATTCGTATTCCGTTTGGTGGTTTGCTGGGTTTCCCAAGCCCAGACAAGGTAAAGCAAAACCGTCCTTTAGGGGTTTTATGCCAAAAAAAAACTTTAAAAAATTTTAAAGGGACGAATTAAATTTCTAAGTTAAATTTCCCCTTCGGTAAAAAAAGGTCCCAAAAAAGTTTTTCCCTTTAAAAGATAAAAAGTAGACTTTGCTTTTGGCCGCGGTTTAAAATCCCATGCTCCCTTTCGGGCCCTCAGACCCCAGTGGGGTACAAAATAAACTACAAAAGGGAAATTTGGGGCAGGAAAATGAACAAAAATTTGGGAAAAAAAAACCGCCCAAAAATTTGAGCCTGAAATATTACAAAAATAAAAAAACAAAAATGCCCCCCCAAGAATAAGTCACCCAACCCCAAGGCCCAAAGCCCAACCCCTTTGAAGCCCGCGAAGTCCACAAAGTCCACAAAGCCCAAAAAAAATAATGACCATAATATAAAAAGCCCGCACTAGTTTTTTTGTTTTAAAAGGCCTGGGATTACTTGGTCTTTATTTACTAAATTTTAACCCACTTTTAAAGAGAACTAATGTCCATAATGCTGGGCCAAAACCCAACTTTTTGCTTGCAGTGACAAAAGCCCGTAACAATCCCCAAAATTTTCCCAAGGTAAAAAGATTTCTTAGCTTTCCCAGTTTAATTTTTTTAATAAACCCGCAAATGTAAAAGTTTTTTTTTTTTAACCATGATTTATCGGGGCGGAGCGGGCGGGGGGGGCCTGCCCCGGTTTCCACCCCCCCGCCGGGAAATAGCCTCCCCAGTGTATTTTTGAAAACCCCAAAGGGCCGTTAAAACCGCTTGCAATGTGACCCCTTTGCCTTAAACGTGTTCGGATTCGTTCTCTAGCTTTGTGTCTTCAAATAAAATTCTTGGGTTTATTTTTCTTTATTTCTCACTTAAATTCTTTAATTGTTTGGGTTTAGAACAAACTTCTGGTCTTGCTGATCTTTTTCTTTTTCAAGATCTTTTAGTTTTTGGGGTTTAAATTTTTTTTTAAATATCGGGCCCAAAATTTGGGCCGTCATCAGTAAAGATTTTTTCTTTTTCTCTTTTTTATGTTTCATTATTTCACCCAGTTTTGAAAATTTGGGTTTTTAAAATTCCCCTTGATGTTTTAAAAAGAAAATCAAGGGCCGCTATTTTTCTGGGTGGGGTTTGAGCGTGTAAAAGTCTTTAATGCTTTTTCTTTCAAAAAGGGTTTTTTGTTCTATTGCATTTTTAATTCGTCTCCCGATTGATTTAATTTTTTAAGTTCCATTTTTCCCTTGGGTTTATTGTCGGGAGTTCTGCAGGGGTTTTTTTTTAAAAATTTTTGAAAAGCCCCCCCTTTAAATTTTTCGGTCTAACAAGCCCAAGGCGTTTTGTTTTTTTCCCCCTGATTTTTGGGTTTTAATTGTACCTTGGCTAAATTTTTGAGGGGGCGGGTTTAGTTGAAAGCCGAACAAGGGCCCCTTGATTTTTTTTCACAACAAATGGCCGCCTTTTTTTTCAAAATCATCAGGGGCTAAAATTCGGGGGGGTTTTTGGGTCAAAATTTTTGGTAAAAGGGATTGACCTTACTTTCTTTTAAATTTCATCCACATTGGGGGCCCGGGGGGCAAATCGGTTTTAAAAGGGAAAGTCATTTCGCTCAGGGTCGTCTCCGGGGATAAAAACATTCAAATCTTCTTCCCCTTCAATCCCTGCCATTTTTTTAAAATAATTTTTTTTTTTATTTTGTTTTAAAAAAAGGGTACAAGCATAGGGGTCGTTTCTTGACCCGTATAGAAAGCTAAAAAGAACCCCTGGCTTTAAAGGAAAATAAAGGGGAATATTATGTTCCAAAAAAATTCCCTATATTGAGGGATCAATTCTTATGTCGGTTTTCCAGACCTGGGAGGGGTTTTTAAAAAATGATTGTGCCGGCTCTCCCGCGACTTACTTTCAAAATAACCTCGCTTAAAACCAAAAAAGCCCCAACCAGAACGTTGCCCCAAAAATCTAGGGGGGCAATCGTTAAAAAAAATTTCTAAAAAACTTGAGGGGAAAGAAATTTTTTTTCTTTACACAATCCCGACATTTTTTTAAACCCTTTCTGATCTATGGCTCCCCGCAAAATGAAAGGGTGATCTTGCTTTTAAGGAATGGGCCAAGGGAAGAAGCATTTAAAACTTGGGAATAGGCGCCAAAACCCCCTCAGGTGAAAAAAGCACAAAAGGGCTTTAGCTGAAAGTTTTTGTTTTTTTGGAAATCGTTTTTCCTTTCCCCTTAGTTTTTGAGTTTTTTAAAAAGCGCATCCCCATACTTTAAAGGGAGCATTACAAAAACCGGATTTTTATACGAACTAACTTTTAACGAATCCAAACGTTTTTTTATCAGATCAACAGAAACCGAAGCAAAGTCCCAGCATTTCTGACATCTCGTTAGGGGTTTTGGGATGTTGTTGCAACCAAAATTTGCAAGGCTGTTTTGGGCAACAATATCATTCACAATTTATAACATTTTACAAGCATGCGCATATTAAACAATCCAAAAGCCGGGGCAAAACCCTAAAATTGGTTTTTTTTAATTTTTTATTGTCACAGTAAAATCTTTTTAAAAGGTTATTTTATTGCTTTTGGAAGAAAAAAGAACCATTCCCAAGAGCAAGTAAAAAGTTTTTTAACCCAAAAAATAGAAAAGTACAATTTTTCGATTGAAGGTATTTCCCAACCAAATCTATGCTAGCGGGCTTGGGGCCTTTCAGCTTTTGACGAAAAAAAAAAATTTTTTGGGGGTGGGGGGGGGGTTAAAAAAGGTCCAACAGAAACCCTTGTTTTAAAGATCAAAATTTCACGGGTTTTTGGGTTTTGCGATTATTTAGCAAAAAAAATTTAGGGGTTTAAATTGGTTGCCCCCGGTAAAACGGGATAAACAGTTGCAGGGAACGGGGGAAAAAGTTAAAGACGTAATAAACCTTAAAATTGAAAAAAAAAATTTTTGTGAAAACCACTTAATGTAAATTTGTTTTTTTTTTAATTTGGTCCAAGTAAATATTAAAAAATAACAGTTTAAAGTATAGATTCCCTAAATTATTTTTTTATTTTTTTAAAAAAAGAATCCTGTTGAGGGTTTTACCCGAAAGTATACAAAAGGGAGATGCGGGCGTTCTGCTGCTATAAAAGGAAACCCTTGCCCCCAGGGTGTTTTTGTCCCTGAAGTAAAAACCTTCAGTTTAAACCCAACATTACGCAAATGCAAACCAAAACTAGAGCAAGCCCTTTCAAAATAAAACAAAAAAACCCAAACGAAGGTATTCTGTGCCTGAAAGTGTTACCTATGTTAATACGGGGCAACGACTATTGGCTGCATCAGCAGGAACGGTGAGGGGCCCCTTTGCATCGGGGGATAGGTGACCCGCCGCTTTTTCCTTTTTGGGGGGTTTTCTTTAGCCTTTTGGGCCCGTGTTTTATTTCCCAAAGGGGCAGTGCAAAAAATTTTTTAAAATAAAAACCCCAAAAACACACAGTATAGTTTTTAATTTAAAAACCGCTAAAC
This sequence comes from Conus ventricosus, assembly GCA_018398815.1. Classification (NCBI taxonomy): domain Eukaryota; kingdom Metazoa; phylum Mollusca; class Gastropoda; order Neogastropoda; family Conidae; genus Conus; species Conus ventricosus. Next base: position 37,677,460 of record CM031628.1, read on the forward strand.
TTAGTTCGTTTTTAAAATGATATAAATTAAAACGTAGTTGACCAAAAATCACGGATGAAAAATTTAAAAGGTTTTCAGGCCCCATTTTGATGACTAAAAAAGACAAAATTTTTTATCTTCAAAGAAAGGCGAGGGGAAGTTTTTTTCCCAACAGCCCAAAACCCCAGCAGATAAAAAAGGAATGTTTAAAAAAAAATAAACGAAACCCTTAAACTTTTGTTCAAAAAAGCTCACAAAATTTAAAAACACCAAAAAAGGGGTTTTAAAAACTTTTTGTTTATGAGTCCAAAGCGTAAAAAAACCCTTTATATTGATTCTGTTTAATTTTTTTTTTTTTAATTTAAATAAAAAAATTTTTTAAATTAGAAAAAAAAAACCCAAAATGGCTAAGATTATGAAAAAGGGCCCAAAACGAAATTTTTTGAAGGAATGCTCGAGGGAGACGTTTTTTTCAAGAGCACTGAATGGGAAAAAATTTAGAAGTCATTAATCCGCAAACACAGGCAAGTGTTTTCTCATGCCCAATTTTTCAAGTTCCAGGTAAACTAACAATAGACCCCCCCGTTAAAGTAAAGTTAGGGGTGTTTTTAAACGACTAAATAACAATAAATGAAGAAAAAACTAGAAGTCTGGGTCTACTAAAAAAAACAGGTTATTCTTTTTCGTAATGGGCTTAACGCCCGGTTGGGCAGACCCAATGCTTACGCGTTTGATGTGGGGCCCCTGAAAAAGCCAAAAAGAGGGCTCCGGGTTTGGGCAGAAGGGCGAAGTTTAGAGATTTTAAATTTTAAAAAGGGTAAGTTTAGCCCATTGTTTTGGGAAGTCTACATTCCACTGCCTCCAGCATTATCGCAAAAAGAAACATTTTTAAACAAAAAGGGTTCAGAAACAAATGCTTTAAGGGGGTGTTCCGCCCAAGGGGCATTTTCGTCCCCAAAAAAAAGCCCGAGAGAGTATTTTAACTATGAACCTTACACCCTGATCTTTTAAATTTAGTGGAATATCCTTTCCTGTTAGCGTGGTTTTCCCTTGTCTTTTTTAAGAACAAAACAAAAAAACCCCAAAAACTTTTTAATGTATAACATGGGGGAGGGAAAAAAATTACTGCCGATTAAAAGTGTCCAAAAAAAAAGTCCAACAAAAGGTGATCCAGCCAAAAAGCCATGTGGAAATTACTTCCCAAAAGTTTCGCCAAAAGGGGTACCCCCATTTCACTTGATACGAACAATGGTAGATTATTGCGGCCAAAACTTTAAAAACATTACCATAAACAAAAATTCCCGCAGAAAAGTTTAACCCAAAAATTTTCCCTCTGCTCAAAGGCCCCCAAACGGAAAAATAAAAAACATTGTACGGCCCCCGTTTTACTTTAAAACAGAAATAATTTCCCCCCCACCCCGGATCTAAAGGTTTGGGTTTTTTTAAGAATGGAAACGGGTTTCAAAAAATTTCCATATGGTTTTTTACGCAGACTTCGAATCACTCAAATTTTTTCCCTTTTGGGAAGGGGCCAACCCCAAAAAAACTTCCCCAAAAAAACCCCTTTGTGAGAAAACATAGATTTGTCATTTGCCCCCCTTTTTTAATTTTCAGGTCGGATGGCGTTCCTTTTAAAACCAAAAATTATATAGAGGGCCTAAAGCTGCGAATACTTCTTAGAACGCATGCAGAAAAGGGGTAAAAGGGCCCTTTTAATAATTTTGAATTTATCCCGAAAAAAAATGACGCCTGAAAACCAAGAAAAATTTTAAATTAGCCACACATTTTTGGAATTTTGCGGTTTTGAGCTAATGCTAACAGTGAAAAAGCCAATCCGACAGTAAAAGACCCCTGGGCACATTCGGGAAAGTTCAGAGGGACAGCGCCCCCAAAAACTGCAATCTTTTAACTAAAGTTTGAACCCAAAAAAAAGGAAGCTGCCCGTATTCTTTTTAAAATTGCGAGGTTAAAAAAATCAAATTTATAATGAAAGGGAGTGGAACCCATGCCTTCAGGGGGGTCAAACAAATTTCACAGTCATCGAAAAGTACTGTTGCACTTTAAAAAACATTTCTTTTTTATGCCCCTCGCAAACATGATTTTTTTTTATTGAATTTACTGGTATGTCCTTTTAAAATCCTGCCCAAAACCCGGGAAAAATATTTTTACCCAACCTCGTTAGGGGAAAGGGCGGGGTTTTCCCCAAAGAGTAATGAACAGTGGGGGAAAGGGGTTTGGGCCCCGGGAAAATTAAAACTTCCAACCCAAAGGGGCGGTTTTTTTTCCTTAAAAATCTCAGGGGGAAAAAGGGCAACAGTGATTCTGAAAACCCATGCCCAAGAAGCTTGGGGAGAATTAGAGTGAAAACGATGGGGGGGACTAACAGACTCATACTTATGGCTGATACATGTTTGTTGGCGGACGTTTTTTTAAAAATTATAGAAAGCCTTCTGAAACATTATGGGGCCCGGATCCTGCGCCTTATATTTCTGCGCCGGGGGCTGGGAAGCTTTTTTTTTTTAAAGTTTACTAAAGTAAATTGATTTTTTGTCTGTTTTCCAATGATTTTAGATGATTGGGAAAAAGGGGTTGGGGGTTTGGGGGAATTAGTATGGGGTGCCCCATTTCTGTAAAACAAACAACAAATATTTTGGGCGACTATGATCCGAGTAAAAAGGGTTTAAATAAACTCATTTTTATTTAATGCAAACAATTTTGTATGGTTGGGCTTGGCGCAATCACCTTTTTCCCTTTCCAACTTTAAAAAGCACACAAGCGTCGATCCGAAAACATTTTAAAAAGGGATTAAAGGGGTTTAAAAAGTTTGGCCCCCTGATCAACCCGCGAGGTTTCATTTTAGAAAATTGACTTTAAAAACCCCAAAAACCCTGCCTGCATAATTCCCATCCTTTGCAGCAGAAAGCCTAAAGATTTGGGGAAAACCCGAGCCCCCCTAAAAATTGTGCCCAATCTTCGGGCAAAAAAAATTATGTCTGTATTACAGACCCTTTTACAATTTTTTTTTAAGACATGGTTTGAAAATTGACAGCTGTTCATCGTATAATTGCTTTTTATCAAAACCCGTTTTTAGGAAAATTCACATGAAAAACACTGAACTTTGGAATAAATCCCAAAAAATGCTTCGAAAAAGACTTTTTCAACTGGGTTTAACAACAGCTGTTTTGGAAAGACTATGGAAAATCCGCACAAGCGCAAAGACGTCAGATTGGTCACCAAAGAGAACGAAGCAATTAAGCTGACTTCTAAACCTAATTATCAGGACTTTAGAAGATTTCATGACCAGCTTTTTGGCATAATGATGAAAAAAAAGAAAGTCAAATTGGACAAACCTGTTTTTATTGGTTTACTGTTTTAGAATTATCAAAGCTTTTAATGTTAGAGTTTCTTTATGACTACTTTAAAACCCTCGTATCCTGAGTCCAGAGTACTTTACACAGATACAGATAGTTTTGTCATAGATATCCCTACTGAAGACATCTATAAAGACATGGAAACCGAAGTGGCTAAAGGACATGCGGGATGGTATGACACATCTGATTACCCTAAAGACTCGCCTTTACATTCAATTACTAACAAGAAGGTTTTAGGAAAGATGAAGGATGAATTATCCGGAGGGTGATTAAGGAGTTTATTGGTTTAAGGTCGAAAATGTACAGTATTTCGAGCCAGGTGAAAATCATTAAGAAAGCAAAAGGAATATCTCGCAGTGTTGTGCAGTCAAACATATCACATGACAACTACAAAGAAGCATTGTTTGACAATAAGACTTTTCATCATGACAACGTAAAACTGCGATCTAATCTACATGAGATCAACACAACAGTTGTAACAAAGAAGTCGTTAGATAGAACAAACACAAAACGTGTGTTTGTTAATCCAGAGTTTTCATATGCATCGGGCACTGGAGAACCGCATAAACAGGGGGGTTATATTTTTCATCAACTTTTATTATAAGATCAATCATAGCTTCATCCAATTCATTTAAATCTTTTCTCATGTTTGCTTGACGCGTTCGAATTTTTTTTATTATTTCAAGATATTCTTTTTCCCAATTTGGGGTTTGAGTTGTAGGTGATCTGGATGATTTAGCATGCATTGATTAATCCCCGAAAATGTTTCCTTAATAGCATTACACGCATGAAATGATTCCCGTATCATTTTCAAGGTCTCTTCCTTTACCATTCTTGTTTCATTCGCGCTTCCTTCTGAGCTTCCATTTTAAACTCAAATATATTTACGTAAATTAACTAAGCAACTGGAACTGTGTCTGGCGGGATTATCTGCAGTTCTTCCTTCACAAAAGATCTTTGAGGAGCTGGTTGTTTTGTTGTGTCAGTTTCTCGTAAATAATACACGGGCGGATTCATCTTTACAATTCTTTTTATTTCATATGGATCAACACTCCAAAACTGGATCTGTTGCCCTGATGCGAGTGTCCCCTTCTGCTTCCCCGGTAAATAAAGGTACCTTACTTTCAACCAAACGGTAATAGTTTGCTGGATGAACTGAAGTCTTCAGCAACATTTATTGTTTTTCTTTTGATTGCTTGTACTGGTTTTAGCCCTTTAAATTCTTCATTATTCATTGCGCGCAAAACTGAGGGCAATCTTCTAACCCATTCTGTGTTGCGAGAATTGTCAATCAGCTCTCTGTGATACTGGTAGGAGAAAAGTCTTTCAGCTAACTGTTTGTTAAAGTTTTCAACTAAAGCCTGTGATCTGTGAACTCCCGGAATGCCTCTTTTAATGGTAACTCTATGTTTAACAATAATTGATTCACTTGGCCTTTAAATTCTTTTCCATCATCGACTTGAATCATGCGAGGATAAGTTAAGGGGCCCCGTTGGTATATCAGTTGTATGGCAACAGCAACAGCAGAAGCACTCTTTTGTGTTAATGGTTCTGCATCTTTATATCTTGAAGCTATGTCAATGACTGTAAGTGCGTACTTAAATCTTTTTCGTCTAATCGTATCAGAGGGTAAATATAGAAGGTCCATTTGATGGTGTCGTTCGGTATTGTATTCACAAAGTGTGGTCTCTGTATTCGTTTGGGTGCAGGTAAATAAATTTGCCAAATCGCTTGTTTAGATAACCATTCCTTCGCTGTTTGTTCACTGACTCCTGCCGCTTGGCTTAGCTTTTTGATTGCTGTTATTCCCTTCCAATATCCTTTTGGCGAATAATAGATTTTGTTCATTTTTTATTCAGCCAATATTATGCGCAACAAAATACACAACGGTCATGCCAAAGACAATAGACCCGATTTCTTGCATCTTTTGTTTTTCTGATGGTTGATAAAAGTCGCTGAATTTTGGTGGGGGCAATGTCTCGATTGGTTTGCCTGTTACAAGATAATATTCTTTTATTGCCTGATCAACGTCTTTAAATGTGTAAGCTGCATGTCCCTGTTTTTTCAGAGTATCATTAATAAAATCTAACTGCTCAATTCTCTGCTTTTCATAGCGATCTTGTGCTGCAGCTAGTTGCTCCACAGCTTTGTTATGTCTTTTTCTCTCACCGTCGTCCCGCAGTTTACTAAACGCGTAATTACTTCCGCTAAAAGCAAGCGCATTAACCACAGCGCCGCCTATCATCATTACAAGTGAAGCCATTTTTATAAATGTATTTTTTTCTTACATATTTATATTGTCTGGAATTATTCCTTGCTTAACTAGAAAATCTTTCGTGGCGAATGAAGCTGCTATAACAGCAATTAGCTTTGCAGAATCCTCAAAGTCTAGTTTGCCAAGATCTGCTGGCTTTATTTTTAACAAGCTTTTACCAAGCATTGTGTATCCTATACTTAGACCTCCAATAACAGCAGAATGGTATACAAGGTTGGCAACAGTTTTTTCGGCGCTCATTTTAAAAAAATAAAATAATTATAATTAATAAAAACATGAACACCGATGATCTATTAAACCTTCCTGAACTTATGATTACAAATGACCAGGTTGATGAGCAAGCTATTATGCCAAAAAAAGAAAGACTGTATTCTTTGGCAGCATGTGGAAAAACAAAACAGTTCCTCGGAAATGAATTCAGCATAGAACAGATTCAACAGATGTCGCCGCAAGACATTTTAAAGTATCATAAAAAGGTATGAAGCGCAACTTGGATCAAGAATGGTAAAAAGTGTAGGGCAAACGGTTCTTAGTTTGTACACTAAACTAGTCAGTAGATTTGCTCCCATTGATTCTGAACAAGATCTTACGTATGATTTAACGCAAGATCCAGTTTTAACAAAGTCATTAGAGTCTCTAAGCTGTGATTTATACTACAGATTTGGAACATTGTTATCGCCGCTAATCATGGGATTAATAACTTTTAATCATATAGATTTTATTTCCCTTCAAAATGAACGAGTCGAAAATCAGCAGAATCAGGAAACACTGAATCAGAAAACACTGAATCAGGTAGAGATAGTGACGAGTGAAAAGTCAAAGCATCCTGGGCGTGTTAAAGCAGGAAAACGATTAGCAGAGTGGAACAAACAAAACAAATCAATGTTACAGAATATAACTCATAATGAAAACATAACACCGCCAACGCCAACAGTTAATTCAATGCCCGCTCCAGAACAAGAACAAGTTAATTCAAGGGCACCAAAGTCTTCATGGAATATTGAACTTAAAACTGTTGTCATTTTTGGCGCCATGCTGCTGCTGGGGGCGGTTATTACGGTTATAAAATATATAACCAATGGCAACAAAAACAAAAGCAGCCAAAAAAATCTGAACCACTAAATACAGAAGAAGACAACAGCACGCCAAAACCGCCAACAACCAAAGATCATTTTCATCCATTTCAAATGGAATAATATTTTAAAATTTTTTTGATAAAAATAGATCAGGCGGATTATTATTTGTTTAAAATGATGAAGTCAATAAATAAAGACATGGAGTCTATAAAAGACATTTCCATAGTCCAGAATTGTAATCAATGCGGTTGCTTAGGATGTAAGAACTTCATTAAGATCTATGCTGACCGATCTCACGCCAAGGACGCTGAGCAAGACATCCTCGACGATGACGCGTTTTTTTGAGGCGTGTGTGTACTATATTAGACATTTACTATTTTAAAATAAAAACATAGATTGTATTTTTTTTTTAATAATTATAAATAACTTGAATAAGAACTTGGTTGCACTTAGAGGATGACTTAATTACGATCTTGAGGTAACTTGAGTAAGAACTTGAGGATGACTTGAGGACGACTTCAGTTAAGAACTTAGAAGTGACTTGAGGATAACTTGAGGACGACTTGAGTAAGAACTTGAGGATGACTTAGAAGTGACTTGAGGATGACTTAAGGACGACTTGAGGGCGACTTAAGTAAGAACTTAGAAGTGACTTGGGGTGACTTGAATTAAGAACTTAGAAGTGACTTAAGTGTGTGCATGCGTGGGGTGGGGGGTGGGTGGGGTGGGGTGGGGTGGGGTGGGTCATAGAGCGGCAAGCCCCAGCTATCGTGCGCGTGCGTTCAAAGCACCCACAAAGTTCAAAAGCAGCCTTTGTAAGTGAAGCAGAGCGTAGGCACAGCCAAGCCACTCGGCGGTTATGCATAACCGCTATTTTTAGACCCACGTCATGCGTTTGTGGCGTTCACTGAGAGGGTTGCAGGGCAGTTGTTTGGCGGTTATGCATAACCGCTATTTTAGACCCACGTCATGCGTTTCTGGCGTTCACTAAGAGCCTTGCAGAGCAGTTGTCGGAGGGCAGTTAGCGAACAGTGCTACACCCACTATAATTAGCCAGTAACAACACCGGCCCTGTCTGGGCCCAGTCCGAGTCATGTTCCGTGTCGTCTGCTTTGTCGTTGTGTCACAAACACCACAAGGTGGAGAAGTTTTTTGAACTACTAGGTAGTACACCTGTCACTGAACATTTGGAGCTTTTTGAATAGAATCATTTCTTCAAAAGTTAAAAGCTTTTCAAAGTTAACAACATCTCTTTCAAATATATCGGCTAAATCTCTGTCTTGAATTAACAAGCTTTCAAGGTGCTTGTGTAGTTCATCAATAGGAAGTTCTCGTTTTTTCTTTCTCCTCACCTTCCGAAAAAGCAATACTTCTCTTTGGCTTAGGAGTTAAAGCAATGGGTCCGCCTGATTTTCTTTTGTTTAGATACTCCGCCATACAGTTGCAATAAAACACAATCACCTATAGCAAAAAACTGTTCCTCTGTGAACAAACACGACCGTCTACATTGGAAGTCATAGCTAAACTGAGTGGGCGCTGATTCAAGATCGTCATATCCGGTCACATGGTATGCACCTTGCCAAAGTCATAAGACCGACACCACAAATTAAATGATCGGGTGTCGGTCTTATGACGGGTCTCTGCAGTAATCTGATAGTGCGGAGTCCTTAGGCAGGTTGACTGCCCCACAGTTTGTGTATGGGGTGCGTTCAGTGACTGTTGCTTTTCCCCTATGTTATTCTATG
>CM031628.1:37688405-37690905 GCA_018398815.1 Conus ventricosus
ACACACACCACACACGACAGCTCGCTGAATAGAGTAGAACAAGCACAATCACAGTAATGTCAACACATTCTCATCACTCCCTCTGAGCGCTCATTCCGTTTCCCTAGTTTAGACCACAGGAAAGTGACGTGACAGTTGCCAAAGACGGCGGAGCCATTGTGATCCATTCAGGGCACTGACCTTTTACTGCTGTTGCACGCGACTGTCTTTCCTGCAGGTGATGTCAGCTGACAAGGACTGATGTCCATGGTGTAGGTGGTGGCGTTAAAGTTAACGCTGACCTCTCCCCCTGGCTTCACGGTCACTGCTTTAGTGGAACCGCGCTCTTTGAAATCCAGGCGACCTGCGAAAGAACAGCGATAGAGAGAAAGAAAGAAATGGGAGAAAGGTGAGTTCAGATCTCTGTCTCTGCCTCTGTCTGTGTGTCTGTGTGTGTGTGTGTGTCTCTCCCTCTCTCCTTCTCTGTATGTGCCTAGTTATCCATCTATCTCTCTATCTGTTTATAAATTGTGTGTGTGTGTGTGTGTGTGTGTGTGTGTGTGTGTGTGTGTGTGTGTGTGTGTGTGTGTGTGTGTGTGTGTGTGTGTGTGCACGCGCGTGCGCAAGCGTACGCATATGAGTGTGTCAGTCTGTCCGTCTGTATATGATAGAGCAGTTTTCCAGAATAAATTTCCTTTTCTGAACCCACCGACCTCAGTCTATGCATAATTAATGACGTTTGAGGTCATCAAGTTCATCAACAGCCACTGTGTGAATTGAATCCCCTTCCGTCAACACCATCACACTGGACATCATTGACATTGTTGACAGCCACTGTGTGAGTTGTCAACACCATCACACTGGACATCATTGACACTGTTGACAGTCACTGTGTGGATTGTCAACACCATCACACTGGACATCATTGACATTGTTAACAGCCACTGTGTGAGTTGTCAGCACCATCACACTGGACATCATTGACATTGTTAACAGCCACTGTGTGAATTGAATCCCCTTCTGTCAACACCATCACACTGGACATCATTGACACTGTTGACAGCCACTGTGTGAATTGAATCCCTTCCGTCAACACAATCACGCTGGAAATCATTGACATTGTTGACAACAACTGCGTGAGTTGTCAACACCATCACACTGGACATCATTGACATTGTTGACAGCCACTGTGTGAATTGAATCCCCTTCCATCAGCACAATCACGCTGGACATCATTGACATTGTTGACAGCCACTGTGTGAGTTGTCAACACCATCACACTGGACATCATTGACATTGTTGACAGCCACTGGTGAGTTGTCAACACAATCACACTGGACATCATTGACATTGTTGACAGCCACTGTGTGAGTTGTCAACACCATCACATTGGACATCATTGACATTGTTGACAGCCACTGCGTGAGTTAACACAATCACACTGGACATCTTAGACACTGTTGGCAGCCACTGTGTGAGTTGTCAACAACCATCACATTGGACATCATTGACTTTGTTGACAGCCACTGCGTGTGAAAATCCCCTTCTGTAAAACCAATCCACACTGGACATCATTGACACTGTTGACAGCCACTGTGTGAGTTTGTCAACACCATCACACTGGACATCATGACATTGTTGACAGCCACTGTCGTGAGTTGTCAACACCATCACACTGGACATCATTGACATTGTTGACAGCCACTGCGGAGTTACAAGCATCACACTGGAATCTTGACACTGTTGACAGCCACTGTGTGAGTTGTCAACACATCACTTTGGACATCATTGACATTGTTGACAGCCACTGAGTGAGTTCAACACAATGCACACATGGACATCATTGACACTGTTGACAGCCACTGTGTGAGTTGTCAACACAATCACAGGACATCATTGACATTGTTGACAGCCACTGTGTGAGTTGTCAACACAATCACACTGGACATCATTGACACTGTTGACAGCCACTGTGTATTGAACCCCTTCTGTCAACACCATCACACTGGACATCATTGACATTGTTGACAGCCACTGTTGATTGACCCGCTTCGTCAACACAATCACACTGGAATCATTGACATGTTGACAGCCACTGTGTGAGTTGTCAACACCAATCACACTGGACATCATTGACATTGTGACAGCCACTGGTGAATTGAATCCCTTCCGTCACACAATCACACTGGACATCATTGACATTGTTGACAGCCACTGTGTGAGTTGTCAACACCATCACACTGGACATCATTGACATTGTTGACAGCCACTGTTGTGAAGACCCCTTCTCAAGCACAATCACACTGGACATCATTGACATTGTTGACAGCCACTGTGTGAGTTGTCAACACCATCACACTGGACATCATTGACATTGTTGACAGCCACTGGTGAGTTGTCAACACAATCACACTGGACATCATTGACATTGTGACAGCCACTGTGTGAGTTGTCAACACCATCACATTGGACATCATTGACATTGTTGACAGCCACTGCGTGAGTTAACACAATCACACTG
>CM031628.1:37700905-37708405 GCA_018398815.1 Conus ventricosus
CTGTGCTGTGCTGTATTGCATTGTGTTGTGTTGTGTTGTGTTGTACTGTACTGTGCTGTGCTGTACTGTGCTGTATTGTATTGTGTTGGGTTGTACTGTACAGTGCTGTGCTGTGCTGTACTGTACTGTATTGTATTGTGTTGTGTTGTACTGTACTGTATTGTATTGTGTTGTGTTGTGTTGTACTGTACTGTACTGTGCTGTACTGTGCTGTACTGTACTGTACTGTATTGTATTGTGTTGTGTTGTACTGTACTGTGCTGTGCTCTACTGTATTGTATTGTATTGTGTTGCGTTGTACTGTACTGTACTGTGCTGTACTGTACTGTGCTGTATTGTATTGTGTTGTGTTGTACTGTACTGTACTGTGCTGTACTGTACTGTATTGTATTCTGTTGTGTTGTGTTGTACTGTACTGTACTGTGCTGTGCTGTGCTGTGCTGTGCTGTATTGTATTGTGTTGTGTTGTGTTGTACTGTACTGTGCTGTACTGTGCTGTGCTGTGCTGTATTGTATTGTATTGTGTTGTGTTGTGTTGTACTGTACTGTGCTGTACTGTGCTGTGCTGTGCTGTATTGCATTGTGTTGTGTTGTGTTGTGTTGTACTGTACTGTGCTGTGCTGTACTGTGCTGTATTGTATTGTGTTGGGTTGTACTGTACAGTGCTGTGCTGTGCTGTACTGTACTGTATTGTATTGTGTTGTGTTGTACTGTACTGTATTGTATTGTATTGTGTTGTGTTGTGTTGTACTGTACTGTACTGTGCTGTACTGTGCTGTACTGTACTGTACTGTATTGTATTGTGTTGTGTTGTACTGTACTGTGCTGTGCTCTACTGTATTGTATTGTATTGTGTTGCGTTGTACTGTACTGTACTGTGCTGTACTGTACTGTGCTGTACTGTGCTGTATTGTATTGTGTTGGGTTGTACTGTACTGTGCTGTGCTGTACTGTACTGTATTGTATTGTGTTGTGTTGTACTGTACTGTACTGTACTGTACTGTATTGTATTATGTTGTGTTGTACTGTACTGTACTGTACTGTGCTGTACTGTGCTGTACTGTACTGTACTGTGCTGTACTGTACTGTATTGTGTTGTGTTGTACTGTACTGTGCTCTGCTGTACTGTATTGTATTGTATTGTGTTGTGTTGTACTGTACTGTACTGTACTGTACTGTGCTGTACTGTACTGTATTGTATTGTGTTGTGTTGTACTGTACTGTACTGTACTGTATTGTGTTGTGTTGTGTTGTACTGTACTGTACTGTGCTGTGCTGTGCTGTACTGTACTGTGCTGTGCTGTGCTGTGCTGTACTGTACTGTACTGTACTGTACTGTCCTGTGCTGTACTGTATTGTATTGTGTTGTGTTGTACTGTACTGTACAGTACTGTACTGTATTGTATTGTATTGTGTTGTGTTGTGTTGTACTGTACTGTACTGTACTGTATTGTATTGTGTTGTGTTGTAGTGTACTGTACTGTACTGTACTGTATTGTGTTGTGTTGTGTTGTGTTGTACTGTACTGTACTGTACTGTACTGTACTGTGTTGTGTTGTGTTGTACTGTACTGTACTGTGCTGTACTGTATTGTATTGTATTGTATTGTGTTGTGTTGTACTGTACTGTACTGTGCTGTACTGTACTGTACTGTATTGTATTGTGTTGTGTTGTGTTGTACTGTACTGTACTGTACTGTATTGTATTGTATTGTGTTGTGTTGTGTTGTGTTGTACTGTACTGTACTGTATTGTGTTGTGTTGTGTTGAACTGTACTGTACTGTATTGTATTGTGTTGTGTTGTGTTGTACTGTACTGTACTGTACTGTGCTGTACTGTATTGTATTGTATTGTGTTGTGTTGTACTGTACTGTACTGTACTGTATTGTATTGTGTTGTGTTGTGTTGTACTGTACTGTGCTGTACTGTGCTGTGCTGTGCTGTGCTGTACTGTATTGTATTGTATTGTGTTGTGTTGTACTGTACTGTACTGTACTGTACTGTATTGTATTGTATTGTATTGTGTTGTACTGTACTGTGCTGTGCTGTGCTGTGCTGTACTGTATTGTATTGTATTGTGTTGTGTTGTACTGTAGTGTGCTGTACTGTGCTGTGCTGTGCTGTACTGTACTGTATTGTATTGTATTGTGTTGTGTTGTACTGTACTGTGCTGTGCTGTACTGTACTGTATTGTATTGTATTGTGTTGTGTTGTGTTGTGTTGTACTGTACTGTGCTGTGCTGTGCTGTACTGTACTGTACTGTACTGTACTGTACTGTACTGTACTGTACTGTACTGTGCTGTGCTGTGCTGTGCTGTGCTGTACTGTACTGTACTGTATTGTATTGTGTTGTGTTGTGTTGTACTGTGCTGTACTGTGCTGTACTGTATTGTATTGTATTGTGTTGTGTTGTACTGTACTGTACTGTGCTGTACTGTACTGTATTGTATTGTGTTGTGTTGTACTGTGCTGTGCTGTGCTGTACTGTGCTGTACTGTGCTGTACTGTATTGTATTGTATTGTGTTGTACTGTATTGTTTTGTGTTGTGTTGTACTGTACTGTACTGTACTGTACTGTGCTGTGCTGTGCTGTGCTGTGCTGTGCTGTACTGCACTGTATTGTATTGTGTTGTACTGTATTGTACTGCACTGTACTGTACTGTGCTGTGCTGTGCTGTGCTGTGCTGTGCTGTACTGTACTGTGCTGTGCTGTGCTGTACTGTATTGTATTGTGTTGTACTGTATTGTACTGCACTGTACTGTACTGTATTGTACTGCACTGTGCTGTGCTGTGCTGTGCTGTGCTGTACTGTGCTGTGCTGTGCTGTGCTGTACTGTACTGTGTTGTATTGTGTTGTGTTGTACTGTACTGTACTGTACTGTACTGTACTGTACTGTGCTGTGCTGTGCTGTGCTGTGCTGTGTTGTATTGTATTGTATTGTATTGTGTTGTACTGTACTGTACTGCACTGTACTGTACTGTGCTGTGCTGTGCTGTGCTGTGCTGTGCTGTGCTGTACTGTACTGTGTTGTATTGTGTTGTGTTGTACTGTACTGTACTGTACTGTACTGTACTGTACTGTGCTGTGCTGTGCTGTGCTGTGCTGTGTTGTATTGTATTGTATTGTATTGTATTGTGTTGTGTTGTACTGTATTGTACTGCACTGTACTGTACTGTGCTGTGCTGTGCTGTGCTGTACTGTGCTGTGCTGTGCTGTGCTGTACTGTACTGTGTTGTATTGTGTTGTGTTGTACTGTACTGTACTGTACTGTACTGTACTGTGCTGTGCTGTGCTGTGCTGTGCTGTGTTGTATTGTATTGTATTGTATTGTATTGTGTTGTACTGTACTGTATTGTATTGTGTATTGTGTATTTCATTGTACTGTGCTGTGTTTTATTTTATTATGTTGCATTGCATAGTATTGCCTTGCATTGCGTTGCAATGTATTTTACTGTTCTTCAGTATCGTATTGCATCGTATTGTAGTATTTGTGTACATTGCCTTGTGTTGTAGTATTGTATTGTAACGTATGTATTCCATTGCATTGCGTTGTTTTATATTTGTAGTATTGTGTTGGATTACATTGCATGGCATCGTGTCGCGTTGCATTTTGTGGCATTGAATTGCACTCCATTGTAGTATTGTATTGAGCTGGATTGTATTGTATTGCATCGTTTGCATTGTGTTATACTGTATCGTAGTGTAGTTTTGTGTCGTATTGCGGTTGGATTGCATCGTATCGCATTGCATTGGATTGCATTGTAGTACAGTATAATGTAACATTGCATTGGATTGCATTGCATTATGATGTAGTAATGCATTGCGTTTCATTGTCTTGCATTGCATTATGATGTAGTAATGCATTGCGTTTCATTGTCTTGCATTGCATTATGATGTAGTATTGCATCGCGTGAAATTGCATTGCATTGCATTATATCGCATTGCATTATGATGTAGTGTTGCATTGCATGGCATTGTATTGTATTGCATTGCAATGCATTGTATGGCATTGCGTTGCTTTGTAATGTAGTATTGCATTGCATTATAATGTTGCATTGCATTGCATTATAATGTTGCATTGCATTATATTGCATTGCATTATGATGTAGCATCGCATTGCAGGAATTACATTGCATTATAATGTAGTATTGTATTGCATTGTATCATAATATGGTATCGCATTGCATGGTGTTGCATTGCATTGCATTGTATTGTACTGCATTGGATGACATTGCATTGCATTATAGTCTAGTATCGCATTCCATTGCATTGCATTATAGTGTGTATCGCATTATAGTGTAGTATCGCATTGCATTGCATTGTAGTGTGGTATCGCATTGCATGGAATTGCATTATAGTGTAGTATCGCATTGCATTGCATTGCATTGCATTATAGAGTAGTATAGCATTGCACTGCATTGCATTATAGTGTAGTATTGCATTGCATTGCATTGTAGAGTAGTATTGCATTGCACTGCATTGCATTATAGAGTAGTATCGCATTGCATGGCATTACATTATAGTGTAGTATCGCATTGCATGACATTGCATTATAGAGTAGTATCGCATTGCACTGCATTGCATTATAGAGTAGTATCGCATTGCACTGCATTGCATTATAGTGTAGTATCGCATTGCACTGCATTGCATTATAGAGTAGTATCGCATTGCACTGCATTGCATTATAGATTAGTATCGCATTGCACTGCATTGCATTATAGAGTCGTATCGCATTGCACTGCGTTGCATTATAGAGTCGTATCGCATTGCACTGCATTGCATTATAGAGTAGTATCGCATTGCACTGCACTGCATTATAGAGTAGTATCGCATTGCACTGCATTGCATTATAGTGTAGTATCTCATTGCACTGCATTGCATTATAGATTAGTATCGCATTGCACTGCATTGCATTATAGAGTATATCGCATTGCACTGCATTGCATTATAGTGTAGTATCGCATTGCACTGCATTGCATTATAGTGTAGTATCGCAGTGCATGGCATGGCATTATAGTGTAATATCGCATTGTACTGCATTGCATTATAGAGTAGTATCGCATTGCATGGCATTGCATTATAGTGTAGTATCGCATTACACTGCATTGCATTATAGAGTAGTATCGCATTGCACTGCATTGCATTATAGTGTAGTATCGCATTGCACTGCATTGCATTATAGAGTAGTATCGCATTGCACTGCATTGCATTATAGAGTAGTATCGCATTGCATGGCATTGCATTATAGTGTAGTATCGCATTGCATGGCATTGCATTATAGTGTAGTATCGCATTGCATGCATTGCACCATAAGATTGTGTTGCGTTGCGTTGCGTTGCGTTGCGTTGCGTTGCGTTGCGTTGCGTTGCGTTGCGTTGCGTTGTGTTGCGTTGCGTTGCGTTGCGTTGCGTTGTGTTGTGTTGCGGTGCGTTGCACTGCATATTGTCACAGTGCACAGTGCTCAATGAATACGGTGCACGGAATATCCAGGTTGCCTTCACTGTGTTCTACAGTTCTAACTGGAATGTGCTGAAGTCTCTGCACACGACCTCTCCGGCAGACGTCCCAATATTGGTTGAAGCAAGGTCACCCACCTTCCGGTGCTTCTGCAAGTGGCGGCGCGTTGATATCCTTGTTCGCCCGCTTGCCGTCAGTCTGCAAAGGCATCCCAAAGGTTCTTCCCAGCTCTAAACATCCTCATGCTCCTAAAAGCATGATGACATCCTCAAGCGAGCGCGCGTCAGTACACACATAACCTATACCCACGAGCGCACACACGCACACGCACGCACACATGCATATGCTCCGCATACACATACATACACACATACACCCACGCACGCACACACATATGCACGCACGTACACATGCACGCACATACACACACTCACACACACGCGCGCGCACGCGCGCGCACACACACACACACACACACACACACACACACACACACACACACACACACACACACACACACACACACACATACACACACACACATACAGCGGGCGCGCGCTCAATCGCACACGCATGCACACGGTCAACGGGTCTACATGATTGTCTTCCAACAATATCTGGGCAAAACTGAAACCACTTGGAACACCGGACACGAAATTATATGACAGCTGAAAGACTCGTAATTGTCTAGTGTGTATGTATACATACGTCCGTGTTTATATGCTAGTGTGTGTGTGTGTGTGTGTGTGTGTGTGTGTGTGTGTGTGTGTGTGTGTGTGTGTGTGTGTGTGTGTGTGTGGCGAGAGAGAGAGAGAGAGGAGAGAGAGAGAGAGAGAGAGAGAGAGAGAGAGAGAGAGAGAGAGAGAGAGACTCTGACTCTTGACTCTTGACGCGCACTAATGCCGCGCCTTTTAATGTGAGGCCTACGGCCCGTTCACATGAGTCACGCAACGTTGTTCAGAAATCGACAAAAACAACACAACAAAAAATCAAATCCGAATTAAACAGGTCACATCATCAACATGGATCAGATCAAAACAAGTTGAATCGACAATTATCAACAAAGCAGTTACTTGACTAGTCCATTATCTATGTACCTTATTTGTTTCTAAAGAGAAAAAACATTTAGTATCCCACTAGGTCCAATCAAAATTAATTTCAAATCAGAATTTAATCCACAGTCAACAAATTAGATCAAATCAAATTAGAATCAGCAATTATCATTAAGAAGTGCATAAGCTACAAATCAAAAGACCTGAGATAGAATTCCAAATTGTATCCAGTTAACTCGCCTTTAAGTTTACTATCAATTATCACCCTAGTTAATCTTCATATTTCATAGACACCTCAAAATGTATAAGTTGATGACTATCTCAAGTCGAAAACCAGGACAATTCACAATCAGTGTCCATGTCACATCAAAATTAAAATCTATATTCAAATCGAAATCTGTATTATATCCATATATATACCCGTTACCAGTCTTAAACCGAATTTTGACTGCGCCCACATATGTCACGCAGACTTTGTAATGTGATTGTATTGATATTTCTAAAATGTTTGTAAATGTATTTATCTCTCAGTTTCCTATAACAAGGACAAGCTGTTAAAAAGTGTAATTCAGTTTCCACTACTGGGCAAAGGGGGCATGTTGTAATCGCTAAATTGTCTATATATTTCTTGAGAGAGAGAGAGAGAGAGAGAGAGAGAGAGAGAGAGAGAGAGAGAGAGAGATTTTTTTTCCCCTTTTTTTTATAACTAAAATGTTTCGTCTTCTTTTCAAAATTTTTTTCTTAAATGTCAGTAAACTTGAGTTCGTCTCACAATAAATTGGTGTCAGTCAGTCAGTGTGTGTGCGTGCGTGCGTGTGCGTGTGCGTTTGTGTGTGTGTGTGTGTGTGTGTGTGTGTGTGTGTGTGTGTGTGTGTGTGTGTGTGTGTGTGTGTGTGTGTGTGTGTGTGCGTGTGTGTGTGTGTGTGTGTGTGTATGCGTGTGTGTGTGTGTGTATGTGTGTGTGTGTGTGTGTGTGTGTGTATGCGTG
>CM031628.1:37713405-37738405 GCA_018398815.1 Conus ventricosus
AGAGAGAGAGAGAGATTAAAGAGAGAGAGAGAGAGCGTTTTTGAGAGAGATTAAAGAGAGAGAGAGAGAGCGCGTTTTGAGAGAGAGAGAGAGAGAGAGAGAGAGAGAGAGCGTTTTGAGAGAGATTAAAGAGAGAGAGAGTGTTTTGAGAGAGAGAGAGAGAGAGAGAGAGAGAGAGAGAGCGTTTTGAGAGATTAAAGAGAGGAGAGAGCGATTTGAGAGAGAGAGAGAGAGAGAGAGGAGAGAGAGAGAGAGAGGACTTTTGAGAGAGAGATTAAAGAGAGAGAGAGAGCGAGAGAGCGTTTTGAGTAGAGAGAGAGAGAGAGAGAGAAGAGAGAAGAGAGGAGAGAGAGAGAGTTCTGAACGCTGCAACGGTTTATTGTGAAGACCATCGACCCTCACAGAGGTGCGGGTAAAGCACTGAGTGAGAGATGGGCTGAAGACCAAGAAACAAATGTGTACTTCAAATTTCCTACCTGTCTTCCTATACACTTCTTCATATGAACTCTGAATTTAAAAAAAAACCAAAACGTACAGTTAGTAACGGGCACTTTGAGTATTCAAATTTCAGAAGCATTAACGTGCATCACAAACGGTATAAGTGTTTGGAAGTGGATTGAGACAGGCCGTAATAACATAGCACTCGTACCAAAATGACGCGAAATGTTTGTTTATGACGACTTTCTGTTCATCAAAATGGATAATCCCTCTGGACGTCACAGGGCCAATGACGTTTCTCCTCCGAGTTTCAGGGCGCAGGATGAGATCATTGCAGTTTACCTCGATTCTATCAGCCCGACGTTACAGGGAGTTCTCGTCGTCATGATTTCAACGTTCCTCTCAGATATTCATTTCTGAGCCTTGCAACAGAGTGCACATTCCATGAGAATATGTATGTCGTTTTTATTAAGCTGGCTTTGACATGGGTTGCAACGACTGACAAGTGCATTAGTGGCAGCATAACACCTGTTGTTTACACAAGATTCGTTTATGACCATTCTCAATCGCATCTCTGAACGTTTTAGTCGTAATGTTGTTGAGTTGGTATGCCGCGTTCAGTTGGAAAATGTTCATCGGCTTGCAATTTACTTCCCATTCCGCCATAAAATTCTTTTTTTGTTTGTTTACCTGCAAGGCAAACAAGAAGACAGCTTCATCTTGCATCCCCTCCTTCTGCCCCAAAACAACAACACTGAAAGATTGCAGACAGTCTTTGATGCTCTTGACCCAGTCACCGTACTCCAAAAGACAATGTTCATTTATTACTTCATAAAAAGTTTTGCCTTTCCTCAAAAATTCCTGATAACGGCATTTTACATATTTATTTGCCAGAGCTGTTACTCTTCCCACGTACAAACGGATCACTCCAAACTATGTTATTATGATAGTGAGGGGTTGATATCATTCCTTTTCTTCTTCTTCTTCTTCTTCCTAAAATACTGGTTCACTCAAAAAAGAGTAGGTCACCAGCGCGCATGTTAAAAAGTAAAATAAATAACATAAAACATGAAACAGTGCGACTCAAGACTGTTGGCCCCTGGAGCAAATTTGGCAACAAGGGGTCGCACTCGATATTCAAGAAGTTAAAAGCAATGGCCAAATTCAGGCCCAGGTAAAAGTAAAATATCTGGGGAAGTAAAAACAGAAAATCGTCAATATGCAGATCTCAAAACTGTCGAATCAATTTGTCTTCTAAATGAGACTGCACCTGTGGCAATCTTGATGGCACCGGCAGTGAGTTTCCACAGCCGTACAGAACTGGATAAAAAGAATGTAAGTGGCTGTCAATATTTGATGCAGGTATGGTATAACATTGACCGCCACTCCTGGTGCTACTTTTATTCAATACTAGTTGTTCCATTGGAATATCGATTACTTTAGCTCTGCCTTTGAAGAAGATGTTAAGTTTGATAAAAGCTCTTCTCTCTTCTAAGGGTTTCCATTCTAATTTCCTCATGTTCTTCCTAGTATTCCCCTTTTCTCTGGTGTGGTTCCCTGTTACAAACCGTGCTGCTCTCTTCTGAATCTTTTCGAGGTTATCAATGTCCTTTAGATGGTAAGGATCCCAAACTGAGCAACCATATTCCAGTACTGGTCTAACCAGTGTTTTGTAGCAGTCGTCTTTAACCTTTCGGGGGCAGTCATTGATATTCCTGTATAAGAAAGCTAAGATATTATTTGCTTTCTTACATACTAAATTGTAATGTTCTTTCCATTTGAGACGACTATCTATAATCACGCCTAAATATTTTGCAGCATTAGTTTCTTTAAGAATAGTATTATGGATAGAATAATCTGATCTAATTGGTGAGCGTTTGTTACATATACGCAACACTTGGCACTTTTGGGGATGAAATTCCATTTTCCAAGTACTTTCCCACTCTTGTAAAGCGTTTAGATCTTCTTGTAGAATGCGTGTATCATTCTTGCTTCTGATTGTTCTATATACTAAGCTGTCATCTGCAAAAAGCCTTATAGTAGTTCCAGGAGAGAGATTTCTACTTATGTCATTCATATAAATTAAGAAAAACAAGGGCCCCAGAACAGTTCCCTGTGGTACACCTGACAAGACTGGTTTACATGGGATGACGACCCTTCCACAACAACTTTCTGCGTTCTCCCAACGAGAAATGATCTAGCCCATTTTAGCAAAGAACCGCCAATGCCGATGTGTTCTAATTTAAGCAGCAGGCCCTCATGGTCAACCTTATCAAAGGCTTTAGAAAAGTCTAATAAAATTGCATCTATTTGCTGCCTGTTGTTAAGACAGTTATTAAAATCATTGAGAGTTGTTATAAGTTGAGTCTCACAACTCCTTCGCTGTCTAAAACCATGTTGGGCATTATTTAAAAAGTCATATTTGTCAAGATGGTCCATTATGCTACTATATATTATATGTTCAAGTAGTTTAGCTGATATGGATGTAAGAGATACAGGTCTATAGTTTTCTGCTTTTGTTTTGTCACCCTTTTTGAATAAGGGAACAATGCTCGAATCTCGCCACTCATCAGGTATTACTCCCTGGTCCAGTGAAGCTTGGTAAAGTAGTTGGTATACCTCACTCAATTCATTGGCACATAATTTTAAGAGCTTGCCAGGAACGCCATCAGGACCAGTAGCTTTGTTTTCATTGATGTTGGTCAGTAAACTTAAATACTCCTGCTTTGTTTACTTTGATGTTCTGCATTTCAGGGAGTTTATCATCATCCTTTAGTCTAACGTTAATTAAAGGTTTGGGATTTGAGAAAACTGAACAAAACTGCTTGTTTAGTAAATTTGCTTTCCCTTCAGGGTCCTGTATCAGGTTATTCTGGTTGTTTCTCAGGTCTGGAATCCCAATGTTGTCCTGTCTCTTACTCCTTATATAAGACCATAATTTCTTGTTTTGATGATCACCTTCTGAAATCATTGAATTAACATAATTGGAGTGAGCAAGCCTACATTCTCTCTGACACCTTCTCTTAATATGTTTATACCTAACCAGTAATCTTTCTGAATTGGGATGTAGTTTCAATTTCTTAAAGAAACGATGTTTCCTTCTCAACAAACGTTTAGTTTTTGTAGTAATCCATGGCTGGTGGTTCTTGCTTGAAGTTATTTTAGTAGGTATGTTGTCATCCATAATAAATTCCAAGTTAGTTTTTATACACTTCCAAAGGTCACTGACATTATCTTTAACACTATGGGACCTCAAAAAAGACGACTGAAATCATGAGTATCCTTGCGCAATTTTGGTAAATCTGCTTGGTTCCAGAGTCTGATGGTACGTTTAGGGGGGTTTCTTCGAAAGGGTTGAAAGTTGCTCTCTAAGAGGATTATGTCATGATCACCCAGGCCTGCAATTAATTCCTGATTGCCTAAAGCGCCTGGACAATTGGTAAAAAATATATCCAGGAATGCCTTACCACGAGTTGGTGCTTAACTGACTGTACTAATCCAAGGTCTTTGGTGGTATCAAAAAACGGAGTATTAATATTTTTACTGTATTGATTACCAATTATGGCATCTTCACCCCAATCAATATCTGGTAAGTTAAAGTCTCCACCAATCCATAATATTGCCTTCCTATTGGCCAAAACAATGTTAGAAATGTCTCTACAGATAGACGAACATACATTTACATCTGAGTCTGGAGGTCTGTAAAACTGATCCAACAATGACAGGTCTCTTATTCTTAAAATTAATCCTACAAAATAAACTTTCACTATTTTTGCCTTGGTATAAAAACTCACTGGCTAAGTTCTTCCTAATGGCAATCAAGACTCCCCCACCTCTTTTTCCAAGTCTGTCCTTTCTATAAATATCAAAATCCTCCATTAGAAGTTCACTGCTGGATGTTCCAGTTTCTAGCCAAGTTTCTGTTCCAATTACAACATCAATGTTTTTTTTTCGGTAACTAAATTACTGAATTCTTCCTTTTTCTTGAAAAGAGATTGAAAATTTACGACTATGTATTTAAGTTTATCTTTTTCTCTTAATGATTTGGGGTTCAGTTGCACTTTATGATTTGGGATTTTATCAGTTTTAGAATCAGGGGTGGATGCAAACTTAGGACAAAATTTCAAGTTTTCTTTTGGGGATCGGTCTGGTGAGATAGGGTCAAAGCGGTTGTTTTCGGAGCTGCAGTCTTCAATAGAATCTTCAAAAGTCTCGAACTAAAGTTTGGAAGCCCGCAGGTAAAACAAGTCCAAGATATATCACTATTGCATAATGCTTCATAAACTGCTGAATTCGTTAACATACATTTAGTGTGATAGACATGTATTGCAGACGTCACAGGCAACTGCTTTATGTTTTTCCATGTGACTCTCAAATTGCAAACTCCGCATGGATATTTTACTTTGGTGGACGGACCAGGATTAAGTTCGATGTCTCCCGATAGCAGGATGAGGCTTAAAAGCCATGATTTAACTCCTCTATGTCTAACTCTTTTCTTCAAACAGTTCCTTATCACTGTACTATTTCTGATGTTAATTGAAATCAGGGGTTCAAATCTGGGCCTAGTAATAGACGTGGAGAACAGTACTCGGCGCAGGTGTACACAGGAGACTAACATGGTTCAGGTTGCACAAAGTTTTAAAACCTGCAAAAATGGAACTAAAGGCGTCTACGTCTACATCTAAAATTTCAAAAATTAAACTGAGTGCTAGGGATATTGTTGTTCCTGTCACATGTGAAAACAGCAAGGAAAAATAGAAAACTTTTAACGAAGCCGAGGAACAACACGCCGGTAGCCATCTTGAAAAGCCAAATAAGACTCACCTTACCTGAAAGGGTTGTAAACACAATTTCGTTAAAAAAAAGAAAAGAAATAAACGTTAAACTACCAACAGCTAACAGTGCTAATTATTAAAATTCACGGATACTCGTATGAGTAAAGAGAAGCAAGGCGTTAAAAATTGTAAAATGAATTTAAAAACGGGAGCTCCAAGAACCAGGCAGCCTCCTCGCTGGACATGCGCTTCGGATGTCAAAGCATTGGGTGGGCGTGCTAAGTGACAGATCTCTTGAAGAAGTAAATTGTGACCTGTTTTGCTGTCAAAGACTCGACACAAGCGGATTGTGGTCTTTCTTTTTTTTTTTTTAGGTTCACGTGTGCTGAGGTGATAACAGCAGCATCCACAACAGACGCAAGGCCCGGTCAATGCAAGAAAGTTTAAATGAAGCAGAGACACACTCCTCAAGATCTGTGCAGGAAGACAGATGGGAAGTTCTGGGAAAGTGCTTTAAAAAGTTGATCTTGCCCGTAAAGCAAGAGATGAAACTGTCCTGGACAAAGTTGTTCCAACTTGCGCTTTGCTCTGAATCATGTGTTCAAGACTGCTTAGTCTTGGACTGGTGGTGTCAAAGGTCCATAGCAGCATGAACCATACTTTGCACATTGCGCAACCAAAATCCTATCTGTGGGAAAAGTTCTCAAACGGGTTAAGTGATTGTACCAGGTGTGTTTGCTCCAGCAAATTGATGCTCTTGCTACCTACACACTTGAAGTAAGAAGATACTTTCAGAACTCGTGCGTAGTAAGGCTATATTGAACAAAATGAGGAGTTAGTCTTTGTTCTGTTAGACTGCTTGGGTCTGTGCTTAACATGACTTCAGTGTGTGTGTATGTGTGTGTGTGTGTGTGTGTGTGTGTGTGTGTGTGTGTGTGTGTGTGTGTGTGTGTGTGTGTGTGTGTGTGAGGAATGTGCAGCGTATCTCTTTGTGTGTGTGTGTGTGTGTGTGTGTGTGTGTGTGTGTGTGTGTGTGTGTGTGTGTGTGAGAGAGAGAGAGAGAGAGAGAAGAGAGAGAGACAGAGAGAGAGACAGAGAGACAGACAGACAGACAACCGACAGACAGACAGACAGAAGACAGACAGGAGACAGAGCTGACGTATCTATAATCACCCGCTAACGCACTGCACATACCGACACACACTTGCTTTTTCATTCCTTCGGATTGGGAACCCAGTCATCGGTAAATCTCACGCGACTCAAGAACCCTGAGGTCGCTGAGAGGAGGAAGAAATAACACTGTAACGTGTGCGTTCCACCGTTACTACCAGTGTCCCTTGAACCATATGGATTTCATTTTAACGTCAATGATCCACCCGTCCTTGTCAGTGTCTTTTGAGCACTATGGATTTAATTACACTGTCTGTGACCCAGCCGTGATGATCAGTGTGCTTTGAACCCAATGGATTTAATTATAACGACTGTGACCCACCCGTGATGATCAGTGTGCTTTGAACCCAATGGATTTAATTATAACGACTGTGACCCACCGTGATGATCAGTGTGCTTTGAACCCAATGGATTTAATTATAACGACTGTGACCAGCCGTGATGATCAGTGTGCGTTGAACCCAATGGATTTAATTATAACGCCTGTGACCCACCCGTGATGATCAAGGTGTACTTTGAGCCATATGGAGTTTTTTTTTATCTTTTAATTGTAACGGAGGTGTTTGCCTGTACAGGATTCCTGAAGAAACCTTTTGCAGGCGAGAGTTTGACAAATAGAAATTAAACTCCGTGAGCGGTGTTACGACTTATGTTTCATCACCATGCTTCATTATCTGTTCGTCTTATCTTCTGTTGGACGGTGCGGTGTCGTATATAATACTGTCGCCGTGGAATTGTATCGCAGCGTAGCATTTCACGTGAAATATTGTTGCAGCGACAATAATTGCTGGAAAAAATGTCGCGCGACAACTTTTCACGAAAAATGTCCCATAGAATATTGTAGCTGTCCATAAAATGCAGTATTTCCCGGGAAATACTGTCGCTGCGACACGATTTTATGAGCGACAGTATTATATACGACACCGGCATTTGGGAAATCTAACAGATCAACCTATCTTTGACAAGGATTACTTACCCTTGCTGGCCCTGATGGAAGACCGCCATAGACTCCGAGTTCTACCACTGTACAATAGCCCCTGTTAAAACTTCATTAACTGAAACACATTTTCTGTGCAGCTGTAGAGACAAACAAAAAACACTCATTCCTGTCGGTCTTAGACTTAATTTCAATTCGCGTGGCAGACAAATGCCACTCTTTGTCACAAGATTGCTAAGATTCTTAATCATGCCAGCTCTTTAATCCTGGACGCTCTCATTTCAGAAGCGGACACTCTCATCTCCACTACTTCTGAAGAACTGAAACTTTTCAGGAACACGATACTGCACACGTTTGGTGCACAGCCGAATTCGCCAAGTATCAAGTGGGCCGTCAAATTTGACAGACAGGCCGAATATTAGGACATGAAACTTTCAATATGATAACGTCATAAAGACGGATGTGTTTTCCAAACATTGCCATAATTACCTTCCAAAGAACAGTTGTCACCCTCCTGCAGTTGTCAAGGGTCTTCTAACAGGGTTGGCGCCGCTGAGAAGGTATGCACAAACGACGACGGGTTTCGGGGACCACTCAAGAGTAGCAATATCTCCAATCACGGTTTGGGAAATTTGAGAGCACTAAAAGGGGGAGCTAACGGGGACCGAGGGTTCCCCGACAAAGAAACAACCCAAACCCATTTAAACTCGTTTGGGGTCACACGTAAATCTAATTTTTCCTTCAACAACACATTATTTAACAAATCGCACACCTGTATACCCAGTACCTGCATAAGCCCGTGTACATTTGGTTTTAGGAATTTCTCACTTGATTTAGTAAAGGGGCACCTAACATGAAAAATACGGAGGTGAGGGGCACCACCCTGGTACATTTTGCGTAAGGCCGTTCAATATGGCCCCACACCCCGGACAACCTAACTTTTGTTTTTGACAATAAAACACTTGTAACACTTCAACCACTGATTTTTGTGTGCTATTCATTCGGGTATTATTTTGTCCATTTGGGGTCATCTTAACCCCAGAGCCAGGTCAAGGTTATTTTCTTATACTGAGGGTTTTTGACCGAAACCGGGCGATACAGCTGTAACAACGCCCTATACATAAGCTACTAATTCTGACATGCATTTTACTGATGATTCACTTTTAAAGATATAACATTCGATTTTAAAATTTCACAAGGAACCCCCGTTTTACCTTTTCAACAAAAAACTGTCTTTGCTGTTTTTTCACTTTTTTCTGTATTCTGGAAATGACACCCCCCAACAGAAACAGAAAAGTTCTCACGTAAAACAAACTGCTCAATGGACTGAAGGGCTTTTCCATCACGTTTGGGAACAGGAAAATTTATTTGCTTTTCCAGGCAAATTACGCAGCAAACTCCAGTAGAAAGCACCCACACGGCAGTGTCACACTTGCTCACCTTGCATTTTGGGAAAAAAGTGGTGGAAAGGGGCTTCACATTTAGATGGCAACAGGGTTCAAAAAGTTGCTCCACCCCATGTTCTATTTTTTTCTTAAGCCCCCGGGGTTAACGGGCCGGGGCCCCAAACAGATGCATCTTTGTGCACCAAAAGGCTTCTGGGTGGATGTGGCCTCGATGACACGCTTGTGGGGGGAGAGAGTAAATTCCCCACTGTACACGCTGATTCTCCACTCTGACGGGTTGAACTTTTCAGCAGTTGTTTTTTGATCTGACACCCGCCCAACTTTCACGTAATTTCCCGCAGACTTCATCTTGCCTGACAAGCTTCCGCGCCAAAAGTTCGTCAGATGCGACGGGTCAGCCCCATACAGCGTCTTCGCCCACCTTAGTCACACAGCTCTCTATCGTAGTGGCTTTGATCACGACTTGGCCAGCGGGGGCTTCAAGCATAAAAACGCTTGGGGCAGTGGAAGCATCCGCCGCTTTTCCACGGTGCCAAACTGCTGCCAGTTTTCCCAACCCCAGCGTTTTTTAAAGAGGGTGTATAAGCATAGTGCAAAAATGTCCGTGTCGTTGGAAAAACATAAAACTCTTGCATTTTTTGACGCGAACAGCCCCTCCCCCATTACCACCAGTCTGGCGTCTGCCCCTTTAATCCAGCTGTGCAGGTCCGGGGTTTCTCCCGCCAGCCAAATCAAACAAAGAAAACAAAACCAGAGAGTCAAAAACCAACAAGAGACCCCCCCGACGCAACAGCAAGACATACTGAAGTTGACAATTTTTCTACCTCGGGGTGGGTCACAAAGAGGAGTACAAAGAGGGGAAACAAGAGCCCCATCATAAAGCCAGCACACTTATTCCTACGCCTATCTGGGAATTTTCCCCTG
Source organism: Conus ventricosus (assembly GCA_018398815.1). Lineage (NCBI taxonomy): Eukaryota > Metazoa > Mollusca > Gastropoda > Neogastropoda > Conidae > Conus > Conus ventricosus. The sequence continues at coordinate 37,723,056 of CM031628.1, forward strand.
TCCCTCACTCCACAACAAAACAAATCTTCAATTCAAATGTAAAACTTCCATATGGGTTTTGAAACTGGGGGAACAACAAAGACAAAAAACTCACAAAAATCCAAACATTTATCACAAGTCTGTGAAACATTTGAACACAAGGCCCGATTTTTTGCCAATACAAACTGTGGAACAAAACCCAAACAATTTCCTAAAACAAAATCAAAAACGGAAGTGGGGAGGATTGGCCCACCCTCAGAAATCTCCATCCCAAAATCGAAGACAACCCTTTAATTAACCCCCAAGCAAAAGAAAAAGGAAAACCAAGACAGACATGGGGAAGGAGTACCACGCGAGGTAGGGCGCCGGAATGCGTGGGGCCGGCTTAGGGATCTCCCGAGACCCTGTCCGCTGGAAAAATGTGTTGCGGGCCCTTTTTCATCGGAATTCGAGGCAAGTAAGTAAGTCCCAAATCCCTCATCACAGAACGACAGAGCTGGGGATGAGCCAAGATTCCTTCAGCCGATTGCCACCTACTTTAACCAAGCTAAGTTCGTTTGTTCTTCTCGATCCCAGAAATGTCAGCTGTCGAGGGGGGGGTGCGCGTTCCTGCCCAAAATTGCAAAGGGGGTACACCATTCGCCTCATGGGCTGCCCTTTTTCAGGGGAAAATTCAACGTAAGAACTAAAAGTAGGTGAAAGTATCCGACCAAAGGGAGAGGCTTTTGGGTGATTTATGACTGCAGTAACTACATCACCGAGGAAGAAATTCTGCAGCGGCATCTTCGCATCTTTTACAGAAGTCTCCACAAAAGGGTGGGAAAAGAGACGTCGATTCCATTGTGTGAGGTCCATTCAGATTTTTCACCAACAATGTTTTACTTTTTAGTGACGGGGGAAAACACCATCAAACAGTGGAGTCACTGGCACAGATCGTGTGCAAGTATCTGCTTGATGTCCATAGCCATGCTCCTTTGCAATGTCCATGTTCTCTGTGCCTCCACAACGTCCTTGAAGGCCACTTCCAAACACGTAACTTTCAACCAGTGCGTCGTCTAAGCCAAAACCACGAAGCAGATTGCCTGGCAACCCGAGCAGAAAGCGAGTCCAGTGGAAGACCCAGGCAGATGAGCAGATCCATAACTGTTCTTTCCCCCCCCTCATGCAGGTAAAACATCTGCCGCCACCGCAAACACGCCTTCATCGTACAAACTGCTATTGATGCTTTGTTTCAGCAGTCTGCGACAACTTTGAAATAAAATAATATATATTATAATATATTTCCCCCATTTTCTTCATCTTTAAATTTTTTTTTTTAAGACAAATCTTTGTCAAGTCATTTCTAAAACGACAGAAGAAATTGTTATCCTGCACTTGTTTTCCCCCACACTAATTGTTCAGCATTATATGTTTGGTCATCGATGGAGATTGCAATCTCTTAGGGAGATCCAAGTAAAGGTTGTTCTGTGCAATTCTAGCCACACACAATGCTTGGGTTATGAACAGCCTAGCTGACCACTCAGACTGTTCCATATTCTTTTGACCTCCCTTGCATCCTTGAAGGATCCTCAAGCATACGCGCAAAGATTGTCCCCTATAGATTTATACTGTTTGGCAAAATTCTTTTAGTGTTTCATTCGACTTTTTTCCTCCCTCGACTTTGTATTTGTTCCAATTTATTACCCTTCCTGCTGCTTTGAGGCTGCTGTGGATTCTATTTCGAACCCTTGTAGTGCGAAACACCAACATAATCATAGACTGTGGTGTGTCACTATTTGACCACCAAGAACACAAGACACAATTAGCCGTGTCACCGCTGATGAGTCCGATCCAGCGGACAGAAAGGCAGGAGCAGGCAATACAAAATAAATTGCCTTTGAGAGGGATTTACGATGGTTCCTCAACCAGCTAAGTGAAGGCTTCTCATATTTATAATAATTCACCCCATTTTCTTTCATCTTCAAAAAAATTTTTTTTTTTTTATTTAAAGTTCAAATCTTTGTCAAGTCATTACTATAACGACTGAAGAATTGTTTAGCCTGCACTTGTTTTCCCCCACTACTAATTTGTTCAACTTTGAAAGTTTGTGAGGCCGCTGACCCTGTACTCATCTGACGAACTTTGATAGACAGACAGCTGACAGAGCGAAGATGAAGCTCTTGCGGAAATGTACCTGTACTGTCTGGGGTGGGTGTTCAGGATCAACAACAACTGCTGAAATGGGTCAAACCTGCTCAGAGTGGAGAACTACAGCAATTTGCTACAGCTGGACTTGACTCCTCACCCACCCACAAAGCAGTGTCATATCAGATGCCACATCCACCGAGAAGCCTTTCTGGTGCACAAAGCATGCCATCTGCTTGGGGGGGCGGCCGTCCCACCACGTGAGGGCTACCTAAACACTAGTACATGGGTGGGGAGCAACATTTTTGACACCCTGTTGCCAACTAAATGCATGAAGCCCTTGCCACCCTCACCTTTTCCTCCCAATATGCAAGTGTGCAGACAAGAGTGACACTCGACAGTGTGGGTGCTGATCAACTGAGTTTGCCTGCGTCACATTCTGCCATGGTAAAGCAAATACTTCTGCATGTTTCCAATCAGTGATGGAAAGAGGACCATTACAGTCACATTGAGCATGTTTGTTGCATACTTGAGAACTTTTTTCTGTTCTGTTGGGGTGTGTTCATTGACCACGCAATACAGACAAAAGTGAAAAAGCAGCAAAGACATTTTTAATTTGAATGGTGAATACGGCGTTTCACCATTGTGAATTCCCAGAACAGAAGACTTATCTCATTAAATAGGAATCATACAGTGACAATGCATGTCAGAATAAAGCATAATGTAAAGGAGCCCTTTGTGTTACAGCTAGAATATCGCCAGGTTAACGGTCAAAGACGTCAGTAAAATATAAGAAAATAACCTTTGACCATAGCATCTGAAGGTTAAGAAGAACCCCAAATTGACAAAATAATACCAAACATGAACTCAGCACACCAAAATCATTGGATTAAAAGTGTTAACAAGTGTATATATTTGTCAGAAACACAAAAGTTAGGACTTTCACGGTGGTGGGTAGGCGGCCATATTTGAATCGGCCAATTACGCAAAATCTGAACCAGGTGAGGAGCCACGATCACCTCCGAGAAAATTTTTTCATGTATCAAGAGGGCCCCTTGACTCACTCAAGTGAGAAATAATCCTAACACCATAATGTATACGGACCTAATAGCCAGTTACAGGACTATTACTCTAATCAAAAAAAAAAAAAAATACCAGGACCATTTTCCCTGAGGAAATGCACATTGGTACTGATCGGAGAAATGTAGCCTGCAAGCAATGACAACCCTACAGTACCACGTCGCCAAGCCCACTCCATGACCAGAACCTACCTGGATTTTTGTTGTTGTTGTTGTTGAAATGTATGCGTGCCCGCTGATGTGACCTATTGCACATTCCTGCGACCTGGCAGGGCTAAAGAAGCCATGCTATGGACGCATAATCATGGCCCACCAGGCAGCTCCACACCCTGTTCAATCTAAAAAAACCATCCACATCACCACACTGACTTACGGTAATGTGGGGTCCACCAAGACCCCACAACAGAAGGTGGGCCAATCCTAAGTCAGACTGCAACAGGAAAATGGAGCCCAGCGATAGTGGGTTGCAGACACCCTCCCCAGACTGAGCACCCCTGAAGAACAGGCTCACTTGCCTTATCTTTCCATCCGTCCACATCAACCAATTTGCATCTGAAGACTAAACGTCCTAGACAGGGAGACTAATTGGTAAGCCCAAGTGGGGACTGTCCTTTAGGGGTCTGAACCATCGCACAGAAACTCCTAACATGCCAAAAATGAGAAACAGGGTACTGTATTAGAACGGTGCTAAACTTAGGATATGTAGCAGCCTCTCTGACGGTGCTCGGGCCAATTGCACTACATCCAGTACTGAACACTTTATGTGATTTAAAGCAGCAGATTTTTGATATCAAGAAGATGATTAGATTTTTTACTGCTTACTCTTTTCCTCCCCCCCCCCCCCCCCCCCCCCGCCATCCCGCCCCGCCCCCCTTTTCACCATGTAACACTAATTGCATTTGTACTCTCACTCTCAGTCTCTGTCTCTGTCTCTCTCTCTCTCTCTTCTCTACGTCTCTCTCTCACTCCTCACTCTCTCTCTCCCCCCGTTTGTTGTTGTGTGGGGTGTGTGATTGTGTGTGTGTGTGTGTGTGTGTGTGAGTGTGTGATGTTGTGGTGTTTCCCTCCGCCCCCAATTATCTTTTATTCCCCCCCCCCCCCCCCCGCCTCTTTTGCTCGCGGTCTTGCTTAATGTCTGTTAGCGCTTTCATTCTCCTTCTTTCGTCTCAAGATCCCCCCCCCACCCCCCCCCCCCCCCTCCCCCCCCCTAGTCTACTTCTTATGGTTTAGTCTTATCTCTCTTGTTACATTCCTGTCTGTCTGTCGACCTCTCTGTCCCTGCCCTCTGTCACTGTCTCTCTCTCTCTCTCTTCTCTCCCTCTACCCTCTCTCTCTCACTCTCGTCTCTCTCTCTCTCCCTATTTTCTCCTCTCTCCTCATTCTCTCTATTTGTCTGTCTGTATGTCTGTCTGTCTTCTGTTCTGTCTCTCTCTCTCACTCCTCTCCTCTCTCATCTCATCTCTCTCTCTCTCCTCTCTTTCTCTCTCCTCCTACCCTCTCACACTGCTTCCTCTCTCTCCTTGCCCTGTCTTTCATCATTTTCTCTTGCATTCTCTCATCCTAAATCCTGCTGGTCGTTCATATTGTTTTTCTTTCTCTGCTTGCACAGTGCATTATCCTTAGACTCTTATTCGCACTAACAGGCCGTTGACTTGCCCCCCCCCCCCCCCCCTTCTCCCCCTCTTCCCCCCCCCCTCCCCCCCCCCCCCCCTCCCCTCCCCCCCCCCCCCCCCCACACACACAACTCCACTTCCTCTCCAAACCCTATCCTCCTTCCTTGCTTTTGCCGGATGTACTGAGTCCAACGCTTCAGTTCCTGGCTTTTGCTGCGATCAGTCTGTTTGATCAGACTATGCTCAACTTCTCTGTCAAAATTGGTTGCCAAGCGGTGTGTGTCGCATTCCGTTTTGAACATGTCTGGATTACCGCTTATAAAGGCTTTTCATTATGATGTGCGGCTACAAGGTTAGTTTAGTGTTGATCTTGTGTTGTTTATCTTCTTTTTTCCTTTATCTCCCCACTCCCCCTTTCTCTCTCACTCTCTCTCTCTCATCTCTCTCCTCACCTCTCTGTTTCTCTCTCTCTCTATTCACTCTCCCTCCCCTTCTCTCTGTCTCTCTTTCTCTCTCTCTCTCTCTCATCTCTCTCTCCTCTCTCTCTCTCTCTCTCTCTCTCTCTCGTCTGTCTCGCTCCATCTCTCACTCTCCCTCGACCTCTCTCTCACATCTTCACCCCACTCTCTCACTTTCTCTCTCTCTCTATCCCCCTCCTCTCTATCTCCCTCTCTCTCCCTCTCCCTCCTCACTCTTCTATCTCCTCCTTCTCTCTCTCACTCTCGCTCGCCCCTCTCTCTCCACCCCCTCTCTCACTCCCCTCCCCTCCTCTCTCTCTGCATCTCTCTCTCCCTCCCTCTCTCTCCCTCCCCTCGTCTCTCCCTCTCTCTCCCTCCCCCTCTCTCTCTCTCCCCCCCTCCCCCCCCTCCCCCCCTCAACTCCCCCCCTCTCCTCCCCCTTTTCTTCTTCTCCCACCCTCTCTCCCTCTCTTGTTAACGTACTTCTTAAGGCCCCTTTCTATTCTCTTCATTTGACCTTTACACTCAGTTTCACGTCATGTCCTCATGAACTCCTTCATTCCGATTCCATCTGTTGTCCTTCGTCTCCTAAGCGAACACTTCAGGAATAGGTTATTTCATCAGCGTACTTAACTTAGAATCTTAACAAGAAATATAATCCCTCTCGTTGTCCCCTTCGTCATTAAGCGACACTTCACCATAGGCATTTCCTCACTGTCCAGGACGGGGAAATCGAGATGTTATTGCTTAAGTTGCACTAAGTTGATGTATTATTAGTCAGGCTTAACACACCAAGGTTATCTTTGCACTCATACACGCATAGGAACACTCCATTCGCCCACCAAACATTCACCTCCTCTGGGAATGGATGTCACGCATTCGATTCTTTTTCCAACACGACTGAGAACAAGAAATACAATATCTATGCTACTTAAATTAATCATGAACAATCAAATCACACCCACAAAGAAATATCAAAACATAAAGGTCAATACTTCCTACTCCCGTTATAATAAAACGACTTCTTACCTGGCCAGTTTTTCCCTACACACAACCACGCTTTTCAACACCACAACCACAGTTCTTGAACAAGTTTTCTTCAAGTCTACTTTCAGCACTGCTTGATGTGTGACGCCCTTGGTTGACTGGCTCCAGGTTTCAAGGACTGGGTCTTCGTGTCGTCTCTGGGATCTCACGTAGAACTCTCTCCTTCTTCATCTCTTTCACCCAAACTCGGGTTCAATTTCAGTTGTCTGTCTTCACCCCTCGGGCTTCAACTTCGTTTTCCCTCCGTTCTCTTCCAGCTTGTCTTTAACTCTAAGACCTGCTGTCCACTTCTATCCTCCCAGGCGACCACGCTTCTCTCGACCCTTTCTCTGCCTGCCCACTCCTCTCCTCTCTCTCTCCTCTGTGCCTTCTCTCTCTCCCTCCTGGTGTTGTTGTTCTCACGTCCGTTTCTCTCCTTCAGTTTTTATACTAGGGATGGGAAACAAAGGATTCCCTGTTCGGGCCCTTCCCTATGTCCACGCTGCTTCACAAACCCCTATTTCCCGAAGTACCCTGAATTCTCCATTCACTACATTCTCCACACCGCAGCATTTACACACAACACCCCTACCTAATTGATTATCAAACACACACTTAAGCACCATATGGACATCGAAAACTCCGGCCGACTTTGGGTGGTCACTTAAACATCAGTAAATATCTTAAGGAGGGCTACCAACCTCCACACTCATTTCAGCCAGCCTGACAATGAACCAACACAGTGACCCACGGCAATACCATCTCGAATGAATCCAAGACTCCCTGCACGTTCACATGACTGTATACAACAAGAACATCAGCGACTGGAGCGCTTTAGTGCACACACTTGAGCGCCGAGGTCGTAGTGGTTACATCCTGCGCCCCCTATTCGCCACCGTGCAGTCCGAACCTCTCCTAGGTGTCCATCCTTGTCACCAGCCATTTCGGCCTCCTTTCACACAGTTCGGGCCGTGTGCGTTGGGTAAGGTACCCAGGTTAATTGGCCTATTACCTATAATTGGTCTATTCCTATTTTGATCCTACGTACAACTCCCATTGCACCAAGAGTCCTCATGCCCTTTTGTGAGAGGTATTCACACGCTCCTTTAAAATTCCCCCACTCGAAGACAATGCCCTGCATTGGCTAAAACTTAACATTCAGGAGATGAAACTATCATAATTTTTCGCCCATTTAAACCAGTGCTAATATCGGCCTTCACACAAGCCTACTTACCCATAGAACGCACGCAGAAGTGTCTTGCAACAAAAAATAAGAAAAATCAATACATGGCACACTATTCAAGCAATTATAAACATAAAATCTGGATCTCCACACAGCTCTAAGTCGAGTGCATAAAACTATAAAGTTATTCTAATTCTAACACGGAACTTCTCTCTACCCTTCTCTGCATACACAAAGGCCCGCCGCCAGGCACTTCACTGCATACTCACACTGCACAAGACCACGCACACACACTACATATTTACAGTGCCCCGGCATTCCGCCCGACCATTTTTAATTTTGGCCTACGGTTCCCGTCACTCTTTCTTCACTCTCTAACCCCCGTTTTCGTACCGCGCGAATGTGTTAGCAATGCGCACAGAAACTGTCCTGATATACCAAGGATACCGGGCCAGTAGTACTCTCCTCGCGTCACTGCCTTTTGTGAGGCCATCTTAACCGAGATGGCGCCTAGGCTGACGTCACATGTTTTTCTAACAACACCCACCGCGCCTTTCTGCGCTTTCGTAGGCACAACGATCTGTCTTTTGTCCTCCCTAATCTCAAGTGAGAGAAAGTTCGGTACAATACCTCCATTCCTTTTATCTCAAACCGCGATGAGCCCTCATTTACATTTTTCTTCTGCCCTCTGTAAGCAAAACAAACATTTTACTGAGCGAGTAAGTCGCCCTTTGTTCTGCCTTCGCAAGTGAGAGGGTTGTCCTCACTGGACACGCTCCATTGCGATCTGATTGTGTGACCGCTCGGGGCCTTTCTCTCCCGTGGTTTCTGTTCCCTGATTGAACAGTGAGAAAGTCAGGGGTATAGTTTTCGTACCCACGTGCTCCAGAAATGTTCCCAATCACTAAATCAACTGTGTCTTTGGAACAGGCCAAAGCCCTGGTAATCGACCTCCACTAAAAGAATGGTGGTATCAATGAACACCAGTGCCGTTTTGAATTCAGCCACTGTTCCATCTATTTGTCTACACCTCGGCTTTTTCCAGTGAATTGTCCCTTCTTAACCAGGGACTTCCTTCACCATTACGCAGTGCAACCCAGAGTCTCTAAATACATTACCAACATTGTCCCCGCACTCGCCTTTGTGCACATCCATGTTATCGCCTAATCTTGAACACACATCACAATCCATACAAAATAACCTGTCATCTTGTTCCATCTTTTCTATCTGCCCACTCCTTTGCCTGAATCCCTCAGTTGCTGCTGCTTTCTGAGGTCTAAAATCGCAGTCTCTAGCCAAGTGTCCGTCTTAATCACAGGAAACAGAAAACAGGTAACGCTCATTCCTAGCCACGTGGCTCATTGTTTTCACACCCTTGTTTGCTCACGGGACGCTGGGGCCTACGGGTGTGTACTGCAGACTCATTGCGCGAGTCATGTGCTCGCCTGCTGTCCCTCTGAATATGGCTGTCCAGGCTTCCTCTTGTTTCAGGGCAAATCACGCCTCGCTTCCCGTATGTCTCAGCAGTCTCAAGTAACCTCAGCTATTGTGGTTGCCCTTTTTCCTTAATGTAGTAATGGTGAGGCCGTCCCACAACCACAAGTATCGTTCCTTCATACACCAGAGCTTGAGCCTCAAATCACTTCTACTCCACTAAGTTCTACCCACTTCTTGAAAAAGTGGTCCTGCAGTCCAAACTCCGAACTGTGGAGTATGTCTCACCCTTTCGATTCACGCCTCCGAAACTTACGCCTCAAACCTACTTCAGATCAAATCAAACGCCATTAGCACCGCCTGTTTCACCTTGTCAAAATCTCTCTGAACACCTTTGGGTAGGGTGGATACTGTGTGTAACGCACGCCCTGTCAACAAGGTAACAGTTTTATTTGCCAGTTATCTTCGGGCCAGCTCGAGCTCCCGGAAACTGAATCAAACCGTACCTGATATAGGCATCATCGAATCAGTTTCTTCTCTAAACAGTGGGGTTTAAGTCTAGGTGCGCAAACTTAGTCTGCGCCTTTACAGACGTCATAACTGGTGTCGATTACACTACGATTTTCAGATGTTATTCTTTCCAACTCAATTTGTTGGCTAAGAATCTCTGATTCCGCGTCTGCACTTGCCTTGCATCCGCACACTCTGCATCTGCTCTACTCTCGCTGCACTCCTGCATCTCTCTTTTCTCTGGCAGCTGCACTCTATGCATCTGCTCAAGCTCTGCAGCAGCACACCTCTGCATCTGCTTCGACGTTTTAGCAGCTGCACTCCCTCTGCTTCTCCTGCATTTTGCATAGCCTTCGACGCAGCAGTTTTCTGCCCTCTAGACGTTCCTTTTCAATTTTCCTATCTTCGGCCCTTTCATCTCTCTCAGTCCCTTCTGCTGAGTTTCAATGAATCTACGCAGATCATCTCCTGAAAATCCCATTCTTTCCCCAAACTTACTATTTTCAATTCTTCTATGGGGGTAAAACTTTCTTCAGCCATTCTTTTTCTGATATGTTTTAGCACCCTAAACAGTTACGCTTATAAACCCAGTAAAAAGTTTGTACACAGTAAATCTACAAACCGTTACGAGTACACCAACACAATGGTAGTACCTAACCCCAAGGTGCCTTTAATCTAAACCACAGCTTTTCTGTGAGAGTTTATGACAAGAACCTTGTTCATCGTAGAACTCTGAACGACCTTTGATTAATACAACCACCCCTCTTACACACAAGTCAATAATCAACACTCAAATAACTAAAGGAGATTAATAATTAGAAGACAAATTAAAATTTGCCTTTAGTGGAACGCTTGCCCCAGAATTCACTATACTCACTTTGTTTCCCTCCTGAAACTAATTTGGGCCATGCAATCCTGGCAGGCTCGCCACTAATTGACCAGGACTGGGGAAATCTTGATGTGTATTGCATAAGTGCACAATTTGATGTAAATATTAGTCAGTCTTCTAACACCACCAAGGTTATCTTTGCACTCATACACGCATATGCACACACATGCCCCACCAAACATTCACCTCTCACTGGGAATGGATGTCACGTCAATCGATACTTTCCTAACACGACGGAGAACTAGAAAATACAATTTCTTATATGCTACTTAAAATTAATCAATGACAATCAAATCACATCACACACACAATGAAATATCAAAACATAAAAGGTCAATACTTCCTAATCCCGGGTGATAATAAAATGACTTCATACCTGGCCAGGTTTTCACACACACAACCACGCTTTCACACCACACCACAGTTCATGAACAAGTTTCTTCAAGTCTCTACAGCACTGCTTGATGAGTGACCGCCCTTGGTATTGACTGGCTCCAGGTTTCAGCCTGGGTCTTCGTGGTTCGACACTGGATCTCGACGTAGAACTCTTCTTTCTTCATCTCTTTCACCCACCTCTGGTTCAAATTTCATATTCGTCTGTCCCTTCACCCACCTCTGGGCTTCCAAACTTCGTTTCTTCTCTTCCAGCTTGTCTTTAACTCTAAGACCTTGCTGTCTCCTTCATCTCCCAGACCACGCTTCTCCCTACCCTTTCTCTGTCCTGCCCACGTCTCTCCTCTCTCTCTCCTCTGCCTTCACTCTCTCCCTCCTGGGTTGTTGTACTCACTCCGTTCTTCCCTCATTTATATAGGGAGGGAAAACAAAGGATTTCCCTTTCGGGCCCATGCCTTTGTCCACGCTGCTTCTCAAACCCTAGTTCACAAGTAACCCTGAAATTCTCCATTCACTACATTCTTCCACACATCACATTTACCACACACCCCACCTAATAGGATTAGCATACACACACTTAGCACCAATGACATCGAAAATTCCCGCCGACTTCGGTGGGTTCTCACTTAACACAGTAATTATCTTAAGGAGGGCTACTACAAACCTCCACACGCCATTCAGCCAGCCTGACAATAGAACCAACACAGTGACCCACGCAATACCATCCCTAATGTGCATCCAAGACTCCTGCTCATCACTTGACTAGTATTACACAGAACCTCAGCTGACTGAGTCATTTAGCACTCACTGGTGCGCCGAGTCGTAGTGGTTACTTCCCTCCCCCGCTTCTTCGCCACCGGGCAGGTCCGAACTCTCACCTAGAGGTGTCAACTGTCCACCTGCCATTTAGGCCATGTCCTTCACACAGTACTGCACGGTGCGTTGGGTAAGGGTACCCTGGCTAATTGCCTATTACCTAAAATTTGTCTATTACCTATTTGTATACTACGGTACAACGATCCCTTCGGTCCTCCAAGAGTCAATGCCCTTTTGTGAGAGTTACACGCTCCGTTGACAATCACTAAACTTAGAAGCGTTAACATAGAAATGATCCATCTGCTGACGTACTGTCTCCTAAGCGACAAAAAACTTCACAATAGGACATATTATCACCTACTTAGAATTTTAACATAGACAGATTGAAAATATCCACTATCATCATTTCTTTTTTATCCCTCCTTTTTTAAGCCCCACCCCCCCACCCCCACACCCGTTTCCTTACGTTACCCTGACTCCGATTTCCACTTGATGATTTCGCTCTCTCTCTCTCTCTCACTCCATCTCTCTCCTCTCTCTCTCACACACACCAACAACACAACACACACACAGCACTACATTCTTCATCACCATACTATTTATACACACACACACACACCACACACACCCACACACTCCTCCGCCGGTTGTGGGGACGGCCGTGGAAAGACAGGTAGAGGGGTTTGGGGACAGTCCAGAACAAGAGGAGGAGGTGGAGGGCGGGGGGGGGAAAATGGGGGGAGGGGGGAGAGTGTCACCGTGGCCAGCTTTCCCGTGCTGCTGACCATTAGACTGTCCACTTGTCAACACCCTGTGCAGAGAACCAGCTCAGCTGAGAGATCCCGCCAAGGGCTTTTCTAACAGTATGTTTCCACCCTGGAGGTGAGGTAGTGTGTGTGTGTACTTCTCGGGTCAAGGACACAGGCTGGCCGACCATGGGCAGGTCCACAATCAAGCCATCAACAGACCCACCGTGACACCCTGCCACGCGGCCTTTGGCAACTGCGACGCGCTTTTACAGGACAATAGCCTGACATTGACGACCTAACCAGATTTAGACAGTCACTCAGCTGGGGAAGTAACAGACCTCCGTCCGTCTTCGTCAGCGGTGGTGTGGCGACTGGGTGAACTGGAGTTCAGCGCACACGACCACGGGCGAACCCTGGTCATGTGACTGAACAATGAGGGTGTTGTACACCGATGGCAAGGTGTGTCTGCCCCGGTCCCGTTGAGTGTGGGTTGCTGGCGGCTAATGGATAGCCAGACTTTGGTTTGTTTTTGTACTCCCAGTTCTTATGGAACAGGAAGTACTTTACAATGGGAACGAAGAATGCTGTCTGTGTGTCTGTCTGTCTGTCTGTCCGTCCGTGGTCAAAATGTGTTCCACTCGCTCCAGACAAAACTACTGGGTCGATCTTTCTGAAATTTGTAGGTATGTTCATTATGGGGCGAGGATGATTCCCAATGTCTTATTTTACCCATAACACTTTTTCTTCTTTATGGAATATCTCAGAAAAATACTTGGCCGATCTTTCGGATAATTTGTCGGTATGTTCATTATGGATCACGGATATTGCCCATTGTTTTATAATGCCGTTGTAGCCGTTACTAACGGCTATAATGGCCCATATCTGTTTTGTTCTTTATGGAATATCTTAGAAAGTGCTTGTCCGATCTTTCTGAAAATGTGTAGGAATGTTCTTTTTTTTGGATGACCCCAATGTTTTATTTTCCGTTAGCCGTTTAAGGCTAAAAGGCTAAAAACGTTTTTCTTCTTTAGGGAATATCTTAGAAAGTTCTTGGCCCATCTTTCTGAAAGTGTGGGTTTGTTCTTTTTGGGTCCGATGAGGCGATTTTTTTCCGATATAGCCCGTTACAAGGGCTTAAGGGCCCCGAAAGGGTTTTTTCCTCTTTATAAAACTCAGGTTTATTCAAGAAAAACTGGGAGTATTTTATGTGCTTTGATCTTGTTTATTTTTTCAGTGAACATCTCAGCTCAGGTCTTCAAAAAACCAGGAAAAATTTTATTTCATTAAAAAATCTTTTTGAATACTTTAGACAGTAAAAACTGTCTTCACAAGATTAGTATTCCGGGGTCATACTCTGCAATACAGATTTACAGGAAACCTGACTGTTTAAGATCTGGTGCCATCGGTTGCCCCCCCTTTTTGCCGTTTTTTGTCGCAGTTTTTTTGGTTAAAGTTCTGCTTTTAGACTTTATGATGGGGTGTGCCCCCATTTGACTGCGAAAGGTTTCATGGGCACACCCCCCGACAGCCCACGCTAGCTTCAGCTCTTTGGGGCGTGTGAGCTGATAGGCCCAATCCCCGAGCCCCCCCCGCTCCCACCCTGAAACCCGTCACTCGGCTGTATGGTTTTTTTTTGGGGGGCGGGAAATACCTCGAGAAGTCGGAGGTTCAAAATCGCCACGTTTTTTGCATTTGACCCCTTTTTTTTCCCCCAAAACTTAAAGATTATTTGTCAAAAGAAGAATGTTCTATTCATAATAGTTTGTTTTTCCCATTTTTCCAAAAACTTTTCTCCCCCTTCAATTTTCTTAACATGAAGAAAAGAAAAGAAATTCTAATTCATTTTTTTTAAAAGGACTTAACCGGGGGGTGTTGTTGAGACGGTCTTGCAAAATGGGACTACATGTTGCAGTTTGCAAACCAGGCTCTGTTGACAGTCTTGCAAACCCGGATACATTTTGACGTCTTGCACACCCGGGGGTACGTTGTTGACGTCTTGCAAACTGGGATACATTGTTGACAGTTTTCAAATGGGATGACATTGTGACAGTCTTGCAATGGGATCACACTGTTTACGTCTTGCAAAAAGGGGCTACATTACTGACAGTCTGCAAACTGGGTACTTGTTTACGTCTTGGCAAACCGGACTTATTACTGACTTTGCAAAATGGGATCACATTGGACAGTCTTGCAAACTGGGATCACATTTTGACATCTTGCAAACGGGGGTCACATTGTTACAGTCTTGCAAAATGGGATCCTTGTTGACAGTTTGCAAATGGGGTCCATTGTTACGGCTTGAAACTGGGAAAAATTTTTGACAGTATTGCAAACGGGATCAATTGTTGACAGTCTTGCAAAGGGATCAATTTTTGACAGTCTTGCAAACTGGATCACTTGTTGACAGTTTGCAAAGGGATGTATTGTGACAGTCTTGCAAACTGGGAACCACTTGTTTACAGTTTTCAAAGGGGGTACATTTTTTGACGTTTGCAAACCGGGAGGAGGTGATCAGTAACCCCGGGTTTCCTTGTTTGATTCTGCAGGAAATGAAACAACCTCCTCGAAATCGAAATGGGGGGTCCCCTTTTTCCCTAAAAAAAGTGTCTCCAAAAAAGAAAGATGGTACCAACGGGGGGGAGAAAGTAAAAGGAAATGAAAAAAAATTTTCATGGGGGAAAGAAACAAGCGGAGGTGGGGGGGGGGGGGAGGGTGGGGGTCTGCATCCCCCAATTTTAATATAAATTTTTTTTTTGGGGTTAAAACGTGGGGAAAAAAACTTTGTGGAAAACTTCAAATTAAATAAGGACACCCGGGGCCCAAAGGGCTCATAGGTGTAAAGCATGTCAATTTTTAAAAAACCCTTCACACACACCACACCACACACACACCCCACCACACAACACCACACACACAACATACCCAGAGGGGAGAGAGACAGAGAGAGAACAGAGGGAGAGAGAGAGGGGAAGAGTGTTGGGGTGTGTGTGTGTGTGTGTGTGTTGTGTGTGTGTGTGTGTTTTGTGTGTGTGTTGTGGGTTGCAAGTCGGGGGGAAAAGGGGAGAGAGGGGGAGGGGAGAGAGAGAGAGAGAGAGAG
>CM031628.1:37745639-37750639 GCA_018398815.1 Conus ventricosus
CGTCTATTACTCTTTAATTTCCTTCCGTTTTGTAAATGCTGTTCTGGCTGTCGTCTGTATTCTTTATTTTCGTCCGTTTCGTAAATTCTGTTATGGCTGTCGTCTGTGTCATGTTAATGCTGCTTTGCTGTCGTCTGTTTCTTTAATTTTCCATCCGTTATTTAAATGCTGTTTTGGCTGTCGTCTATATCTCTTTAATTTTCCGTCCGTTTGTCAGGCTGTTCTGGCTGTCGTCTGTATCTCTTTAATTTTCCGTCCGTTTCGTCAATGTGTTTTGGCTGTCGTCCGTATCTCTTTCATTTTCCGTCCGTTCTGTAAATGCTGCTTTGACTGTCATCTGTATTTCTTTGATTTTCCGTCCGTTCTGTAAATGCTGTTTTGGCTGTCGTCTGTATCTCTTTAATTTTCCGTCCGTTCTGTAATGTTGGTTGGCTGTTGTCTGTATCTCTTTAATTTCGTCCGTTTCTTCAATGCTGTTCTGGCTGTCGTCCGTATCACTGTTAATGCTGGTTTGGCCGTCGTCTGTATTTTTAATTTTCCGTTCATTGTGTCAGTGCTGTTTCGAGTGCCTTCTGTATCTCTTTCATCTTCCGTTCAATGTGTCAGTGCTGTTTTTTTTTTTTTTTTTTTTTTTTTTTTTTTTTAGTGCTTTCTGTATCTCTTTCATCTTCCGTTCATTGTGTCTGTGCTGTTTCGAGTGCTGCCTTCTGTATCTCTTTCATCTTCCGTTCATTGTGTCAGTGCTGTTATGAGTGCTTTCTGTATCTCTTTCATCTTCCGTTCAGTCTGTCAGTGCTGTATTTGAGTGCTTTCTTTATCTCTCTGCCGCCTACAGCAAGGTCATGTGTGGTTGAGGCCTTTGAGGTTTGCCAGCAGATTTATTCAAACTCAATCCACTCTTTGATTATTTGGAGAACTGATGTGGACCTGGCGGTCGGCCGGACTGTAAAGAGAATGACTGGACAGAAGAACGTCAGTGTTCTGGGTGGTGTTCTTCAGGGAGGCTCGCTGGGCCCACATTCATTGAAAGGCAAACCCCATGCACTCCACCACCACCAGTTTACTTGACGTGGGCAACACTGAGTGACGTCTGTGATTGTACTCAGTATTTATTATGATTGTACTCAGTGTTTATTATGGTTGCACTTAGTGTTTATTGTAATTGTACTCAGTATTTATTATGATTGTACTCAGTATAATATGATCAATCACAATGGCTTGGAGATCACTGACAATATTCATATTCACTGAATATTTTAACTTGCAACATACAACTCGCATATTTTGTATATATATATATATATTTATATATATATATATTATATATATATATATATATATATATATATATACTGAACAGCAAAAGAAACGCGAAAATTTGACTTTGACTGTATTTTATTCATAATGTAGAATGTAATTAAATCAACAGTTTTCAACCAAAAGAAATGAAAAGTGGCACAAAGTTCTGTGGTGACATGTCGTGAAAACAGAAAGTTCATTTTGGGACAGTGCGCGTTTTGTAAACGAATTTGACAATCAATATGGCGTATGTCCCCATTGGCAGCAATAACAGCCTGGCATCTGTGGTGCATGGAGCGCACCAATCGGTTGATGGAAGCCTTAGGAACGTTGGCCCGGGCCCTGCTGGATGGCCTGCTGCAGTTCTGCGGTGGTGGTGGGTCTTGGGCGGATCGTGTTCAGCTCCCTTTGCAACATGTTCCAAAAGTGTTCAATGGGGTTCATATCCGGGCTCAACGCGGGCCAGGCCATGACAGGGATCCCTGACTGCTGCAGGAAGTCCTGTGTAGCCCTGGCAGAGTGTGGACGGGCATTGGCCTGCTGAATTCGAAGTTTGCATGCCCGTGGAAAAAGGGCACCACATGGGGACGCAGCACCTGATCGATGTATCGCTGCGCTGTGATGCCACCACCACGGCCGGGGCCAGGCCTTGAAAGAAGACAGGGCCTAGCACGTGGTTAGTCCTATGGCGCCCCACAGGATCGTGCTAGGTCCGCCCCAGGTGTTGTGCTCTTGGACGCAGCAGTCTGCATTTCCGTTCTCCATGTCTGGCTCCACACTCGCGCACGCCATCCAGGTGGTCAACACAGAAGCGGGCTCATCACTGAACAACACACGCAGCCACTGTGCGTTAGTCCAGTTGACGTGGTTCTGTGCCCACTGAAAGGCGCGCCTGTCTGTGGCGCACAGTAAGCATGGGGCCCCTGGCTGGCCGATGGTTCCGTAGCCTCTGTTGGCCCGTCGGCGCCGGACTGTGTCGGCACTGATGGGTGCTGGTGGCCCCCAATGACATTCCGGGCTGTTTCCGCGGCTGTCCTGAAGCGGTCCTGGACGTGGTGGCGGCAGATTGTAGCGATCTTGCTTGGAAGTGGTCACGAGGGGTCTGCCGTCCCGTGTCTATCAGCAGTGGTGCTCGTGGCCAGGAATCGGTTGCTGGCAGGCGGTAAACAGTGGCGATGTGACAGTTGAAGGTCAATAGCCACAGCCTCGGGAGTGTCTCCCGGGCCCCCAAACGTCCAACAGCCTCTCGCGTTGTGCAGGTGTCAGTCTTGGCATTGTGTTGGCGTCCAAAACGCGATTGCTAAAACCTGATCAATCGTGTCATTTTTATCCCCTGTCACTAGTGAACACTACTGGACTATTCAGATTTGCTGCAGCGCTTGCACGTACAGCCACAGGCCGCACGAAAAGCGCGGTCAGAAAACAAGCCTCACGCTGGAAGCAAGAGCGCTAACAACCAGAAAATTCCCATGTCTTCCCTCAGCCATTAGTCGTCTTATACTCAGTGCAAAAAATAACTAACATAAATTAAACGGGAAAAGAAATACCATGAAACGAAACCAAACAAATATTATATATATATATATATATATATATATATATATTATATATATATATATATATATATATTATATATATATATATATATATATATATATATATAGTGTGTGTGTGTGTGTGTGTGTGTGTGTGTGGTGTGTGTGTGTGTGTGTGTGTGTGTGTGTGCGTGTGAGACTTGATTACCATGTAAACATTAAACATAAACTATGTTCAGCAAAACAGTAACATTATGTATGTTCGAAACATCTAAGGTGAAGGCGTGAAAGATTATCCCGGTTACGCTATAACAGGTAAAGACATCAATTTACAATTTCATCCGTGCACATTTAGACAATGTCACATCTCAACTCCGTGCTAATTTTCAAAACACACACGCACGCGCACACACACACACTCCACTCACACACACACACACACACACACACACACACACACACACAACACAACACAACACACACGCAGATCAGCGTTTCGGCTCTTCCAAGCTTGACAATTTTCACTCTTTCCAGCTTCCACTAAAAAACACCATTCCTCCAATCTCACCCCCTCCCTCACTCCATCCCCCCTCCCCCACCATCCTCCCTCCTCCCACCCTGTCGCTCTCCCCCTCACCCCTTATCACCCCCCCCCCCCCCCCGCCCCGCCCCCTCCTCCCAGCCTCACCTCGCATGATCATCAACCTGGCCACGTCGGCGCTGTGCTCACCTGGTTGATGACGTGGCCGAACACCTCCAGGGGGCGCGGCATCTGCACGTGCATTCACGTTGGGCACCAGGCTCAGCAACGCCTCCCAGTAAGCCCCGGAAGGAATGACGTCACGTGGAAGAGCACCAGACACGGGTGGACGAACCTCACCAGGTCAGCACGCTCAGGAAGGTGCCGAAGGGCATGCTGAAGGCGCCGAAACGCACGTAATGAGCCACGCGTGGAACGCGCAGACCGACGTCATAGCAGCGGGTCTTGATGACGCGTCGTAAACCTGACGCGTCCTCGGAGGTCAAGGACGGCACGGAGGGCGTCCTTCTGGTTCGGACGTGGCGGCGAACACGCTGGACGACGATTGGTTGCAGCGGAGAAACAGCTGCTGTCGGACCGGCCGGAAGACAGTCTCCATGGTCCAGTCGCAAGGCAGAAGCGTGAACCGGAAGGGCAGCGGAGTCCGTGGGGCGGCGGGTTCTGGTTGGATGAGGCCCGAGTGGATGAAGTAATGGTCCGTTCTTGGTGCGTGTGTGTGTGTGTGTGTGGGGGGGGGGGGGGGGGGGGGGCGCTTGCCCGCAATGCTGGAAGTACCTGGATGACACAGGGCGGTGCGCTGCAGGGTTACTGAACAGGAGAGCTCTGTCTCTCTGTCTCTGTCTCAGTTCCCCCCCCCACCCCCCCCCCCCCACCCCCCCCCCCCCCCCCCCCACCCCCCCCCCCCCCCCCCCCCCCCCCCCCCCCCCCCCCCCCCCCCCCCCCCCCCCCCCCCCCCCCCCCCACCCCCCCCCCCCCCACAAACCCCACCCCCCCCCCCCCCCCCAAACCCCCACCACCCCCACCTCCCCCCCCCCCTCCACTTCTCCAATCGATTTATTCGATCAGACAATGTATTTTCCTACATCTTACAAACCCTGGACCATTTAGGTGACAATTATGCTTTCATTCTTGAATCTGATTTGATTTGATATGATATGGATATTTATGGCGGTCTTTACATAAGCCTGGACGTTACAATCGTAAAACAACAACAACAACAACAACAACATTACATAAATGAAACCAATAAGAAGATAAATATAAGTACCATACACCTACAAACAAAACTACATATTCAGCACCACGCACACACGCACACACGCACGCACACACACACACACACACACACAAACCCCACTCTTTTTAACGATTTACATGAATAATATCGAACTACGCAAAAACAGCACTATCCTTGGCCCCACACCAAGTATGATTCAATGCAAAGTGCACGTGTGTGTTTGTTTGTTTGTTTGCTTGGTTTGGCTTTTTGCTGGTTTCAAAGTAGGGTGACTGCAGCTAGGTGGAAAACTGAAACCAAAACCAAAACCAGAATGACTGAGCCTTCAACCGAAAAAAACAAACAAACAAACGACCCAACAAACACAACGCCCTTCGACCTGTGTGTC
>CM031628.1:37755639-37769574 GCA_018398815.1 Conus ventricosus
CCTCTCCCCCTCCTCCGTTCTTCTCTCCGCCCCTAAGTTGTGTCTTTTACATTTCTGTTACTTTCCCTCGTTGAGTACTCATCTTTCTTTTTGGAGACACTTTTTTATATGGAAAAAAAGGATCCGCCCTATTTCGATTTCGAGGAGGTTGTTTCACTTGTTTATTTGTCCTGCAGAATCGATCAGCAGGTAACCCGGGTTACTGATCACCCCTGGTCCCCGGGTTTGCAAGGCTGTCCAACAACGTGGTCCCGTTTTGCAAGGCTGTCACAATGTGTTCCGGTTTGCAAGACTGTCAACAATGGGTCCCGGTTTGCAAGACTGTCAAAAAAGTGAAGACTGTCAACATGTGGTCCGATTGCAAGACTGTCAAACAATGTGGTCCCGGTTTGCAAGACTGTAACAACGTGATCCCAGTTTGCAAGACTGTCAACAATGTGATCCCAGTTTGCAAGACGTCAACAAAAGTGATCCCAGTTTGCAAGACTGTCAACAATGTGATCCCCGTTTGCAAGACTGTCAACAATGTGATCCCAGTTTGCAAGACTGTCAACAATGTGATCCCAGTTTCCCAAAACTGTCAACAATGTGATCCCCGTTTGCAAGACTGTCAGTAATATAGTCCTGGTTTGCAAGACTGTCAACAATGTGACCCCAGTTTGCAAGACTGTCAACAATGTGATCTCAGTTTGCAAGACTGTCAACAACGTAGCCCCGGTGTGCAAGACTGTCAAACAATGTAGTCTGGTTTGCAAGACTGTCAACAATGTAGTCCTGGTTTGCAAGACTGTCAACAATGTAGTCCCAGTTTGCAAGACCGTCTCAACAACACGGTCCGGTTTAAGTCCTTTAAAGATAATGAATTATGATATTTTTTTTCTTTTCTTCATGTTACGAATATTGGAAGGGTGGAGAGAAGAGTTTAGGAACTGAAAAAATCAAACATATTATGAATAGAACAGTTCTTCTTCTGACAGATAATCTTGAATGTTTGGCGGGGGAAAAAAAAAGAGGATCAAATGCAAAATAACGTGGCGATTTTGAACCTCCGACTTCTCGAGGCTATTTCCCGCCCACAAACAAACTTCACTGTAGCCGAGTGACGGGTACAGGGTGGCAGCGGGGCAGATCGGGTATTGGGACCTATAGGCAGCTCACACGCCAATGAGCTGAAACTGAGCGTGGGCTGTTGGGTTGTGTGCCCATGAAACCTTCTCGCAGGTCAAATGGGGTCACAGCCCATCAGTACGTCTAAAAGCAGAACTTTAACCAAAATGAACTGCGACAAATAAACGGGTCAAAAGGGTGGGCAACCGATGTGCACCAGATGTTCTTAACAGTCAGGTTGCCTGTAAGTCTGTATGTTGAGATATGACCCAGGTAGATACGTAAGTCTGTGTGAAGACAGTTGACTGTCTAACGTATTCAAAACGATTTGTTAATGAACTATGATTTCCTGGTTTTCTGAAGACCTGAGCTGAGATGTTACACTGAAAAAATGAAACAAGATGCAAAGCACATAAAACGTACTCCCAGTTTATCTTGAATACGCGTGAGATATTCCATAAAGAGGAAAAACCGTTTCGGGCGTTATAGCCGTTAGTAACGGCTATTTTCGGAAAAACATCGGCCATCATCTGTGACCAAAATGAACAAACCTACACACTTTCAGAAAGATCGGCCAAGTATACTTTCTAAGATATTCCATAAAGAAGAAAAAGCGATATAGGCCTTTTATAGCCGTTAGTAACGGCTAACGGTAAAATAAAACATTGGGCATCATCCGTGAAACAAAATGAACATTCCTACAAATTTTCAGAAAGATCGGACAGCACTTTCTAAGATATTCCATAAAGAACAAAAAACAGATATGGGCCATTATAGCCGTTAGTAACGGCTACAACGGCATTATAAAACAATGGGCAATATCCGTGATCCATAATGAACATACCGACAAATTATCCGAAAGATCGGCCAAGTATTTTTCTGAGATATTCCATAAAGAAGAAAAAAGTGTTATGGGTAAAATAAGACATTGGGAATCATCCTCGCCCCATAATGAACATACCTACAAATTTTCAGAAAGATCGACCAGTAGTTTTGTCTGGAGCGGTGGAACACATTTTGACCACGGACGGAAGACAGACAGACAGACACACAGACAGCATTCTTCGTTCCCATTGTAAGTACTTCCTGTTCCATAAGAACTGGGAGTACAAAAAACAAACCAAAGTCTGGCTATCCATTTAGCCCCCAGCAACCCCACACTCAACCGGGACCGGGGCAGACACACCTTGCCCTCGGTGTACAACACCCTCATTGTTCAGTCACATGACCAGGGTTCGACCGTGGTCGTGTGCGCTGAACTCCAGTTCACCAGTCGCCACACCACCGCTGACGAAGACGGACGGAGGTCTGCTTACTTCCCAGCTGAGTGACCTGTCTAAATCTGGTAGTCGTCAAAGTCAGGCTATTGTCCAGAACAAGCGCGTCAGTGCCAACGGCGCGTGGCAGGGCGTCACGCGTGGACTGAAGATGGCTTGATTGTGGACCTGCCCATGTCGGCCAGCCTGTGTCCTTGACCCGAGGAAGTACACACACACACTCACCTCCACCAGGGTGGAACATTACTGTAGAAACGCCCTCTGGCGGGCTGTCTCAGCTGAGCTGGTTCTCTGCACAGGCTGTTGCAAGTGGACAGTCTACTGGTCAGCAGCACGGTTGAAAGCTGGCCACGGTGACACTCTCCCCCCTCCCCCCATTCCCCCCCCGCCCTCCACCTCCCTCCTCAGTTCTGACTGTCCCCCAACCCCTCTCACCTGTCTTTCCACAGCGTCCCCACACCGGCGGAGTGTGTGTGTGTGTGTGTGTGTGTGTGTGTGTGTATAAATAGTATGGTGATGAAGAATGTGTGTGTGTGTGTGTGTGTGTGTGTGTGTGTGTGTGAGAGAGAGAGGAGAGAGAGAGAGAGAGAGAGAGAGAGAGAGCGAAATCATCAGTGGAAATGGAGACAGGGAACGTAAGGAAACGGGGGGTGGGGGTGGGGGTGGGGTAAAAAAAGGAGGGATAAAAAGAAATGATATAGTGGATATTATTTAATCTTTCTATGTTAAAATTCTAAGTTAGGTGATAAAATGACCTATTGTGAAGTGTCGCTTAGGAGACGAACGACAGCCAGAGGGAATCATTTCTATGTTAAGCTTCTAAGTTACGTGATTGTCAAGGAGCGTGAAACCTCTCACAAAAGGGCATTAGACTCTTGGAGGCAAAGGGACGTTTTTACGTTAGTATACAAATAGGTATAGACCAATTATAGGTATAGGCAATTAACCAGGGTACCTTACCCAACGCACACGGCCGAACTGTGTGAAGGAGGCCGAAATGGCCAGGTGACAGATGACACCTAGGAGAGAGTTCGGACCTGCCCGGTGGCGAAAGGGGGAGGGGTGTAACCACTACGACCTCGGCGCTCCAAGTGAGTGCTAAATGCTCAGTCAGCTGATGTTCTTGTGTAAACAGTCAAGTGAAGAGCAGGAGTCTTGGATTCATTCGGATGGTATTGCCGTGGGTCACTGTGTTGGTTCTATTGTCAGGCTGGCTGAATGCGTGTGGAGGTTGTAGTAGCCCTCCTTAGATAATTACTGTGTTAAGTGACCACGAAGTCGGCGGGAATTTTCGATGTCCATCTGGTGCTAAGTGTGTGTTTGTCATAAGGGGGGAACTATTGGGGATGTATGGGTTCAGGGGTAGTTGTGTGTGTGTGAGTGTGTGTTGTGTGTGTGTGTGGGTGTTGGTGTGTGTGGTGTGTGTGTGTGAGCGTGTGTGTGTGTGAATGGCTTCAGTTGTAATGTCTGTATCTGCCTTTGAGGACCTTTGGGGTATGGTGTCTGTATCTTCAACTGGTAGGTTTTTCACAAATGTTTTGTTTTGGTCCACGATTTTTATCTCTTTTGTATTTTATAGATAATATATATTAATAAATTTATATTATATATATTTATATATATATATATATATATATATATACAATTGCGGGATACTGACCCTCCGCCCTCCTCCCCCCCTCCGCTTTTCTCTCCGCCCGTATAGTCTGTGTCTTTACCTTTTCATGTTACTTCTCCCACGTTGAGTACTCATCTGTCTTTTTGGAGACATTTTTTTCATATGGATAAAAGAGGTTCCGCACTATTTCGATTGCGAGGAGGTTGTTTCACTTGTTTCATTTGTCCTTGCTGATCGATCAGCAAGGTAACCGGGGTATGATGATCACCCCTTGGGTCCGGTTTGCAAGGCTGTCCACATCGTGGTCCCGTTTTGCAAGGCTGTCATCAATGTAGTTCCTGGTTTGCAAAGACTGTCCACATTGTGGGTCCGGTTTGCAAGACTCGTCTACAATGTGAAGACTGTCAAACAATTGTTGGTCACGAGTTGCAAGCTTGTCATAACGTGTGGTCCCGGTTTGCAGACTGTCTACAACGTGATCCCAGTTTGCAAGACTGTCAACAATGTGATCCCAGTTTGCAAGACTGTAACAAATGTGATCCGTTTGCCAGACTGTTCAACAATGTGAATCCAGTTTGCAAGACTGTACAATGTGATCCAGGTTTGCAAGGCGGTCAACAATGTGATCCCAGTTTCCAGACTGTCAACAATGTGATCCAGTTTGCAGACTGTCAGTAATATAGTTGGTTTGCAGACTGTCAACAATGGATTCAGTTTGCTAGACTTGTCAACATGTGATATCAGTTTGCAAAGACTGTCAAACAACGTAGCCCGGTGTGCAAGGACTGTAAACAATGTTAGTCTGGTTTGGCAAAGACTGTCAACAATGTAGTCCTGGTTTGCAAGACTGTCAACAATGTAGTCCAGTTTCAAGTTCCGTCTCAACAACACGGGTCCGGGTTTAAGTCCTTAAAGATAATGGAATTATGATATTTTTTTTCTTTTCTTTCTGTTTCGAATATTGGTTAGGGTGGAAGAGAAGAGTTTAGGTACTGGAAAAATCAAAACATATTATGAATAGAACAGTTCTTCTTCTGACAGATCAATTCTTGATTGTATTGGCGGGGGAAAAAAAAGAGGGATCAAACATGCAAAATAACGTGGAGATTTGAAACTCGCGACTTTCGAGGCTATTTTACCGCCTCAACAAACTTCACTGTAGCCGAGTGACGGGTACAGGGTGGTCAGCGGGGCAGATCGGTATGGGGGACCTATAGGCGCTTCACACGCCAATGAGCTGAATACTGCGCGTGGGCTGTTGGGTTTGTGTGCCCATGAATACTTCTGCAGGTCAAATGGGGTCACAGCCCCATGCAGTAGTTAAAAGCAGAACTTTAACCATAATGAACTGCGACAAATAACGGTGTCAAAGTGAGGGCAACCCGATGTGCACCAGATGTCTTAACAGGCAGGTTTGCCTGTAAGTCTGTATGTGCAGAGTATGACCCAGGTAGATTCGTAAGTCTGTGGTGTAGAAGTTGACTGTCTAAGTATCTAAAACGATTTGTTAATGAAACTATGATTTCTGGTTTTCTGAAGACTGAGCTGAGATGTTACACTGAAAAATGAAACAAGATGCAAAGCACATAAAACGTACTCCAGTTTTATTTGAATCGCGTGAGATATTCCATAAAGAGGAAAAAAAATAACCGTTTCGGGCGTTATAGCCGTTAGTAACGGCTATTTCGGAAAAACATCGGCCTTCATCTGTGACCAAATGACAAACCTACACCATTTCAGAAAGATGGCCAAGTATATTCTAGGATATTCCATAAAGAAGAAAAAGCGATATAGGCGTTTTATAGCCGTTAGTAAAGGCTACGGTAATAAAATAAAACATTGGGCATTCATCCGTGAAAAAAAAATGACATTCTACAAATTTTCAGAAAGATCGGACAGCACTTTCTAAGATATTCCATAAAGAACAAACAGTTATGGGCCATTATAGCCGTTAGTAACGGCTACAACGGCATTATAAAACAATGGGGCAATATCGTGATCATAATGAACATACCGACAAACTTATCCGAAGATCGGCCAGTATTTTTTGTGATATTCCATAAAGAAGTAAAAGTGTTATGGGTAAAATAAGAACTTGGAATCATCCTCGCCATAATGAATCATACCTACAAATTTTCAGAAAGATCGACCAGTAGTTTTGTCTGGAGCGTGTGGAAAACATTTTGCCTCGGTCGGAAGACAGACAGTGACAGACACACAGACAGCATTTTCGTTCCCATGTAAGCTAAATTCTGTTCCATAAGAACTGGTGAGTACAAAAACAAACCAAAGTCTGGCTATCCATTTAGCGACTGCAACCCCTCACTCAACGGGACCGGGGTGACACACCTTGCCATCGGTGTACAACACCCTATTGTTCAGCACATGACCTGGGTTCGTCCGTGGTCGTGTGCGCTGAACTCCTGTTCACCCAGTCGCCACACACCGCTGACGAAAGACGGACGGAGGTCAGCTTACTTCCCAGCTGAGTGACTGTCTGAATTGGTAGTCGTCAAAGTCAGCTATTGCTCCAGAACAAGAGGGTCAGTGCACTACGGGCGCTGGCAGGGCGTCACGCGTGGCTAGAAGATGGCTTGATGTGGACTGCCAATGTCGGCCAGCCTGTGTCCTTGACCACGAGGAAGTACCACACACACTCACTCCACCAGGGTGGAAACATACTGTAGAACCGCCCTCTGGCGGGCTGTCTCAGCTGGCTGGTTCTCTGCTCAGGAGTTGCAAGGTGGACAGTCTACTGGTCAGCAGCACGGATGAAAGCTGGGCACGGTGACACTCTCCCCCTCCCCCCATTCCCCCCCCCGCCTCACTCCCTCTCAGTTCTGGATGGTTCCCCCAACCCCTCTCACCTTTCTTTCCACAGCGTCCCCAAACCGGGGAGTGTGTGTGTGTGTGTGTGTGTGTTGTGTGTGTGTATTAAATAGTATGGTGAGGAGATGTGTGTGGGTGTGTGTGTGTGTGTGTGTGTGTGTGAGAGGAGAGAGAGAGAGAGAAGTGTGAGAGAGAGAGAGTCGCCTTCGAAAATCATCAGTGGAAATGGAGAAGGGAAACGTAAGGTAAACGGGTGGGGGTGGGGGTGGGGATAAAAAAAGGAGGGATAAAAAAGAACTGATATAGTGGATATTATCAATCTTTCTATGTTAAATTTCTAAGTTAGGTGATAAAATGACCTTTTGTGAAGTGTCGCTGAGGAGACGAACGACAGCCAGAGGGAATATTTTCTATGTTAGCTTCTAAGTTAGTGATTGTCAAGGAGCGTGGAAACCTCTCACAAAGGGCATTAGACTCTTGGAGGCAAAGGGACGTTTGTACGTAGTATACAAAATAGGTAATAGACCAATTATAGGTATAGGCAATTAACATGGGTACCTTACCCAACGCACCAGGCCGAACTGTGTGAAGGAGGCCGAAATGCCATGGTGTCAGAGATCCTAGGAGAGAGTTCGGACCTGCCGGTGGCGGGAATAGGTGGGAGGATGTTACCCACTACGACCTCCGGGCTCCAAGTGAAGGTGCTTAATTGCTCAGTCTGCTGTTGTTCTTGTGTAAACGTCAAGTGAGAGCAGGAGTCTTGGATCATTCGGATGGTATATGCCGTGGGTCACTGTGTTTGTTCTATTGTCAGGCTGGCTGCTGAATGCGTGTGGAGGTTGTATATGCCTCCTTTATGATAATTACTGTGTTTAGTGACCACGAAGGTCGGCCGGGAATTTCGTGTCCATCTGGGGACTAAGTGTGTGTTATGTAATCAATTAGGTAGGGGTGTGTGTGTAATGCTGATGTGTGGAGAATGTTAATTGTGAATGGAGAATTCAGGGTACTTGTGAACTAGGGGTTTGAGAGCAGATTGGAAAAGGCATGGCCCGAAAGGGAATCCTTTGTTTTCCCTCCAGATATAACACTGAGGGAGATCGACGTGAGAACAACAACCACCAGGAGGGAGAGAGAGAAGGCAGAGGAGAGAGAGAGGAGAGGAGTGGGCTGGACTGAGATAGGGTCGAGAGAAGCGTGGCTGGGAGTAGAGAGACAGCAAGGTCTTAGAGTTAAGACAAGCTGTGAAGAGAAGAAGAAACGAGTTTGTAGACAGAGGGTGGGTGAAGACAGACAAATGAAATTGAACAGGAGGTGGGTGAAAGTGATGATGAAGAAGTGTTCTACGTCGTGATCCAGAGACGACACGATAGACCCAGTCCGGAACCTGGAGCTGGTCAACCAAGGGTGTTCACCAATCAAGCAGTGTGAAGAAGACTTGATGAAACTTGTTCAGATGTGGTGTGGTGTTGTGAAAGAGTGGTTGTGTGTGTGAAAACCTGGCCAGGTAAGAAGTAATTTTATTATAACGGGATTAGGAAGTATGACCTTTTATGTTTTGATATTTCATTGATGGGTGTGTTTGATTGTTCTGTTTAATTATAAGGGCATAGAAATTGTGATTTTGTTCTCAGTCGTGTTAGAAAGAATCGAATGCGTGACATCCATTACCAGAGAGAGGTGAATGTTTGGTGGCGCATGAGTGTGAATATGCGTGTATGAGTGAAAAGATAACTTTTGTGTGTTAAGCTGACTAATAATACTTCACTTAGTGCACTTAAGCAATACCATCACGATTTCCCCGTCCTGGTCAAAGTGGCGAGCCGACTGCCAGGATTGCATGGGCCCAAATTAGTTTCAGGAGAGGAAACAAAGTGAGTACTAGTGAGTACTGGGGCAAGCGTCCATTAAAGGCAATTTAATTAGTCTTCTATTTATTTCTTTAGTTCGTTGAGTGTATGAGTATTGATTGTTGTAAGGGGGTTGTTTTTAATTTAATAAATTTCAAAGGTCGTTCAGAGAACGAAGAACAAGGTTCTAGTCATTAACTCTACAGAAGCCTGTGGTAAGATTTCGGCTCTTTGTGTTAGGAACATACCATTGGTTGGTGTACTCGTTAATCGTTTAGTAGATAAATGTGTACCAATTTTACTGGGTTTTTAAGCGTAACTGTATTAATGGTGCTTAAAATATCAGAAAAAGAAAATGGCTGAAGAAGTTTTACCACGATAGAGAAACTAGTTAAGTTTGGGGAAAGAAGAAATGGGATATACAGGAGATGAACTGCGTAGATTCATTGAAACTCAGCAGAGGATGAGAGTGAGGGAAAGGGCCGAAAGTGGAATTTGAAAGGAACGTCGGAGGCCAGAAACTGCTGCGTCGAAGGCTAAAGCAAATGCAGCAGTCGCGAGAGTGCAGCTGCTAAACGAAGAGCAGATGCAGAGAGTGCAGTGCCAGAGCTTGAGCAGATGCAGAGAGTGCAGTGCCAGAGCAAGAGCAGATGCAGAGAGTGCAGCGAGAGCTAGAGCAGATGCTGAGGAGTTGCGGATGCAAGGGCAAGAGCAGAGCGGGAATCAGAGATTCTAGCCAAACAAATTGAGTGGGAAAGAATAAAATCTGAAAAATCGTAGTGAAATCGACACAGTTCTGATCAGTAGGCGCCAGACTAAGTTGCGGCTCCTAGACTTAAAAATCCTCTGTTCAGAGAAGAAAATGATTCGATCGATGCCTATATCAGTCGGTTTGAATCAGTTGCCGAGCCACGAGGGCTGGCCCGAGATAATGGGCAATAAAACTGTCTCCTTGTTTGACAGGTTCGGTGCGTTACACACAGTATCGCCCTACCCAAAGGTGATCAGTGAGATTTTGACAAGGTGAAACAGGCGGTGCTTAAAGGCGTATGATTTGGACAGAGAATGGTTTTAGGCGTAAGTTTCGCGAGGCGAGAGAATCGAACAGGGTGAGAATACACACAGTCGGGAGTTAGTTTGGACACTATTTCAAGAAGTGGTAGTAGACTTAGTGGAGTAGACAGTGATTTTGATGGCTCAAGACACTGTTGATGAAGGAACAGATTACTTGATGGTTGTGGGACGGGCCCTTCCATCCACATTAAGGAAAAAAGGTGAACCTCAATGTGAGTGTACTTGAGAAGTGAGAATACCGGGAAGCGAGGCGTGATTTGCCAGAACTAGAGGAAAGCTGGAAAGCATTATTCAGAGGACCAGCAGGCAGGAGAGCATCCATGACTCGCGCAATGAGTCAGCAATACACACCGTAGGCCCACAGCGTCACGTGAGACATACAAGGGTGATGAAAAACCAATAGCACGTGGCTAGGAATGAGCGTACTGTTTTCTGTGTGATAAGGAAGGTCACTTGGGCTAGAGACTGCCGATGTAGACCTCAGAAAGCTGCAGCAACAATGAGGGATCAGGCCAAGGAGAGGCAGAATCGGGAAAGATGAACAAGATGACGTGTTATTTGTCTGGATTGTGGCTGTGTGTTCACAGTTCAGGCGATTTACATGGATGGCACAAAGGAAGAGTGGGGTACATGTGGTTAATGTCATTAGGATCTGGGTCCTGGCCGTTAATGGTTGAAGGAGTCCTGGTTAAGGAAGGGGAAAATTACAGGGAAAAACGCAGGGTGTAGACAATAGAGGAACAGTAGCAGAATTTCAAAAACGGCATGTGATGTTCATTTGATACACCAATTTATAGTGGAGTGTACAGGCTTTGGCTGTTCCAAAGCCACCGTATGATTTAGTGATTGGGACAATTCAGGAGCAGTGGGGTACGAAACTTCACACCCTGACTTCTCTGTTCAATCTGGGAACAGATATCACGGGAGAGAAAGGCCCCGAAGCGGTCACACATCCTTCAGAACGCAATGGTGCGTGTCCAGTGGACCAACCCTCTCACTTGCGAGAGAACCAAAAGGGCGGACTACTCGCTCAGTAAACTGTTGGTTTTGCTTAAGGGGCAGAAGAAAATGTAAAAGAAGTGCACAATCGGGTTTGAGAAAAGGATGGGGTATTGTACGATTTTCTCTCACTTGAGTTCGGGGAAGACAAAACGACAGATCGTTGTGCTTACGGAAGCGCAGAAGGCGGTGATGTTAGAAAAATATTGTGACGTCAGCCGGGCCATCTCGGTAAGAAGGCCTCACAAAAGGCAGTGGACGCGAGAGTTACTACTGGCCCGGTATCCTGGTGATATCAGGCGTTTGTGCGCATTGCAATCACATGTCGCGCGGTACGACCAACGGTGGGTTAGTGGAGTGGAGAAAGAGTGACGGGAACGGTAGGCCAAAATAAAATGGTCGGGCGGAAAAGCGGGCCTGTAAATATGTAGTGGGTGCGTGGTCTTGTGCATTGTCGCGTATGCGTGTGACGTGGCTGGCTGCGGGCCATGTGTATGAAGAGAAGGGGAGGGAGAATTTCAGTAGAACATGAATTGTTTAGGGCCACGCACGACTAGAGATGGTGGGAGATTCTGATTTAGGTTTATATTGCTTGATAGTGTGCATGTATTGATTTTTCCTCTAATTTTGTTGCAAGACAACATCTGTGCGTGCGTGCTCTGGGGGTAAGTTAGGTTTATGAATCGAGGCCGAAATATTAGCATGTTCTAGTTTTTTTCTGGGAAAATTATGAGAGTTTCATCTCCTTGAATGTTAGTTTTTGCCAATGAGGGATTGTCTTCGAGTGGGGGGAATTTGTCAAGGAGCGTGAAACCTCTCACAAAAGGCATTAGACGTTTTGGAGGCAAAAAGGGACGTTGTACGTAGTATACAAATAGGTAATAGACCAATTAACCAGGGTACCTTAACCCATCGCACACGGCCGAACTGTGTGAAAGAAGGCCGAAGTGGCCAGATGATAAACAACACCTAGGAGAGAGTTCGGACCTGCCCAGTGGCAAAAGGGGGAAAGGGGTGTAACCACTACGACCTCGGCGTTCCAAGTGAGCGCTAAATGCTCGGTCAGCTGAGGTTCTTTTGTAAACAGTCAGTGAAGAGCAGGGGTCTTGGAGTCGTTCGGATGGTGTTGCCGTGGGTCACTGTGTTGGTTCTATTGTCAGGCTGCTGAATGCGTGTGGGAGGTTGTAGTAGCCCTCCTTAGATAATTACGTGTTAACTGACCACCGAAGTCGGCGGGAATTTTTCGATGTCCATCTGGGGCTAAGAGTGTGTTTGCTAATCAATTAGGTAGGGGTGTGTGTAAATGCTGATGTGTGGGGAATGTCACGAGTGGAGAATTCAGGGTACTTGTGAACTAGGGGCTTGAGAAGCAGCGTGGACAAAGGCATGGCCTGAAGGGGGAATCCTTTGTTTCCCTCCCTATATAAACTGAGGGAGAACAAGTGTGGAAAAAAGAACACCAGGAGAGAGAGAGAGAGAGAAGGCAGAGGAGAGAGAGAGGGGGAGGAGTGAGCAGGACAGAGAAAGGGTCGAGAGAAACGTGGTCTGGGAGATAGAAGAGACAGCTAAGTCTTAGAGTTAAAGACAAGCTGGAAGAGAAGGAAACTAAGTTTGAACCCCAGAGGTGGGTGAAGACAGACAAACTGAATTTGAACCCAGAGGTGGGTGAAGAAGACGAAGAAGAAGAGTTCGACGTCGAGATCCCAGAGACGACCACGTAGACCCAGTCCTGAGGCCTGGAGCCAGTCAACCAAGGGCATCACCATCAAGCAGTGCTGAAGAAGACGTGAAGAGACTTTTTTCAAGAACTGTGGTGTGGTGTGAAAGCGTGGTTGTGTGTGTGAAAACCTGGCCAGGTAAGAAGTCATTTTATTATAACCCGGGATTAGAAAGTATTGATCTTTTATGTTTTGATATTCATTGTGTGTGATTTGATTTGTACATGATTAATTATAAGTAGCATAGAAATTGTATTTCTTGTTCTCAGTCGTGTTAGGAGAGAAACGAATGCGTGACATCCCATTCCCAGAGAGAGGTGAATGTTTGGTGTGCGCATGAGTGTGCATATGCGTGTATGAGTGCAACGATACCCTTGGTGTGTTAAGCCTGACTAATAATACATCAACTTAGTGCACTTAAGCAATACCATCACGATTTCCCCGTCCTGGACACCCTCCAAATATAGGTGTATACATCTCTCTCTCTCTCTCTCTCTCTCTCTCTCTCTCGCTCGCTCGCTCGCTCGCTCGCTCGCTCTGTCTCTCTGCCCCAGTTTCTCTCGCCCTGTGTGTGTGTGTGTGTGTGTGTGTGTGTGTGTGTGTGTGTGTGCGCCGCGCGCGTCCGTGTGTCTGTGTGTGTTTTAGAGAGAGAGAGAGAGAGAGAGATGAGAGAGAGAGAGGGGAGAGAGAGAGAGAGAGAGAGATTATTTGAAAATAACTTGTAATTGATTGAGATGATCAATTGATGCGCGTCTGTAGTTGAATTAACATGTGTAAGATAGAGTGGTGAGATAAAAAGAATTATTCCCTTCTGCATTTCCTTTTCCCCCACATTTTTCTTTCTGTCATTTCTTCTTCTTCTTCGTCGTCGTCGTCGTCTCTCTGTCTCTGTCTCTGTCTCTCTCTCTCTCTCTCTCTGTGCTTGTTTGTCAACCTGTTTATCCATCTCTCTCTCTCTCTCTCTCTCTCTCTCTCTCTCTCTCTCTCTCTCCTTATCAGTGTATACTTCCCCCTACTCCATATTTCCTCCATTCTGCATGATCTGCCTTTCGCCCCTACCCCCCCCCCACCCCTTTTCTCTCTTCTCCACCCTCCCCCTCCCACCCCCTATCGCCTCCACCTCCACCCGTACCTCTTGTCTCTAGATATTGACAGGCAAAGGCTTCCGACGATGGTAAGTGACGGGACGGAGAAATGTTCTAGGTTGGGTGGGAGCTGGGGCGGAGTTTGATCTGTTCATCCCCCCTCCCCCCCCCCCCCCGCCCCCCCTCCCTCCCCCTCCCTCCCCCCTGTTAACAATGGTGTTTATCCCGCACCCCTTGTTGGTGACCTCGCTCTTCCACCTTGTTATTTTTTTATTATTTTTTTTTGGCTTTCTGATAGGTTTAATTAAAGCTCTTTGAGAAAAAGAGGGAATGAGAGAGGAGAGAGAGAGAGGAGGAGTGAGAGAGGGGAGAAGGAGG
>CM031628.1:37770574-37775574 GCA_018398815.1 Conus ventricosus
GATCTTCTTATGAACCGTTACCATCTTTTGAACCAGTAGTTTCGAAGTCGCTCCAAAGCTTCACAGTTTTGACGAACAAGACACAGCAGTAGCCTGCTTTCATTCTGTAGTTCTATCCAGCAGAGGACACCCCAGTCTTTTTATTTCTCTCTTTTTAGCATCAGTTTACATGCGTATACTTAGAAATAAGAAAACGATATCGAAATGAAATTCAGGGAGGGAACAGTAAACGATAATAGTAAACATGAAGATGGAGAAAACTGGGAAAATGAAAGTTTAAAAAAAAAAAAATGTTATAGATATGAAAACTCTTCTATAGGCAAGGAGACCATCGCAATCCTTTTGAGAGCAGATAATTTGATGGGCCTGCCCGAGGCTATCGGCCCGCTGGATCGGAGCTTCATCAGGAGACACGGCTGGTTGTGTCTGCGCTCCCGGCGTCAAATAAGAGACACATCCACAGTCATAAACTGCATGTTTCTCCAATTCTTTCAACACTCCCCCTCCTCAAGTCCAAAGTCTTTGCCAGACAGTTCGTTGTTTGGCCTGCGCTGTTTTTCCCCACTTTTGATTGTTCATACCATGTATTGTGTTGTTGTACCTTATTCACAGTTAAAAAGGCTTGTGCCGGCTTGATTTAAAATTGTATACTTCTGTGTTGGTTTCCTTATGGGAGCAAAACATACCTATTCAAGTTAAAAAGGCTGTGCCGGTCTTGTTTAAAGTTACTCTGTTGTTCGGTTTCCTTTATGGGAGTCAAAACATACGCACTTGTTTACTATTTATAGAAAACGATGTTGTATTAAACAAAGCTATACATAACTCCGTGATGAGTGGAGAGAGAGATGATGTTAAGAGAGGAGAGAGAGAGAGCGCTGAGAGTGAAGAGAAATGACAGAGAGAACGATAGTTGTGATTTTATGAGATACAAGAGAGAGAGAGTTGTGATCAAGGCAATACGAAAACACAACATTGTCTCGCGCGCTACAAACATCGTCACTCTTGTCCAGTAGATACAATACTACACATCCACCAAAAATATGACAGTATCTAAAGACACATAGATGTGATGTAATTCTTCTCAGTGAGGGACGTATTATGTATAACAGCCCTTGCACCCACGTCGTTTAAGGACAAACATCAACCGTCGATTTATGGACAAGACTTATGCGTATGTACTGAGGTCTTAAACATGTTGATTCCGGTTGAGGTTGTTCGATAACTATTAATTGCGTTGTTGTTTACTATATTACGGTAGTCTTAACATGTAGTGCCTGTTGATTTGTTTGAAAATTGATTTGTCATTGTACTGATTTTTACCGAGTTAAACTACTGATGTCCTGTTTTGTATGGTGTAAAATTCTATTTGTCATTGTTACTCAGGATTTTATTGGAGTTAACAATGCGCCCTGTGCTTGAAGGGTGTTGGTGGACAGTTTGTATATTGTCATGTACTTAATTTTTTTTATCGAGGGCAAGACTATATGTGCCTGCTTGATGGTTTGGGATAACGTGTACTATTGTCCTTATAGTGTACTACATTATGTTCCTCCTGTTACTTTGGTGTTGTTGGGATCTCTCACATCATTCCTCATCATCGTTCATCAGTCATCATCATCATCATACATTGTCGTCGTCGTCGTCGTCGGCGTCGCGTCGCGTCGTCGTCGTCTCAATCATTGGCAGATACATTCGTGTCATCATCATCACTTCCTTAATCATCAGTCAGGCACATCATTGGTAGTAGTTAGCAGTAGTAGTAGTAGTAGTATTGTGTAGAGGGAGTTGGAGAGTAGTAGTGTGTAGTTAATCAGTCAGTGCCACAGTGTAGAGGTGTTACAGGCAGTCAGTGCCTAAAGGGTTAGAGTGGTTTTACGACAGTCAGTGCCACAGGGTAGAAGGGTGTTACAGACAGTAGTGCACAGGGAGTGTTTACAAACAGTCAGTGCAAGGGGTAGAGGGTGTTTACAGCAGTGCAGCAGGGTGTGTGGGGTTTATTGCACCCCCCCCCCCACGCCCATAGTCCTTGATTTGCGAAGGCTACCGCAAACGAAAAACTTGCCCTAAAAGGCGTTTGGGGTATGAGGACGTAAAATATAACCATCCATCTCTGCCCTTGAGTTTGTCCAACCAGGACTATCCTTCCATTGACGCTGTTGGGATAACCACCATCATCTGTGCCCTGTAGAAGGGTGTTGGGGCAGGATTCGGATGTGTACCATACACTGTGCCCATTAGAAGGGTGTTGGGGCAGGAGTCGGTGCGTACCATACACTGTGCCCATAGAAGGGTGTTGGGGCAGGAGTCAGGACGTACCATACACTGTGCCCTTAGAAGGGTGTTGGGGCAGGAGTCAGAGTTACCATACACTGTGCCCTGTAGAAGGGTGTTGGGGCAGAGTCAGGTGTGTACCATACACTGTGCCCTGTAGAAGGGTGTTGGGGCAGGAGTCAGTGTGTACCATACACTGTGCCTTTGAAGGGTGTTGGGGCAGGAGTCAGTGTGTACCACACTGTGCCCTGTAGAAGGGTGT
Organism: Conus ventricosus; assembly: GCA_018398815.1. NCBI lineage: Eukaryota > Metazoa > Mollusca > Gastropoda > Neogastropoda > Conidae > Conus > Conus ventricosus. The sequence continues at coordinate 37,773,108 of CM031628.1, forward strand.
TGGGGCAGGAGTCGGTGTTCCATACACTGTGCCCTTAGAAGGGTGTTGGGGCGGAGTCGTGTGTACCATACACTGTGCCCTTAGAAGGGTGTTGGGGCAGGAGTCGGTGTACCATACACTGTGCCCTTAGAAGGGTGTTGGGGCAGGAGTTGGTGTACCATACACTGTGCCCTTAGAAGGGTGTTGGGGCAGGAGTCGGGGTACCATCACTGTGCCCTTAGAAGGGTGTTGGGGCAGGAGTCGTTGTTACCATGCACTGTGCCCTTAGAAGGGTGTTGGGGCAGGAGTCAGGGTACCATCACTGTGCCCTGTAGAACCCTAATTTTTACAACACCTCATCCACCTCAGGGAAGCAGCCATTAAAGATGCCAAACAGACTGCTCTTCAGGGCCCTCTCCTCCCAACCTCTCCCCCACCCCTTCATTCTTCTCGGCGGTTTGGTCGTTGGAGTGCGGGCTTACAAGCGTGCAACCCTGACCTCACCCGACTGTCTTAGTGCCCACCCCTTCCACAACCCTAATCTGACCCGACTGTCTTAGTGCCCCCCCCTTCCACAACCTAACCTCACCCCGACTGCTTAGTGCCACCCCTTCCACAACCTAACCTCACCCCGACTGTCTTAGTGCCCACCCCTTCCACAACCCTAACCTCACCCCGACTGTCTTAGTGCCCACCCCTTCCACAACCCTAATCTGACCCCGACTGTCTTAGTGCCCACCCTTCCACAACCCTAACCTCACCCCGACTGTCTTAGTGCCCACCCTTCCACAACCCTAACCTCACCCCGACTGTCTTAGTGCCCACCCCTTCCACAACCCTAACCTCACCCCGACTGTGTTAGTGCCCACCCCTTTCCACAACCCTAACCTCACCCCGACTGTCTTAACACCCACCCTTCCACAACCCTAACCTCACCCCGACTGTCTTAGTGCCCACCCCTTCCACAACCTAACCTCACCCCGACTGTCTTAACACCCACCCCTTCCACAACCCTAACCTCACCCCGACTTAGTGCCCACCCCTTCCACAACCCTAACCTCTCTCAACTGTGTTAGTGCCCACCCCTTCCACAACCCTAACCTCACCCCGACTGTCTTAACACCCACCCCTTCCACAACCCTAACCTCACCCCGAACTTAGTGCCCACCCCCTTCCACAACCCTAACCTCTCCCCCAACTGTGTTAGTGCCCACCCTTCCACAACCCTAACCTCACCCCGACTGTCTTAACACCCACCCTTCCACAACCCTAACCTCACCCCGACTTAGTGCCCACCCCTTCCACAACCCTAACCTCACCCCGACTGTCTTAGTGCCCACCCCTTCCACAACCCTAACCTCACCCGACTGTCTTAGTACCCACTCCTTCCACAACCCTAACCTCACCCCGACTGTCTTAGTGCCCACCCCTTCAACAACCCTAACCTCACCCCGACTTAGTCCCCACCCCTTCCACAACCCTAACCTCAACCCCGACTGTCTTAGTGCCCACCCCTTCCACAACCCTAACCTCACCCCGACTGTCTTAGTGCCCACCCCTTCTACAACCCTAACCTCACCCCGACTGTCTTAGTGCCCACACCCTTCCACAACCCTAACCTCACCCCGACTGTCTTAGTGCCCACCCCTTCCACAACCCTAACCTCCCCCCCGACTGTCTTAGTGCCCACCCTTCCACAACCCTAACCTCAACCCCGACTGCCTTAGTGCCCACCCCTTCCACAACCCTAACCTCTCCCCGACTTTCTTAGTGCCACCCCTTCCGCAACCCTAACCTCACCCCGACTGTCTTAGTGCCCACCCCTTCCACAACCCTGACCTCACCCCGACTGTCTTAGTGCCCACCCCTTCCACAACCCTAACTCTCAGGGGACTGTCTTAGCGCCCACCCTTTCCACAACCCTAACCTCACCCGACTGTCTTAGTGCCCACCCCTTCCAACAACCCTAACCTCACCCCACTGTGTTAACACCCACCCCTTCCACAACCCTAACCTCACCCCGACTGTCTTAGCGCCCACCCCTTCCACAACCCTAACCTCACCCCGACTGTCTTAACACCCACCCCTTCCACAACCCTAACCTGACCCCGACTGTCTTAGTGCCCACCCCTTCCGCAACCCTAACCTCTCCCCGACTGTGTTAGCGCCCACCCCTTCCACAACCCTAACCTCACTCCGACTGTCTCAAACACCCACCCCTTTCACAACCCTAACCTCACCCCGACTGTTTAGTGCCCACCCCTTCCACAACCCTAACTCTCAGCGACTGTCTTAGTGCCCACCCCTTTCCACAAACCCCTTTTTAGTCTGACACACTCCCCTCCCTGGTATATCAATACAGCGTCCAGCCTTTGCAGATATCAGCCTCATACCCGTTTTTTTTTTCGAAGCGCAGTTTATTGACGTTTTGATGATTGTTCATGGCCAGGGTCTGACCAGGGAGGGTCCAAAGAATGCCCCGAATGGC
>CM031628.1:37778074-37798074 GCA_018398815.1 Conus ventricosus
GACGATACTGACTGCCTCCATGCTGTGAACATGACCCTTTGGTCAGGTGACTGACGATACTGACTGCCTCCATGCTCACTGTGAACATGACCCTTTGGTCAGGTGACTGACGATACTGACTGCCTCCATGCTGTGGACATGACCCTTTGGTCAGGCGACTGACGATACTGACTGCCTCCATGCTGTCAACATGACCCTTTGGTCAGGCGACTGACGATACTGACTGCCTGCATGCTGTGACCATGACCCTTTGGTCAAGTGACTGACGATACTGACTGCCTCCATGCTGTGGACATGATCCTTTGGTCAGGTGACTGACGATACTGACTGCCTCCATGCTGTGAACATGACTCTTTGGTCAGGCGACTGACGATACTGACTGCCTCCATGCTCACTGTGAACATGACCCTTTGGTCAGGTGACTGACGATACTGACTGCCTGCATGCTGTGAACATGACCCTTTGGTCAGGTGACTGACGATACTGACTGCCTGCATGCTGTGAACATGACCCTTTGGTCAGGTGACTGACGATACTGACTGCCTCCATGCTGTGAACATGGCCCTTTAGTCAGGTGACTGACGACTGCCTCCATGCTGTGAACATGGCCCTTTGGTCAGGTGACTGACGATACTGACTGCCTCCATGCTGTGAACATGACCCTGTGGTCAGGTGACTGACGATACTGACTGCCTGCATGCTGTGAACATGACCCTTTGGTCAGGTGACTGACGATACTGACTGCCTCCATGCTGTGAACATGACCCTTTGGTCAGGTGACTGACGATACTGACTGCCTCCAGGCTGTGGACATGACCCTTTGGTCAGGTGACTGACGATACTGACTGCCTCCATGCTGTGGACATGATCCTTTGGTCAGGTGACTGACGATACTGACTGCCTCCATGCTGTGAACATGACCCTTTGGTCAGGCGACTGACGATACTGACTGCCTCCATGCTCACTGTGAACATGACCCTTTGGTCAGGTGACTGACGATACTGACTGCCTGCATGCTGTGGACATGACCCTTTGGTCAGGTGACTGGCGATACTGACTGCCTCCATGCTGTGAACATGACCCTTTAGTCCAGGGGACTGACGATACTGACTTGCTCCATGCTGTGAACATGACCCTTTAGTCAAGGGGACTGACGAAGCTGACCGGTGATGCGAGTTATCACGTGGCTTGTGAAACGTATTGTCTGCCCATACATTTATTGAGTTTGAAAGCTCAATTGTCAAAATAGTTCCTTTAACTTAGGGATCTTGAAACCCAGACACCTGGGACCTGTCTGACCTGATGGTTCAATCAGTGTTGAGCAGACACCTGTCTGACGTCATGGTTCAATCAGTGTTGAACAGACACCTGTCTGATCTCTCTCACTGAGTGGGCTATAACCTAGGCTGTCACGTAGGAAGCATTGAGGAGGTTACAGCCTAGGTTGTCACGTAGGAAGCATTGAGGAGGCTACAGCCAGGGCTGTCACGTAGGAAGCATTGAGTGGGCTACAGCCAGGGCTGTCACGTAGGAAGCATTGAGTAGGCTACAGCCAGGGCTGTCACGTAGGAAGGATTGAGTGGGCTACAGCCAGGGCTGTCACGTAGGAAGCATTGAGTAGGCTACAGCCAGGGCTGTCATGTAGGAAGCATTGAGTAGGCTACAGCCAGGGCTGTCAAGTAGGAAGCATTGAGGAGGCTACAGCCTAGGCTGTCACGTAGGAAGCATTGAGGAGACTACAGCCTAGGATGTCACGTAGGAAGCATTGAGGAGGCTACGGCCTAGGCTATCACGTAGGAAGCATTGAGGAGGCTACAGCCTGGGCTATCAGGTAGGAACCATTGAGGAGGCTACAGCCAGGGCTATCACGTAGGAAGCATTGAGGAGGCGACATCCTGGACTATCACGTAGGAAGCATTGAGGAGGCTATAGCGTAGGCTGTCACGCAGGAAGCATTTAGTTGGCTACAGCCAGGGCTATCACGTAGGAATCATTGAGGAGGTTACAGCCAGGGCTGTCACTTAGGTAGCATTGAGGAGGCTACAGCCTGGATTATCACGCAGGGAGCATTGAGTAGGCTACAGCCTGGGCTGTCGCGTAGGAAGCATTGAGGAAGCTACAGCCTGGGCTGTCACGTAGGCTCTGATAAGAACGAAACTCCACAGCATCATTTATCATCATTTCTCATTGATCATTATGAAAATGTCTGGTCCTTCATGCCCCGTTCTCGTTGTGACAATTGTTTTGATAACCTGTCCGCGTCCATTCTCAGGGTGTTTTCATGTCAAAGGGGTCAGTATCAGCAAGGTCGTGGGGACCTTCACGGAGTGTACGTGTCAGCACGTCCATCCATTGACGGTCCCCGTGACCTTGCTGAAACGTGACAGGGCCGTGACCTATTCCAGATTGATCTTCGTTGATTGCAGACCCTGCCAACCTGACGAAGTTCTACATCTCCAACAACAAGGGAAGCGCGACAGTTACAATGGATAAAGGTCACACTACCCAGTTCAAGTGCCACGGGGACTGGGGGAATCTCTCGAGCACAATCCTGCTCCGTGGACCACAGAACAACACCCTGAAAAACCAGACCATTAAACCGTCCTCAGACTTGTACTTCGCCTTCTCAAAGACAAACCTGTCTTGCAGTGACAGTGGCCAGTACCGCTGTGAGGTGAAGGGAACTGATCAGTACAGGGCTGTTACACTGCTCGTCAGATGTGAGTACCGGCTGTATGTCTGCTGTATCTCTGTCTCCTTGATAAAAAAAAAGGAATAACATAATTATGATAACACAACTTCAAGTCGGACCCTCCACCCTCCCTAAGCCAGCACTCCCCATCTTTCACTCCTAATCCTCATCTTGTCTTTGTGACTAAACAGAACAATTAAAGCAAACAAACATACAAACAAAGCCATAAACATTTGTCTTTACCAGCGGCTTCGCTCGCCCCCCTTCCCCAGTGAGGAAAAAAAAAGAAAAGAAAACGGTTGCATGGCGTTTGATTTCACTCTTCCACTAACTATCCTCGTGGGGCGAAGGAAGGTGTTTGAATCCTTTACCTATGATCAGGTCCGGGCTTCTCTGACCACTCGGCCACAGTTACATCTGCTGAAAAGGTTAGAATTGATATTGAATAAATAAAAAGTTGAGCAAGGAAATGTTGGACAGGCCGGGTGGAGGTTCGTTTGTAGCCCATCATTATTTGTCATCAACATCTACCTCAGGCGACACGGTCCTCGGGCATGGGCGTTGGAAAAAGAGTGTGGGTAGATCTTACTCCATACACACCCCCAGAATGACAACACATTAAGACTGACAACGAAAACGTCACTTTTCATGGCGGACTCACGTGGAGTTAGAACTCTCAAGGCTTCAAGGGTTGCGGTGTGAGAAAACCCGAATACCATGGCTTCCTGAAGTAGCCAGCTAAATCTGGAACAGGATACTGGAACACACACACACACACCCCACACACACACACACACACACACACACACACACACACTCACGCACGCACGCACGCACGCACGCACGCACGCACGCACGCACGCACGCACGCACGCACGCACACACACACACACACACACACACACACCATTGCAAAACAAGGTGAACACAGTCCCAACCTGAAGGCCTCTAGGCCGAGTGCTGACCTTCACCCAGATCCAACAGAACCAGGACACGCCTGAGACCCCCATTTCTAAAGGATCCGCGTTGTAACCCCAGCCCACAACAAAGTTTAGAGGATCTTCCCTGTGACCTCAACCGGCGCCAGTGTTTAAGGATCTGCCCTGTGACATGACCCCACCCGCGCCAATGTTTAAAGATCCGCCCTGTAACCCCAACCCGTGCCAATGTCCCAGGGTCCGCCCTGTGACCTCAACCCATGCCAATGTCCCAGGATCCGCCCTGTGACCTCAACCCGTGCCAATGTCCCAGGATCCGACCTGTGACCTCAACCCGTGCCAATGTCCCAGGGTACGCCCTGTAACCCCAACCCGTGCCAATGTCCCAGGGTCCGCCCTGTAACCCCAACCCGTGCCAATGTCTCAGGGTCCGCCCTGTAACCCCAACCCGTGCCAATGTCTCAGGGTCCGCCCTGTAACCCCAACACGTGCCAATGTCCCAGGATCCGCCCTGTGACCTCAACCCGTGCCAATGCTTAAGGATCCGCCCTGTGACCTCAACCCGTGCCAATGCTTAAGGATCCGCCCTGTGACCTCAACCCGTGCCAATGTCCCAGGGTCCGCCCTGTAACCCCAACCCGTGCCAATGTCCCAGGGTCCGCCCTGTAACCCCAACCCGTGCCAATGCTTAAGGATCCGCCCTGTGACCTCAACCCGCGCCAATGCTTAAGGATCCGCCCTGTGACCTCAACCCGCGCCAATGCTTAAGGATCCGCCCTGTGACCTCAACCCGCGCCAATGCTTAAGGATCCGCCCTGTGACCTCAACCCGCGCCAATGCTTAAGGATCCGCCCTGTGACCTCAACCCGCGCCAATGTTTAAGGATCCGCCCTGTGACCTCAACCCGCGCCAATGCTTAAGGATCCGCCCTGTGACCTCAACCCGCGCCAGTGTTTAAGGATCTGCCCTGTGACACGACCCCACCCGCGCCAGTGTTTAAGGATCCGTCCTGTAACGGCAACCCGCCGCAATGTTTAGGGATCCGCCTTCTAACCTCAACCAGACTACTGTATCAAGCTGTGACCCCAACCTACACCAGTGTTTATAAGATCCGCCCTGTGACCCGAGCCCACACCAGTGTTTATTGGGTCCGCCCTTTGACCCCAACCTACACCAGTGTTTATAGAATCCGTCCTGCGACCCCAACCTACACCAGTTGTTTATAGGATCCGCCCTGTGACCCCAACCTACATCAGTGTTTATTGGATCCACCCTGTGACCCCAACCTACATCAGTGCTTATGGGATCCGTCCTGTGACCTCAAACCTACATCAGTGCTTATGGGATCCGTCCTGTGACCCCAACCTACACCAGCATTTATAGGATCCGCCCTGTGACCCCAACCTACACCAGTAGTTATAGGATCCGCCCTGTGACCCCAACCTACACCAGCATTTATAGGATCTGCCCTGTGACCCCAACCTACACCAGCATTATAGGATCCGCCTGTGACCCCAATCTACATCAGTGTTTATATAACCCGCCCTTTGACCCCAATCTACACCAGTGTTTATAGGAAATTTGCCCTGTGACCCCCAATCTACACCAGTATTTATAGGATCCGCCCTGTGAATTCACCTACACCAGTATTTATAGGATCCGCCCTGTGACCCCAATCTGCACCAGTGTTTATAGGATCCGCCCTGTGACCCCAACCTACACCAGTGTTTATAGGATCCGCCCTGTGACCCCAACCTACACCAGTGTTTATAGGATCCACCCTGTGACCCCAACCTACATCAGTGTTTATTGGATCCGCCCTGTGACCCCACCCTACACCAATGTTTATAGAATCCACCCTGTGACCCAACCTACACCAGTGTTTATTGGATCCGCCCTGTGACCCCCCCCCTACACCAATGTTTTATAGAATCCACCCTGTGCCCCAACCTACACCAGTGTTTAACGGGTCCGCCTTGTGACCCCAACCTACACCAGTGTTCGTAAATCCGCCTTGTGACCCCAACCTACACCAGTGTTCGTAAGATCCGTCCTGTGACCCCAACTAGACCAGTGTTTGTAGGATCCACCCTGTGACCCCAACCTACACCAGTGTTTGTAGATCCACCCTGTGACCCCAACCACACCAGTGTTTATAGAATCCGCCATTGACCCCAACCAGCACCATGTTTATAGGATCACCTGTGACCCCAACCTCACAAATGTTTATAGGATCCGTCATGTGACCCCAACCAGGACCAATGTTTATAGGAGCGCCTGTGATCCCAACACTCACCCAGTGTTTATAAGCTCCACACTGCAATTCTAATCTACCACAGTGTTTATGGAATCCGCCCTTTGACACCTAACCTGCACCAGGTTTATTGGATCCGTTTCCTGCGATTTTCCCCCATAACCTATAAGTTTTTTATGGGATCACGTCGTGCCCGAACGCACCACAGTGTTTAGAATCGCCCTTTGACCCCCAGCATAAATGTGTATATAGGATATCCATTTGTGACTCAGCCTAACCTGTGTATATAGGATCATTCTTGTGACCCCAGCCTACACATGTGTATCTAGGGATCCATTCTTGTGACCCCAACTACACAGTGTTTACAGGATCTGCTGTGTGACCCCAACCTTCACCGATGTTTATCAATTCTGCTCGGTGACCCTAACCTGCACCGGTGTTTATTAGGACCGCCCTATGACCCAACCTACACAGTGGTTGTAAGATCCGCCCTATGACCCCAACCTACACCAGTGGTAGTAAAGTCCGCCCCTCTGACCCTAACCTAACCAGTGGTTGTAAGACTCCGCCATCTGACCCCAACCTCTACCCAGTCTTTATGGGATACTCATGTGACCCCAACGTCAGCATTTTCTAGGATCCGCCCCGTTGACGCCACCTGAATCTGTTTTTTCTAATCCGACCTTTGTGATCTCAACCTGCACCACTTTTTATAGTGGTCCACCCTGCTGACCCCAATTCGCCACCACTGTTTATAGGATCCGCCTGTGATCCCCGCCTAAATCCAGTGTTTAAGGGATTCACCTGTGACCCTAACAAACCAGTGTTTACAGAATCCGTCCTGTGACCCAATTCGCACCACTGTTTTAGGATCCGCCTGTGATCCCAGCCTACTAAACAGTGTTTAAGGGATTCACCTGAGACCCTAACACAACCAGTGTTACAGAATCCGTTCCTGGACCCCATACATGCACCAGGTTTATTGGATCCGTCCTGTCGTGACCCCAACAGACAACTGTGTTTATAGGATCGCCCTGTGGACCCCAACTACACCTGTGTTTAAGGATCCGCCCCCTGTGACCCAACATACACCTGAGTTTATAGGATCCGCCCTGTGATCCCAGCCTAAACAGTGTTTAAGGGATTCCCCTGTTGACCTAACAAAACGCAGTGTTTTACAGAATCCGTCTTGTGACCCAACCTTGCACCAGTGTTTATAGGATCCGCCCTGTGACCCCAACATACACCTGTGTTTATAGGATCCGCCCTTGTGAACCCCAACACCCAGGGTTTATAGATCCGCCGTGTGGACCCCAACCTAACCACCCTTTATAGGGATCCACCCGGTGACCCCAACATACACCACCCTTTATAGGATCTGTCCTGTTGGACCCCAACCTACCCAGTATTTAAGGGATTCACTGTGACCTAAAACAACCGTGTTTACAAGGAATCCGTTCCTGAAACCCCCAGGATGCCGCTCAGTGTTTATAGGATCCGCCGTGTGGACTCCAACCTGCACCAAATGTTTAAGATCCGCCATGTGACATCCAATCTGCACCAATGTTTAAAGGATCCGCCCTGTGATCCAATCTGCACCAAGATTAAAGGATCCGCCAAGTGACTCCAACTTCACCAATGTTTAAAGGATCGCCATAGTGACTCCAATACTGCCCCATTGATTAAAGGATCCGCCCTTGTGATTCCAATCTGCACCACTGCTGAAAGGATCGCCCTGTGATTCCAATCTGCACCAATGCTTCAAGGATCCGCCCGGTGACTCCAATCTGCACCAATTGATTAAAGGAATCGCCCTCCTGTGATTCCAATCTGCCAACCAATGGTTAACGGATCCACCCTGTCACTCCAGTCTGCACCATTGTTTAAAGGATCCGCCCTGTCACTCCAGTCTGCACCATTGTTTAAAGGATCCGCCTGTCACTCTGTCTGCACCATTGTTAAAGGATCCGCCTGTGACTCAGTTGCACCATTGTTTAAAGGATCGCCCGGTCACTCCAGTCTGCACCCATTGTTTAAGAATTGCCCTGTGGTTCCAATCTGGTCATTGTTTGCAGGTTCCGCCCTGTGACTCCAGTCTGCACCAATCGTTTAAAGGTCCCGCCTGTGACTCCAATCTGCAACCAATGATTAAATGATCCGCCCTGTAACTCAATATGCACCACTGATTAAAGGAATCCGCCCTGTGACTCCAGGTCTGCACCAATGATTAAAGGATCCACCCTGTGACTTAATCTGCCCCAATGATTAAAGGATCCGTCCCTGTGACTCCAATCTGCACCACTTGTTTAAAGGATCCGCCCTGTGACTCCAGTCTGCACCAATGTTGACAGGATCCGCCCTGTGACTCCAAATCTGCACCCAATGATATTTAAAGGATCTACCCTGTGACTCTAATCTGCACCAATGTTTAAAGGATCCGCTGTGACTCCATGTCTGCACCAATATTTAACGGATCCGCCTTGCGATCCAATCTGCACCAATGATTAACGGATCCGCCCTGTGACTCCAGTCTGCACAATTGTTTTAAAGGATCTGACTGTGAATCCAATCTGCATCATGTTTAAAGGATCCGACCTGTGACTCCAGTCTGCACCATTGTTTTAAAGGATCCGCCCTGTGACTCCAATCTGCACCATTGTTTAAAGGATCCGCCCTGTGACCTCCAGTCTGCACCAATGTTTAAAGGATCCGCCCTGTGACTCCAGTCTGCACCATTGTTTAAAGGATCCGCCTGTGACTCCAATCTACACCAATGAGTAAGGTTACGCCCTGTATGACTCAGTCCGCACCAATGATTAAAGGATCCACCCTGTGACTCTAAATCTGCCCAATGATATTAAAGGATCCACCCTGTGACTCTAATCTGCACCAATGATTTAAAGGATCCACCTTGGTGAGTTTCAATCTGCACCATTGTTTAAAAGGATCCGCCCGCTGGACTCCACTCCTGCACAATGATTAGGATCCACCCTTGTGACTCCACTCTGCACCAATGATTAAGCATCTGCCCCCATGACTCCTCTTGCACCAATGATTAGATCGGCCCCATGACTCCCTTTGCACATGATTAAGCATCTGCCCATGACTCCCTCTGCGTCCAAAAGATTAAAGGATCCACCCTGTGAACTTCCACTCTGCACCAGTGATTTAAAGGATCCGCCCTGTGATCCATCTGCACCATGATTAAGCATCTGCCCATGCTCCACTCTGCACCCTATGAATAAAGGATCCGCCATGTGACTCAAATCTGCACCAATGATTAAGCAATCTACCCCATGGAATACACTCTGCCACCAATGATTAACGGATCCGCCTGTGACATCAATACGCACCAATGTTTAGATGATCTGCCTGTGACTCCAAGTCACACTATTGTTTAAAGTGATTCACAACCCACACCTATCTTTAGGGATCCCCAGGGAGTTCAAACCTGTGCAGAGTGTAAAGGATGCCTTGTGAGTGCAATCAGCCCCAATCTTTTTGAAAGTATCCGCTCGGAGTCCAATCCCCATCAAAGTTTGGGGATCTGCCTCGTGATTCTAATCGAACCAATATTTAAAAATCCGTATACTGTGATCTCCAAATCTACACAATGATGAAAGGATCCTCCCTGTAACTCCACTCTGCACCAGTGATTAAGGAATCCTCCTGTACACTCCCATTGCAACAGTGATTAAAGGATCCGCTCTGTGACTCTAATCTGCACCATAAGTACCAATGGATTAAAGGATGTCCGCTCTGTGACTCGAATCTGCACCATGATTAAGGATCTGCCTGTGATCTTAATCTGCCACAATGCTTAAAATAAGCATCATCCCCTGTTTCTCGAATCTGCACCAATGTTTTCAAGGATCCGTCTGTGACTCCAATCTGCACCAATGTTTCAAGGATCCTCCCGTTGACTCCATCTGCACCACTGATTAAAAGGATCCGCCCTGTTTCTCCAATCTGCCATTAATGTTCCAAGGATCTTCAGTTGAACTACACTATGCACCAATGTTTCAAGGATCCATCCAGTGACTCCAATTCTGCACCATGTTTAAAGATCCGCCCTATCACCTCAATCTGAACCAATGTGGAATGGATCCGCCCTGTAAATTAAATCTGCCACCAATGTTTTAAAGGATCCCCCCTGTCACTGCAATCTGCACAAATGCTTAAAGGATCTCATTGTGTGACTTCGATCGCAAAATATTTAAATGATTGGCTTGTGAAACCAATCTCCATCAATGGTTTAAAAAGATCCGTCCCCTGGCTCCATTCGCACAAGCGCTTAAGGATCCGCCATGTGATCCCAGCTCGTCCAAAAAAAAAAAATTTCGTTTTTAAAGATCCGCCTTGTAAACCCAACCTGCACCAGTGTGTAAAGGATCCACCCTATGACCCCAACTGCACCAATGTGTAAGGATCCACCCCTATGACCCCAACCCGCACTAATGTGTAAAGGATCTGCCTTATGACCCCAAACCCGCACAGTGTGTAAAGAATACCAACTATGACCCCAACCCGCACCAGTGTGTTAAGAATCTGCCTTACCTTCTGACCACCCTGCACCAGTTGTGTAAAGGATCCACCTTAGGACCCACCTGCCCAGTGGTGTAACAGATCCGCTTTATGACCCCAACCTGCCCCAGTGTGTAAAGGTTCCACCTTAGGAACCCAACCTGCACCAGTGGTAACAGATCCGCCTTATGACCCAACCTGCACCATTGTGTAAAGGATCGCTTATGACTCCAACCTCTACCAGTGTGGTAACAGATCAGCCTATATGACCCCAAACTGCACCAGGGTTGTAAAGAATCTGCTCCTTATGAACCCCAACCGGCACCGTGTGTAAGAATCCGCCTTATGACCCCAACCTGCATCAGTGTGTAAAGAATCCGTTGTCATCCCAACCTGCACCAGTTGTGTAAAGAATCTGCCTAATGACCCCAACCTGCACCAGTGTGTAAAGAATCTGCCTTATGACCCAACGGCTCAGGGTGTAAGGAAACGCCTTGTGATCCAACCTGGGGGGGGGGGGGGCAAAAATCATTGTGTTGTAAAGGATCCGCCTTGTGACCCCAACGTGCACCAGATGTGTAAAGGATCCCCTTAGGATCCCAAACCTGCCCTGTGTTGTAAAGAATCTGCTTATGACCCCAACCTGCATCAATGTGTAAAAGGATCCGCATTTGTGACCCCAAACGGAGCACCAGGTGTGTAAACGGATCCCCCTTAGGACCCCAACCCTGCACCAGTGTTGTAAAGAATCTGCCTCATGACCCCAACCTGCATAATGATGATAAAGGATCCGCCCTTGTGACCCCAACCTGCACCAGTGGTGTAAAGGATCCCTTATGACCCCACCTGCACCAGTGTGTAAAGGATCCGTCTTTAAGACCCCACAACCTGCACCAATGTGTAAAGGAATACGCTTTAAGACCCAACCTGCCACCAGTGTGTAAAGGATCCCCTCTGACCTCGACCCGCCTCAATGTGTAAAGGCTCCGCCTTGTGACCCCCAAAAACTGCATCAAGTGTAAAGGATTCAGCCTTGTGACCCAAAACCGCATCATATGTGTAAGGATCCGCCTTGTGACCCCAATCTGCACAATTTTTTTAAAGAATCTGCTTGTGACTGCACTCCAACTCCTACCAATGTTTAAAAGATGTGTGATTCCAACCCCACACCAGTCTTTTGAGGATCTACCTGTGAGTCGTTCGCACCAAGGTATAAAGGAAGGGTGCGCTCGGTAACCGCGAGTAAAAAAATAGTATTGCCCTAAGTTCAATCGCAACAAAATAAAAAATAGCCCCACCGTGAACCCAACCCGCAAGGATCCGCCCTGTGACCCTAGTCTGTACAATGTTTAACGGATCCCCTTTGGCCCCCAAACCGGCGCTAGCGTTAAAGGATCCGCCCTTTGGCCCCAACCGGCGGCTAGCGTTTAGAAGGATCCGCCCTTTGGCCCCAACCGCGCTAGCATTTAAAGGGATCCGCCCTTTGGCCCAACAGCGCTAGTGTTTTAAAGGATCCGCCCTTGGTGCCCCAACCGGCACTCGAGTTTAAAGGATCCGCCCTTTGTCACCAACGGCGCAAGTGTTTTAGGATCCTCCCTTTGGCCCCAACCAGCGCTAGTTGTTTAAAGGATCACGCCTTTGGCCCCAACCGGCACTAGTGTTTTAAGGTCCGCCCTGTGACCCTAGTCTGTACCAATGTTTAAAAGGATCGCCTTTGGCCCCAACCGGCACTAGTGTTTAGGATCCGCCCTGTGATCCCAGTCCTGATACGCAATGTTTAAAGGAACCGGCCATATGACCCCCAACCGGCACATTGTTTAAAGGATCCTCCCTGTGGGCCCCCAGTCGGTACCATGTTTAAAGGATCGATATGACCCCCAACCTGTTTTACACACTGTTTAAGAATCGCAAATGACGCTCAAAACCCGGCTCCCTTGTTTTAACGGATCCGCCTGTGACCCCCACTCCACCAATACTGAATGGTCCACACTGTGACCCCAACTCGAACCAATATTGACAGGCTTCGCCTTTGACCCCAACTCGAACCAATACTGGCAGGATTCACCCTGTGACCCCAACTCGTACCAATATGGACATGATCCACCTGTGACCCATCTCGAACCAATACTGACAGGAATTCGCCCTGGGACCCAACTCGAACCATTACTGACAAGCGATTCGTCTTTGATTCCAAACGCCTGTAAACGTTAAAGGATCAACTCTAATGACTCCCATCCGCGACAATGCCAACGGATCAGCCTGTGACTTCAATTCACACAAATTTTAAAAAGATCCGTCTGTAATCCCATTGCCAGTGTTTAATGTATCACTCTGTTAACCCACCAAAAAACCGCAGACAAAGAATCACATGAGAAACACGATGCTGCGGTCGACCTTTTAAGTCTTCTTCGTTTAGAGGTTGATCCGGTGACGCCATTTGCTCTGTCCACCAGTTGGTGAACGTGCAGTAGTACATCACCTTGCTGGCAGACGGACGCTGAAACATGTCCCCAACAGGCGCCTGAACACGCCACCTTCCTAGAGGAAGGAACGCCGTTTGGTTTCTTTAATACAGACGTTAACTCTTGCACCATGGAAAACGTGATTCTCCTCCATGGGAAGCGCAGTGACACAAAAGAGGTCCACTCATGAATTAGGAGTGTGATGAGCAAGAACACATTTTCGGATTCAGTGAGCAGCGAAAAAGTAAACATACACAGTTCGGCTTCATTTGCGGGGGTCTACTTACTAGATGCTTATATAGGTTAAGCTCACAGGCAAATGTTCCGTGGCACGGTAGAACCTTTAGTCACTGTGTCAAGTTTGCGTTCTACCTTGCGCTGAGTGATTGAAGATCAGTGATCGCTCGTTCATTTCGTTGTCCTAATTGTTTTGTAACTTGCCTGAAGAAGATGGGAGGTCGAAACGCGTCGTTGTTTGTCTTGTGGACTCGTTTGTCACGTTTTCTCTTGGCGGTTGGTATTGGCTAACATTTAATTAAGATTGTCTCAGATTACTGCCTGCAGTCGTCACACTTTTGCAACTAGAATCTAGGCTTATCTGTCGGTCAAAACAACATTAAAGCGTTTTCGATTGCTTTGAACCCATACTGCTTGTTCAAGGTGACTTGGCGTACAAAAATGATCAGGCTTCTAGATGGATTGAATGTCAGGTATTTTTTACTGACTGCAGGTTTTAAGTATATATGTATGTTTTTGAGAAACGTACACAAAACATCATGTCTAATCTTCATGTGTAACTTTACCACACTGGTGATAGAAAGATGACGATTCTGAGAAGGCCGACACTTTGTTGACATGATAGTAGGCAAAGAAATCATCAAGCTAAAATATGACGTGACATTACAAGCCTTTACCTAATGGTCACCTGAACAAAGCCTATTTTTAACTTTTGTGATCTTTTGTAGGAAACGGATAAAATCTCTTCTAGGTGGCATAAAACAGGGAACATGCGCGACGACTTCCACCACTTGATGTTTTGTTCATCTCGTCCGTTTGAAATTTTCCGCTCGAGTTTAGTGGCACGAGCAGTTTGTCAAAACTTTGTTCATCCCTTTTCTGGTCCATGCCGCAAACAGTGGTCAAATGTGGATGTTTTGATTTTGTTTGTTTGGCAATATATATATATATATATATATATATATATATATAATATATATAATATATATTTTTTTTTTTTTTTTTTTTTTAAGTACGAGGCTGTGATTTGGTCATAATGTTCTTTGTTGTTGTGGTTGTTCTTTTTTTGTTTGTTTCTTTTCTCTTTTTTTTTTCTTTTTTTCTTTTTAGAAGTACGAGGCTGTTTTTTAGGCGATATATATTTTTTTCTCCAAAGTTTGAGTAAGTATGCAAATATGATGTATATGTGCATCACATGACCTGAATATCCAAGACATGACCTAAACATGTAGACATGACCTAGACATGTAGACATGACCTAGATGCGCAAAACGACCCTGGTACATGCAGAAGAGTGGTCAACGTTGCCGCTGTCTGGCAAGGTTCAAACTGCGATCCATGTTGGAGGGTTGACCAGGCCCTCATTGCCACAGCCCCACGGACTCCATGATGTCCAGTGTGATTGTTCTGAGAGAGGAGGGGTCCTGTCCGAACAGTGGCTGTCAACATTTTCAATGATGTCCAGTGTGATTGTGTTGACAACTCACACAGTGGCTCTCAACAGTGTGATGTCCAGTGTCATTGTGTTGACAACTCACACAGTGGCTGTCAACAATGTCAATGATGTCCAGTGTGATGGTGTTGACAACTCACACAGTGGCTGTCAACAGTGTCAATGATGTCCAGTGTGATTGTGTTGACAACTCACACAGTGGCTGTCAACAATGTCAATAATGTCCAGTGTGATGGTGTTGACAACTCACACAGTGGCTATCAACAGTGTCAATAATGTCCAGTGTGATTGTGTTGACAACTCAGACAGTGGCTGTCAACAATGTCAATAATGTGCAGTGTGATGGTGTTGACAACTCACACAGTTGTGTCAACAGTGTCAATAATGTCCAGTTGATTGTGCTGACAACTCACACAGTGGCTGTCAACAGTGTCAGCGATGTCCAGTGTGATTGCGTTGACAACTCATACACTGGCTGTTAACAGTTTCAGCGATGTCCAGTGTGATTGCGTTGACAACTCATACACTGGCTGTTAACAGTGTCAATGATGTCCAGTGTGATTGCATTGACAACTCATACACTGGCTGTTAACAGTGTCAATGATGTCCAGTGTGATTGTGTTGACAACTCACACAGTGGCTGTCAACAGTGTCAATGATGTCCAGTGTGATTGCGTTGACAACTCATACACTGGCTGTTAACAGTGTCAATGATGTCCAGTGTGATGGTGTTGACAACTCACACAGTGGCTATCAACAGTGTCAATGATGTCCAGTGTGATTGTGTTGACAACTCACACAGTGGCTGTCAACAGTGTCAATGATGTCCAGTGTGATTGTGTTAACAACTCACACAGTGGCTGTCAACAATGTCAATGATGTCCAGTGTGATTGTGTTGACAACTCATACAGTGGCTGTCAACAGTGTGATGTCCAGTGTGATTGTGTTGACAACTCACACAGTGGCTGTCAACAGCGTCAATGATGTCCAGTGTGATGGTGTTGACATCTCACACAGTGGCTGTCAACAGTGTCAATAATGTCCAGTGTGATTGTGTTGACAAACTCACACAGTGGCTGTCAACAATGTCAATAATGTCCAGTGTGATGGTGTTGACAACTCACACAGTGGCTATCAACAGTGTCAATAATGTCCAGTGTGATTGTGTTGACAACTCACACAGTGGCTGTCAACAATGTCAATAATGTGCAGTGTGGTGGTGTCGACAACTCACACAGTTGTGTCAACAGTGTCAATAATGTCCAGTGTGATTGTGCTGACAACTCACACAGTGGCTGTCAACAGTGTCAGCGATGTCCAGTGTGATTGCGTTGACAACTCATACACTGGCTGTTAACAGTGTCAATGATGTCCAGTGTGATTGAGTTGACAACTCACACAGTGGCTGTCAACAGTGTCAATAATGTCCAGTGTGATTGTGTTGACAACTCACACAGTGGCTGTCAACAATGTCAATAATGTCCAGTGTGATGGTGTTGACAACTCACACAGTGGCTATCAACAGTGTCAATGATGTCCAGTGTGATTGTGTTGACAATTCACACAGTGGCTGTCAACAATGTCAATAATGTGCAGTGTGATGGTGTTGACAACTCACACAGTTGTGTCAACAGTGTCAATAATGTCCAGTGTGATTGTGCTGACAACTCACACAGTGGCTGTCAACAGTGTCAGCGATGTCCAGTGTGATTGCGTTGACAACTCATACACTGGCTGTTAACAGTGTCAGCGATGTCCAGTGTGATTGCGTTGACAACTCATACACTGGCCGTTAACAGTGTCAGTGATGTCCAGTGTGATGGTGTTGACAACTCACACAGTGGCTGTCAACAGTGTCAATGATGTCCAGTGTGATTGCGTTAACAACTCATACACTGGATGTTAACAGTGTCAATGATGTCCAGTGTGATTGAGTTGACAACTCACACAGTGGCTATGAACAGTGTCAATGATGTCCAGTGTGACTGTGTTGACAACTCACACAGTGGCTGTCAACAGTGTCAATGATGTCCAGTGTGATTGCGTTGACAACTCATACATTGGCTGTTAGCAGTGTCAATGATGTCCAGTGTGATGGTGTTGACAACTCACACAGTGGGTGTCAACAGTGTCAATGATGTCCAGTGTGATTGTGTTGACAACTCACACAGTGGCTGTCAACAGTGTCAATTATGTCCAGTGTGATTGCGTTGACAACTCATACACTGGCTGTTAACAGTGTCAATGATGTCCAGTGTGATTGAGTTGACAACTCACACAGTGGCTGTCAACAGTGTCAATGATGTCCAGTGTGATTGAGTTGACAACTCACACAGTGGCTGTCAACAATGTCAATGATGTCCAGTGTGATTGTGTTGACAATTCACACAGTGGCTGTCAACAATGTCAATGATGTCCAGTGTGATTGTGTTGACAACTCACACAGTGGCTGTTAACAGTGTCAATGATGTCCAGTGTGATTGTGTTGACAATTCACACAGTGGCTGTTAACAGTGTCAATGATGTCCAGTGTGATGGTGTTGACAACTCACACAGTGGCTGTCAACAATGTCTATGATGTCCAGTTTGATGGTGTTGACAACTCACACAGTGGCTGTTAACAGTGTCAATGATGTCCAGTGTGATGGTGTTGACAACTCACACAGTGGCTGTCAACAGTGTCAATGATGTCCAGTGTGATGGTGTTGACAACTCACACAGTGGGTGTCAACAGTGTCAATGATGTCCAGTGGATGGTGTTGACAACTCACACAGTGGCTGTTAACAGTGTCAATGATGTCCAGTGTGATGGTGTTGACGGAAGGGGGTTTCATTCATACAGTGGCTGTCAACAGTGTCAATGATGTCCAGTGTGATGGTGTTGACAGAAGGGGATTTAATTCACACAGTGCTGTTGATGAACTTGATGACCTCAAACTTCATTAATTATGCATAGACTAAGGTCGGTATGTTCAGAAAAGAATTTTATTCTGGAAAACTGCTCTCTCATATACACAGACGGACAGACTGCGCACGCGCGTGCAATCCCTCTCTCACTCTCTCTCTCTCTCTCTCTCTCTCTCTCTCTCTCTCTCTCTCTCTCTCTCTCTCCTCACACACACACACACACACACACACACACACACACACACACACACACACACACACTCCCACACACACCGACGCACGCACGCACTCACGCGCGTGCACACACACACACACACACCACACACACACACACACACACACACACACACACACACACACATTTATGAATAGATAGAGAGATAGAGAGATGGATAACTAGGTACATACAGAGAGAGAGAGAGAGAGAGAGAGAGAGAGAGAGAGAGAGGAGAGAGAGAGAGAGAGACAGACAGACAGACAGACAGACAGACAGACAAACACACACAGAGGCAGAGACAGAGATCTGAACTCACCTTTCTCCCATTTCTGCCTTCCTCTCTGTCGCTGTTTCTTTCACAGGTCCCCTGGTGTTCAAAGAGCGCGACTCCACTAAACCAGTGACCGTGAAGCCAGGGGAGAGGTCAGCGTTTCCTTTAACGCCACCACCCACACCATGGACATTAATTCTTGTCAGCTGACATCACCTGCAGGAAAGACAGTCGCGTGCAACAGCAGTAAAAGGTCAGTGCCCTGAATGGATTACAATGGCTCCGCCGTCTTTGGCAACTGTCACGTCACTTTCCTGTGGTCTAAACTAGAGAAACGGAATGAGCGCTCAGAGTAATCAGCTGGAAATTGTGCTTGAAAATCATGTGCGGCTTAGATCCAGTAGGTTAGGGGGTCGCGTAAACTCGGTGTCATCTGCAAATAGTGATCTGGTGGCCGAAAAAAGTCAACAAAACCAAGTTTAAGAAAAAAGTTTTGGAGCGAGCGCTGCTGGAAAGTTTGCAAACTGCCGAAGAGGACCTCATCAACATGAAGGTGAAACACTCGCAATAAAATCAGGCTGGCATGGTGAGTGACTTTGAAACATTGACGAGTGTAATCGGAAAGCTGTGTGAGAGAATATCGCGGCTCGAAATAACCATCAGTGAGCAAAAAGACGCGATCGAAAACTGAGCAGGCCCGTTCCGATAACAGCGTTTGTCAACAGTCAAACCCAGACGGACGTAACACCTACCTCTGGTTATCGCTCCTATGCGGACGCTGTCAAGGTAGTCCCCACCGTCCCTACATCCGAGATGACAACTGAAATGTCTGTAGGGCCGGTGGACTACGAAAGAAAAGATAAAAAAACAAAAACAAAACAAAAGAAATAGCCAAAAGAACAATACTGAAAATGACGTCACTACCAATTACGTAGATAAAATGACACCAAATAGAACGCCGAAGTTAACCCCAAATCAATGCCGGCAAAAAATACGATTCCCTCAGACACTCCCCGTGTCCTTATTCTTCATGACTCTACGATGAACCGAGTCAATCCTACACGCCTGGGAATGGCTTATGGACTACAAGTGGCTGCAAGAAAGCTTTCACCATTGACAACATCAAGAAGGTTGCTGAAGAAGCAAGTCAATCGCTGCATCCTGCTCCAGATTGTGTGGTTCTGCACACAGGATTCAACGACCTTAAAGGGAAAGACGCCGCTGTGTGCGGAAAAGACATGGCTTCTGCTGTGAAATCTGTCCAGCAAATTTTTCCCCAGTCCCACGTTGTGTGCAGCAAGTCAATCCCTGTCAAATCACAACATCTTGAAGCAAAACGGGTGATATATAATGCGCACACCTACTCTGAATTAATTGGAAAAAATACCAAAAATGTTTCTCATGTGGGTTACGACAACATCCAGAAGTCGTATCACCTTCAAGATGATCTCCATCCAAATGGCGAAGGAGCAAGGCTACTGGCAAGAAACCTAGGCCGTCATCTACATCGCCTCTTCTGGGAGCGACCACGACGCAGACAGAGAGGTGGAAGATTCAGCGGCACACGGGCATTCAACTGCAGTCCCTGGCCTTCCAGACCCCACGGATCCTTACCACCGCCAGGAATGTATGGTTTACCTCCTCCCGTGGCATTCCGCCACAGACCGTAGGCATCGTCGGAAAATACCCTTAGTCCTGACTAGTGATCAGTTTTTCCTTTTTTTTTTCCACAAGTAACACACTGACTTATAGTTATAGACAATTATGAAGAAACAAGTATATAACAATTTGAAAATATTACAGTGGAATGCCAGATCAATCTCTGCAAATTTTCTGCCCTTTGAAAATTACGTACAACAGGGAAATTATAGTGTATTAGCGCTTCAATCGCTAAATGTTGAAATATCAAAGCTTCCAAATATTAAGATTTCTACTATCCACCACTAACTAACGTAAATATTTCAAATGAAAAGGTGCAGTGCGCTATTTATGTTAGATGTGATTTACAATTTTCCACAAGTTTTCTATGCCCAGGACTACAAGA
>CM031628.1:37804898-37822398 GCA_018398815.1 Conus ventricosus
TTTTTTTACTTATGGGAACAGATGATGACATATATTTAGTTGATCCCAGCAATAAACTGAGTGAGTGTTTAGAACATTTTATAGACTGTTTGAGGGAACGCAGACACTATTTATTATAGATGACTGCTCGCAGAAAGAGACATAGTTAAAAAGAGAACACTTTGTCAAAACTGGCTTTCAGCGGAAGACATGCTGGAATAAGTGTGTGGATTTATGTCAAAAATATAACTCCGTTTTAAAAGACTTTAGAGAACAGTTAAAGACTGTAGTTTTATTTCACATGAAAGACAGAGACTCATTTGATGAATGTTTGCGTGAAAATGATGTTATTGAAAATGATCAGGAAAAACACAGGATTAAACAAAAACTAAAATCTGAAAAGTTTAGTAAATTAGTATAAAAACGGATAATCCTACACAGTATGTTTGCTTGTAGATAATCGTTATTTTTGGTTATTGAAAGAGAATGTGTGATGGATTATCAAAGAACAGTAGAGAACAGGAAAATGCCAATCCTAGGTCGCATCCGCCCGAAACTAGTTGAGGGCGGATGTGAGTTAGGATTGGCATTTTCCTGTTCTCTCACGAACATACAAACTCAACCATGCACAACGCGCACCGACATGCGGAAGCTCGGGTTTGTGATATTTGCATTCCCCGGTGGCGAGGCAGCCCGATGGATAAAGCGTAGTTTTCTACATCCAAGGAGCCTAGGGTCAAATCCCCACACGAGAAAGAACAGGACAGAATGTAGCCATCTCCATATACTCCTAATGACACTTCAGAGCAACATGCCGTATGAATGAACATGCATTGAAAAGGAAAGGGAGATGAGGGAGGGTGGGGTTAACCGTGGGAGTGTTATATTCTGTTCCATTCTCCTTGGAAAAGCAGACCGTCATGTGTCGGTGGGATGGATCGCATGCACGCACGCACGGACACACACACGCGCACACGCACGCACGCACACATACACACACACACACACACACACACACACACACATCTAGACAGACAGACTGATATACACACAAACGAGCAGACAGACGAGAGACAGACAGACACACAGACAGACACACAGACAGACAGAAAGAAAGTCATAGATAGATAGATAGATAGATAGATAGATAGATAGATAGATAGATAGATGGATGGATGAATGGATCGATGGATGGATGGACAAATGGATGGATAGATAGAAAGACAGAAAGATAGATAAATAGATAGATAGGTAGATAGATGGATGGATAGAAAGATAAACGGATGGATGCATAGATGGATGGATGGATAAATGGATGGATGGATGGATGGATGGATAGATAGATATGGTACAGTGCTGTTAGCCTGCACTTGAAGTCGAAGCCTGGCTACCTATTGATGGTAAAACAACTCACAAAAGGTGAACCTCGGGATTTTAAACGATAAACGATGAATAACTGAACCCCACCCTCTCATCCCTCCTTCCAGCTGTCTCTTCTCTGTTCATCACCGAAATAAATGTTGGAAATAATCCTAGAATACTTTAGAATACAAACTAGAACACAGAACCACCAAACATAGACTGAAGCCAAAGAGTCGCAGAACAAGGAAAGAAAAGCGAGAAGCTGACAGCTCCATAGAAGAGCTCCAGATTAGAACCACGCCACAAGGCAGAAAACACCATCTGTCTCTGTGGAATCACACCAACTTTCCGAGTCAAGCAAACACCACAACAATCGCCGACAACGTCACGTTGGTTAAAAGCGAGCAAGACACAACAGAATGCTGACATGTGCACAATCACAAACAGAACAGCGATAGCCAAGGCACAGAGCTATCGTGAAACACAACAGCTCCAGGAGAAAACTGTGAAAAGCGAAGCAGCGAGAGTGGAGAGGACACCACAAACTAGCGTACTCACGGTCAGGACTGACAGGTTAAGCTGGACCATATCAGAGCCTCCAGGGTTGGAGGCTGTCAGTGTCCACATTCCCTTTTCTGTGACGCCGGTCAGTTTCACCGTGATGACGACATCAGGTAGTGATCCCGACACGGTGACGTGGCTGGTACCAATATCACAACACAGATCCCGCGTTGAGACAGTGTCAGGGAATTAGAACTTTGTCCGTCACAGCACAATTGTCGTGTTCATCATACAGTTTGAGTTTTAAGAGGTTTGATGGAACCAAAGCGTGACACGCTGGGAAGACCGAACGCTTGGATGCCTTTTACTTCTCTCTCACTCCCCCCTCTCTCTCTCTCACACACACACACACACACACACACACACCCCAGCTCGATGAATAGAGTAGAACAAACACAATCATCCGTCACAGTAATGTCAACACATTCTCATCAATCCCTCTGAGCACTCATTCCGTTTCTCTTTTTTAGACCACAGGAAAGTGACGTGACAGTTGCCAAAGACGGGGGACCCATTGTGATCCATTCAGGCACTGACCTCTTACGCTGTTGCACGCGACTGTCTTTCCTGCAGGTGATGTCAGCTGACAAGGATTAATGTCCATGTGTAGGTGGTGGCGTCAAAGGAAACGCTGACCTCTCCCCCTGACTTCAGGGTCACTGCTTCATGGAGTCGCCCCTTTTTGAACACCAGGGGACCTGTGAAGAAACAGCGATAGAGAAAAGGTAGAAATGGGAGAAAGGTGGTTCAGATCTCTGTCTCTGCCTCTGTGTGTGTGTGTCTGTCTGTCTCTCCCTCTCCCCTCTCCTTCTCTGTATGGCCTAATTATCCATCTATCTCTCTATCTGTTTATAAATGTGTGTGTGTGGGTGTGTGTGTGTGTGTGTTTTGGTGCGTGCGTGCGTGCGTGCGGGGCGTGCGTGCGTGCGTGAGTGCGTGTGTGTGTGTGTGTGTGTGTGTGTGTATGTGTGTGTGTGTGTGTGTGTGTGGTGTGTGTGTGTTGTGGGGTGTGTGTGTGGTGGGGTGGGGTGTGGCACGCGCGCCCCAAGCATACGCATATGAGTGTGTCATCTGTCCGTCTGTGTATATAGAGAGCAGTTTTCCAGAATAAAATTTCCTTTTCTGAACACACCCGACCTCACTCTATGCATAATTAATGAAGTTTCAGGTCATCAAGTTCATCAACACCACTGTGTGAATGGAACCCCCCTTCTGTCAACACCATCCCCACTGGACATCATTGACACTGTTTGACAGCCACTGGTGATTTGTCAACGCCATCACACTGGGACATCATTGACACTGTTGACAGCCACGGGTGTGATTTGCCCAACGCCACACACTGGACACCATTGACACTGTGACATCCACTGGGGTGATTTGTCAACGCCATCACACTGGAAAACCCCTTGACACTGTAACAGCCACTGTTGATTTTGAACCCGTTCTTTTACACAAGCACACTGGAATCATTGACGTTGTGACAGCCCCTGTGTGAATTGTCAACACAATCACACTGGACATCATTGACACTGTTGAAAAGCCACGTGTGAGTTGTCAACACAATCACACGAATCATTGACACTGTTGATAGCCACTGTGTGAATTGGTCAACACAATCACACTGGACATCATTGACATTGTTGCCCAGCCACTTTTTCGGATAGGACCCCTCCTCTCTCAGAACAATCACACTGGACACCCATTGACATTGTTGACAGCGACTGTTCGGATAGGACCCCTCCTCTCTCAGAAAAATCACACTGGACATCAATGACATTTTTTGACAGCCACTTTTTCGGATAGGACCCCTCCTCTCTCAGAACAATCACACTGGACATCATTGACATTGTTGACACCACTGTTCGGATAGGACCCCTCCTCTCTCAGAAAAAAATCACACTGGACATCATTGACATTGTTGAAAAGCCACTCTTTCCGGATGGGACCCCTCCTCTCTCAAACAATCACACTGGACATCATTGACATTGGTTGGCAGCCACTGTGTGAATTGTCAACACAATCACACTGGACATCATTGACACTTTTTGACAGCCACTGTGTGATTTTGTCAACGCCATCACACTGGACATCATTGACACTGTTGACAGCCACTGTGTGATTTGTCAACGCCACACACTGGACATCATTGACCTGTTGACACCACTGTGTGATTTTGAACCTCTTTCTGTTTACACACAAGCACACTGGAATCATTGACGTTGTTGACAGCCACTGTGTGAATTGTCAACACAATCACACTGGACACTTTGAAAACTGTTGACAGCCACTGTGTGAATTGTCAACACAATCACACTGGACATCAATGACTTTGTTGACAGCCACTGTTCGGATAGGACCCCCCCCTCTCTCAGAACAATCACACGGACATCATTGACATTGTTGACAGCCACTTTTCGGACAGGACCCGTCCTCTCTCAGAAAAATTTACACTGGACATCATGGAGTCCGTGGGGCCGTGCAATGAGGGCCTGCTCAACCCTCCAACATGGATCGCAGTTTAACCCTTTGCTAACGTTGACCACTTTTCTGCTTGTACCAGGGTCGTTTTGCGTATCTAGGTCATGTCCACATGTCTAGCTCATGTCTACATGTTAGGTCATGTCTACATTTTGGGTCATGTCTACATGTTTAGGTCATGTCTACATGTCAGGTCATGTCACATGTCTAGGTCATGTCTACATGTCTTGGTCATGTCTACATGTTTGGTCATGTCTACATTTTAGTCATGTCTTGGATATTCAGGTCATGTGATGCACATATACATCATATCTGAAACCCTTGCTCATACACACATAAAAAAATCAATATCCCTAATCACAATATCGTACTAAAAATTCTTTTTTATCGAACAAAAACAACAACAATGACAACAACAACAACAACAAAAAACAAAGAACAGTATCGCCAGATGACAACCTCGTACTTAAAGAAAAAAAGAGAAAAACATTGCCAAACAAACAAACAAAAAATCCACCTTTGACCCCTGTTCGCGGCGTGGACTAGAAAAAGGATGAACAAAGTTTTGACAAACTGCTCGTGCCACAAAACTCGAGCTGTAAAATTCAAACGGACGAGATGAACAAAACACCAAATGGTGAAGTCGTCGCGCATGTTCCCGTTTTATGCCAACTAGACGAGATTTTAATCCGTTTTCCCACGAAAGGTTACAAAAGTTAAAAGTAAAACTTTTTTTCAGGTGAGAAATTAGGTAAAGGCTTCTAATGTCACGTCATATGTAAGCTTGCTGATTCCTTTCCCACTGTCATCTCAACAAAGTGTCGGTCTTCTCAGACTCGTCATCTTTCTATCATCACCGTTTAAAATCAACAGTTACAGATGAAAGATTAGACATGACGTTTTTTGTACTTTTCTCAGAAACATACAAACTTAAAACCTGCAGGCCGGTAAAATATAATGGCATTCCATCCAAAAGGCCTAGATCTTTTTGTTCAAACCCAAGTCACCTTGAACATCAAATCAGAAATCGGATTGATATTGGTTTTGACCGACAGACAGGCGTTTGGGAAGGTCTGGTGTGTCGTCATCTGCCGTACGCATACTGTCCAGCTTCCAATCTTTCCCCCTAGTGACAGGGGCCCCCGTGGTCGGGAGTCTGGGGAACTTGACTTTCAATTTGCGCTGTTTTCAGGGCCCCTTTAAAAAAATGACTGAAGACCTTGGAAGGACAAAGAAGAGATACAAAACGCACACACGCAAAGCATGCACGAGAGAGAGGAAAAAGAGAGAGAGAGGGGAGAGAGAGAGAGAGAGAGAGAGAGAGAGAGAGAGAGAGAGAGACAGAGAGAGAGAGAGAGAGAGAGAGAGAGAGAGAGAGAGAGAGAGAGAAGAGAGAGAGAAAGAGAGAGAGAGAGAGAGAGGGGCCGGATCTATCGCAGTTTCTTTTCTTTTTTGTTTTGTCGAAGAGTTTTAGGGCTTGAAGGTTGATGCAAAAAACATGCACCATGAAAAACGATAGTAAACGGGGGCCCTCATATGGGGACACAGTACTGTTTCGCTCTATGAAAGACTGGTGAGGCGGCTGCTGAATGCTGGTTACCTGCTGTGAGACTTGCATTAGCCCCTTTTTACCAAGAGAGGTGTCTGTACAATGCACACATAGACGCACACACTGGCGCCTAGGCACGCGCGCGCGCGCCCCCGCGCGCGCGGCACACACACACACACACACACACACAAAACACACACCACACACACACACACACACACACACACACACACACACACACACACCATATATATTTTATATATAATATATATAATATATATATAAATATATATATATATATATATATAAAATAAAATATATATAATATATATAAAATATATATATATAATCTGTCAATGAGTTAAAAAGGAAGGTTAAAACTCGAGGTTAAAACTCTACAAATTTGTTTCGAGCTTGCTGCGCTGTCATCAGGATCTGATGACAGATCCTGATGACAGCGCAGCAAGCTCGAAACAAATTTGTAGAGTTTTAACCTCGAGTTTTAACCTTCCTTTTTAACATCATTTACAAATGTTGCTTCCCCAAGGGGGCGAGCACTTTTAAAAACATTTTAGGCTCTTTGGTTATATCATCAAATAATATATATATATATATATATATATATATATAATATATATATATATATATATATATATATATATATATATAAAAAAAAATATTTTATACATACACACACACATGCATACACACATACATACATACAGCACACACATACACACACACATACATAGACACACATACACACACACAACACACAACATACATACACACACATGCAGAGAGAGAGAGAGAGAGAGAGAGAGAGAAAGAGAGGAAGAGAGAGAGAGAGAGAGAGAGAGAGAGAGAGAGAGAGAGAAGAGAGAGAGAGAAAATACACGGACCCAAACAACCTGAACGATCCAAGTAACAGGACAGTACTCACACCTGACGAGCAGTGCAACAGCCCTGTACTGATCAGTTCCCTTCACCTCACAGCGGAACTGCCCACTGTCACTGCAGGACAGGCGTTCTTTGAGAAGGTGAAGTACCGGGGTAGAACGGGCTAAAGACCCTGCTGTGCAGGATTTGTTCGTGGTCCACGGCAGGATTGTGCTCGAGGGATTCCCCCAGTCCCCGTGGCAGTTGAACCGGGCAGTGTCACCTTCATTCAATGTAACTGTCGCGCTTCCCTCGTTGTTGAAGATGTAGAACTTCTTCAGTATGGCAGGGTCTGCATTGGAAGGCAAAGCATGCCTCACCCCATTAGTGTGTCCCGTCTGTCTGTCTGTTTGTTTGTCCCCTCCCCTCTCTCTCTCTCTCTTCTTTCTCTCTCTCTTCTCTCCTTCCTGTCCTCTCCTCTCTCTCTCCTCCTCCTCTCTCTCTCTCTCACTTCCTCCCTCCCCTCTCTCCCCTCCCCTCACTTTGTGTGTGTGTGGTGTGTGTGTGGTGTGTGTTGTGTGTGTGTGTGTTTTGGGTGTGTGTGTGTGGTGTGTGTGTGTGTGTGTTTAATGTTGCTGCTACTGCCCCCCGCCGCTGCTGCTGCTGCTGCTACTCCTCCTCCACTTAACTACTACTACTACTACTACTACTACTACTACTACTACTACTACAAATACTACTACTACTACTACTACTACTATCCTACACCCCCCACCATTACTACTACTACTAGCCTACTACACTAGCCTACAACTACTAGTACTACACTATTACTACAATCACCGCCACCCCCCAGCACGACTACCACCACCACCACCACCACCACCACCACCACCACCACCACCACCACCACCACTACTACTACCGCCAGTAATTGAAGTTGTGGAAGAAGTTGACAGGGGTGATCGTAGATTACCTCCTTCTCTGTTTTCATAATTGTAATCTGACAAGCGTGTCTGTTCCCCCCCCCCCCCCCCCCCCTCCCCCCCATCTACAGTATATTTTGTGTGGTATAAAAAGGTCCCATCACGTTGTCAGTTTTACACTCAATAATTGGGAGAGAAAAAAAACAGCGCAGTAGAAAGTACCAGGCCAGGCTGTCACTGCTGAAGGGGATCACACAGGGTGCTGAGAGAAAGGGGACTGCATGGGAGATACAGACTGGCCAGGGGTGTCACGCTGAAGGGCATCACACAGGATGCTGAAGGAGGTGACTGCATGGGAGATACAGACTGGCCAGGCTGTCACTGCTGAAGGGGGTCACACAGGGTGCTGAGAGGAGGTGACTGCATGGGAGATACAGACTGGCCAGCAACGACACTGCTGAAGGGCATCACACAGGATGCTGAGAGAGGTGACTGCATGGGAGATACAGACTGGCCAGCAACGACACTGGTGCTTTCCTTGGATGCCCTGCGGTGCAAAAGGCCTGCAAGGTAAGCCGCGTTAAGGAGCCTGACAAAGACAGACAGACAGAGTACCCAGACTGGCAAGGGAGACTGGGTGGTAACAGAGTACCCAGGACTGGGCAAGGGAGACTGGGTGGTAACAGAGTACCCAGTGACTGGGCAAGGGAGACTGGGTGGTAACAGAGTACCCAGGACGGGGCAAGGGAGACTGGGTGTAACAGAGTACCCAGGACTGGGCAAGGGAGACTGGGTTGTAACAGAGTACCCAGGACTGGGCAAGGGAGACTGGGTGGTAACAGAGTACCAGGACTGGGCAAGGGAGACTGGGTGGTAACAGAGTACCCAGGACTGGCAAGGGAGACTGGGTGTAACAGAGTACCCAGACTGGGCAAGGAGACTGGGTGGTAACAGAGTACCCAGGACTGGGCAAGGGAGACTGGGCGGTAACAGAGTACCCAGGACTGGGCAAGGGACTGGTGGTAACAGAGTACCCAGGACTGGGCAAGGGAGACTGGGTGGTAACAGAGTACCCAGGACTGGGCAAGGGAGACTGGGTGGTAACAGAGTACCCAGGACTGGGCAAGGAGACTGGTGGTAACAGAGTACCCAGGACTGGGCAAGGGAGACTGGCGGTAACAGAGTACCCAGGACTGGGCAAGGGAGACTGGGTGTAACAGAGTACCCAGGACTGGGCAAGGGAGACTGGGTGGTAACAGAGTACCCAGGACTGGGCAAGGGAGACTGGGTGGTAACAGAGTACCCAGGACTGGGCAAGGAGACTGGGCGGTAACAGAGTACCCAGGACTGGCAAGGAGACTGGGTGGTAACAGAGTACCCAGGACTGGCAAGGGAGACTGGTGGTAACAGAGTACCCAGGACTGGCAAGGGAGACTGGTGGTAACAGAGTACCCAGGACTGGGCAAGGGAGACTGGGTGGTAACAGAGTACACCCAGGACTGGGCAAGGGAGTCTGGGTGGTAACAGGGTACCCAGGACTGGGCAAGGGAGACTGGGTGGTAACAGAGTACCCAGTACTGGGCAAAGGGAATCTGGGTGGTAACAGAGTACCCAGACTGGGCAAGGAGACTGGTGGTAACAAGTACCCAGTACTGGCAAGGTCATGGTGGTAACAGGTACCTGGACTGGTCACAGGAGTCTGGGTGGTAACAGGGTACCCAGGACTGGGCAAGGGAGACTGGGTGGTAACAGAGTACCCGGACTAGGCAAGGAGTCTGGGTGGTAACAAGTACCCAGGACTGGTCAAGGGAGCTGGGTGGTAACAGAGTACCCAGGACTGGGCAAGGGAGTCTGGTGGGTAACAAAGTACCCAGACTGGTCAAGGGAGGGCGGTGGTAACAGAGTACCCAGGACTGGGCAAGGAGGTCTGGGTGGTAACAAAGTACCCAGGGCTGGGCAAGGGAGTCTGGGTGGTAACTGAGTACCCAGGACTGGGCAAAGGAGTCTGGGTGGTAACACAGTACCCAGTACTTGGCAAGGGAGTCTGGGTGGTAACAGGGTACCCGGGGCTGGGCAAAGGGTCTGGGTGGTAACAGCAGTACCCAGGGCTGGGCAAAGGAGTCTGGGTGGTAACAGTACCCAGGACTGGCAAAGGGTCTGGGTGGTAACACAGTACCAGGACTGGTCAAGGAGTCTGGGTGGAAACTGGTACCCAGACTGGGCAAGGGAGTCTGGGTGGTAACAGGGGTACCCAGGACTGGGCAAGGGAGTCTGGGTGGTAACAAGTACCAGACTGGCAAGGAGTCTGGGTGGTACACGTACCCAGGACTGGCAAGGAGTCTGGGTGGTAACACAGTACCCAGTACTTGGCAAGGGAGTCTGGGTGGTAACAGGGGTACCCAGGACTGGGCAAGGGAGTCTGGGTGGTAAACAGTACCCAGTACTTGGCAAGGGAGTCTGGGTTGAACACGAGTACCCAGGACTGGGCAAGGGAGCTGGGTGGTAACACAGTACCCAGTACTTGGCAAGGAGTCCGGGTGGTAACAGGGTACCCAGGACTGGCAAGGGTCGGGTGGTAACACAGTACCCAGTACTTGGCAAGCAGTCTGGGTGGTAACAGGGTACCCAGGACATGGGCAAGGGAGACTGGGGTAACAGGTAACAGGCTGGCAGGGGACCGGGTGCACAGAGACCCGGCAGTGTAAGGAGTCTGGGTGGTAACACAGTACCCAGGACTGGGCAAGGAGACTGGGTGGTAACAGGGTACCCAGGACTGGGCAGGAGACGGTGTAACACAGTACACAGTACTTGGCAGGGAGTCGGGTGGTAACAAGGTACCCAGGACTGTGCAAGGGAGGCTGGGTGGTAACACAGTACCAGTACATGGCAAGGGAGTCTTGGGTGGTAACAGAGTACCCAGGTACTGGGCAAAGGAGTCTGGGTGGTAACACAGTACCCAGTACTTGGCAAGGGAGACTGGGTGGTAACACAGTACCCAGGACTGGGCAAGGGAGACTGGGCGGTAACTGGGTACCCAGGACTGGGCAAGGCAGACTGGGTGGTAACAAAGTACCCAGGACTAGTCAAGGGAGTCTGGGTGGTAACTGGGTACCCAGGACTGGTCAAGGGAGTATGGGTGGTAAAGAGTACCCAGTCCAGGGCAAGGGAGTCTGGGTGGCAACAGAGTACCCAGGACTGGGCAAGGGAGTCTGGGTGGTAACAGAGTACCCAGGACTGGGCAAGGGAGTCTGGGTGGTAACTGGGTATCCAGGACTGGTCAAGGGAGCATGGGTGGTAACAGAGTACCCAGTACTGGGCAAGGGAGTCTGGGTGGTAACTGGGTACCCAGGACTGGGCAAGGGAGACTGGGTGATAACTGATCCAATTTCCCAAGTTTAGCAGTAGAACAAACCTCATAATCTGCCCTTTGGTAAACTAGTCATGTCTCTGAACCCAGTGGACAGCCTGACAATAAATGAACATCGCCTACTCAGGTACTCTCCCTTGAAATCTCACTGGACGTCAGCCTCAAACAAAGTTGGTGTGCGCCCGATGTGGGCAGCCAAATGAAGATCTAGGTCGGCAGGCAGAAAGGGTGACATCAAGCAGCCTTTTGTGATTAACCACTACAACGAAACCATGGTAAAACACAAACGTATAGATCAGAGTGTGAACATATACCGCGCATCAATTCGTTTATTATGCTTATCGATTGCCATTTTCCATTTAAACAGTGCGTACTTTCGGTAAGTGTGATATGTTTGATTATGTGAATGTGTATGTATGTGTGTATGCAGAAAGATACACAAATGTAGACAAATGTGCACGCGTTTTTTTCTTTTTCTTTTGTATAATTTGTTTGGTGCATTTGTTCAGTGCATATGACTGGTATTGATGGAATATGTTATATAGAACATTCTGTGCACTGTATAATTGTGTTATCATCAGCATCATTTATTGTGGTTATTCTTATTGTCATTACTATTATCATCATCATTATTATTATTATTATTAATTATTATTATTATTATTATATTATTATTATTATTATTATTATATATTATTGTTGTCGTCATCATCACCATCATCATCATTGTTATTATTACTGTCATTATTGCTATTATTATGATTATTATTATCATTATCATTATTATCATTGTTGTTAATATTATAATTATTGCCATCATTATTATTATTACTATCGTTATCATCATCATTATTATCATTATTTTGTATAGCGTCCTGAGCAATTTTCTGGATACTGTGGTATGTAAGTATCTATTATTATCATCATTACCATCGATAGTAGGGTGGTGGTGGTGGTGGTGGTGGTGGTGGTGGTGGTGGTGGAAGTATTAACATAATGATTATTGTTAGTGTTGTTATCGTCATTATTTTTATGACATCTGAGACAGTAAAACGTATGGTCAGTTCTAGTCATTTGAGTGACTATATATGTCACAATGAATCATATTGTGTAGTCAAAATGTGAAGTCACTAGTAAGATTACATTCAATGTAATCTTACTGTTTCAATCGGGGTTTTTGCAAAATCGCTAATTCTTTTTGGACAGGAATTACATAAACTTTGCAGTAAAATCGTCAAGAAAAGTCATCCACAAAATAGTAACTTTGTAAAATCCCTTTAAAGATAGTGAATACGTGAAAATCCCGAGCGAAATAGAAATTTTGCAAAATTACTCATTTTTTATATTTTTTTTAGTAACTTCATAAACTTCCTTGTTTTGTGAATTCACTGCAACATGTATACCGCACTACTTTGTCTGGTGAAATGAAGAGTTTACACTTGAGTCCATGACATGACTTCAACCACAGACATTCTCGAACTAGAATATCCTTTCATTGTCAAACTAGATTATCCTTTCATTGTCAAACTAGAATATCTTTTCATTGTCAAACTAGAATATCTTTTCATTGTCAAACTAGAATATCTTTTCATTTTCAAACTAGAATATCCTTTCATTGTCAAACTAGAATATCTTTCATTGTCAAACTAGAATATCTTTCATTTCAAACTAGAATATCCTTTCATTGTCAAACTAGAATATCTTCATTGTCAAACTAGAATATCTTTCATTGTCAAACTAGAATATCCTTTCCCTTTGCACCCACTATTCCAGGTATACGATCACGATTTTATTTTCAGTGTCAATATTACTCTCTCTCTCTCTCTCTCTCTCTCTCTCTCTCTCTCTCTCCCCTAACAAAAATATATCTATAAACACACACACACACACACACACACACACACACACACACACACACACACACACACACACACACACACACACACGTATATATGTATGTGTGGTGTGTTGGGTGTGTGTGTGTGTGTGTTGTTATTAGAAAGGTGAGGTGAGAGTGATGAGTGAGATGGTGAGGTGAGTAGGAGTGAGGAGTGGTGGGGGGTAGGATGATACTTAGAGAAGCGAAGAGAAAAGAGGAAAAAGGGAGAGTGAGATGAGTACAGCTGAATGACAGGAGTGCGATGAGGAAAACGAATTGCAGTAGAAGGGAGAGTAAAGAGGCATAGCATGATAGTCCCTCATGTTACCTCATTTCGTGTTAAAGACAGCATATTCAATACAGCTCGTTAACAAACTTGGCTCTGCTATTCTTAGACCCCTCTGAGATATTCACCCAGGTCCATTGAAAATTGCCCGACTCAAGCGTGCAGCTGCTGAATGACGGCTAAAATCAATCTGCCAGATGACAGGCTGCCCGAGTAAACCGTCTGACATAGCATGATAGACCAGCTAAGCTCACACACAGATACATACAGTGACAAGGGTTAACAGACACAGCTCCACAGAACCTTCATACACTGACAAGTAAACAGACAGCCTCATCCAGACATACCCTCAAGGGGTATATGCAAAAATTTACGACACCCAAAAAGGGCAAACGAGTGACAAGACAAACAAGTTGACATTTACTGAGGTGCTAACATACAGACAAGGAAGATAACAGACAAGTTGACACACAAGCAACATACAAACTGACAGGACATAACAGACAAGCTGACACAGAGCAACACACAACTGACAAGATGAACAGACAAGTGACACACAGAGCAACATACAGACTGACAAGAATAACAGACAAGCTGACACACAGAGCAACTACAGACTGACAGACGAATCTTTTCCATGCACGTGCACACCAATACAAGAGCTGTACTCACACAGTACGTTGAAATCAGAGTATTTTTGGCGATGATTTCACATTCACGGGTATATCCAACTTCCACATTCTGAAAGGCTGACGAGTAAATTGTCCCTTGCATAGCATGATAGTCCCTTCTCCTTGTTCTCACAGCCACAGGTCTCAGTGTTGACGCCAGGCCTTATCACACAGAGGTAATGCATAGAACTGTCATCTTTGGGTTGTATCCTTCAGACGCCTTAATCCCCAGACGATAGTCCCCCAGGGGGTCACTGCAGCGATTGACCGACCTCAAAGCGTACCTCTGTCAGTGAGCTGTTGCATCTAGTGTCACCTCAGTGGTCGGAAATGTGATGTCAACACCTGGCATGTGGGACGAAGA
Organism: Conus ventricosus; assembly: GCA_018398815.1. Taxonomy (NCBI): domain Eukaryota; kingdom Metazoa; phylum Mollusca; class Gastropoda; order Neogastropoda; family Conidae; genus Conus; species Conus ventricosus. The sequence continues at coordinate 37,819,203 of CM031628.1, forward strand.
AAAAAAAAGAAGTAAATTTTAAAACAAAACAAAAACAAATAAAAAAAAAACAAACAAACAAAAACAAAACAAAATCCCACCTAAACCCAAGCTGGCTCAAGAAATAGTTTGCGTCAGTCATGACTATAGCTAATAAATTCTCTCTCTCTCTCTCTCTCTCTCTCTCTCTCTCTCTCTCTCTTCTCTCTCTCTCTCTCTCTCTCTCTCTCTCTCTCTCTCTTCTGATAAAGGCCCTATACTCTCTCTCTCTCTCTCTCTCTCTCTCTCTCTCTCTTATATTATATATATATATATATATATATATATCACGAACAATATAAAAATGTCCTTTAAAAATCTGAAAGAGCTCAACCCTCTGGGAGCAACATGTGTTAAAAATATTTTTAAATGAAGTGTTAAAATCAACAAGCTTGTTTCCAGCCTCTTGCTTCTTGCGTTCGTCATGATATCAATTACAGCTGGCTGCACAGGCACCCAACAGAGAAAATCATCCAGGAAACAAAAGTGATCCAATATTAAACACTGCACCCGTATAGATCCTACCACTAATCCCAGAGTGAGAGATAGAGAGAGAGGGGAGAGAGAGAGAAGAGAGAGAGAGAAGAGAGAGAGAGAGAGAGAGGAGAGGAGAGAGAAGAGGGAGAGAGAGAGAGAGAGAGAGAGAGAGAGAGAAACACAGGTTTGGACGGATTTGAAAGTGAAGGCAACACAAGTCAGTCATCGGCATATCTCCTGTTCAGCGCACGACGCTACAACAACTGGAGGCTCAATAGAAAGGGGGGAGGAGGGGGAAGGCAGGGAACTGAGAGAGAGAGAGAGAGGAGAGAGAGAGAGAGAGAGGAGAGAGAGAGAGAGAGAGAGAGAGAGAGAGAGAGAAGAGAGGAGACTAGTCCCACTGAGTTTGGGTTCTCTGTTTCCCTGCGCCTATCACCCACTAGACCTGCATTTGACTGTCTGTCTCTGTGTTGAGGTTTGGTTGACTTACAGACCTGCATTTGACTGTCTGTCTCTGTGTTGAGGTATGGCGACTTACAGACCTAGGATTTGACTGTGTGTCTCTGTGTTAAGACTTGTTGACTTACAGACCTGCATTTGACTGTCTGTCTCTGTGTTGAGGTATGGCGACTTACAGACCGGCATTTGACTGTCTGTCTCTGTGTTGAGGTATGGCGACTTACAGACCGGCATTTGACTGTCTGTCTCTGTGTTGAGGTATGGCGACTTACAGACCTGCATTTGACTGTCTGTCTCTGTGTTGAGGTATGGCGACTTACAGACCTGCATTTGACTGTCTCTGTGTTGAGGTATGGCAACTTACAGACCTGCATTTGACTGTCTGTCTCTGTGTTGAGGATGGCGACTTACAGACCTGCACTTGACTGTCTGTCTCTGTGTTGAGGTATGGCGACTTACAGACTTGCATTTGACTGTCTGTTTCTGTGTTAGGATATGGCGACTTACAGACCTAGATTTGACTGTCTGTCTCTGTGTTGAGGTATGGCGACTAGTAACAGACCTGCTTTTGACTGTCTGTCTCTGTGTTGAGGTATGGCGACTTACAGACTAGCATTTGACTGTCTGTCTCTGTGTTGAGGTATGGCAACTTACAGACCTGCATTTACTGTCTGTCTCTGTGTTGAGGTATGGCAACTTACAGACCTGCATTTGACTGTCTGTCTCTGTGTTGAGGTATGGCGACTTACAGACCTGCATTTGACTGTCTGTCTCTGTGTTGAGGTATGGCGACTTACAGACCTAGGATTTGACTGTCTGTCTCTGTGTTGAGGTATGGCGACTTACATTTATCGGCGCTGACTGCGAAGGCCCAGACAGTGAGGCAGAAGACGGAGTAGACGACTCTCATTCTGGTGGCCATGGCGATCCTCGCCTCCTCCGCGATCAGTCTGGGGGCCTGTCTGATGGAAGACAGGGAGAATATTTTTTCCTTTTCTATCTTTGTTTGTTTGTTGGTTTCAGTCTATACCACATTGCAGTTTGATTACTAAATGCTTATATTAGCTGCTTAGCCCACTGCAAATGCTCATCTTGTTCTGGTACATATGAAGCGACTGCCTAAACCGAGGAAAGGCAGAGAGATAAAAGCGAAAACAGAGTAACAGTGACAAGATCTTAAGAATTACAAAGTCAGAAAGAAACATTTCAAAAGCGAAACATGGAAACTTAAGGTTAGGTTTTTAAAGAAAATGAACGAATTTTCACACACAACACACACACACACACACACAACACACACACACACACACCACACACACACACACACACTCCCCTCTCTCTCTCTCTCTCTCTCTCTCTCCACACACCACACACACACACACACACACACACACACACACCACACACACACACACACACACACACACACGCGCGCGCGCGCGCGCAGCGCGCGTGTGCGCGCGCATGGACACACGCACGCACGCGCGCGGGCACACACACACACACACACACACACACCAACACACACCACACACACACACACACACACACACACACACACACAACACACACCATTTCGTATGGGTTGGGCTACACTATTGGACACAATATATTGGCCAATCAAAGCATGAGAATTTGCTTTATCTTCTATGAGCAAGCTTCGTCTACTGTGCATGCTGCAACTTTGGATGTGAGAGGGGGGGGGGGTCGTTCTGTAATCTTAGCAGGAGTTAATAAATGCATACCTATCATCAGTAACCAATACTCTTAGCAGGAGTTAACAAATGCACGCCTATCATCAGTAACCAATAATCTTAGCAGTAATAAATGCACGCCAATCATCAGTAACCAATAATCTTAGCAGTAATAAAGCATGCCTATCATCAGTAACCAATAATCTTAGCAGTAATAAATGCATGCCTATCATCAGTAACCAATAATCTTAGCAGTAATAAATGCATGCCTATCATCAGCAACCAATAATCTTAGCAGGAGTTAATAAATGCATGCGTATCATCAGTAACCAATAATCTTAGCAGTAAATAAATGCATGCCTATCATCAGTAACCAATAATCTTAGCAGTAATAAATGCACGCCAATCATCAGTAACCAATAATCTTAGCAGTAATAAATGCATGCCTATCATCAGTAACCAATAATCTTAGCAGGAGTTAATAAATGCATGCCTATCATCAGTAACCAATAGTCTTAGCAGGAGTTAATATATGCACGCCTATCATC